>CAMTDV010000116.1:3672335-4352335 GCA_947069175.1 Scalesia atractyloides | reverse complement strand
AGTTGGTTTAAAATTCTGTTTTTGTTAAACTCTTTCAAACATTGTTCATCCTTCCTCAATTCTTGAACATCTTCAAGTTGCCACAATTACCATTGTTGGGATAGGTTGGGTTGAAGATTATTATAGAATGAAAGGTGTTTAGCTCTCTAACTAAGTCACCAAAACAACTTCCAAGTAACAAAGTGAACAAGACTGCACCAGGTCTCCAAACACTATCCATGTTTGGAATGCACTCGTCTACTCAAGTCACTTGGTTGTTTAGGTCATCTAGATGAATTAGTTTATCTAAGTAGCTTCCAAGAAATCAAAGTGAATCAACCACACCTCGTCTCCAACATTTGTCATGTTAGGTATGTACACGTCTTAGTTGCTCTCATTGGCTAGATACTTGTTAGTTTACATACTTATGTTTCATGACCATCTGAATCATCCTTGTGGATTTATGTATTGGTGAACAATAAGGTTAATGGATTCATCCAACCCATGCATGACCATAATTGACAATCGATACTTAGACTTAGAAGTATGACTATATACATGAATATATATATATATGTCAATCCATAAACCAAACCATGATAACAACCATCCATGGTTGATTATCATGTGTAAAGGTGGATTCCTATCTAAGTATTGAACTCCTTAATTTGGACTTACAATGAGTGTATGACTCATGAAGAGCATCAACTACTATGGTATCCAAATAAGCGTTCAAACAAGATAGATTTTTTTCTATAAATTCATATCATTAGAATTACCAAATCCATTCCACCATCGAATCCCTAAACTCACACACCTTTATTTATCCTTTTATGATAACCTCGGTGTTCCATCCTTCAAATCCTTCAACACTCACATTGTGGAAAGCATTTGCAAACCGTGAGTATACTTGACCCATTTTTACGCTTTAAAACACTATTTGGATTGCAACATGTATGCATACAAGATACACAATCACACATACAATCAATCAATCACTCAATCCTTAAACATGCTATTTGTTATGCCATTTGTTATACATACTAGGACAAAGTAAATGCATGATATCTATCATTAAATTTGCAAGCCTACCTTAACATGTATAGCGCTATAGGAGTAGCACATCTCCCCATTTGTTGGTTCATTGTTAAGTATTCAATATTTATGGTCTTATCATTGCATTGATAAGATTTCACTAGTGGGCACTTTGTTTTGATTTATACTTCATGTAAGCTAGTATGATTCATATAACTTAGTATACAATTTCCATGTGGATTTGAGACATTTTCTATATTTATGCTACGTAAACCAAACTTATATGCTCACCGAGCTTTTTCTGTTGATGGATACTTTGTATACATGATTGCACCAAATTGATGATGATACGACAAGAAAGACACTTAGAATGGACTAGAAACTCATTCAAAGTTTTATTTTATGTTTTCTCATTATGTTGTTATATCATTACCCTATATGTTGTACTTTCTTTTTAAGACGATGTAACTTTTAAAAAATGGTATGAAATTATTGTCAAAATCATAATGTTATGTTTTCTTTGAACAATCTTGTTTGTCTCACTCCCATGTTACCGCCATCGATTAGGGTGTGACAGATTGGTATTAAATCCATAACTATAGTAATTAGGAAAAATTGCCATGTTTGACCTAATATATAGTTAAGAAACTTGCACGTTGTGCTTATTTGAATTTTCTCTTGTATTGCATTAAAAAACTTGAATCTTCTTAAACTCACTTCATACCATGTTTTTTCGATTTTAAAAATGAGCCTTTCCTAAGGTGGAAATATCCTACAAAAACGAAAACACTCGCATTTCACAAATGAAACGACCTCACCAAAATTGACGTGAAACCCTTACTTTAGTGATGACTTTCAATCCTCGTTTTTTTTTTATGAAATTCTACCACCAAGTTAGGAGTGATTTCCTTACATTAATGGCAATATCACCCATCACACTCTTGTGGACCTTTATCAATGAATTAAGATGAATTTCCTTACCTCGATGGATAAGTACCAACCACGTTTCGGGAACGATATCACCAAGTTAGGAGTGACATCCACATCTTGGTGACTAATCTCATTCCTTGATACTCAATCTCACCAAAGTCTCGAAGGGAGATTTCACTAAGGGTGGGATCTCGCATGCCCATGGTAGTGTTGCGGGAACGAATTAGCACACCACCCCAACCGCCGAAAATGCGGGTCCCACCACTCAACTGGCTTTGTTACTTCAAGAAGTGGAAACCCTACCTCCTCCTGGTACATGAAGTTTCAAGCAGCACTAAACGCATAGACTCAGTATGAGCACCTTCACAACACACTTACCGGTACCGGAAGAGACAATGATACCCAATATGAGCACCTTCATAGGCGGACTCCAATCCACCAACATCTAAGACCCCACCGAATCCTAGACGAGTGGGACACGCATACAGAGAAGTCTGACCTTAAATATTGTTAGAAGCCATTATTCAGCTATTTAAGTGTTGAAGTAAAATGATGAAGAATCTGATCACATTAATCAAATCTGGTGCTGAACAAGTCATCTACATTGAACAAGTCAAACCGATACAAGATATATGACAAAGGACGAATTAAAGAAGGATCGACATTAAGGAAATAATAGACAATCATCTATATTGAATTAAGAAGATTGGATCAGAAGTTTTTTATTAATCTGATATCATCATATTCATCTGATTAGAACATATCATCAAACATCTGATGATCAAATTCATCATATAAGTCTGATGAATCATCATAAATCAGTTTTGGTCAACTTTACTGTCTTTATTTAGTGTATTATTTAAATTTAAGTTCAATTTTGGTCAACTTAAAGTTAGATTATTTAACGAGCTTTGTATTTAAATTCTTATATTCAAAATCGTTTACAAAAGTAACTAGCATTTTGTTATTTTTGGATACCCAACTATCACTATCAAAATAATATATATTTCTATACATTTTTCAAAACAAAGTGAGCATTGACTATACTTTTTAATATAGCATATGCCGATAGCGTGACAAACTTACCCAATATTGACATTGGTACCAGTATCAATGTTATCCGTTGGTTTTTATGGTTTTCTGTCAATGTAAACCATACCTTTGGGTAATTTTGCGAGTATTACATTCCACACTCCTCATCATTGTCTTCTTCTACACTCTTCCTCCCCTGCATTACTTGCTCCTCACGACACCACATAATCAGGCCATAATTATCATCAACCAATCTGCCATCAGACCTGAACATCACCGGGTACGTTAATTTGTTCTTCTTTTATGTAAATTCCAGTTTATTCGGTGTAACCATCACTTTTTCAGTCCGTTTAGGGCTTCAATTGTTGTTGTGTAAACCATATCACTATTCCCAATGACAACGTTTGTGACTGGTCTCCATTGAATTTTGAGATCGCGGTTGATGGATAGTTCATATTAGAGATTGAATTTTGGTTAGGGTGTGTATTGCATGTGAAATTGGTGGAAATGGTGAATGCAATTCGATTAATTGTGTTGATTTTGTATCCTTTGTTAGTGTAGGTAGTGAATTGTTTCGGTTAGGCCAGGTTGCGCCATGATTGCATAGCTAATGACCCGGTGTTTGTTGTGATTGGATTCTTCATGTTGGTTGTTTGTGGTATTGTGATTTAAATTGTGATAAATTGAAGCTTGCTATGAGTTAATTATACTTTTATATTGGGTTGTTAATGAGTCTATTCGAGTCGAGCCAAGCCAGGTTAGGCCAAGGCTCAGCTCATCTATCTTAACGAGCTAAAATGTTGATCTCAAACTTTGCTCATAAAAGCCTGAGCCGGCTCGTTTATACATGATGCAGAATTTATAAACCAAAAGATTTATAATTCTATGTAGTATAATTTGGGTCAGTTTTTGGGTTTTAATTTATTTGTATTGAAATTTGGGTTTTTAATATTAAACGAACCTAAGGAGAGGGCGAACGAGCCGAGCTTACCTTGGTTTGGGCTCGGCTCGTTTGATTTCGAGCCATCTATTTACAAGAGAGCCACGAGCTTTTTGAATAACCCTCATTTGATCTAGAATATTTACTTCAATTTGTGATTTTTTTTTTTTTGCTATTTGTAACCTGTTGTCATGATTGGTGATCTTATAGCAGATGAGCTCCAGTTAGGGTTTTGGGATATGTCATGGCGGCGAGGCATGTGGATAGGCCATAGAAGTTCCTAAAAGTATATAGAAATGTGGAGGATTCTTGCCGACGAGTTTTACGACAAAATCTTTGTCTGGCCATGAAGCAAGGATGGCCACCCCTGGTGCTACAACATTCGGTTGCAAGTAACCCGATCATGAAAAAAAAAACGTCTTTACTTTTTGTTGTGCAATTAATATCATAAAAAACAATATACACTATTATCTTTTACGAAAGAGTCACTATTCTGATATATTAATTGTAATAAAATTCACAAAAAAGTGGCTAAATTAATTTTTGTCTATTAGAGTCCCAAAATTTTTCTGAAATGCGTTTACTATTGAAAATTGTCATTAAATAGTGAACCAATTTAAGAGTTAACAATTCAGTTGTTTAAAAATATATCACAAGTACATACATTATAGACAAGTATAAGAACCTTTTATTATAGACAAGTATAAGAACCTTTTAGCTGAGAACTGGCATGAAGATTTTAGAAGTTTTTAACTTTAAACTTTAAAAAAAGAAAGCAAGCTCGTGAATAAAAGTTATCATGTAGAGTTTAACATAAACCAAAAATAGTTACATTTTTTTAAACAGGAAACATGCCAATGAACACATTTATTATATTTTTTTTCTACATTCCAATACTCCTTATCATTCTCTTCATCCTCTGTGTTGCTCCTCACGACAAACGGACTCCGTACTCTGTACCGATCATTCGACCAGGTAATAGCGCCAATATTATCATCAATCAATCCACCATCAGATCTGAAGCTCACCTGGTAAGTCAATTTGTTCTTATTCTTTGTAAATTCAAGTTTATGTGGTGTAACTGTCACCTTCAATCCATGTGGGGCTTCTACTGATGCTGTGTAAACCGTATCACTATTCTCAACATTTGTGACTGTTCGGCTTATTATGATCTGTTTTCCGATGAATTTCGGAATCGCGATTGACGGATAGTTCATGTTGGAGATAGAATTTTGGTTAGGGTTTGTATGGCATGCGAAATCGAGGGGAACTTTGGAGGCGATTTGTTTAATTCTGTTGATGCTGTAGCCTATGCTGCATAGGAAGTGTAGGTAATGGATTGTTTCGGTTTCGTAAACCAGACCGGGTTGTAGCGGGCTTGATATTACCTCTCCTGCACCGAAATCGTAGGGCGTAGCAAGTGATCCGGTGTTTGTTGTGATTGGCTTCTTCATGTTGTTTGTTTGAGTTGCTGTAATTGAAAATTGTGATAAGTTGAAGCTTGTTACTAGTTGATCATAGTTTCATCTAGGGCTGTAAATGAAGCGAGCTGAGCCAGGTTGGGCTCGGCTCGCTTTGTTTATCTTTACGAGCTAAATATGTTGAGCTCGAGCTCAGCTCGTAAAAAGCTTGAGTCTGCTCATGACTGGTCTAGAGCTCGTTTATTCAAAAAAAAGTTTAATTATATATTGTTTACACATTGATATGTGTGTATAGCAAAAAATAATATTTTAACAATAATGCAGAACTTATAAACTAAAGAATTTATAGTTTTATATATATTAAAATTTGGGTTATAATTTATGTATATTAAAATTTGGATTTTAATTTAAACGAGCCTAAGCATACCTTAGTTTGGGCTCTGCTCGTTTTATTTCGAGCGAGTTTTTTTCGTGAGAGCCACGAGCTTTTTGAACATCCCTACTTTGATCTATGAAATTTAGTCTAGTTTGTGAGTATTTATGCAGTTTGTAACCTATTGTCATGATTGCCGATTTTATAGCGGATGGCTTCCAGTTAGGGTGTTGAGATTTGATCATGGCGGCGAGGCCAGAAACATGTGAACAGGCCATTAAAGTTCCTGACAATATATAGAAATGAGGAGGTTTCTTGCCAGCGAGTTTTACTACAGAATCTTTGTCTGGCCATGCTGCAAGAATGGCCACCCCCGGTGCTGCAACATCAGGCTGCAAAATAATCCGATCATGAAAAAGTTAATAAAGTAATTATTGTGTATTAAAGTCCCTAAACTTGTCTAAAATGCGTGTGCTTTTAATCTTTTTTCAAAGACTTTTACATGATTCAAGTTTTCTTGCTTAATTGTTAAATGTCCAATGTCCTTAATCATATTTTGACCAAATTAAGAGTTAACAAGTCAATTGTTAAGTACATGCATTTTAGACAAGTTTTGGGACTTTTATATACTATAAATAGTTTAGTGACTTTTTGTGAAGTTTTTACAAGTTGGGAGACTTAAATATATACTTTAAATTCGGTTCAGATAATTTTCATTAAAAATGGTATCTTGGTTTTTAATTGCAATAACCCTTGTATTTAAGGAAAATTGGATTTAAGTGGTCCTAACTATTACCTTAAGTGGTCCTAACTATTACCTGTTGGCCGACAACAACACCAACTAATCAAATGTTTTGTGATTGTCCAACTTTTAACCTATTTTCTCCCAACGAGTTTTTTTGATTGAGATCTAACCCAATTAGTTTTTGTTGACGTGGACTGTCACACAAGCAATCGACGTCATCAAAACTTTGACACACAAGCAGTCCACATCATCAAAGCTTTGACTTTTTGCCACATAAGCAGTCCACGTCATCAAAACTTTGACTTTTGTGACATAAGCAATCCATGTCAGCAAAAAAGTAACGGGGTTAGACATCAGTTAGAAAAAACTTTTGGGAGAAAATAGGTTAAAAGTTGAGACTGTTATAAAACATTTCTTTAGTTGAGACTGTTGTCAGCCAATAGGTAAGTGTTGTGATTATCTAAATATAATTTTCATATATTTAATCACTCAAAAGTTTTGATTAGTTGGGACTGTTGCCGGCCAATAGGTAAGAGTTGGGATTATCTAAATATAATTTTCATATATTTAATCACTCATGGGACTGTTGCCGGCCAATAGGTAAGAGTTGGGATTATCTAAATATAATTTTCATATATTTAATCACTCAAATGTTTTGATTTTTGTGTTTTGATTACCTAATGAAACTTCTACAGTAATGATAATTGATAGTATTAGCGTGCATAGCATAAAAGTGAACTTGCCTTGAGTATGTCTTTTGTAGCCGATGAAGGGCCCCTAGCCGAGAAGGAGGCAACTACAGGGGCTGGCTTATATTTGGTCACTGATACAGTTGGTAGAATAGTTGCCATAGGATTCCTTCGCAAATTCCCTCAAACAGGTTAGTAAGAAATTGTAGTTGGAAAAAACCAACCCAGGCCAACAAACGGTTGAGACTACCAAAAACCAGATTGCCTGAACAAGGACCAAACAGGTTAATGTTGGTTTGGTTTTTGGTCCTAGCCCGGTTGAGTTAGACTCGATGAACAGCCCTAATGGATCATAACAGGCTTCTAGCAATAAGTATAGTTTGAATAAGTGTGTTTAGTGTTCACCTTTCTTTTTTGGCATAATGTATAATCTTTTTCCCATCCTTTCGATTAACTGTAGCCATCGGAAAGGATCCTGAGGAGAAAGCCACTGATCTTGCGTTATCGTTAACATAAACCATACCAATTGCACCGAGTGTCTTAACTCCTGCTAGCGTTTGTTTTGCTGAGTATATTCCCAGTGTACTCTCACAAAGAATAATATTTAACTTTGTCTCGATCTAATGCGCGTAGTATGCAGTTTCTGAAGAACACCCATGTTATCAATTAAGCAAACATATTAAACTTATAAACAAAGGCACCACCTGATATCCCATATTCCCACTCATAAGTAGTATGGGGAGGGGTAAGATGAGGGCAAACTTTACCTCTATCCGGCTGCTGCTCCCAAATACAAATGGGTAAAGTGTATAAAAACCAAGAATACTATAATAATAATAATTATATTAAAGTAGCCTATAATATACAATTAAAGAATAATATTTCGTGCAAAAAGTAATGGGTTAAAAGTATTCCGAAATGTCTTTTTAATTCTTATAACCATGTAAATATTTCTTGTTCGAAGAAATATATTATTACTAAAAGTAAGTACACCTTTTCTAAACAAATATGAAACGCTATTTGTTTATAGAGAAGTCCTGAACGTTTTGGAATAGAAGTTTTTCAGTCTGACCGTCTATTTTTCCATCTCTACCGTTGAAAGAATTGTTAATGGGGTTACCTCGCATCAAGTTCGTCGTAAGTAGTACGATTTCCTTTAGCTGTGTTCCCATAAAGTAAACGGTATACCGGAGATTTTTGTAATTCACCAAAGTTTATGCCTCCACCCTTAAATTTGAGAGAAACTAATATGTGAGTACTAAAATGAATCTTGAATCCCTTTTTAAGTAAGTGATATTTTTGCTCCAAGGTATGCACACGCATTACTTGTAGAGGTGTAAAAGAGCCGATTCACTTGTAACTACTCGGGTCCGGCTTGCTCAAAGCTCAAATCGAACCGAGCTTAAATGATCTCGAGCCTAAAAATATGCTCGTTAAACAAACAAGCCCAAGCTTCGTTTACTGTGTTCCGCTAGGCTTGCAAGCTTAAACGAGTATGTTATATATATGATGATGATAATAATTTTCATTTTATATAATAGATACATATTACTCAATAAAAAATATCTATATAGTTTTCACAAAAATAGTTATGTATATAGTTTTATGATTATAAATATACATAAAATAATTATATATGTATAAATAAACAATAAACTAGTTAAACCCAAAATGAGCCAAGCTCGAGCTTTGTTAAACTAAACGAGTTGAGCGCCAGCAGCATATAACCCGAATGAGTCGATTTGTAACTAAACGGTTACCTTTATGACTGTTCTGTCACCCAATGTGATATCTGCCTGAAAATCACGGTCTATGGAACTTGCGGCAACGGTTAGGATCCATGGAGCAGCATTAACAACCGACCCTTTTCTTGGGCCATCGTTTCCTGTAGAACAAACAACTGTGATCCCCTTTTCAGTTGCATGTAAGGGTCCAATGGCAATTGGATCTCTATGAAAATTGGGTCCATATCCGGGCGTTGCACCAAGAGATATTGATAATACATCCACACCATCTTCTATAGCATCATCAAAAGCAGCCAATATATTTGATCCTTTACAACCTCTAGGATCACAAACCCGGTACGATGCGATTCTTGAACCGGGAAAACCGCCCTTGGCTGAGCCTATTGCAAGGCCATAATAAGATGCGTTATGTACGGTGTTGCCTGCAGCTGTTGAAGCAGTGTGGGTCCCGTGCCCGCTGTAATCTCTTGGGGAGAGGATACCACTTCTAAAGTGTAATACCGTGCTCCAATTAGTTTCCTGATAGCATTTATTTTTCGGTTGGTGTTATTAAAATAATATCTAGTCTATAGAATAAAACAATTCAGGGGATGGTAGTATAAAACTGTATTTAATAAGTTAGTTATAACGAAGTCCAAAAGAACATAGAAAATCTAGCGGGTCAACCCAGTGTAGGCCTGTTTGACCCTTTTCTTTCAAATTACTTGATTTGACTTGTTATGAAGATATCTGTTGAAAGTCACCTATTACAGTCTGCAGTTGTGAAATCGTGGCTTTTCATGCAAGTTCCTTTCCATTTTGATGGAATTGGACCAAAACCTTCATCACTGAAACTCTCAGACTCTGGCCATATACCTAAGTCACCATGTCCAAGACACTATGATTATAATAGCAGCATTTCACACTGTAATAGTTTCATAAGCATTCCACGTTAGTGAAAAGCATAGCTACCGATACCCTGCTAACTAGTGCGACTAAGTAAAGTGCAGCTTACGCTGCCAAGTGGCCTTTTAGGGATTAAGGCATGAAACCCGTTGGGTTGACCGAATCTTTTCTTCTAAAAAAGAATGTGTTCTTTCAAATGAATAGTATGTCATGTATAACTACAAGGTATATGATTACCAAAGTTACCTTATTTCAGTAACATTTTAGGTTATTGAATATGATGATTTATCCCTAAAAAACACTCTGACCGCTTGACTCATTTGACCTTTTTTCTTTTTATCTGACTCATTTATGTGTTAGAGATAAGACATAACTCGAATCAACTCATTCATAGATAACTTGGTTACATTGAGGTTCTAAAGGCATACCTGTGTCAATAAGGCCTATTATGATACCTTAAGCTGCATTTGAACTTGAAATGTTGTATTTAGCGCTATGTTTGGAATCGAGTTCTACTCCAGAATGGTATTTAAGGAAATCCCATGAACGGGTTGTGTGAAGTTGCAAGACTGGGTCAGGGAAGACTGATACAACCCCTGGTTTTCGTGCGATCTCATCCGCCTCTTTTTTTGTTAAATGAGCAGCAAATCCCAAGAAGCTGTTTTTGTAGTTATGCAAAACTGCAATGCTTTTCCTAGCTCAAGATTTATTTTTTTTGTTATGTGTTTTTTTCCAGACACTTGAGACGAATCGAGTGGGCAGGTTAAGTAACAGGTCAAAAAGTGTAATCTTTTACAGTGTATGTAGAAATGTGACGTATGCATTGAAAGCATGACTTTTGGAACTATTTAAGTGTCATTAGAGATAAAGAATATGTGACAAAATAAACGAAAAAGCAAGTTGATTAACGAGTCAATATGGACAGATCTAGTGTTGTTTAAAACGGTTTTAAGTCGTGTCATGTTACCTGCCAACACTTCCATTTTAATTTTTAAGAAGTTATGAAATAATAGTGAAGTTATTGTTTCAAATATGATATGGCAACCCCCCCCCCCCCCCCCCCCCACACACACACACCCACCAATGTCCGCCCCTCTCTCCTCCCTCTTTGTGGATGACCTCTCCCTGGCTGCCTCCTATCAAAATCACTCCCTTTTTCCATCAGTGGCCGTTCGGATGTTTCTCACCCTCGCATCGCCACATCTTCCACACACCCCCCCCCCCCCCCTCTTTCTTCCTCCTAGAGTTCATGGCCTCATCAAAATCCAAGCGGGTGTTTTTTTGTTACTTTTAGCCCGTTCCACTGATTTGACCCGTTTCGCTTTTTGATGGGTTTAGATATTACCCTATTTGACAGATTTTACCTTTATCTGACTTAGAATTTACCAATTTATCTGGATTATTATAAAACAAAATGAACCCATGATAAAAAAAAACGAGTCTGTAAAACAAAACAAAACAAAACAAACAAACAAAAAAGACGAAACGCCATGGTGTTACCTTTCTTCTAGGGAAGTTAGAAGTAGATTATGGTTGTTCCTTGAGGTAGCAGCAGAGCCCATATACACGATATAAACTCCATCATTATCAGCTTCATCCCTTAATTTCTCCTAACAAACATATTACAAACAACAGGCTGCACCAAAATAAGACACCTTTCATATGTTTGTTTTATATCACATTTGCCTTTTAACAAACACATACATCTCTATATTTATACATAAAAGAACATGTGCAGTGTTTAGAGAGACAAAGTAATGTAGAGAGAGAAAAGAAGCACTAAGCCTTGAGAATATGAAACGGGCAATATGGTAGATAGATGGATGGGTAATATTGTAAAGATTGGTTTTGGTGGATGCTTGCGCATGCGCATTGCTAATAGTTTACCATCCCCAATGGGGTTAGATCATTGGGTAAGAGAAAATCCTTCCCAAAATTAGTAAATAATGTTAAAAGTCAAATGGTTCCATTTTAGTATATGCTTTTTTAATAGTAAACTTGTACATCTTTTGCGCTTGTTCTAGTGGAGACTAATCTTGTCTTAACTGGACGTCAAACTCCGCAACCACTTGATTGCGTTAAGTTAGTTTCTAGGATTCGAGTAAGCAAGTCGATCCGCCCGTGAGCTATTCTAGAGCTGCTCGCTAAAAGCCCAAATTTAAGAGTGCTTAAACAATCTCGATTCTAATTAGAATTTAGAGCTCATTTAACAAACAACTTGATTGAGTCTGAATGTCATGTGTTTTTAGACAAATATGATAACTTTTAATTAAAATATTAGATATGTAATAATTTGTTTACACCTTAACTGTTGTTATATATTTGTATTTGTATTTACTTAATAAGTATATAGTTGTGTCACTTGTCACAACTCTATGAGCCTAAGATCTTTTTTCGTATTCTGTTTTTTAAGTATATTATATCTTAAAACATCATTTTTATAATGCCTGAATCTTGATATAAAAACTTATACATCTATATAATAGAATAACCAATTATAAATTTATATATTTGTGTGTATATGTGGGTTTTTAACTTATTATAAATGATTTGTGTATATATGATATAAAAACTTATACATCTATATAATAGAATAACCAATTATAAATTTATATATTTGTGTGTATATGTATACATATTGTTTACACCTTAACTATTGTCAACTTTTATATAGCTTCACCAGTTATCAAAAATACAGATACAAACTCTAGAGCGAGTTTGTGTACCTGTATTCTTATGGACTTTGACACTCAATGTCCATTATGTGTATGTATTTTGTGTGTATCTTCAGTTTTCTGAAGATGAGAATGTGTATAAACTTATGGTTTGCTTGTCTCTAAACCTTTTAGGTATGAGATAGCGTAAATGTGGTCAGATTATATTGACCCGATTGATTTGTAGCGTAAGACGAACTTCTATTTACATTAACATTTTGCGGAACACATGTGATGGTAATTTGTAACAGTCATATTGTATTTGTCACGACGCTTGTAAGGTAGCAACTCAGTTATTTTCTTTCTAAAAAGGTTTAGTGCCTAGGGGTGTAAATTGGGTGGACATATTGTCTGTATCTACAAAAGATACTTTATCTTAACCCTTTTATGTTGTAAGGTTGTTTTGATAGATTATAGTGAATTTAATAAATCCAAATATATTATGAAGATATTGCAAATAAGAATTAGTTTATAATTTATAAAATAATAAATTGCGTAGTTTGTAGTGTTATTTGTTTATGTAACTAGTTTTATGCCCGTCCACGTAGTGGGCGGGTAAGCAGAATATTTCTCATCTTCATAACTTATATGTTCGTGTTTTGTTTGCTTGAACATACTACTAATAACACGATTTTAATAAAAATTACATCGAGACATAGGTAAAAATACGTTCGTCATAGAGTAACTTTATTAAAGTCCAGGAGTAGTAGCGTTTGTCCATCAATAGCAAACGATCACTAATCCCTCAGGTTGATTCGTTACGGTAGCAATGGAAAAAGACTAAAAGATGAAATACTAAAAGGAATAAAAATAGAGGGACTAAAATATATACTAAACAGAAGGACTACACACGCATATAAACAAAGTTAACCAACAAAAGGGAAGTTTTTTTATAAAAATAGGGAGGCCAAACAAGTGTATTAACGAAGTTAAAGGTTAAAAAACAAATACAAAAAGTCACGATTAATTAAAAAGGAATAAAAGTAGAATGAATAAACATGTACATTACTAAAGTTAAAGCAGAAGGACTAAACACGTATATAAACAAAGTTAACCAATAAAAAGAAAACTTTTATTTAAAACAGAGGGACTAAACACGTATATTAACAAAGCTAAAGGTTTGAAAGTAGAATACAAAATGCAGCGACCAATGAGGGGGCGTAAGACAGCTGCCTGACAATATTCCCCTCATGATATTTGTAAGATATATAAACTAGCAAAATGCCCGTGTGATGCGACGGGAGCGACACATCGCATTGCGATACTCTTTTTTGTAGCTTTCTTATTCATATAATATTTATTGCAAACATACGAAGTGTAACATTTGTGTAAATCGGGTTTCGAAAACCCGCCCCAATTTATCAATCGGAAAATATTCAATTACGTTGTTTAATTATATATTTATTATTTACATTATTATAAATTAATAATTTAAGTTTAAAGAAATAATATAATCCTTTAATAAGTCAACTAAGTAATTATTATTTACAATATATCAAAAAGAAAATAAAAGAAAAACGGTTTTAAAAAAACAAAAGGAACCGGGATCGAACCCGGGTACCCCAGTTAACACACACCACCAACACCACTGCAATACACACAGCAGCTGTGATAAATTTGGAATATCTTTACTCATATAGAATTTCGTGAGAACCCTGTATCAACCGCAAGATTTTTCTTGCCGGAAATCTCGGACCGTCTGCGCGTTTTCTTCAAATCACCAGCTGGCCGAGTTATTTTCGTTAAACCCTTTTGATGGACCATTCTGGCAATCAACCCAAAGACCGAAATTCAAGCTCTCCAACACCCTATAAATACCAGGCCATAACCCCATCTAAACCCACTCCAATTCTCTGTTCGCACCTTATCTCGGTCGTCGGAGATTTCCTGTTTCCATCAGAATTCAACCGTCGGAGGTCCAGACTCCCCATTTCAGCGTTTTTGGTATACCCTTATCCCCTTTTATGTTTTTGTGTGTCATCTACATTATTCACTGTCGTATCAGAGGGGGATTGAACTAATATCAAACGGGTGGGAACAGTTGGTTCAAATACGCGATGAAGAAAACGATATGCAGTATTTATATATATTTATTATAATTAAGTTTTCAGTCGGGTTAAGCACCCAGCCCAACTGGTTGGGCCGGGTGCAAACCAAACCCACGGTCGTTGGTTCGATCCCACGCACACACACGGTTCAATTGATTTAATCACCTTTTTAATTTCAGCACATCAGTATAAACCTATTTAGTATATAAGTATAATAAATTTCTAGTTTAATCGGGTTAGACACCCAGCCCAGTTGGTCGGGCTGGGTGCAATTTACAGCCGAGATCATGTGTCCGCCTCCGGTTTGAATCGTTTATTCCCTTTTTAAAATTAATTAAAATTTAATAAACCTAACTTGTGTATAAATATAATTAAAATCAGGTTTCTTTCGGGTTAGACACGTAGCTCAGTTGGAAGAGCTGCGTGCACGCAACCGAGAGGTCCCGAGTTCGAGCCTCACACACGTGCTTACAACACTGAACGAACCGGTTCTGACACGTCTCAGATGGTCGTTTTTTCTATTATTTTATTTTTTTATTTTATTTTCAGTTTAGTTCTATTTTATTTTTACTTTTCTTTTATCATTTCATGGTTTTATTAAAATTGATTATATTTTAAAACACTTAAAATCACATAATTTCAAGGGCATAATTATATCAATACAAATCACAAAATTAACTTAAAACCTCAAATATTAGTTTATTTACTTATCGCATTATTATTTTTAGGTTTGTACTTCTTCGTCAGTTAAATCCACAACTCGTGCGCTCTCTTTTCCACTCAAGAATACGCAACCAAGGTGAGTGAATCTCTACAAATTCCCCGTTTTAATCACGATTTGAGGTGTATCATGTGTCGTACCATTTCTTTATTTTACTTAACGCTTGTGCTAATATCATTTCGTGATCAAATGTGGATTGTTTGTTATGTGGTTTATATGCGGATACATTTTATCATTTCAGTGCAATCATTTCATTAGGCCCATCAGTTCCTCGTGGGATACGGGTTGAGCATCAGGTGCCTCATTAGATCGGCTCCGTTTGATTGAGCCATGATCTCAAATACAGCATCCATTATGTCATATGTTCATTCAATGTGGTTTGTGATTTATTACATATATACATTTGCTCACATGTGATTTATGCACAATCTTATTTAAACAACAATAAAAATTCATATACTTAAATGTTTTATCAAGGTTCACTCGCCAACTTTTGTTGACCCAAATTCTTCTGTTTTACGCATGATACAGATGATCAAGTTGAGGAAAGAAACACCTAGGATGGCCTTAGAAGAATAATCAAGTTATTTCGTTGGAACAATCGTTTGGTTTATTATTTGTGTTTGTATGAAATTTTGTGTTGGATATTTGAATTTAATTTGAATTTAATAAATATGAAACTTGTTAATAAATATCATGAGCTTTGGTGATAACCTAATCATGCCCTGACTTTTATTCCGCTGCGGGTCGGGGTGTGACAGATTGGTATCAGAGCTTGTGACTATAGGGATATAGGATAGGTTATTAGACCATTTGAGCCTATACTATAGTTGATTAGCTTTTAAATGTTTATGTGTTACATGCAAAAATTCATGATGTTTATATGTTTCATGTTTATTTTCACACACAACATTATGCAAGCACACTCACAAGTACCTGTTAATATGCAATGCTCATCATAGTTCATATCTCCATGACATATCATATCTATGAAAGCACACACCTCACGATTTCGCAATTCCCATGATTTCTTTTCAAAGATTTTTGCAATGTTTTCATATTTTTCAAATCACATCAAAGTGAGTTTTCACGACGAGCATGTAGTAACTGGAAGGGTACGAGTACCGGTAGTCGGAACTTCCTATCTAGGCTTGGCATTCGTGTAAATGCAAAACAAAGGACCAGTTTGCCTACCTGGGGACTAACGATGAGAGTACGAAGGACCTATTAGGCCAAAGCATGCTATACCAAACGTCGTGTGAACTAACCCCACTTTGAGTTGTCACTGTGTCTACACCTAGACACCCTCCGACCTTACATCTCACAATCATGTTTTACGATTTTCATTAGGGTGACGCGGGTGTTAACCATCCGACACCAATGTGAACCCTACCAAGCCCAATAGTCATGAGGGCCCACATGACTATACAGGCTATGGTATGGGAGACCTTTGGAGGCCCAAACATGAGCAAGCCCAAGACATCCAATGGATGTAGCTAAGTTATTTTCAATTATTTATAAGTGTTGTTTTCATTCTTTTTACGACGCATGACACCTAGAAAATTCTCAAACTCACAATCTCCCTACATATATTCCTGTAGATGTCTGCTAGACACTTACGAGGAGGTAGAAGGTCAGGAAAGTCGAGCGAACGCTTGGCCATGCAAATTGCTCAACAAATGGCCGTAGTACTTCCTGACATCGTACTACAAGTTCAACAAGCTCTCACCGCAAATCCCATCAACCCTCCGAACCAAGAAGACCAAAATGTCGCCAACCCTCCTCCCAAAACCACTAAATGCACCTACAAACACTTCAAGTCCTGCGATCCCCCAAAATATGAAGGGACTGAAGGTGTCACCGCTCTCCTCCATTAGTTTGAGGAGATGGAAAACACCTTTCTCAATTGCGACTGTCCTGAGGATTGCAAGGTACGTTACGCTACTGGACGTTTGTTTGGGGTGGCCCTTACTTGGTGGAACACGGAAAAGGGCAAACGAGGTGTGGAAGATGCCATGGCCTTATCATGGGAGGAATTGAGAGAAATAATGACAAGACACTTCTGCCCTATGAGCGAGATCAAAAAGCTTGAAGATGAATTCTATTCTCTAAAGCAAAAGGAAGGGGATCACACCTCCTACAACAAGAGGTTTCTTGAATTGAATTGTTTGGTTCCCAATCTGTTCACCCCATCATACCGCTTAATCGAGCACTATATTCGAGGCCTTCCCTCCAAAATCCAAGATTCGGTTTTAAGCACCTCTCCCGCAACACTCGAAGCCGCAATGGAATTAGCTATGGAACTTACGGAAAATCGCATTCGTAATGGCGATTTTAAAGATGAGAAGAAGAAAACGACTGTTGAAGCCCCAACTCCAACCTCCTTTGGCTCCTCCTCAAAGTTTGCTGGTAAGAGGAAGCGAAATGGCAAGAACTTCGCTCTCACCCAAACCAACTCTCCTATCACTGCTGCTCCAATCCCCAAGTTGCCCCTCCAGTCGCACCATTCAAAAGGCCATACACTGGCCCACACCCAAAGTGTAACCGTTGCCAATACCATCACCCTCCTGAGAACCCTTGCCAACATTGCACAAGTTGTGGCCGTGCAGGTCACACTGTCCAAACCTGCCACACACTTCAGCGATCAAACCGCAATCAGCCTCCAACCAAAACCCAAAACCAAATTGTGGGCCAAGCCCAACAACCCTTACTTCTACCACCTGCCCAACCTTACCACCAACCCAACTACCCCATGATGCAACCCATAAGAGCCTGTTTTAACTGTGGGGACCCAAACCACTTCAGAAATACTTGCCCATGCCTGGTGAACCTCATCAATGCCCAAGCCCAACCAAACCCGGTGAACCAAGCTAATCAAGCTCCCCCACCTGCTAGAGGAAGGGCTTTCAATATCAACGCAAACCAAGCAAGGGCGGACAACAATGTGGTCAATGGTACGTTCTCGTAAATGGTAGTTATGCATCCATATTATTTGATACTGGTGTGGATAAGAGCTTTGTATCTTTAGAATTCGAACCCATTCTCGACCTACCACGTGTTAGTCTTGCCGAATCAATCACAGTGGAAGTTGCTGACGGAGAACCCATTTCGTTAAATTCTATTATACGTGATTGTACTCTTACTCTCAATGATCACGATTTCTCGATTTACCTTATCCCTATGAAATTGAGAAGTTTCTATATTATCATCGGTATCAACTGGCTCAGCCAGCATCACGCCGAAGTGGTGTGCCAAGAAAAATTCATTCGTATCCCTCTCGCCGACGGTCAGACACTACGTATCTTTGGAGAAACTCCTTCGAAAGGGCTCAAATTAATGTCATGTCTTCAAGCTCGAAGATATCTTCGCAAGGATTACGTAGCATTCTTAGCTCACATTGTCAAGAAGGGAGGCAAGGAAAGGAAGCTCGAAGATATTCCAACCGTGAAAGAATTTCCTCAAGTTTTCCCGAAGATGTTTCAGGACTTCCTCCTGCGCGAGAAGTTGAATTTCAAATCGATCTTGTGCCTGGCGCTACACCGGTCGCAAAATCTCCTTATAGGTTAGCCCCATCCGAAATGCAAGAGTTGGCCAGTCAGTTGCAAGAGCTGACTGACAAAGGATTCATACGTCCTAGCTCGTCGCCTTGGGGTGCACCTGTCCTTTTTGTGAAGAAGAAAGATGGAACGTTTCGCATGTGCCTTGACTATAGGGAACTCAACAAGTTGACCGTTAAGAATCGCTATCCTTTGCCTCGTATTAATGACCTACTAGACCAACTTCAAGGCGCCACCTGTTTTTCCAAAATCGACCTTCGTTCTGGTTATCATCTGTAACATTTGTCAAAAACGGGTTTTCCAAACCCGCTCCATTTGTAATCGAATATCAAGTTATAAATCGTTGCGTATTTATGTCCATTTTAATTTTAATGATGCATAATTAATAAACAAACTAAACTATAAAAGTTATAATTGATAAAAAGTAAAAATAAAATAATTAAAAAGAAAATGAGGCTGCCGGGACTCGAACCCGGGTCAGCCGGGTTTAATCTCAAAGTCTTATCACACACACATATAACCACTCCGCCACTTGTTGTTTTCTGTAAACGTTAGGAAACAATTAAATTTTATAGTCAATCGTAAATCAACCGGTTACGCCAACTGTAACCGAAATCGGTCACCAAACGTCCAAAGACGTTTGATTGTTCGCGGTTTACCGATTATAACCGCTACACCGACAACTCCAATCAATTTTGTTTTGAATGAACTTGAATTCAAGAGTGAATAGGTTTTAATAACCGAAAACTTTCAATTCCTGAATTACTTCAATCATTGTCCCCTCTCGCGACTCAAACACACTCTGCAAACTTTCAATTGCATTTTCGCACAACTTTCAGTCCGCCGGAGAAGCTATTTGAACTCGCCGGACTTTCGACGGAAAATCGTGTTTTCCATCAAATCAGTAAGTCTCCCAATTCTTTCGTTGTATATCAATTGTTAAGCTATTGTTAACTCAAACCCTTCAATCGGAATCAATTTCAGACGTCGATATCGGATAACTCACTCTCGCCGGAAAACTTCTGAAAATCCTTATCTTCAGCTGTAAAACGGTATAGACATTCAAACCTTCTGATAACTCTTGCTTAATACTTAAATTCCTCACTTAACTAATCAAAACTGTTAATTTATTCGTTCAGTCGAAATCCGTAAAAACAGAGCCGACGACTTGCCGGAATTCTGAGATAAATCGTTCTGCGGTATGTTTACTTCTAAAAATCGTCTCTCCCATTTCATATTAGTCTGTTGAATGTTTGTCAATCAAATTAAACAAGAAACAATGGAGAAATCGTAAACTGTAATTCGGTAACGAAGAAGACGAAGTAGGTTGATTATAAGTTTAATAAAATCTGGATATTATCTCGGGTTAGACACACAGTCCAGCGGTGGACTGTGTGCACATACATATCACACGCCGCGAGTTCGATCCTTGACACACGTATGCTCTGTAATAAAAATGTTTTATTTTTCTAACTGAACCGGATCCTTTTCGCCGTTAGATGTTAAGTACAATAAAAATCTGTATATTAACCAAGTTAGACACACAGTCCAGCGGTGGACTGTGTGTAACGTTAAAGCACAGGTCCCGGGTTCGAGACCTGTTGACAGCACCGGGTTGATAATTAAAATCCTATTTAAAAAAATAAATAAATAAAAAATAAATAAATGAATTTTGAATAAACTGAATTAGTATATAAATATAATTAAAAACAGGATTATTTCGGGTTAGACACGTAGCTCAGTTGGTAGAGCTGCGTGCACGCGTACGGGAGGTCTCGGGTTCGAGTCCTGCCCGGCGCATACATTTACACAATAAAACCGGTCAAACAGTCAAACGGTCAACGGTCAACGCAAAAGTCAACATATTTTTATATTTTTATTTATTTAATTTAATTTAAAAATCAATTAAAAAATACTTAAAAATAATGTTTTTAAAGATAGTAAATAGCCTTAAACTCACAAAAATATATCTAAAAATCCTATTAAAATTATTAATAAAAATCCACTCATTTACTATATCTTCCGTTATTATTTAGGTTAGTTAATTCTCGTTGTTCAATCCTTCCAACTCGTGCGCATCTCATCATTTCCAACCGAACGCACCCAATGTGAGTGAATCTCTACAAATTCCCCATTTTAATCACGTTTTTGGGGTGTATCATGTGTCTTACGATTTATTATATTTAAATCATTGTGCATACATCATATCATGAACAAATGTGTATTCAGCTTGTATCATCTGTTGTGTGGTTATTGTTTAGATTTAAATTTATTATTTTCAGTAAATGCAATTTCATAGGCCGCCGCTCCCCATTACATTATGAGCGTTGAGCAGTTCCCCATTACATTATGAGCGTGAACCTGGCGTGCCAACATACGATCGGCTCCGTTTGATTGAGCCTTGATCGCACAGACATTTATCATTTTCAGTACATACATTTATCATAGGCCGTCCGTTCCCCATTACATTATGAGCGTGAACGTGACGTTGCCAACATATACAGTTTCATTCATGTTATACATTCATGCAAGTTCATATGTTATTGTATGTTATTGTATGTTATAGTTTGTGGTTGTTATTGCTATTGTTGGATTATTTACATTTGCTCGCATATGACTATTGCACAATTTTTCCTTGATAAAAATAACAAGAAATCAATAATAAATGTTTAACTAACAAGGTTCACTCGCCAACTTATGTTGACCCCAAAAACCCCCATTTTTACACATGATACAGGTGAACCGGCTGCAGCAAGAAACACATAGGATTGGATTAGAAGAATAAACTGGTTTAGAGTTTGGATTGTTTAGTTTGGTTATTTTCCTTTGTATTTGTATGGACATGTTTGGATTATTGAGAATGTAATTTTGACTTTAATAAATATGAAACATATTAGTAAATATCATGAGCTTTGGTGATAACCCAATTATGCCCCGACTCTTATTCCGCTGCGGGTCGGCGTGTGACTTCATCAGCTTAGGGTGCGCGAAGAAGACATCTCAAAAAATGCCTTCCGAACTCGTTATGGTCATTACGAGTTCATGGTTATGCCCTTCAGTTTAACCAACACCCCCGCTGTCTTCATGGATTTAATGAATAGGGTATTCAAACCCTATCTCGATCGTTTTGTCATAGTCTTCATTGATGACATCCTCATCTACTCCAAGTCAAAATCCGATCATGAGCGACATCTTCGACTCATTCTTACCCTCTTGAGGAATGAGAAGCTTTACGCCAAGTTCTTAAAATGTGAATTATGGTTAAGAGAGGTACAATTTCTTGGCCATGTCGTTAATGACAAAGGGATTCATGTCGATCCTTCGAAAATCAAGGCAGTACGAGAATGGCAAGCGCCACGTACCTCTACCGAAGTTAGGTCATTTCTTGGGTTGGCTAGTTATTATCGACGCTTCATTGCCAATTTCTCTCGTATCGTCGTTCCGCTCACGGCCTTGACTCACAAGGGAAAACCTTTCATTTGGGGACCCAAGCAAGAGGAGGCATTCCAAACTTTGAAACAAAAGCTTTGTAACGTACCTATCCTTACACTCCCTGAGGGTTGCGATGACTTTGTGGTTTATTGCGACGCGTCAGGGCAAGGTTTAGGCTGTGTGCTGATGCAAAGAGGAAATGTGATAGCCTATGCCTCTAGGCAACTCAAAGTACATGAGAAGAATTACACCACCCACGACCTGGAACTTGGAGCTGTCGTGTTCGCTCTCAAGATATGGAGACATTACCTCTATGGCACTAAGTGTGAAATATACACTGACCACAAGAGTCTCCAACACATCTTCAATCAAAAAGAGTTGAACATGAGGCAACGAAGATGGGTCGAACTTCTCAATGATTACGACTGTGAGATTCGATATCATCCTGGCAAGGCAAACGTTGTGGCTAATGCACTCATTCGAAAGGGTTATGCGAACTCCATTCATCTTCTATGGTGGCAAATTGTAACTGACATCAAAGATCGAATATGGGCAGCTCAACATATTTCCGTAACGGAAAATGAGTACGCGATGAGCTGTCATGTGGAGCTGAACTCAAAATCGAAACCAAATCCGATGGTATTCTATACTATTTAAACCGTATTTGGATTCCCGATCGCGACAACCTTTGTGATTTCCTCATGAATGAGGCACACAAAACACGATACTCTATACATCCAGGAGCCGACAAGATGTATCAAGACCTACGATACACCTACTGGTGGCCTAGCATGAAGAAGGATATCGTTGTTTTTGTTTCCCAGTGCCTTACATGCTCCAAAGTAAAAGCTGAACATCAAAGACCTTCAGGACTTCTGGTCCAACCTGAAATACATGTATGGAAGTGGGAAAACATAACCATGGACTTCGTTACCAGGTTACCTCGCACATCCAGTGGGTATGACACCATATGAGTAATCAATGATCGTCTTACAAAATCAGCTCATGTCATTCCAATTCGCGAGGACTTCAAGAACGAGAAGTTAGCTCGTATCTACATCAGCGAAATCGTAAGCCGTCATGGTGTACCGTTAAGCATCATTTCAGACCGTGATGGTCGTTTCACTTCACGAACATGGCGAGCCGTACAAACCGCTTTGGGTACACATTTAGACCTCAGCATTGCCTTTCACCCTCAAACTGATGGCCAATCTGAGCGCACCATCCAAACCCTTGAAGACATGCTTCGAGCATGTGTCATAGACTTCAAAGGGAATTGGGACGCTCATCTACCGTTAGTCGAGTTTTCGTACAACAATAGCTGTCATTCAAGTATCGGCATGGCTCCTTTCGAAGCTTTATATGGTCGTAAATGCCGATCTCCAGTATGTTGGCACGAAATTGGTGAAGCGCAAATCACCGGACCTGAACTGATTCAAGAAACAACCGACGAAATCCTTCAAATTCGAAACAATCTTCTAGCGGCTCAAAGTCGTCAAAAGAGTTATGCTGACAAACGACGAAAGCCCTTGGAGTTTGGTGTTGGTGATCAAGTACTTTTGAAAGTATCACCGTGGAAGGGAGTGGTTCGTTTTGGCCAAAAGGGCAAGCTAGCACCATGCTACGTAGGGCCTTTCAAGATACTCGAAAGAGTAGGTTCTGTAGCATACAAGCTTGACCTGCCAGAAGAACTTAACAGAATTCATCCCACGTTCCACGTATCAAACTTGAAAAAGTGTCTCGCTGACAAAAACCTCCATATCCCGCTAGAAGACATTCAAGTGGATGAATCAATGCACTTCATTGAAAGACCAGTGGAAATCATGGATTTCGGTGAGAAGCGTCTAAGGCGAAGCCGTATTCCAATCGTCAGGGTGCGCCGGGAGTCAAAACGAGGGCCCGAGTTTACTTGAGAACGTGAAGACTTAATGCGCGAGAAATACCCGCATATCTTTCCGGTTGTGACCACTACTTAAATTTCGGGGCGAAATTTCTAAAAGTAGGGGATACTGTAACATTTGTGTAAATAGGGTTTCAAAAACCCGCCCCAATTTATCAATCGGAAAATATTCATTTACGTTGTTTAATTATATATTTATTATTTACATTATTATAAATTAATAATTTAAGTTTAAAGAAATAATATAATCCTTTAATAAGTCAACTAAGTAATTATTATTTACAATATCAAAAAGAAAATAAAGGAAAAACGGTTTTAAAAAAAAATAAAAGGAAGGAACCGGGATCGAACCCGGGTACCCCCTGTTAACACACACCACCAACACCACTGCAATACACACAGCAGTTGTGATCAATTTGGAATATCTTTACTCATATAGAATTCCGTGAGAACCCCGTATCAACCGCAAGATTTTCCTCGCCGGAAATCTCGGACCGCCTGCGCGTTTTCTTCAAATCACCAGCTGGCCGAGTTATTTTCGGTAAACCCTTTTGCTGGACCATTCTGGCAATCAACCCAAAGACCGAAATTCAAGCTCTCCAACACCCTATAAATACCAGGCCATAACCCCCATCTAAACCCACTCCAATTCTCTGTTCACACCTTATCTCGGTCGCCGGAGATTTCCTGTTTCCATCAGAATTCAACCGCCGGAGGTCGTGACTCCCCATTTCAGTGTTTTCAGTATACCCTTATCCCCTTTTATGTTTTTTGTGTCATCTACATTATTCACTATCGTAATCAGAGGGGGATTGAACTAATATCAAACGGGCGGGAACAGTTGGTTCAAATACGCGATGAAGAAGACGATATGCAACATTTATATATATTTATTATAATTAAGTTTTCAGTCGGGTTAAGCACCCAGCACAACTGGTTGGGCCGGGTGCAAACCAAACCCACGGTCGTTGGTTCGATCCCAAACACACACCCGGTTCAATTGCTTTAATCACCTTTTTAATTTCAGCACATCAGTATAAACATATTTAGTATATAAGTATAATTAAATTTCTAGTTTAATCGGGTTAGACACCCAGCCCAGTTGGTCGGGCTGGGTGCAATTTACAGCCGAGATCATGGGTTCGAAACCTTTGGTGCGCCTCCGGTTTGAATCGTTTATTCCCTTTTTAAAATTAATTAAAATTTAATAAACCTAACTTGTGTATAAATATAATTAAAATCAGGTTTCTTTCGGGTTAGACATGTAGCTCAGTTGGAAGAGCTGCGTGCACGCAACCGAAAGGTCCCGGGTTCGAGCCTCACACACGCATGCTTACAACACTGAACGAACCGGTTCTGACACGTGTCAGACGGTCGTTTTTTCTATTATTTTATTTTTTTTATTTTATTTTCAATTTAGTTCTATTTTATTTTTACTTTTCTTTTATCATTTCATGGTTTTATTAAAAAGGGATTATATTTTAAAACACTTAAAATCACATAATTTCGAGGGCATAATTATGTCAATACAAATCACAAAATTAACTTAAAACCTCAAATATTAGTTTATTACTTATCGCATTATTATTTTTAGGTTAGTACTTCTTCGTCGGTTAAATCCACAACTCGTGCGCTCTCTTTTCCACTCAAGATACGCACCCAAGGTGAGTGAATCTCTACAAATTCCCTATTTTAATCACGATTTGGGGTGTATCATCTGTCATACCATTTCTTTATTTTACTTAACGCTTGTGCTAATATCATTTCGTGATCAAATGTGGATTATTTGTTATGTGGTTTATATGCAGATACATTTTATCATTTCAGTGCAATCATTTCATTAGGCCCACCAGTTCCTCGTGGGATACGGGTTGAGCATCAGGTGCCTCATTAGATCGGCTCCGTTTGATTGAGCATTGATCTCAAATACAGCATCCATTATGTCAAATGTTCATTCAATGTGGTTTGTGATTTATTGCATATATACATTTGCTCACATGTGATTTATGCACAATCTTATTTAAACAACAATAAAAATTCATATACTTAAATGTTTTATCAACGTTCACTCGCCAACTTTTGTTGACCCAAATTCTTCTGTTTTACGCATGATACAGGTGATCAAGTTGAGGAAAGAAACACCTAGGATGGCCTTAGAAGAATAATCAAGTTATTTCGTTGGAACAATCGTTTGGTTTATTATTTGTGTTTGTATGAAATTTTGTGTTGGATATTTGAATTTAATAAATATGAAACTTGTTAGTAAATATCATGAGCTTTGGTGATAACCCAATCATGCCCCGACTTTTATTCCGCTGTGGGTCGGGGTGTGACACGAAGCAATCGGGCAATCCATTTCATTGTGTTGTCGGTTTGGTTATTATCCTCAACCGAAGTCGGAACCAAAGTCATCGGTTAGTCTATTTTATTAACCAATTGGTTTTCGATTAATCACTTCGGTTTATTCGGTGGTTTATTCGGTCAGATTGACGATTTATGGTTTGGTTCAACTAATTTTAGTTAATAGCAAAAATCAAACTTCCGCTAAACTTTTGTTTAGAATTATATGAAATTGAGGTACAACTACAAGAAATGAAAGCTTAAATATGTGAAACGGATATACAAAATATGAAATTTATGAACCAAATGTATTAAAGCTAGAAATATATCAAATATTAAATATGAATGATTCGGTTCAGTTCAACTAGTTTTGGTTAAACGAGATTACAAAAATTTGATAATCGGTTTTTAGTTAATTCAGTTTTTGGTTGATTTCGGTTCGGTTTCTCTGTTTTCAGTTTGGTTTAAGTTAACGATCTAGTTATTGCTCACCGATAACCAATTTTGCTTGATAACCAATAAGTGTGTGCATGATGCGACGGAAAACACATACATTGCCACGATGTGCATTGTTCGGTTGGTTAGCCTAGTATCCTCCATCGAAATCGAGGTCATCGATTAGCATATCAGTTAATCAGTTTTCTTCCTAAAAAGGTTTAGTGCCTAGGGGTGTAAATTGGGTAGACATATTGTCTGTATCTACAAAAGACACTTTATCTTAACCCTTTCACGTTGTATGGTGTTTTGATAGATTATAGTGAATTTAATAAATTCAAATGTATATGAAGATATTACAAATAAGAATTATTTTATAATTTATAAAATTATATATTGCGTAGCTTGTAGTGTTATTTGTTTACGTAACTAGTTTTATGCCCGCCCACGTTATGGGCCGGTAAGCAGAATATTTTTCAGTTTGATAACTTATATGTTTGTGTTTTGTTTGCTTGAACATACTACTAATAACACGATTTTAATAAAAATTACATGGAGATATAGGTAAAAATATGTTTGTAATAGAGTAACTTTATTAAAGTACACGAGTAATAGCGTTTGTCCATCAATAGCAAGCGGTCACTAATCCCACAGGTTGATTCGTTACGGTAGCAATGGGAAAAGACTGAAAGGTGAAATACTAAAAGGAATAAAAATAGAGGGACTAAAAGTATATACTAAGCAAAAGGACTAAACACGCATATAAACAAAATTAACCAATAAAAGGAAAGTTTTTTTTTATAAAAATAGGGAGGCCAAACACGTGTATTAACGAAGTTGAAGGTTTAAAAACGAATACAAAAAGTCATGATTAATTAAAAAAAGAAATAAAAGTAGAATGAATAAACATGTACATTACTAAAGTTAAAGCAGAAGGACTAAACACGTATGTAAACAAAGTTAACCAATAAAAAGAAAACGTGTTTTTTAAAACAGAGGGACTAAACACGTATATTAACAAAGCTAAAGGTTTGAAAGTAGAATACAAAATGCAGCGACCAATGAGGGGGCGTAAGACAGCTGCCTGACAATATTACCCTCATGATATTTGTATGATATACAAACTAGCAGAATGCCCGTGCGTTGCAGCGGGAGCGACACATCGCATTGCGATACTCTTTTTGTGGTTTTTTATTCATATAATATTTATTGTAGATATACGAAGCAATCGGGTAATCCATTTCATTGTGGTGTCGGTTCGGTTATTATCCTTAACCGAAGTCAAAACCAAAGTCATCGGTTAGTCTATTTTATTAACCAATCAGTTTTCGATTAATCACTTCGGTTGGTTTATTTGGGTAGATTGACGATTTTTTGTTTTGTTCAACTAATTTCAGTTAATATCAAAAAATCAAACTTCCGCTAAAACTTTTGCTTAGAATTATATGAAATTGGGGTACAACTACAAGAAATGAAAGTTTAAATATGTGAAACAGAGATATAAAATATGAACTTTATGAACCAAAGGTATTAAAGCTAGAAATATATGAAAATATAAAATATGAATGATTAGGTTCAGTTCAACTAGTTTTGGTTAAACGAGATTACAAAAAAATTGATAATCGGTTTTAAGTTAATTAGGTTTTCAGTTAATTCAGGTTTTGGTTGATTTCGGTTCGGTTTCGTCTGTTTTCAATTTGGTTTAAGTTAACGATCTAGTTATTGCTCACCGATAACCAGTTTTGCTTGAAAACCAATAAGTGCGTGCATGATGCGACGGAAAACACAGACATTGCCACGGTGTGCGTTGTTCGGTTGGTTAGCATATTATCCTCAACCGAAATCGAGGTCATCGATTAGTATATCAGTTAATTTTTCTAAAAAGGTTTATTGCCTAGGGGTGTAAATTGGGTAGACATATTGTCAGTATCTACAAAAGACACTTTATCTTAACCCTTTTATGTTGTAAGGTTGTTTTGATAGATTATAGTGAATTTAATAAATTCAAATGTATATGAAGATATTGCAAATAAGAATTATTTTATAATTTATAAAATAATAAATTGCGTAGCTTGTAGTGTTATTTGTTTACGTAACTAGTTTTATGTCCGCCCACGTTGTGGGCCGGTAAGCAGAATATTTTTCAGTTTGGTAACTTATATGTTTGTGTTTTGTTTGCTTGAACATACTACTAATGACATAGGTAGAGTAGTAGCGTTTATCCATCAATAGCAAGCGGTCACTAATCCCTTAGGTTGATTCGTTACGGTAGCAATGGAAAAAGACTAAAAGATGAAATACTAAAAGGAATAAAAATAGAGGGACTAAAAATATATACTAAGCAGAAGGACTAAACACGCATATAAACAAAGTTAACCAATAAAAGGAAAGTTTTTTTTATAAAAATAGGGAGGCCAAACACGTGTATTAACGAAGTTGAAGGTTTAAAAACAAATACAAAAAGTCACGATTAATTAAAAAAAGTAATAAAAGTAGAATGAATAAACATGTACATTAATAAAGTTAAAGCAGAAGGACTAAACACGTATATAAACAAAGTTAACCAATAAAAAGAAAACCTTTTTTAAAACAGAGGGACTAAACACATCTATTAACAACGCTAAAGGTTTGAAAGTAGAATACAAAATGCAGCGACCAATGAGGGGGCGTAAGACAGCTGCCTGACAATATTTCCCTCATGATATTTGTATGATATACAAACTAGCAGAATGGCCGTGCGTTGCGGCGGGAGCTACATATCGCATTGCGATACTCTTTTTTCTAGTTTTCTTATTCATATAATATTTATTGTAGACATACGAATCGGGTAATCAATTTCATTGTGTTGTCGGTTCGGTTATTATCCTCAACCGAAGTCGAAACCAAAGTCATCGGTTAGTCTATTTTATTAAACAATCGGTTTTCAATTAATCACTTTGGTTTATTCGGTTAGATTGACGATTTATGGTTTGGTTCATCTAATTTCAGTTAATAGCAAAAATCAAACTTCCCCTAAAACTTTTGCTTAGAATTATATGAAATTGAGGTACAAGTACAAGAAATGAAAGTTTAAATATGTGAAACGGAGATATAAAATATGAAATTTATGAACCAAAGGTATTAAAGCTAGGAATATATGAAAATATAAATATGAATGATTCGGTTCGTTCAACTAGTTTTGGTTAAACGAGATTACAAAAAAATTGATAATCGGGTTTTAGTTAATTGGGTTTTCAGTTAATTCAGGTTTTGGTTGATTTCGGTTCGGTTTCGTCTGTTTTCAGTTTGGTTTAAGTTAACGATCTAGTTATTGCTCATCGATAACAAGTTTTGCTTGATAACCAATAAGTGCGTGCATGATGGGACGGAAAACACAGACATTGTCACGGTGTGCATTGTTCGGTTGTTTAGCCTATTATCTTCAACCGAAATCGAGGTCATCGATTAGTATATCGGTTAATCAGTTTTCTTTCTAAAAGCGTTTAGTGCCTAGGGGTGTAAATTGGGTAGACATATTGTCAGTATCTACAAAAGACACTTTATCTTAACCCTTTTATGTACTAAGGTTGTTTTGATAGATTATAGTAAATTTAATAAATTCAAATGTATATGAAGATATTGCAAATAAGAATTATTTTATAATTTATAAAATAATAAATTGCGTAGCTTGTAGTGTTATTTGTTTACGTTACTAGTTTTATGCCCGCTCATGTTGTGGGCCGGTAAGCAGAATATTTTTCTGTTTGATAACTTATATGTTTGTGTTTTGTTTGCTTGAACATACTACTAATAACACGATTTTAATAAAAATTACATCGAGACATAGGTAAAAATACGTTCGTCATAAAGTAACTTTATTAAAGTCCACGAGTAGTAGCGTTTGTCCATCAATAGCAAGCAGTCACTAATCCCTCAGGTTGTTTCGTTACGGTAGCAATGGAAAAAAACTAAAAGATGAAATACTAAAAGAAATAAAAATAGAGGGACTAAAAATATATACCAAGCTGAAGGACAAAACACGTATATAAACAAAGTTAACCAATAAAAGGGAAGTCTTTTTATAAAAATAAGGAGGCCAAACACGTGTATTAACGAAGTTTGAAGGTTTAAAAACAAATACAAAAAGTCACGATTAATTAAAAAAGGAATAAAAGTAGAATGAATAAACACGTACATTACTAAAGTTAAAGCAGAAGGACTAAACAAGTATATAAACAAAATTAACCAATAAAAGAAAACTTTTTTTTAAAACAGATGGACTAAACATGTATATTAACAAAGCTAAATGTTTGAAAGTAGAATACAAAATGAAACGACCAACGAGGGGCGTAAGGCAGCTGCCTGATAATATTCCCCTCGTGATATTTGTATGATATATAAACTAGCAGAATGCCCGTGAAAATGCGACAGGAGCGACACATCGTTTTGCGATACTCGTTTTTGTAGTTTTCTTATTCATAGAATATTTATTGTAGACATACGAAGCAATCGGGTAATCCATTTCCTTGTGTTGTCGGTTCGGTTATTAACCTCAACCGAAGTCGAAAGCAAACTCATCGGTTAGTCTATTTTATTAACTAATCGGTTTTCGATTAATCACTTCGGTTTATTCGGTTAAATTGACGATTTTTTTGTTTGGTTCAACTAATTTCAGTTAATAGCAAAAAATCAAACTTCTGCTAAAACTTTTGCTTAGAATCATATGAAACTGAGGTACAACTATAAGAAATGAAAGTTCAAATATGTGAAACGGAGATAAAAAATATAGAAATTTATGAACCAAAGGTATTAAAGCTAGAAATATATCAACATATTAAATATAAATGATTCGTTTCAGTTCAACTAGTTTTGGTTAAACGAGAGTACAAAAAAATTGATAATCGGTTTTTAGTTAATTGGGTTTTCAGTTAATTCAGTTTTTGGTTGATTTCGGTTTGTTTCGTCTGTTTTCAGTTTGGTTTAAGTTAACGATCTAGTTATTGCTCACCGATAACCAGTTTTGCTTGATAACCAATAAGCGCGTGCATGATGTGACAGAAAACATAGACATTGCCCCGGTGTGCATTGTTCGGTTGGTTAGCCTAGTATCCTCAACCGAAATCGAGGTCATCGATTAGTATATCAGTTAATCAGTTTTCTTTCTAAAAAGGTTTAGTGTCTAGGGATGTAAATTGGGTAGACATATTGTTTATATCTACAAAAGACACTTTATCTAAACCCTTTTATGTTGTATGGTTGTTTTGATAGATTATAGTGAATTTAATAAATTCAAATGTATATGAAGATATTGCAAATAAGAATTAGTTTATAATTTATAAAATAATAAATTGCGTAGCTTGTAGTGTTATTTGTTTATGTAACTAGTTTTATGCCTGCCCACGTTGTGGGTCAGTAAGTAGAATATTTTTCAGTTTGATAACTTATATGTGTGTGTTTTGTTTGCTTTAACATACTACTTATAACACGATTTTAATAAAAATTACATGGAAACATAGGTAAAAATACGTTCGTAATAGAGTAACTTTATTAAAGTCCACGAGTAGTAGCGTTTGTCCATCAATAGCAAGCAGTCACTAATCCCTCAGGTTGATTCGTTATGGTAGCAATGGGAAAAGACTAAAAGATTAAGTACTAAAAGGAACAAAAATAGAGGGACTAAAATTAAATACTAAGCAGAAGGACTAAACACGCATATAAACAAAGTTAACCAATAAAAGGAAAGTTTTTTTTATAAAAATAAGGAGGCCAAACAGTTTATTAACGAAGTTGAAGGTTTAAAAACAAATACAAAAAGTCACTATTAATTTTAAAAAAGGAATAAAAGTATAATGAATAAACATGTACATTACTAAAGTTAAAGCAGAAGGACTAAACAAGTATATAAACAAAGTTAACCAATAAAAAGAAAAAAAATTTAAAACTGAGGGACTAAACACGTATATTAACAAAGCAAAGGTTTGAAAGTAGAATACAAAATGAAACAACCAATGAGGGGGCATAAAACAGATGCCTAACAATATTCCCATCATGATATTTGTATGATATATAAACTAGTAGAATGCCCGTGCGATGCGGCGGTAATGACATATCGTATTGCGATACTCTTTTTTGTAGTTTTCTTATTCATATAATATTTATTGTAGACATACGAAGCAATCGGGTAATCCATTTCATTGTGTTGTCGGTTCGGTTATTATCCTCAACCGAAGTCGAAACCAAAGTCATCGGTTAGTCTATTTTATTAACCAATCGGTTTTCGATCAATCATTTAGGTTAATTCGGTTAGATTGACGATTTTTTTGTTTGGTTCAACTAATTTCAGTTAATAGCAAAAAATCAAACTTCCGCTAAAACTTTTGCTTAGATTTATATGAAATTCGGGTACAACTACAAGAAATGAAAGTTTAAATATGTGAAACGGAGATATAAAATATGAAATTTATGAACCAAAGGTATTAAAGCTAGAAATATATGAAAATATAAAATATGAATGATTCGGTTCAGTTTAACAAGTTTTGGTTAAACCAGATTACAAAAAAAAATTGATAATCGGTTTCTAGTTAATTGGGATTTTAGTTAATTCAGTTTTTGGTTGATTTCGGTTCGGTTTGGACTGTTTTCAGTTTGGTTTAAGTTAACGATCTAGTTATTGCTCACCGATAACCAGTATTGCTTGATAACCAATAAGTGCATGCATGATGCGACGGAAAACACAGACATTGCCACGGTGTGCATTGTTCGGTTGGTTAGCATATTATCCTCAACCGAAATCGAGGTCATCGATTAGTATATCAGTTAATCAGTTTTTTTTTCTAAAAAGGTTTCGAGCCAAGGGGTGTAAATTGGGTATACATATTGTTTGTATCTACAAAAGACACTTTATCTTAACCTTTTTATGTTGTAAGGTTGTTTTTGATAGATTATAGTGAATTTAATAAAGTGAAATGTATATGAAGATATTGCAAATAAGAATTAGTTTATAATTTATTAATAATAAATTGCGTAGCTTGTAGTGTTATTTGTTTACGTAGCTAGTTTTATGCCTGCCCACGTTGTGGGCCGGTAAGCAGAATATTTTTCAGTTTCATAAATTATATGTTTGTGTTTTTTTTTGCTTGAACATACTACTAATAACACGATTTTAATAAATTACATCGAGACATAGCTAAAAATACGTTCGTAATAGAGTAACTTTATTTTAAAGTCCACGAGAGTAGCGTTTGTCCATCAATAGCAAGCGGTCACTAATCCTTCAGGTTGATTCGTTACGGTAGCAATGGGAAAAGACTAAAAGGTGAAATACTAAAAGAATAAAAATTGAGGGACTAAAAATATATACTAAGCAGAAGGACTAAACACGCATATAAACAAAGTTAACCAATAAAAGGAAAGTTTTTTTTATAAAAATAGGGAGGCCAAAAACGTGTATTAACGAAGATGAAGGTTTAAAAACAAATACAAAAAGTCACGATTAATTAAAAAAAGGAATAAAAGTAGAATGAATAAACATGTACATTACTAAAGTTAAAGCAAAAGGACTAAAAACGTATATAAACGAAGTTAACCAATAAAAAGAAAACGTTTTTTAAACAGAGGGACTAAACACGTATATTAACAAAGTTTAAGGTATGCAGCGACCAATGAGGGGGCGTAAGACAGCTGTCTGACAATATTCCCCTCATGATATTTGTATGAGATACAAACTAGCAGAATGCCCGTGCGTTGCGGCGGGAGCTACACATCGCATTGCGATACTCTTTTTTCTAGTATTCTTATTCATGTAATATTTATTGTAGACATACGAAGCAATCGGGTAATCCATTTCATTGTGTTGTCGGTTCGGTTATTATCCTCAACCGAAGTCGAAACCAAAGTCATCGGTTAGTCTATTTTATTAACCAATCGGTTTTCGATTAATCACTTCGGTTGGTTTATTCGGTTAGATTGACGATTTTTTGTTTGGTTCAACTAATTTCAGTTAATAGCAAAAAATCAAACTTCCGCTAAAACTTTTGCTTAGATTTATATTAAATTGAGGTACAACTACAAGATATGAAAGTTTAAATATGTGAAACGGAGATATAAAATATGAGATTTATGAACTAAAGGTATAAAAGCTAGAAATATATGAAACATAAAATATGAATGATTCGGTTCAGTTCAACTAGTTTTGGTTAAACGAGATAAGAAAAAAAATGATAATCCGTTTCTAGTTAATTGGGTTTTCAGTTAATTCGTTTTAGGTTGATTTCGGTTCGGTTTCGTCTATTTTCAGTTTGGTTTAAGCTAACAATCTAGTTATTGCTCACCGATAACCAGTTTTGCTTGATAAACAATAAGTGCGTGCATGATACAACGGAAAACACAGACATTGCCACGATGTGCATTGCTCGATTGGTTAACCTATTATCCTCAACCGAAATCGAGGTCATCGATTAATATATCAGTTAATTAGTTTTCTTTCTAGTTAATTGGGTAGACATATTGCTTGTATCCACAAAAGACACTTTATCTTAACCCTTTTATGTTGTAAGGTTTTTTTGATAGATTATAATGAATTTTATAAATTCAAATGTATATGAAGATAGTGCAAATAAGAATTAGTTTATAATTTATAAAATAATAAATTACGTAGTTTGTAGTGTTATTTGTTTACGTAACTAGTTTTATGCCCGCCCACGTTGTAGGCCGGTAAGCAAAATATTTTTCAGTTTGATAAATTATATGTTTGTATTTTTTTTTGCTTGAACATACTACTTATAACACGATTTTAATAAAAATTACATGGAGACATAGGTAAAAATACGTTCGTAATAGAGTAACTTTATTAAAGTCCACGAGTAGTAGCGTTTGTCCATCAATAGCAAGCGGTCACTAATCCCTCAGGTTGATTCATTATGGTAGCAATGGGAAAAGACTAAAAGATTAAGTACTAAAAGGAATAAAAATAGAGGGACTAAAAATAAATACTAAGCAGAAGGACTAGACACGCATATAAACAAAGTTAACCAATAAAAGGGAAGTCTTTTTATAAAAATAAGGAGGCCAAACACGTGTATTAACGAAGTTTGAAGGTTTAAAAACAAATACAAAAAGTCACGATTAATTAAAAAAAGGAATAAAAGTAGAATGAATAAACATGTACATTACTAAAGTTAAAGTAGAAGGACTAAACAAGTATATAAACAAAGTTAACCAATAAAAAGAAAACCTTTTTTTTAAAACAGAGGGACTAAACACGTATATTAACAAAGCAAAGGTTTGAAAGTAGAATACAAAATGAAACGACCAATGAGGGGGCGTAAGACAGTTGCCTAACAATATTCACCTCATGATATTTGTATGATATATAAACAAGTAGAATGCCGGTGCGTTGCGGCGGGAGCGACACATCGCATTGCGATACTCTTTTTTGTAGTTTTCTTATTCATATAATATTTATTGTAGACATACGATGCAATCGGGTAATCCATTTCATTGTGTTATCGGTTCGGTTATTATCCTCAACCGAAGTCGAAACCAAAGTCATCGGTTAGTCTATTTTTTTAACCAATTTGTGTTCGATTAATCATTTCGGTTTATTCGGTAAGATTGACGATTTTTTGTTTGGTTCAACTAATTTCAGTTAATAGCAAAAAATCAAACTTCCAGTAAACTTTTGCTTAGAATTATATGAAATTGAGGTAGAAGTACAAGAAATCAAAGTTTAAATATGTGAAACGGAGATATAAAATATGAAATTTATGAACCAAAGGTATTAAAGCTAGAAATATATGAAAATATAAAATATGAATGATTCGATTCAGTTTAACAAGTTTTGGTTAAACCAGATTACAAAAAAATTGATAATCGGTTTCTAGTTAATTGGGATTTTAGTTAATTCAGTTTTTGGTTGATTTCGGTTCGGTTTGGAGTGTTTTCAGTTTGGTTTAAGTTAACGATCTAGTTATTACTCACCGATAACCAGTTTTGCTTGATAACCAATAAGTGCATGCATGATGCGACGGAAAACACAGACATTGCCACGGTGTGCATTGTTCGGTTGGTTAGCATATTATCCTCAACCGAAATCGAGGTCATCGATTAGTATATCAGTTAATCGGGTTTTTTTCTAAAAAGGTTTAGTGCCTAGGGGTGTAAATTGGGTAGACATATTGTTTGTATCTACAAAAGACACTTTATCTTAACCCTTTTATGTTGTAAGGTTGTTTTGATAGATTATAGTGAATTTAATAAATTCAAATGTATATGAAGATATTGCAAATAAGAATTAGTTTATAATTTATAAATAATAAATTGCGTAGTTTGTAGTGTTATTTGTTTACGTAACTAGTTTTATGCCTGCCCACGTTGTGGGCCGGTAAGCAGAATATTTTTCAGTTTGATAAATTATATGTTTGTGTTTTTTTTTCTTGAACATACTACTTATAACACGATTTTAATAAAAATTACATGGAGACATAGGTAAAAATACGCTCGTAATAGAGTAACTTTATTAAAGTCCACGAGTAGTAGCGTTTGTCCATCAATAGCAAGCGGTCACTAATCCCTCTGGTTGATTCGTTACGGTAGCAATGGGAAAAGGCTAAAAGGTGAAATACTAAAAGGAACAAAAATAGAGGGACTAAAAATATATACTAAGCAGAAGGACTAAACACGCATATAAACAAAATTAACCAATAAAAGGAAAGTTTTTTTTATAAAAATAGAGAGGCCAAACACGTGTATTAACAAAGTTGAAGGTTTAAAAACAAATACAAAAAGTCACGATTAATTAAAAAAGGAATAAAAGCAGAATGAATAAACATGTACATTGCTAAAGTTAAAGTAGAATGACTAAACACGTATGTAAACAAAGTTAACCAATAAAAAGAAAACCTGTTTTTTAAAACAGAGGGAGTAAACACTTATATTAACAAAGCTAAAGGTTTGAAAGTAGAATACAAAATGCAGCGACCAATGAGGGGGCGTAAGACGGCTGCCTGACAATATATCCCTCAGGATATTTGTATGATATACAAACTAGCAGAATGCCCGTGCGTTGCGGCGGGAGCAACACATCGCATTGCGATACTCTTTTTTCTAGTTTTCTTATTCATATAATATTTATTGTGGACATACGAAGCAATCGGGTAATCCATTTCATTGTGTTGTCGGTTCGGTTATTATCCTCAACCGAAGTCGAAACAAAGTCATCGGTTAGTCTATTTTATTAACCAATCGGTTTTCGATTAATCACTTCGGGTGGTATATTCGGATAGATTGACGATTTTTTGTTTGGTTCAACTAATTTCAGTTAATAGCAAAAAATCAAACTTCCGCTAAAACTTTTGCTTAGATTTATATTAAATTGAGGTACAACTACAAGATATGAAAGTTTAAATATGTGAAACGGAGATATAAAATATGAGATTTATGAACTAAAGGTATAAAAGCTAGAAATATATGAAACATAAAATATGAATGATTCGGTTCAGTTCAACTAGTTTTGGTTAAACGAGATAAGAAAAAAAATGATAATCCGTTTCTAGTTAATTGGGTTTTCAGTTAATTCGTTTTTGGTTGATTTCGGTTCGGTTTCGTCTATTTTCAGTTTGGTTTAAGCTAACAATCTAGTTATTGCTCACCGATAACCAGTTTTGCTTGATAAACAATAAGTGCGTGCATGATACAACGGAAAACACAGACATTGCCACGGTGTGCATTGTTCGATTGGTTAACCTATTATCCTCAACCGAAATCGAGGTCATCGATTAATATATCAGTTAATTAGTTTTCTTTCTAGTTAATTGGGTAGACATATTGTTTGTATCCACAAAAGACACTTTATCTTAACCCTTTTATGTTGTAAGGTTTTTTTGATAGATTATAATGAATTTTATAAATTCAAATGTATATGAAGATAGTGCAAATAAGAATTAGTTTATAATTTATAAAATAATAAATTACGTAGTTTATAGTGTTATTTGTTTACGTAACTAGTTTTATGCCCGCCCACGTTGTGGGCCGGTAAGCAGAATATTTTTCAGTTTGATAAATTATATGTTTGTGTTTTTTTTTCTTGAACATACTACTTATAACACGATTTTAATAAAAATTACATGGAGACATAGGTAAAAATACGCTCGTAATAGAGTAACTTTATTAAAGTCCACGAGTAGTAGCGTTTGTCCATCAATAGCAAGCGGTCACTAATCCCTCTGGTTGATTCGTTACGGTAGCAATGGGAAAAGGCTAAAAGGTGAAATACTAAAAGGAACAAAAATAGAGGGACTAAAAATATATACTAAGCAGAAGGACTAAACACGCATATAAACAAAATTAACCAATAAAAGGAAAGTTTTTTATAAAAATAGAGAGGCCAAACACGTGTATTAACAAAGTTGAAGGTTTAAAAACAAATACAAAAAGTCACGATTAATTAAAAAAGGAATAAAAGCAGAATGAATAAACATGTACATTGCTAAAGTTAAAGTAGAATGACTAAACACGTATGTAAACAAAGTTAACCAATAAAAAGAAAACCTGTTTTTTTAAAACAGAGGGAGTAAACACTTATATTAACAAAGCTAAAGGTTTGAAAGTAGAATACAAAATGCAGCGACCAATGAGGGGCGTAAGACGGCTGCCTGACAATATATCCCTCAGGATATTTGTATGATATACAAACTAGCAGAATGCCCGTGCGTTGCGGCGGGAGCAACACATCGCATTGCGATACTCTTTTTTCTAGTTTTCTTATTCATATAATATTTATTGTGGACATACGAAGCAATCGGGTAATCCATTTCATTGTGTTGTCGGTTCGGTTATTATCCTCAACCGAAGTCGAAACCAAAGTCATCGGTTAGTCTATTTTATTAACCAATCGGTTTTCGATTAATCACTTCGGGTGGTATATTCGGATAGATTGACGATTTTTTGTTTGGTTCAACTAATTTCAGTTAATAGCAAAAAATCAAACTTCCGCTAAAACTTTTGCTTAGATTTATATTAAATTGAGGTACAACTACAAGATATGAAAGTTTAAATATGTGAAACGGAGATATATAAATATGAGATTTATGAACTAAAGGTATAAAAGCTAGAAATATATGAAACATAAAATATGAATGATTCGGTTCAGTTCAACTAGTTTTGGTTAAACGAGATAAGAAAAAAAATGATAATCCGTTTCTAGTTAATTGGGTTTTCAGTTAATTCGTTTTTGGTTGATTTCGGTTCGGTTTCGTCTATTTTCAGTTTGGTTTAAGCTAACAATCTAGTTATTGCTCACCGATAACCAGTTTTGCTTGATAAACAATAAGTGCGTGCATGATACAACGGAAAACACAGACATTGCCACGGTGTGCATTGTTCGATTGGTTAACCTATTATCCTCAACCGAAATCGAGGTCATCGATTAATATATCAGTTAATTAGTTTTCTTTCTAGTTAATTGGGTAGACATATTGTTTGTATCCACAAAAGACACTTTATCTTAACCCTTTTATGTTGTAAGGTTTTTTTGATAGATTATAATGAATTTTATAAATTCAAATGTATATGAAGATAGTGCAAATAAGAATTAGTTTATAATTTATAAAATAATAAATTACGTAGTTTATAGTGTTATTTGTTTACGTAACTAGTTTTATGCCCGCCCACGTTGTGGGCCGGTAAGCAGAATATTTTTCAGTTTGATAAATTATATGTTTGTGTTTTTTTTCTTGAACATACTACTTATAACACGATTTTAATAAAAATTACATGGAGACATAGGTAAAAATACGCTCGTAATAGAGTAACTTTATTAAAGTCCACGAGTAGTAGCGTTTGTCCATCAATAGCAAGCGGTCACTAATCCCTCTGGTTGATTCGTTACGGTAGCAATGGGAAAAGGCATAAAAGGTGAAATACTAAAAGGAACAAAATAGAGGGACTAAAAATATATACTAAGCAGAAGGACTAAACACGCATATAAACAAAATTAACCAATAAAGGAAAGTTTTTTTTATAAAAATAGAGAGGCCAAACACGTGTATTAACAAAGTTGAAGGTTTAAAAAACAAATACAAAAGTCACGATTAATTAAAAAAGGAATAAAGCAGAATGAATAAACATGTACATTGCTAAAGTTAAAGTAGAATGACTAAACACGTATGTAAACAAAGTTAACCAATAAAAAGAAAACCTGTTTTTTAAAACAGAGGGAGTAAACACTTATATTAACAAAGCTAAAGGTTTGAAAGTAGAATACAAAATGCACGACCCAATGAGGGGGCGTAAGACGGCTGCCTGACAATATATCCCTCAGGATATTTGTATGATATACAAACTAGCAGGAATGCCCGTGCGTTGCGGCGGGAGCAACACATCGCATTGCGATACTCTTTTTTCTAGTTTTCTTATTCATATATATTTATTGTGGACATACGAAGCAATCGGGTAATCCATTTCATTGTGTTGTCGGTTCGGTTATTATCCTCAACCGAAGTCGAAACCAAAGTCATCGGTTAGTCTATTTTATTAACCAATCGGTTTTCGATTAATCACTTCGGGTGGTATATTCGGATAGATTGACGATTTTTTGTTTGGTTCAACTAATTTCAGTTAATAGCAAAAAATCAAACTTCCGCTAAAACTTTTGCTTAGATTTATATTAAATTGAGGTACAACTACAAGATATGAAAGTTTAAATATGTGAAACGGAGATATAAAATATGAGATTTATGAACTAAAGGTATAAAAGCTAGAAATATATGAAACATAAAATATGAATGATTCGGTTCAGTTCAACTAGTTTTGGTTTAAACGAGATAAGAAAAAAATGATAATCCGTTTCTAGTTAATTGGGTTTTCAGTTAATTCGTTTTTGGTTGATTTCGGTTCGGTTTCGTCTATTTTCAGTTTGGTTTAAGCTAACAATCTAGTTATTGCTCACCGATAACCAGTTTTGCTTGATAAACAATAAGTGCGTGCATGATACAACGGAAAACACAGACATTGCCACGGTGTGCATTGTTCGATTGGTTAACCTATTATCCTCAACCGAAATCGAGGTCATCGATTAATATATCAGTTAATTAGTTTTCTTTCTAGTTAATTGGGTAGACATATTGTTTGTATCCACAAAAGACACTTTATCTTAACCCTTTTATGTTGTAAGGTTTTTTTGATAGATTATAATGAATTTTATAAATTCAAATGTATATGAAGATAGTGCAAATAAGAATTAGTTTATAATTTATAAAATAATAAATTACGTAGTTTATAGTGTTATTTGTTTACGTAACTAGTTTTATGCCCGCCCACGTTGTGGGCCGGTAAGCAGAATATTTTTCAGTTTGATAAATTATATGTTTTGTTGTTTTTTTTTCTTGAACATACTACTTATAAACACGATTTTAATAAAAATTACATGGAGACATAGGTAAAAATACGCTCGTAATAGAGTAACTTTATTAAAGTCCACGAGTAGTAGCGTTTGTCCATCAATAGCAAGCGGTCACTAATCCCTCTGGTTGATTCGTTACGGTAGCAATGGGAAAAGGCTAAAAGGTGAAATACTAAAAGGAACAAAAATAGAGGGACTAAAAATATATACTAAGCAGAAGGACTAAACACGCATATAAACAAAATTAACCAATAAAAGGAAAGTTTTTTTTATAAAAATAGAGAGGCCAAAACACGTGTATTAACAAAGTTGAAGGTTTAAAAACAAATACAAAAAGTCACGATTAATTAAAAAAGGAATAAAAGCAGAATGAATAAACATGTACATTGCTAAAGTTAAAGTAGAATGACTAAACACGTATGTAAACAAAGTTAACCAATAAAAAGAAAACCTGTTTTTTAAAACAGAGGGAGTAAACACTTATATTAACAAAGCTAAAGGTTTGAAAGTAGAATACAAAATGCAGCGACCAATGAGGGGGCGTAAGACGGCTGCCTGACAATATATCCCTCAGGATATTTGTATGATATACAAACTAGCAGAATGCCCGTGCGTTGCGGCGGGAGCAACACATCGCATTGCGATACTCTTTTTTCTAGTTTTCTTATTCATATAATATTTATTGTGGACATACGAAGCAATCGGGTAATCCATTTCATTGTGTTGTCGGTTCGGTTATTATCCTCAACCGAAGTCGAAACCAAAGTCATCGGTTAGTCTATTTTATTAACCAATCGGTTTTCGATTAATCACTTCGGGTGGTATATTCGGATAGATTGACGATTTTTTGTTTGGTTCAACTAATTTCAGTTAATAGCAAAAAATCAAACTTCCGCTAAAACTTTTGCTTAGATTTATATTAAATTGAGGTACAACTACAAGATATGAAAGTTTAAATATGTGAAACGGAGATATAAAATATGAGATTTATGAACTAAAGGTATAAAAGCTAGAAATATATGAAACATAAAATATGAATGATTCGGTTCAGTTCAACTAGTTTTGGTTAAACGAGATAAGAAAAAAAATGATAATCCGTTTCTAGTTAATTGGGTTTTCAGTTAATTCGTTTTTGGTTGATTTCGGTTCGGTTTCGTCTATTTTCAGTTTGGTTTAAGCTAACAATCTAGTTATTGCTCACCGATAACCAGTTTTGCTTGATAAACAATAAGTGCGTGCATGATACAACGGAAAACACAGACATTGCCACGGTGTGCATTGTTCGATTGGTTAACCTATTATCCTCAACCGAAATCGAGGTCATCGATTAATATATCAGTTAATTAGTTTTCTTTCTAGTTAATTGGGTAGACATATTGTTTGTATCCACAAAAGACACTTTATCTTAACCCTTTTATGTTGTAAGGTTTTTTTGATAGATTATAATGAATTTTATAAATTCAAATGTATATGAAGATAGTGCAAATAAGAATTAGTTTATAATTTATAAAATAATAAATTACGTAGTTTATAGTGTTATTTGTTTACGTAACTAGTTTTATGCCCGCCCACGTTGTGGGCCGGTAAGCAGAATATTTTTCAGTTTGATAAATTATATGTTTGTGTTTTTTTTTCTTGAACATACTACTTATAACACGATTTTAATAAAAATTACATGGAGACATAGGTAAAAATACGTTCGTAATAGAGTAACTTTATTAAAGTCCACGAGTAGTAGCGTTTGTCTGTTTTCATATATTGCCATGGTGTGCATTGTTCGGTTGGTTAGCCTATTATCCTCAACCGAAATCGAGGTCATCGTATAGTATATCAGTTAATCAGTTTTCTTTCTAAAAAGGTTTAGTACCTATGGGTGTAAATTGGGTAGACATATTGTCTATATCTACAAAAGGCACTTTATCTTAACCCTTTTATGTTGTAAGGTTGTTTTGATAGATTATAGTGAATTTAATAAATTCAAATGTATATGAAGATATTGCAAATAAGAATTATTTATAATTCATAAAATAATAAATTGCGTAGGTTGTAGTGTTATTTGTTTACGTAACTAATTTTATGCCCGCCCATGTGGGCCGGTAAGCAGAATATTTCTCAGTTTGATAACTTATATGTTTGTGTTTTGTTTGCTTGAACATACTTCTAATAACACGATTTTAATAAAAATTACATCGAGACATAGGTAAAAATACGTTTGCCATAGAGTAACTTTATTAAAGTCCAAGAGTAGTAGTTGTTAGGCCCCTAGCTAATAGGTTTACACATTAGAGTTGGATTTTGGGCTAATGGTGTAGGAGTGGGCTTCCTAGAGCCTTATGGGCCTAGGGTTATAGTTAGTGGGTTTTAAGACTAGTATAAATACATTTATTGGGGTTAGGTTTAGGTTGCTTGTTAATTTGTTATTCACGCTAAAGCTAGGGTGATATCTTGTATCAGACACCATTAGGTGTATGCAAGTTGATTAATCGGAGATTGTTCTTGTTTGGTTCCTCTAATCTTTCTTTCTGCAATTGATTAGTTGTTGTGATACCGTGTACAGATCCGAATCAGAGACTTACAATTGGTATCACAGCCTGCTGTTCGTTACAAGCTCTCGGTGTCACGGACTGAAGTAGAACTGTTCAGATCTCGAAGAACTGTTGTTGTTAGTCATCTCGGAATATCACTGTTGAAGAACTATTAAAGATTGTTGTTGCGTTCTCATCTCGGACTGCTACCGTTCCGAGAAAACCGAAGGAGATTTAAGTAATTCAGATCCGGAATCGTCGAAGATCCCGAAGAACACGAAGGAGATCATCCATCTCGGATTGATCTCGGGCAACTGTTCATCGGCCTTCTCAACAACCTATCCGGATTACTCACATTCCGGATAAGGATCACTATTGAATTAACTTGTGTTTGTCTGTTTGCAGGAATTTCGGAATATTGTTGATTTCGGATCAGGCTCTTATTTCGGATCAGGCTCTCATTCCAGATCAGGCTTCCATTCCGGATCGGTTTTCCTATTTCGGATCACCTCTCATCTCGAATTGGCATTCATCTCGGATCTCTTGCAATTCGGATCATTCTCTATTTCGGATTTCATCTCCATTCCGGATTGACTTTTCATCTCGGATCAGTCGGATCTCCATTTCGGATAGATTTTTCATCTCGGATCAGGAAAGCATTTCAGATTCATCCGAGTTACTGTTGCTGTGTCTCTGATAGCATTCCGGATTACTGTTTCGGATTCTCATTCGGACCACTATCTCGGATTCATAAGGACTATTCATAACTAGAAATTAAAATTAACTTCAATTTTATTTGGTAAAATTTTAAAAAATGATGAATAGTTACATGACAGCTCAGGATCTGACAAATGCCACCCTGGCAGCTTTGCAGTCGCAGACGCTGGCTCTTCACCAAGAGCTAGACCAAGTCATTGGCACTTCTACAAAGGTGCCCCGTCTACTATATGGTGATGAATATTATGAATGGAAGTTCAGATTTGAGCAATACTGCAAGGCTAAAGAGCCGGGGGTTTGGAGGTGTATCATGAATGGTCCTCGAACCATAGTTTATAGCACTAATGATGATCCGGACACAAAGATCCCCAAACCTTTGTGGACTCCGGAAGACGAGAAGATAATCGAAGAAGATGAGAAAGCCTCGGCTGTTCTAACAATGGCACTCGGACCCGACATCTCCATAGCTATCAGAAATTGCAAGACGGCTAAGGAGGTGTGGGGCAAACTACAGAATTTGTATGAGGGAAACGCTGATATGAAGACAAGCCGGGTTAATCAGCTGAATCAACAGTTCAGCTCATTTAACCACATATATGGAGAAACCATTGAGAATCAAATTCGAAGATACGTGAAGCGTGTCTCCCAAATGATTTCAGCTGAAATCTCTCTTACGAACAATGCTATGAATAGACAGCTGTTGAACTCTTTGCCCAAGAGCTGGGATGCTGATGTGGGCATGATCAAGAAGACGAAAATTCTGAACGATGTCACTCTCACGGAAATGATTGCAACTATCAAGTCATGTGAGATAGATAATAGACAGAAGGACATCAATCATCAAAGCAGTCTGATGTCAACTGGTATTATAGGGCAGAATGCGGCATTAATGTCTCAGAATCTCGTTTACAGCCCTCTGCAAGGAAGCTCGCATACACCGGGTAGCTCTAACTTGGTATACAGTCCTCTCACCTCTGCACAGAAGACCTAGTATGTTTATGGTCTTCAATCTCAGAATCATACGATGATTTCTGCGGCAGAGGTTCAGCCACAATATCATGCCCAGTATCCTAACATGGTTTATAGCCCTGCCATTCCTGCAACAGCTCAACAAGGCGGCATTCCTCAATATGTTGTTCCCGCACCAGCTCCTGCTCCAGCTATGTCCAATTCTGCTTTTCTCACAAAAGAGAATGAGGAGAAATTGGCCATAGCTGCTTCAATGATTAATAGTTTAAACCTTTTCTTTGCAGGTGACTTGACCCCTCCATCTGTTCTCCCAACTGAAGTAGATCAGATCATGGAGGAGGATTTGGACAAGATTGACGTGTACTGGAATCTTGTAATGGCTGCTTTCTGTGTCAACAAATTTTAAAAGAAGTATGGGAGGCAACCATTGACGAATCTGAAGACTGGGCTAACGAAAGATAAGCTCAGGTGTTATAGATGTGATGAGCCAGGGCACTTCGCACGGGAATGCAAGAAGATGCCATCTGGATATGTCTCATCCAGAGTGGCAGATATTCAGAACAGTGACAGACAGTCGTGCCCGTCTCTTCTTCAAAGTCTTCTTCAAGTCCCTCGAGCAGCTCTAGCGGGAAATCAACAGCCTTAGTGGCACAGCAGCACGAAGGGTTCAACTGGGCAGATGCTGCAGCTCAGATGGAGACTCTGAATCTCTCCAAGAACAGTAATCATTGCATGATGGCACAGACAGCTAAGACACATGATCTCTCAGAAACTGAACAGCTTTGGAGGACTCTCGTCAGACTTTGGTATGTCGACAGTGGCTGTTCCAGGCACATGACAGGAGACATCTCGAAGTTAAATGACATTCAGTTTTCCGATGGCGGGTTTGTCTCCTTTGCAGGTGGTGAAACGGGAAAGATAACGATGAGAGGAGCGTTGTGCAATGGAGCTCTCAGCTTCAAGAATGTGAACTATGTCCCAGAGTTGAAGCATAGTCTCTTGAGTGTGTCTCAGCTCTGTGATAATCATTTAGATGTGCACTTTACAAAGAAAGGATGCTATATGTTGAAACCAGGCCTCATTATTCCTGATGAATGGATTCTTCTCAAAGCTGAATGCAAAGGAAACGCATACGTCATCGACATGAACAAGGCCCCCACCGACAATCTTACCTGTTTGTTCTCGTCGGCCGCTGAGCATGATGCAATGTTGTGGCACAGCCGACTAGGACACATCAACATGAAGAATCTCAACAGACTTGCAAAAGGTGGTTTAGTCAGAGATCTGCATATTCGGGATTTTATGCAGATTGAAAAGTGTGAATCATGTGCTCATGGGAAACAACATCGAAAGCCACACAAGTCGAAACCCGCACCCTCCACGTCAAAAGTCTTTGACCGATATCTGAGCATTGGCGGGAAGGCATACTGTCTAGTTATCATTGATGACTACTCCCGTTTCACTTGGGTATTCTTTCTGGCACAAAAGAGTGAAACAACTGAGTTAGTCAAACAGTTTATCATCCTAATGGAAAACCAGGCAGACACCACAGTGAAGGCTATTCGATGTGATAATGGAACAGAGTTCAAGAACGCCACTTTGAATTCTTTTTGCTCCTCCATGGGAATTGATCGACAGTTTAGTGCAGCCAGAACTCCTCAATAGAATGGGGTTTCGGAATGCAGAAACCGCACACTCATTGAAGTAGCACGTACTATGTTGGTCGAATCGGAACTACCTCTTATTTTCTGGGCAGAGGCAGTCAATACCGCTTGCTACATTCAGAATCATGCCTTGATCAACAAAAGGCACATGAAAACATCGTATGAAGTGGTTGAAGGTCACAAACCTTCGGTCAAGCATTTCCGCAAATTCGGATCTGTGTTCTCCTGCTTATGGATGCTAAGGAAAATTTTGAATCATGTGGAGATCCATGCATCTTCGTCGGCTACTCTAAGAACACTTCTTATCGTGTCTACAACAAGATCAAGAAAATGGTAGTTGAAACCTACAATGTGGGTTAGCTGGAGGAAAATCCCGAGGACGCACGAATTGGTCCCGACTGGCTCTATGATTGTTCCTCTTCGTTTAAATCTGTTGATGTCTCTTCTGATATGAATGCAGGTACATGCACAAGTCCTGAACCCCCACCGATGCCTATCTTAACTGAGGATGATGAAGATGCTGAACAGCTGCAAGAATCTTTCAAGTAGCTGCTGTGGATCCACCTGGATTCAATGAAGCTGTTTCTACACCTTCACCAGCATCGCAGAATCAGGAAACTGTTTCTGAACAGATTCCTCAGATGGGTTCTCCTGAAGTTGAGGCTCCAAACACAGAAACTCCTATGGCAAATGAAGGAGCTACAACTCTTGATGTCTTAGGATCATCTCTATTTCCTAAGCCTACACCGCCAGACTGTTCTGTTGATCCATCAGTCAACATTCCCACTGGTGCAACTAATGAGGGGGAGCCATCTGGAGTCGCATCGCAGAGCTTTACAAACTTGCAATCAGATCTCCATGTTCCTGCTACGCCTATACCACAACGTCTACAGCGCGATCATCCGATTGAAAATGTTATTGGTCCTGTTACTGCTGGAGTTCAGACTCGTAGTCAATCAGGAGATATCAATACATGTCTTTACTCTTGTTTTATCTCACAGATTGAACCTAAAAGCATTGATGTCACCTTGCAGGAAACAGGCTGGGTTGACGCTTTGTATGAAGAACTCAATCAGTTTGAGAAACTTGGGGTATGGCAATCGGTGAAGCTTCCTCAGGGAAAACGTGCTCTTGGAACTCGTTGGGTGTTTCGCAACAAACAAGATGATATTGGTGTGGTTGTGAGGAACAAAGCTCGATTGGTTGTTCAAGGCTTTCGCCAGATCGAGGGATTGGATTACGATGAAGTTTATGCACCGGTGGCTAGATTGGAAGCCATTCGCATTTTCTTGGCATATGCATCATACATGTACTTCACAGTCTATCAAATAGATGTCAAGACTGCGTTTCTTTACGGCACAGTGAAAGAGGAGATATACGTGGCGCAACCATCGGGCTTCACTAATCCTGAGAAGCCAGACTATGCATACAAGTTGGACAAAGCTTTGTAGGGGTTGCATCAAGCGCCTCGTGAGTGGTACGCAACCCTAACAGAGCATCTGCTTGCTCACGGATATACCCGGGGAACCATTGATTAGACTTTGTTCATCAAACATGTTGACAAGGACATCATTCTTGTTCAAATTTACGTAGATGATATTATTTTTGGTTCTACGAATGATGGGTTGTGTCGCGAATTTGAAGAGGTCATGAAGAAGAAATTCGAGATGAGTTCATTGTGGGAGATGAATATGTTTTTGGGTCTTCAAGTTCGTCAGAACTCACAAGGAATCTTGATCCATCAAGGAAAATATGTCAATGACGTTCCTGCCAAATTCAAGCTTACAGATTCAAAGCCTTTGGCTTCGCCTATCACTGAACAGCCCCTGTTGAATGAAGACGCAGAAGGAACGCCTGTCAATCCAACCATGTACCGGTCTATGATCGGTTCACTCATATATGTCACGGTAAGTCGGCCAGACATCATGTTTGTCGTTTGTCAATGTGCTCGATACTAGGCTACTCCTAAACTCTCTTATTTACATGTTTTTAAAATAATTTTTAGGTACCTCAAAGGGGCACCGTCACTGGGGCTCTAGTATCCTAAAATTCTGAGTTTGAACTGTATGCTTTCTCTGACAGTAATCTTGGAGGTACAGACAGGGACATGTGATCAACTTCGGTTGGATGCCAATTCTTGGGAAATAGATTGATCTCTTGGCAATGCAAGAAGCAGCAGACGGTCTCGCTTTCTACAGCGGAAGCAGAATATGTCGCAGCATCAGCTTGCTGCTCCCAGGTTTTATGGATGCAACACCAGCTTGCGGATTACGTGTTGACTTATCTAAACACAACAATTTATTTGATAGTGATGTCGCTATCCAAATTGTCAAAAACCTGGTTTTTCACTCCAAAACCAAGCACATAAACATTAAAGTTCATTTTGTTCGTGATTGCTATGAAAAGGGTCTGGTTAAACTTGAGCAAATCCATACCGATGCAAATGTTGTGGATTTGTTCACAAAACCCGTTAGCAACATGCGTTTTCAAGTGCTTGTAGATCTTCTCAAAGTGATCCGGTTTTCTGACTGAGCCTCCTTTATCCTTTCTTTTTAGTTTGTTTTCTTTTTCTTTTCTTTTATTTTTAGTTTTTTTATTTCCTGTTTGCCTCGTAAATTTGTTCATATATATGCACAAATTTAGGAGGAGGAAAATCACAAAAATACAAAAACATTTGAAAATTAGAAAAACACAAAAACATTAAAAATTCAAAAAATGACAAAAATAATTTCAAACAGTGATTGGGAAATGAAATGATTTCTCGTGATAAAGGTTTTGGCTAACACATGTAAGGTGTTGTAGCTGGAACGACTTGGATCGAAAGCGATTTGTTGATAGGCTTAGAGCTCAAATGGATATTACAAGCTAAATGATATAAACATAAAGAACTATATATCTAGTGGGTTACACACCATCGGCGTATGATTTTATGGTCTTAAATCTTGTGTTGATAGTTGGCCAATATTTAAGGTGTTAGGTGTTTATATTGTTGAGTCATCCGGGGATATCTTGGCTGTCCTTCTGTTGCATCCAGATTATATGCAGACCTAGACACAGCCCGGATATCTTAAAAGATCTAAATTTGGACAAAAACCTTAATTGCTCCTAAAAGCAAAATTCGCACCAAAAGGTGTATGTCTCACCCTCGTTGGACACAAAACATTGAAAACTTTGACTGTACGATAGTGCATACCTGTGATCAATAGTCTAACGTTGTAAGGCTAGGATGATTCCAGTATAAGTTACCAAAACGTCATAAACCGTTGTGCCTACCTTGATCGTGGGAGTATGTCATGGAGTGGGACACACAGGTATCATAGTATAACATTACCTTAAGCGTATCATAAAGCAAAAAGTAGAAAGCTGAGCGCTAGGTTTAAATGGATAAATATATTGGCAATCGCTTAGACCAGTCTGACCAAGCTCATACTGAAAAGTGTTCCTTAGTCTGCCTGAAAACAATTTGATCCCATAGCAAAATTGTGTATATGCTGTATTGATTTTGTTTAATGCTTTTATTATTTCTGTATTTTGGTAAAGTCTATTTGGTTGCTCAGTTAGTTAAACTGTTGATTCTTGAGTTAGATGATTTATGTCAAGGGGTATTGGACTGGCCTACTGAGTTTTGGAATTGGGCTAATCCAGTAGAATTTTGAAAACTTTGAAATTGAACAGTATTGGGCCCATTATGGTACTGTTCCGGATTGGGCCTTTCAACCCATTCTGGATCGGCCCATTAACTGAATTGGGCCCCTCCTCCTTTGACCATTTCGGACTGGCTACTGTTCCGGACTGGGCTTTCTGGTTTTGAATTGGGCCTCTTGAAATCTGTCCGGATTGGGCCCAAATTAATTTGACCAAGCCCATTCCGGATTCCGAATTAGAAACCGGATGATCTTCAGTTGGATACGGATTGACTTGGGCCCAAATTCTCAGGCCCAAGCCCATTCCGGAATAGTATATCAGATTATCATTGCTGCATTTCGGATCATTCACTAAAATTTTCCCTCCGAAATACTCTGATCATCATCTGAATTAGATTATCTTCACATTCATCCGAATTACATCATAATTAGGTATAAAATGCTCATTAATCATCGAAATTTAATCTTCAAATTCTTCATGTAATTAAGCATCTCGGATGGCATCTCGGATGAAACTTCAACAAATTGTGCATTTCGGACTCCATCTCGGATGAGTATTCAACCGAAATTGATGAACTCGGATTCCATTTCGGATGGCATTTATCTGAGATAAGGGGTTCATCCGAATTCCTGTTTGAACCCTTTTTGATTCCGGATCTCAGTGTTTGAACTCTCCAAAATGGTTTTTGAACCTTCTGGATTGTTTCTGAACCTTGTTTTGAACTTTCCGGATTGCCTTTGACCCTTCCGGATTGAGTATTGAACTTTATCTGAACCTTAAAACAGAACCTTTACAATGAACCTTCACTTGAACCTTGAACCTATCAAATTCACTAATGACCTTTTCTTGTGATTGAACTGTTATTGGGCTTGTTTATTGGACCCCTTTGTATTTGACCTGCTTATTGATCTGCCAATCAGTTTTGAACTGATGGGTTTTTGACCTCTTAGTTTAAAATTGGCCAGTTAACTTATGTTAACTTGGATATCTGGTTTGATTAGTAAATGTTTTGCTGAGTATGGTTTAATATGTTGTTCTTCTGACATAAATGGCTGAAGAGGCTTTTGATACTGTTTTATTAGTCGAAGAGCAGTTCCATAACCAGGCGGGTTATTTGTCGGATCCACCAGCAGACTTTTTCCAAGAATTTAAGTCTATGATGGTGGGTCTGAATGACTGCCGGATCACGTATGCACTCCGAGCGAATCTTGTTATCTATCGTGATTTAGTGCACACGTTTTGGAAGCGGGTGAGATTTCATTTGAGGGGTGCTGACGGGAAGCCCTATATTAGTTCATCTATTCAGGGGAAGGAGATTATCGTGAACGAAGCATGTATTCGGGAAGTGTTGAGGTTTACAAACGTAGCGAGCGATCCGACGTTATATGATAAGGAGAAGTTGATGACGGTGTTGACGGAGATGAACATATCCATCGTTGTTGAAGAAGATGTTCCCGAAGTACTGGAGATTGTTAGTTCACATATTCATGCAGTGCGTTTTAGAGAACAGGGGTGGGTTAGATCGGCCGAACCAGATGCAGACTTCAGCGATCGTATCTTTGGTGATGGATTGGAAATAAAATTTTTCTGGTTATATTTTCGAGAATATGAAGAAGATTCTTGAGCAGTGGAAGAAGAAGATGTTTTTGTTGTATCCTCGATTCGTGCAGCTGATTCTGGATGCCAGTTATTCTGATTTAGCTAAGGATGCTTCCGATAAGAACTTGTTGTATATGAAGCCCATGGGTCCGACTATTTTTAGCACGATGAAGAAGAACATATCGACATCGAAGACAGTTTTTGTTGGACGTATACCGTTGAAGAAGTTTGGAAAGTTTTCTGAGGTGATTGGTCAAGATATCTCAGCACCTATGCCGATAAATGCTATGGTGACTGAAGAGCATGACATACCGGTAGTAGAGAAAGAGATTGAGGTTGAAGATTTAGTTACTGATGATGAAGAAGCACTTTTGAAATCTATTACAGAATCTAAAGTTCATCCGATTCTAGAGCTACAAGAGATTACTACTGAGAACTTAGCGGCTCTTATTGCACATCTACAGGAGATTCAGGAGCAGCAAGGGAATCCTCATCTCTTGTTGTTTAATTCTGATATCCCAGTTACTGAAGCTGATACAGCTGAAGATGTTGAAGAAGAGAAAGAACCATTATTGAAGAAGCAACAAACAGAAGCAACCGAAGAACCTATTCATACTAACTAACCCATTCATGCAGAAGTCTAGATACAACCCGAAGCTCGTAATGATGATACTACTGAAGAACCGATCACTGTTACATCCTCGGTCACTATATCTTTGACCGATCTTTCCACTGTTGAGCCTGTTACTTCTGAAGAACCGATAGTTCCTCTTGTTGCCACTAAGTCTACTGTCGTGTCCATTCCAGCTGAATCTGTATTCGAGATGATGGATTTTGGTGGTGGTAGTGGTAGTTCTGCGGGTGCTGGAGGCTCGGGGCAGGGGGTAGTGGTTCTGGTGGTGGTCAGGATGAAGATATTGAGTATTTAAAGTTATCAGAAAAGAGAGCATTCGAATTTAGTGGGATTGATAGTGATGAGGAAGTCGTTGATGTAGTTGATCTGAAGAAGAGGGTGGTAGTACTCGAGCAGGAGGTTATTCTTAAGGATGCACAGATAGCTTCTCTACAGACTCGGTTAGACGCTCGTGATCAGACGATAGACCAACTTCACGGTGACGTTTTGTTGTTGATGACTATGGTTTATGATCTGAAGGCGAAGTTGGAGAATAAGTTTGGGCGTGAGTTTTCTAATCCGAATGATGATCCTATGAATGTTGCATATCATCATCAAGCTGCAGAAAAGAGAGAAGCAGACAGAATAGCAGCTGAACAGCTCGCAGCCGATCGTCAGGCTGGTTTAGAAGATTATATGAGCGCTCCAAAGAGGAAGTTTACTGGTACGAGTCAGAGAAGGCAAACTGCTCCAAAGAAGAAACAAATGGTTTTGATGAAGAACGTCGATGTTAATCCACTGGACGAGAACTTTCAGTTGAAGATATGGATGATTGTTCAACAGGACGGTACATGCGAATATTACTCCAAGGAGTCCCAGTGAGACATGGACGAAAGTCGCTTTGATTGATCTTCTCAGGGCTCCGTATATCGATACTGATACGACTGAGCGTGGTCCAGGATGGAGATTTTTTAAGAAGCTGGAGCAAGAGGTGAAGAATGGTTTCAAAACGATGAAGACAGCTGAACCATATCTACGGGCAGCTAAAGGTGTTAGGGATGTGAGAACTGGCAGAAGGTTTAAGTCTGTGATGTGGCCTCCGACTGATAAGGAACTCCCAAAGGCATTTTGAAGAATTTTAACTTTTGGATGTATGCTCCAAAGGTCGGGAATGTAGCGATTGTGACTAAGGAGAAATCCTTCCGTGTGAACGATGTGGTTGATTTAGTGAGCTTTCACGATGAAGACCTGCGGGTTCTAGTAGCGAATTAGATCCAAACAGCAGAGTTGTACGAGCCGTGTGCTAAAGATTGGACAGCGACGATTGCAGGGGTCATAGCAGGCAGGATGGGAGTTGATGCGCTACCGAAGGATTAGTAGCCTAATGTTGTAAACCTATGGGGAGATTGTTGGGCCCCTAGCTAAGGTTTACACATTAGAGTTGCATTTTGGGCTAAGGGTGTAGGAGTGGGCTTCCTAGAACCTTATGGGCCTAAGGTTGTAATTAGTGGGTTTTGAGATTAGTATAAATACATGTATCGGGGTTAGGGTTTAGGCTGCTTGTTAATTTGTTATTCACGCTAAAGCCAGGGCGATATCTTGTATCAGACACCATTTGGTGTATGCAAGTTGATTAATCGGAGATTGTTTTTGTTTTGTTCATCTAATCTTTCTTTCGGCAATCGATTAGTTGCTGTGATACCGTGTACAGATCCGAATCAGGGACTTACAGTAGCATTTGTCCATCAATAGCAAGCGGTCACAAATCCCTCAGGTTGATTCGTTACGGTAGCAATGGGAAAAGACTAAAAGATGAAATACTAAAAGGAATAAAAATAGAGGGACTAAAAATATATACTAAGCAGAAGGACTAAACACGCATATAAACAAAGTTAACCAATAAAAGGGAAGTTTTTTTATAAAAATATGGAGGCCAAACACGTGTATTAACGAAGTTGAAGGTTTAAAAACAAATACAAAAAGTCATGATTAATTAAAAAAGGAATAAAAGTAGAATGAAAAACATGTACATTACTAAAGTTAAAGCAGAAGGACTAAACACGTATATAAACAAAGTTAACAAATAAAAAGAAAACTTTTTTTTTAAACAGAAGGACTAAACACGTATATTAACAAAGCTAAAGCTTTGAAAATAGAATACAAAATGCAGCGACCAATGGGGGGCGTAAGGCAGCTGCCTGTCAATATTCCCCTCATGATATTTGTATGATATATAAATAACAGGATGCTCGCGCGATGCGGAGGGAGCGACACATCGCATTGCGATACTCTTTATTGTAGTTTTCTTATTCATATAATATTTATTGTAGATATACGAAGCAATCGAGTAATCCATTTCATTGTGTTGTCGGTTCGGTTATTATCCTCAACCGAAGTCGAAACAAAAGTCATCAGTTAGTCTATTTTATTAACCAATCGGTTTTTGATTAATCACTTCGGTTTATTCGGTTACATTGACGATTTTTGGTTTGGTTCTTCTAATTTCAGTTAATACCAAAAACCAAACTTCCGCTAAAACTTTTGCTTAGAATTATATGAAATTGAGGTACAACTACAAGAAATGAAAGTTTAAATATGTGAAATGGAGATATAAAATATGAAATTTATGAACCAAAGGTATTAAAGCTAGAAATATATGAAAATATAAAATATGAATGATTTGGTTCAGTTCAACTAGGTTTGGTTAAACGAGATTACAAACAAATTGATAATCGGTTTTTAGTTAATTTGGTTTTCAGTTAATTCAGTTTTTGGTTGATTCGGTTCAGTTTCGTATGTTTTCAGTTTGGTTTAAGTTAACGATCTAGTTATTGCTCACCGATAACCAGATTTGCTTGATAACCAATAAGTGTGTGCACGATGCGACGGAAAACACAGACATTGCCACGGTGTGCATTGTTCGGTTGGTTAGGTTATTATCCTAAACTGATATCGAGGTCATCGATTAATTAGTTAATCTATTAATTAGTTTGGTTTACTCAGTTAGATTGACGGTTTTTTGTTTAATTCGTTTAATTTCTGTTAATAGCCAAAACCAAATTTAGGCAAAAACTTTTGATTAGATAAAAATGAAATTTTGGTATAAATACATGAAATGAATGTATAGGTACATGAAATGAAGTTGTTAATACATAAAATGGGGGTATAAGTATGAACTATATGAACTGAATGTATGAAGCTAGAATATATGAAAATATGAATGGTTTGGTTCAGTTACTTTTGGTTAAATGAGGATACAAAAAATCGATAACCGTTTTTTGTTAATCAGTTTTTGGTTGATTTTGGTTCGGTTTCGGTTAACGATTTTCGTTATTACTCACCCTTAGTCACTGTTAATCATGTAACATATCAATTTTTTAATTAAAAAAACTATAGTGATATTATACTCAAATTAAAAAGAATATAATACTCGTTTATATGGTTTAATTTTTTAAAAATATTAGCATACCAAAAATTTATGACCGTTTAAAAAATCGTAGGGGTGATTAGTTTTTATAAAATTGGATAGATTGTAATTACTAACTAATTATCTATAATTTTGTTAAAGATGAATGTTTAAAGTGTAATCTAGATGAGAGGATTAAGTTGACGTATTTAATTACTTGACATTTAGTAGCTATTAAACATTTTGGATAATGACCAAGTACATTGGGTTTTAATCACTTGTACACTAAGGCATCATCTACTTATAACTTTTAACCCACACATCAATACTGACCAAGACAACTATCGAAACGTCAACAAAAGTGAGTAGGTCGTAACGGTACTTTTGGATTTTTTTTAAACATTATAGTTTCTAAGATATGGCAAAAATACGTAAAAGAATTATAAGTTTGTTGTAAAAGGCGAAAAGTGTAACTAATTACCATAATTATGTTAAACTCGGGGACTTAAGTATAATAAGATAAGGGACTAAAATATAGTTATTGTTTAAAATACCAATTTACTAGGGGTGTGAATTTCTGACACGACCCGAAAACCTGGGCCTAACACGAAATTTGCAAGTTTAGGTTTAGTCTAAACGGGTTCGGGTCAGTTTCAGGTTGAACCTGGAACCCGTTTAGCTAAACAGGTCAGGTTCGGGTCAACCAGGTCGGGTTGACGGGTGACCCATTTAACCCATTTCTATTAAAATTCTATTTTTTATAATATGTTAAACGTCAAAAATTAAATTGGATGTATTTTATGCTATAATCATAACTTAAAAAGAGAAATTGACATAAGATTTTATGATTTTAATATAATCTAACTTTATTATATAAGTTTGTGTTTTTTTTACTAAATATTATTTTTAATATATTAATTTGCTAAAAAATAAAAGAATCGGGTTGAGCGGGTCGGGTTCGAGTCAGCCTGCGAATATTCGAGTCGGGTTCGGGTTCATATGTGTGGCATAATTTTCGGGTTCGGGTTCGTCTAAAATTTTTAGGTTTGGGTCGGGTTGAACCCGCCAACCCATGAACACGACATATTTAGCACCCATATAATTTACCCTCATTTTAGAGGTGTATTTATAAATTTAAAGGGAAAAAGTTCTTTTTTATCTTAAAATGCCCATCTCTAATAAATTCTAATATAATATAGATATAAATTATAAGGTTCGTAGTTAAATAATTATATGTTAATTGTTGATGGACCAATCTTGAAACTGTAACCGATTGTATTTTTTAGAAAAAAAAACTGTTCAAAACCTTAAGTTTATTTAAAATCACTCCGATCTCTAAAATCATTATAATTTACATTAGGTGTTTCAATTTTGAAAAAAAAATGTTCAATATTGAAAGGTAAATGATGTAAATATATAAATCTTGATTACTATTCAATGATTACTTTGTTTTTTTTTTCACTTAAATTAAATAAATATAAAACTTGGTTATCATTTAGTAAATCTTGTTTCTTCCCTAATAACTTCTACTTCAAGTTAATTTTAAGGGGGAAAATAATCACTAAAAAATAGCTATCATTTATAATGTTTCGTTTGAGTCATTTAATTTTAAAATAAAAATGGTTTAAAAATAATTTACAAAATTAACCAAATAAAGTTAGTTGGTTTAAAAGAAAAAGAAAATATTTTAAAATAAAAATAATTTACAATATTAACCAAATAAAGTTATGTGGTTTAAAAGAAAAAAAATTATTTTAATGACTTTATTGAACATTTTAAATACCTAATTGCTATTTGGTGAATTTCCTATTTTATTCTTTATAATAAATATTTTTATTTCAGGTTTATTAAGTAGCTTGGTGAATATTTTAAATTTCAAATTATAGGGTAACTGCTAATGTATACAATGTTAAATCAGCAATTTAACTTGTTCAACTGACCATACATAACATCAAGATCATCATGGGAAGTGTATGGCTAATCTATAAAAGATCAGTAAGTGTGAGAAAATAGAGAATGTAAAGAGAAACATAGAAAAAGATTTTATGTTTTTCCAAAATTTACAAATAAAAGGAAGTCTTTCTTTTATAGGCCAATGAAAGTCATGCTTACATCATCCATGACATCACACTCAATAATACATATAAAATATCTATGAAACAAACAAAATGGGCGCTGTATTTAGAGTCGGAAAACATTTAGGAGGGGATAATTCATGTAACACCTCGTAAAATTCGTGTTCGGTAATAAACCGACACGTGTATGTACCCTTAGAAAAAATAGATAAATAAATAAATAAATACAAAATATAAATATCTCAAATAAGTTAGCCACTCAACTCCTTAGACATATCCAAAAATCTGAAAAAAAAAATTAAACCTGACAGTAGCTTACGGTCCGGGACCGTAGCTTACGGTCCAGACTTTCTGGTTAGAGTTTTTAACTAATCGTAAGCTACGGTCTGGCGACCGTAGCCTATGGCGAAGCCTTAGAACTTCAGTTTTGCACCATATAAACTTTCAACTAATAACCCTAAGGCCCCTAGACTTTATTATAACTTTTTCCTTGCATATTTAAGTCATTTCTCGACCCGAACGACTCCCGGTTAAGGTGATATCTTGTGATTCACCATTCTTGAGTATCACACATCTTCACTGAACCTTAAACCTTACTAGCTTGGGTGATTTAACCCATTAAACCATAAGTATTCGTATCTTTCACATTTAAGCTAGTAAACGTTTATAAGTCATAAGAACACCTAGTGTGACACCCATTAATGTTCGGTTACTCTTATTCTTCTTCAATACAACTCGTATTGAACGAAAAGACCAAGTTGTATCATTATGTCATTCGATATAAGTCAAGGGACAATTCGTGACAATTCACAAAACTATTCTTGAGGGACTAAAAGTGTCAAAACTCCAAAATTTTGTCAAGATGCCACCTCTCCTACAAAATGCCACACTCTTGCAGCTCTTGACACCTTGTTAGACACTTGTGATGATCCTAGAACACCTCTAAGTCCTAGCTTCATCTTCACGTACCTCCTTGCACTATAAATAGCCCACTAGTTCACCTTATTTCCTTACTCATTCACTTCTTCTCCGCTCTATTACACTCTTGGAAGTTCCTTGCCATTTGGGAGCTTCCCTTTGAGTTCTCAGTTTCCCTTGGATCACTTGTAAGTGCTCCATCTCAGCTCTTTCTTTTTATAGGCTTTTAATAGCCAAAAGTCAAGCATTTTCGACAAATGCCTTAACTTCCGGTTAAGACCATTATGGTCCAGCCATTGTTCGAAATGAACATGGCTAAGTGATCGTAATTAGGAAGGTATTAACCCCTTAAAGGGGCACCTCTTAAGGATCACATTTACTAGGTCAATTGACGGGTCAAAGTTATTGTTTTAAAAAGTCAAACGGGTCAGATTTCATAAAAATCATAATCTGAGTTTATGTATGTTATAAACATGTTTTTGACACTTAAACAAGTGGGTAATAGTTATTAGAACATGTGGGAACATGTTCGATCCCTCAATTTCAGTCCTAGAGTCGATTCGCAACCGAAAGTCGCGTAGTTTGGCTTCTGCTTTGACTTTCGATTCTGACCCGACTTAGATTAGTTAACCTATATATCAAGGTCACATTATGATCGTAATGCAATGTAGCGTAACCCTATGAGGTTATATTACATGATCATAATCATAATCTGAGTTTATGCACAAGTTCTGTAAAATGTCAAAATTTGACTAAAATGCCCTTTTTACATAAAACATTGTTTTAATCAACAATGAACTTGCAAATGAAGTACCTACTGATATGTTAATATAATTAACATATAATGATGTTAATATTCTGATCATAAACTAATTTTAGTATAATATCGTAAACTATACTTTTAAATGACCAAAATGCCCTTTCGGTGCATAGTTTGGTCTTAAACAATAAACCTCACCTATGTGTGCTATCTTACTGATATTATATCACAAATTAAGTATTTTTCCAGAATGTTTATAATCATAACATCAGAATACACGCAAGTTCCTTTTATACGACATATAATTACCAAAACGCCCTTATGAGGCATAATTTCGTTTCAAAACCTTTTTGGGCATGTAAGTTGATATCCTACTGATATTACAACTTATTTAAACTATAATGACATATAGAACTTGTTTATGACTTATCCGGTTACCCGATATCGCTTATATGCATACGGTTAAGTATATGTAACTAGTTTACGAAAATTAACCGAAACGGGTTTAACCTTATCATTTTAATCTCAAATTCCAGAATGTTAATTGTTTACCCATATTATACAAGTCTTAAGTACTTGTTGGGTTTAAACTAAATTCTATCCGGTCATCGCTTAATCTAGCGTATCATACCGTTTTTGATCCATTACGCTAGTTGGTCTAAGTTTATGACTTGAATTAAGACCGTTAGCATTTTAATTGGTTAGCTTATGCCATAATCCAGACTAGAGCCTTCCGGTAAATGCTATCTGCACATAGTTCATTTTGAATATGACTGAGATATAAATCTTGCATTTTAATCAAGACTAGCTCAGGTAAAGGCTCTTGACATATTTGCCCTATACGGACTTGGGTTACGGTAAATTATTACCGCTTGGTCGGAAATGGGATCAATCAATGCCGATTAGTGGCTAGTAAATCCTCATATTCTGTTTTAATCAATTTTGTTTGATAACTTAAACATCGGGGGTTAAATACCGTGTCCTGGATATCCTCGGCTCATTACATAGATAATGGCCACGACCTTAGCGCGGGGTGTAGGCATACACCTGACAGACGCTCAAATGCACACTTGTTGGGGATAACTCCTTCGTGAGTTCATAAAGTGGTGTATACGTTAATCATGTCTCGGGTTTTGTACTAGGCCCTGTATGTATGGACAAACATGTGAATCTGTTAACAAGGTTGCAAGATCAACTTTCCCAAGCTATAAAAGATTTTGTGCCTTGTGCACTTAAAATCAATTTTAAATGTTTTCAAAATGAGTCAGTCGGGTGTATTTACCAGCGAAAGCTGACGTATTTTCAAAAGACTAAGTTGCAGGTACAATACGAAATAGGCTGGAAGCTGCTCGGTAGAGATATAAGAGGATCTTGCAAAACCTTAGATCTGCCAAAATTCTGTTATACATTTTTGTACATTTTACGATCCGCCTGTGGATCTTTAGTTACTAGCCGTCTGTATATTATTTTTCATACTTTGAACATTTGGTTTGTAATAGTAATTTAACTCCAAGACTTCCACTGTGCTGTGTTTAATTGACTATAATGATATCAACTTACGTCACGATATTCCCCACCCGGGCCCACCGGTGTTTGGTTGAAAATACGGGGTGTGACAATTCGGGAAGAGTTTATCTTCGTCCATTAACGGGCCATGTATTTTGAAAGTGAGAGTGAGGAGGCTTTTGTAGTTTAGGAGGGACTCGTCTGTCATAGCATGTTTGATAACCCATGATTTCTGTTGGACATTTTCGTTTTTTAGCTATTGGAGGAGAGTGGTTATGTTTGAGGGGTTTACGGTACTCATGGTGAATACCTTTTTTTAGGAATGGAGCTTCTTGGGTTGTGGTGTCTCTTGTTCTTGCTAGCCTTTAAATAGGCAATGTCTTCTAGCAGGGAATCTATAGGGATCTTTTCTTTATTTGTTGAACTGTCATGCGAGATTCTTAAAGATTAGTAATCCTTTGTAATGATGGGTCCTTGGGCAATTTCTTCTGGAAGTGGGGTTTGTCCTTTGTCATTAGCTTCTCGTGGTTGGTCTGACGCCTCAGAGGGCTTTTTATTTCTTTTTTACTCATAAGGCATGGCCTTATCTTTCTACCTTTCTTTCGGGATACGCTGCGTTTGTTACCACATGTCGACCTGACACTATGCGGGCCCAACTCTCCATTTTCGTTCATCCAACGGATTCTTTTGTCCGTCGTTGCAGGAATCTTCAGGAGTGAGAGTTGCATTAGTGCTTTGCTTTTTCTCTACGACATCTTTTGCTTTTCTAGGCCGACCCTTCTAGGGGATATGGTTATTGAAAGACCTAAGTCCCCAAATTTAAATAAAGTAGCCGTTAATGTGAAAACCCAATTGCAAGGATCTGATCCTGGGGAGAGTTCGACCCATGCTTCATGGGTTACATTGGTCCAGGTCAACACCTAACTACCATGCAACAATTTCAGCCACTACCACGTTTCCCATTATTGCACATTTTATTTTCTGATTTATTTTCTTTTATTTTATTCAGTAATTTTCCTTAATTTCAAAGGTAGTGGCTAGTCAGTTATTTGATTTCCTTTTGTATTTGCAAGACGGATGAAAGTTTGACATTTAGTTATCAATTACCAAGTTTTTTCTTTGAGAAAACTCTAAAATTTCCATTGCTATTCCTATTTGGCTAATAGGAGGTGTACTTTGGAGTCTAAATAGCCTGCTTAGAAGGGCCCGATGTGAGAGCGAGTGGTGAATTGTCTATATCTCGTTTCGATCGTCCGTTAGCATACTTCAGCGAAAAGTTTAACGATTCTAAACGTTGATAGTCTACGTATGATAAGGAATTGTTCGGGCACTCGAGCATTGGCGACACTATCAAATTTCAAAAGAGCTCATCTTACATTCCGATCAATAAAGTCTAAAGTATATACAAGGCCAACATAAATTATAATCACTGGCATGCTAAGTGGGTTGAGTTTTTGCAAATTTTCACTTCCATCATTAAACACAAGTCTGGGATTGAAGTTGAATCCCATGCTCTCTGTCGCAAATTTTTATTATTACAAACGCTATGCTCCAAAGTAACTGGTCTTGATGCTATTAAAGATGGTTATTCTACTGACTCGGAGTTTGGGGAATTGTTCATTCCTTGTCAGACTTGGGCGGTTGGAGACTTCAAGTTGGTGGATGGTTTTCTATTCAAGGGTACCAGGCTTTATATACCCAAGGTCAATCATTGATCAAAGAAGTACATGAAGGTGGGTTAGTGGGGCATTTTGGGATCGACAAAACAACACTAATGCTAAAACAACATTTTCTTCGGTAAATATTAGCTCGTGATGTTTACCATCTGATTCGGCGATGTGCCACTTTCCACCACGCTAAAAGTCGTTCCACACCCCATGGGTTATACATGCCTCTTCCTGTCCCAAATGCACCTTAGGAAGATGTAAGTTTAGATTTATCACCGGGTTGCCCCGTACCCGACACAACAAGGATTCAATTCTCGTCGTTGATCGTTTCTCTAAAATGGCACACTTTCTTGCGTGTCATACCACATATGATGCCGTTCAAGTTGTTAACCTATATATCATATAAGATCAAATATCCAAATACATAACAATATCTGAATAAAATAACACAACAATTATCTTTATTAATTTCTAAGGCAAAGCTCCTATGTGATCTTGATCTAGTCCAGCCTTCGGTTCTCACTACCTGTATCACGTGTAAAAAGGTTTTTGTGTCAACTACAATGAGCTGGTGAGTAAATCCGATTTAACTAAAATAAAGTTTACATTAATTTGATAAAATAACATTGCAAATTCATGTGTTATCATATATAAGGAATAATACGACAGTGAATCATGAATAAACTAAACCAAAACCAAATGCTTATGTCCCACACCAACAAGGGCATGACTAAATGAGGTGGAGATACCAACAACCCATAGTTATGAGGAAATATCAGCCTATAAAAGAAAATGTGAGGCTATACCACATGCCAAAGTCATGAGGAAAATTCAGTTGTAGATCCACAATATGCTTGGTTGCTTGAATTCAATAACCATCACAACCAACATAAACAGCAACCAAATAAACAAACAACCATATAAACAAACAAGCAAAAGAAAAACTCCAAGATCTTGATATGCTCCTTGTCCAAATAGCATAGTTGAGAGGAAAATCCAAATTTGATGGTGTATGGAGGTTGCAAGTTTAGAGTAGTGATGGTGTTCTAAAACAAATACACAAATGATGCATTGTTTTGATTTTTAAAGAAATCTAAATATTAGAGTTAATGTCCAATTACTATGCATTTAGTTAGCCTTCTTCACCCAGTTAATCGGGCCAATAAACAAGCTAAAAGTTTGAGAAATAAAAGGTCCAAAGATTGTTCGGATTGGGCGAAATGTTTCTACAAAAAATTCCAAGTTGCAGGTCACCTTCGGTTGAAAGGGATGACCATCGCTACACTTTCGTTTGAAACATCTACACTTTCGTTTGGACTTTCGTTTAGGTTGGCCTTCGTTTAGAGATTGACTTTCGTTTAAAGGTCACCTTAGTTTGAAGATCACTTTCGTTTAAAAAGCTTATAAGTTAATAATTTTATATATTTTTTTTATTAAAAAAACACAATCACAAGAAATAATAGAGAAATTCATATTCTCATTTATTACGGTCCGAGTTTAGGTTACAACAGGTGGGTTCTAGATCCGTTTACAAAGCATTTTAAAACATAAAGTCGTCTGAAAGTCTGAAGTTATATTTAGTCAATAGTCAAACTTCGATTTTGTTATTTTTTTTCTTTTTCTTAAAAGGCTTTGTTGATGATAAAAACACCAAACGAATTCAACTAAATTTATTAATAACATTTACTTTACTTAATTTGTTAATGTAAACATTATATGTTTGTTTTGTTATTTTGTTTATTTATAATTTTGATTAGAGATACTTTATTAATAACTTTCGGTACTTTTTGATGTTGAATATGTTATTAGTATTATTATAAATTAAATATTATCTATAAATTTTCTAAATAACATTTAAAGTTTTATAGAAAAATTTGATAACTTTACCGTGTGTGTTTAGTACACAATAATAAGAAAAATAATCCACACATGCTTTAGATATACAATAAAATTATATTTATAGTAAAAATAATTCACACATGCGTTAGATACACAAATAAAATTATATTTGTATACTATAATTAATAGTTTTCATTCTCTTACTTTATTAGTGTAACATTTGTAAAAAATCGGGTTTTCAAAACCCGCTCCGTTTTGTAATCGAATATCAAGTTATAAAAGTTACGTTGAATATTTATGATTATTTTGATTTAAAACGATACATAATTAATAAATAAACAAAACTATAAAAATTATATTTGATAAAAAGTTAAAACAAAATAAATAAATAAATTATGTTGCTGCCGGGACTCGAACCCGGGTCAGCCAAGAACAACTCCAACGACTTAACATACACTCACATCACCACTCCGCCACTTTGTGTTTTCTGTTATCTCTAGGAAATAAATGAAATTTATACACAAACTCGGTTAAAACCGGTTTCGCCAACTGAGAAACGGAAATCGGCAAATCAATCGTCAAATCGTTTGTTTTCTCGCGTATTCACGTTCATAACCGATGAACCGATGTCTTTAATCAATTCAGAATTGATTGAGCATCAAGTCTCATCATTATCGGTCTTCATAACCGAAATGTAATCAAATCCAGAATACTTCAACCCAATATCACTCTCTCGACTCAGAAATATCATACCAGCATCCAATTTCACTTTCGTCACATTTTCAGACCATCAGAACGCTTAAAACAGCTCGCCGGAATTTTCTGCAAAAGTCGCCGGAAAACCGTATTCATCCTCAAACGGTAAATCTTTCAATATTCGTTGTAGTTCAACAATTCTTAAGCTATTTCTAACTTAAACAACTCAATTGAAATCGAATTCAGGCGCTGTATTCAACTAATTCCAGTTCGCCGAAAAGATTCTGAAAGTCGTTATTTCCGTCTGTGAAACGGTAAGGACCTTCAATTACATCGTTAACGTTTGTTTATCACTTCAATTCCACAATGGACTAATCAAAAACGGCTAATTGTCTGTTCAGTTGAGGTGCACAAAAACAGAGACCGACGCCTGCCGGAACTCTGTAACCAAACGTTCACCGGTATGTTCTTCCTCTAATCGTCATCCCTGCTATCTCTTATCAGTTTGTGTAATGCTTAGCAATCGAATTAACAAGTTTTAATGATGTAAACTGCCGTCGGTAAAAATCCAGTGAAGAAGATGAACTCTGGTAATACTATAAGTATAATTAAAATTGGTAGTTTAAACGGGTTAGACACACAGTCCAGCGGTGGACTGTGTGCACAATACATACGCATGTCCCGAGTTCGATTCCTGCTATACGCACTCCTTATTTAATAAAATGCCTTTTTGTTTAAAAACTAAACCGGGTTAACCCAGTTAGTGGTTAAGTATAATAAAAACCGAGATAATAACCAGATTAGACACACAGTCCAGCGGTGGACTGTGTGCAACATTAAGCCATACGTCGCGCTTCGAAACCCGTCACTAGCACCGGTCCGTTGAATTAAAATGTTTTTGCAAATAAAAGAAATTCGGTTAAATTGAATAAGTGTATAAATATAATTAAAAACAAGATTATTTCGGGTTAGACACGTAGCTCAGTTGGTAGAGCTGCGTGCATGCGTACGGGAGGTCTCGGGTTCGAGCCTCACCCAGCGCAAACCATGTCCCTGACCGAACCGGTCAACAAGTCAACAGGTCAACGGTCAACGGTCAACGCAAAATAAACAATTTTTTTTTATATTTTTATTTATTTAATTTAATCAATTAAAAATACTTAAAAATAACATTTTTAAAGATAGAAAACAGCCTTAAACTCACAAAAATATATCTAAAAATTTCATTAAAATCCTTAATAAAATCCACTCATTTAATATATTTTTCCGTTATTATTTAGGTTAGTATTTCTCGTTGTTCCGCTCATCTAACTCGTGCGCATCTCACCATCTCCAATCCAACGCACCCAATGTGAGTGAATCTTTACAAATTCCCTGTTTAATCACGCTTTGGGGTGTATCATGTGTCTTGATATATATTATACTTAAACCATTGTGCATACATCATATCATGAACTAGTGTATTCAGTTTGTTTCTGCTATGTAGTTATTGTGGATGCAAGTTTATTATTTTCAGTACATGCAATCTCATAGGCCGCCGCTCCCCATTACATTATGAGCGTTGAGCATGTTCCCCATTTCATTATGAGGTTGAACCTGGTGTGCCCACATACGATCTGGCTCCGTTTGATTGAGCCTTAATCGCACAGACATTTTCATTTTCAGTACATGCAATACGATCGGCTCCGTTTGATTGAGCCTTGATCGCACAGTTCATTTATGTTATTTATCGTATGTTGTTGGTATGTTAATGAATGCTGTCATATGTTATTGTATGTTATGGTTGTGACTGCTAATTGCCACTGCTTGATTATTTACATTTGCTCATCTATGATTATGCACAATTTTTCATTGATAAACTAACAAGTAATTCATTAATAAATGTTTATCTAATAAGGTTCACTCGCCAACTTATGTTGACCCAAAAACTCCCATTTTTACACATGATACAGGTGAACCAGCAGCAGCTAAGAACACATAGGACTTGGACTAGAAGAATAAAACGATTTAGAGTTGGGATTGTTATGTTTGGTTTATTTTCTTTGTATTGAATGAACATGTTTGGATATTTGGAAATGTAACTTTGACTTTATTAAATATGAAACATATTAGTAAATGTCATGAGCTTTGGTGATAACCCAATTATGCCCCGACTCTTATTCCGCTGCGGGTCGGGGTGTGACAGATTGGTATCAGAGCCATGACTATAGGGATATAGGATAGGTTATTAGACCCTTAGAGCCTATATTATAGTCGATTAGAAACTTATAAGATTTTTGTGTGTTACATGCCAAATTTCATGATGTTTATATGTTTTATGTTAAATGTTACATTTAATATTGTGCAAGCATGTTCATAAGTATGTATTATCATATAATGCCTATCATGAATCGTATACTCATAACATATCACATCCATGAAAGCACACACCACATCATGATTGCTTTTACAATGATTTTCGTGTTTTCAAATCTCATCAAAGTGAGTTCTCATGACGGGCATGTAGTAACTGGAAGGGTACCAGTACCGGTAGTCGGAACGTCCTGTCTAGGCTGGCATTCGTATAAATCCAAAATAAAGGACCAGTTTGCCTAACTGGGGACTAACGATGAGAGTACGAAGTACCTATTAGGCCAAAGCATGCTATACCAAACGTCGTGTGAGCTAACCCCACTTTGAGTTGTCATTGTGTCTACACCTGGACACGTTCCGACCAAACATCTCATGAACATATTTTGTGGTTTGCATTCGGGGGATGCGAGTGTTAAATTGCCAATACTTATGTGAATCCTACCAAGCCAATAGCCATGGGGGCCCACATGACTATGTAGGTGAAGGTATGGGGGACATTTGAGGCCCAACATGAGCGAACCCAAGACATCCTATGGATGTAGTTGCATTATTGATATTTATGTTATTTTCATTTTCTTAAAGACACATGACACCTAAAAAGACATCATAAACTCACAATCTTCTCATTGTATGATCCTGTAGATGTCGTCTAGACAGCAACGAAGGGGTAAAAGATCGGGAAGGTCTCAGGAACGTTTGGCCACTCAGATCGCGAAACAAATGGCCACGATACTGCCTGACATTGTGGTCCAAGTACAACAAGCCCTTGCTACAAATCCTACTAACCCTCCCCAACAACAGGACCAGAACATCGACAACCCTCCTACCAGCAAGTGCTCTTACAAACATTTTAAATCTTGTGATCCTCCTAAATTTGAAGGGACCGAGGGTGTCACTGCTCTCCTACATTGGTTCGAGGAGATGGAAAACACCTTTCTAAACTGCGATTGTCCTGAGGATCGCAAGGTTCGATACGCCACCGGGAGACTATTTGGGGTAGCTCTCACTTGGTGGAATACTGAGAAAGGGAAGAGGGGAACTGAAGATGCGATGGCCTTAACGTGGGAGGAGTTAAGGGAAATCATGACTAGGCGTTTCTGTCCTAGAAGTGAAATTAAAAAGCTGGAGGACGAATTTCATTCTCTAAAGCAAAAGGAGGGTGATCATACTACCTATAACAAGAGGTTCTTGGAGTTGAACCAAATGGTTCCAAATTTGTTCACCCCAACCTATCGTCTGATCGAGCATTATATTCGAGGACTTCCCTCGAAAATCCAAGATTCAGTTCTCAGCGTTTCACCAGTAACACTTGAAGCTGCTGTGGAGTTAGCAACTGAACTGACCGAAAACCGAATTCGCAACGGGAAGTTCAAAGAAGAGAAGAAGAAGAAAGCCCCTGTTGAGGGACAAACTTCAAACCACCCCATTCCTTCCTCTAAGTTTGCTAACAAGAGGAAGCGCAACACCAGAAATTTTGCAGTTACCCAAACCAACTCCCCTATTCCTGCTGCACCCGTTACTCAAGTCACTCCTTCACCCGCACCATACAGAAGACCCTACACTGGCCCGTTACCAAAATGTAACCGTTGCCAATATCACCATTCCCCTGATCATCCTTGCCAATATTGCACTGGCTGCGGTCGCGCAGGACATACTGTTCAAACTTGCCGCATGCCTCAATGAACGAACCGCCACCAACCTTTAACCCAAACCCACCAACAGATAATGGGCAAAGCCCAACAACCCCTACTATTTCCACCCACCCAACCTTTAGCCCAAACATATTACCAGCCCAATTATCCTATGGGTCAACCAATGCGGGCTTGCTACAATTGCGGTGACCCGAGTCATTTCAGAAACACATGTCCAAGGTTGGTTAATATTATTCATGCTCAGGCCCAAGCCAACCCGGTGAACCAAGCAAACCAAGCTCCCCCACCTGCAAGAGGGAGAGCTTTCAATATCAACGCTAACCAGGCCAGAGCTGACGGCAATGTGGTCAACGGTACGTTCCTTATAAATGGTAGATATGCCTCTATGTTATTTGATACTGGTGCGGATAGAAGTTTTGTGTCTTTAGAATTTGAACCTATCTTAAGCAAAAATCGGGATAAGCTCACAGAATCCATAACGGTAGAAGTTGCGGACGGGAAACCAGTTTCATTAGACTCTATTATACGCAACTGTACACTCACCTTAAACGACCACGATTTCTCAGTCGACCTTATACCTATGAAGCTGGGAAGTTTTGATATCATAATCGGTATGGATTGGCTCAGTCAGCATCAGGCAGAAGTTGTATGTCGTGAAAAGTTTATTCGTATTCCTCTTTCAAACGGTCAGACTCTTCGAATCATTGGAGAAACCTCGTCGAAAGGGCTCAGCTTAATGTCTTGTCTCCAAGCTCAAAAATATCTTCGCAAGAATTATGTCGCGTTTTTAGCTCATATCATCAAGAAGGGAGCCATGGAGAAGAAGCTTGAAGACATTCCTGTGGTAAAAGACTTCCCACAAGTTTTTCCTGACGACATTTCAGGACTCCCTCCAGTTAGAGACGTCGAATTCCGTATTGATCTTATACCTGGTGCTACACCAGTTGCAAAGTCTCCTTATAGGTTAGCCCCCTCTGAAATGCAAGAGCTAGCCAGTCAATTACAAGAGTTGACTGACAAGGGATTCATACGTCCTAGCTCGTCGCCTTGGGGTGCACCTGTCCTTTTTGTAAAGAAGAAAGATGGATCGTTTCGTATGTGCATCGACTACAGAGAGCTCAACAAGTTAACAATCAAGAATCGCTATCCTTTACCTCGCATTGATGATCTTCTTGACCAACTGCAAGGTGCCAGCTGCTTTTCAAAAATCGATCTTCGATCTGGCTATCATCAACTTAGAGTGCATGAAGAAGACGTCCCTAAGACTGCTTTTCGAACTCGTTATGGCCACTATGAATTCATGGTTATGCCATTTGGATTAACCAACGCACCAGCTGTCTTTATGGACCTAATGAACAGAGTCTGCAAACCTTATCTTGATCGATTTGTTATAGTCTTCATCGACGATATTCTTATTTATTCAAAATCTAAATCTGATCATGAGCGTCATCTTCGACTCGTTCTTGCACTTCTCGAAAAGGAAAAGCTTTATGCCAAATTCTCCAAATGTGAATTCTGGTTAAAAGAGGTGCAATTCCTCGGGCATGTAGTCAATGACAAGGGAATACATGTTGACCCTTCAAAGATCAAAGCGGTTCAAGAATGGCAAGCTCCACGTACACCAACTGAAGTAAGATCTTTTCTTGGACTAGCTGGCTATTATCGTCGGTTCATTTCAAACTTCTCTCGCATTGCTGTACCACTCACGGCTTTAACTCATAAGGGAAAACCTTTCATATGGGGACCCAAGCAAGAAGAAGCCTTTCAAACTCTTAAACAAAAACTTTGTGATGCACCAATCCTCACTCTTCCTGAAGGTTGTGATGATTTTGTAGTTTATTGCGACGCGTCAGGGCAAGGATTAGGCTGCGTTCTAATGCAAAGAGGAAAAGTCATAGCTTATGCTTCGAGACAACTCAAGACCCATGAAAAGAACTACACCACTCATGACCTAGAACTTGGAGCCGTTGTGTTCGCTCTTAAGATATGGAGACATTATCCCTATGGTACTAAGTGTGAAATATACACTGACAACAAGAGTCTTCAACATATGTTCAATCAAAAAGAGTTAAACATGAGGCAACGAAGATGGGTCGAACTTCTAAATGATTACGACTGTGAAATTAGATACCACCCTGGTAAAGCAAATGTGGTGGCTGATGCACTTAGTCGAAAGGGTTATGCGAACTCCATTCATCTTCTATGTTCGCAAATTGTAACCGACATTAAAGATCAAATTCGAGAAGCCCAACACGTTTCAATAACGGAAGAAGATGTGCGAAAGGAGATGTCCTGTGGAGCTGAGTTAAAAATCGAAACTAAATCTGACGGTATTCTGTATTACCTAGATCGTATCTGGATTCCTAACCACAACAATCTTCGTGAAACTCTTATGAATGAAGCTCACAAAACGCGATATTCTATACACCCAGGAGCCGATAAGATGTATCAAGACCTATGATATACCTATTGGTGGCCTGGAATGAAGAAGGATATTGCTGTATTTGTTTCTAAGTGCCTTACATGTTCCAAGGTGAAGGCTGAACACCAAAGACCCTCAGGACTTCTAATCCAACCGGAAATACCTGTATGGAAGTGGGAAAATATAACCATGGATTTCATTACCGGGTTACCTCGCACTTCTGGTGGGTATGACACTATATGGGTGATTATAGACCGACTTACAAAATCAGCTCACTTTATTCCTATCCGCGAAGATTTCAAGAACGAAAAGCTTGCACGTATTTATATCAACGAAATCGTAAGCCGACATGGGGTACCGTTAAGCATTATTTCTGATCGTGATGGTCGTTTCACTTCACGAACATGGCAAGCAGCACAATCCGCTATGGGCACGCGATTAGATCTCAGTACCGCCTATCATCCTCAAACTGATGGACAGTCTGAGCGCACCATTCAAACCCATGAAGATATGCTTAGAGCATGTGTCATAGACTTCAAGGGAAATTGGGACGCCCACCTACCATTAGTTGAATTTTCGTACAACAACAGCTATCATTCGAGCATCGGCATGGCACCTTTTGAAGCCTTATATGGTCGTAAGTGCCGATCTCCTGTATGTTGGCACGAAATTGGGGAAGCTCAAATTACTGGTCCAGAATTGATCCAAGAAACCACAGACAAGATCCATCAAATTCGAAACAATCTTCTAGCGGCTCAAAGTCGTCAAAAGAGTTATGCAGATAAACGACGGAAGCCCTTAGAGTTTAACATTGGTGATCATGTACTTTTAAAAGTATCACCGTGGAAGGGAGTAGTTCGTTTTGGTCAAAAGGGAAAGCTAGCACCACGTTACGTAGGACCTTTCAAGATACTCGAAAGAGTAGGTCCTGTAGCATACAAGCTTGACCTACCAGAAGAACTCAACAGGATTCATCCCACATTCCACGTGTCGAACTTGAAGAAGTGCCTCGCTGATGAGAATCTCCATATTCCGCTGGAAGATATTCAGATTGATGAATCTATGCATTTTATCGAAAGACCTGTAGAGATCATGGACTTCGGAGAGAAACGTCTACGACGGAGTCGCATTCCAATTGTTAGGGTACGCTGGGAGTCGAAACGGGGACCTGAGTTTACTTGGGAACGTGAAGACTCAATGCGTGAAAAATACCCGCATCTTTTTCCAACTACTTCAACTACTTAAATTTCGGAACGAAATTCCTAAATGTAGGGGATACTGTAACATTTGTAAAAAATCGGGTTTTCAAAACCCGCTCCGTTTTGTAATCGAATATCAAGTTATAAAAGTTACGTTGAATATTTATGATTATTTTGATTTAAAACGATACATAATTAATAAATAAACAAAACTATAAAAATTATATTTGATAAAAAGTTAAAACAAAATAAATAAAAAAATTATGTTGCTGCCGGGACTCGAACCCGGGTCAGCCAAGAACAACTCCAACGACTTAACATACACTCACATCACCACTCCGCCACTTTGTGTTTTCTGTTATCTCTAGGAAATAAATGAAATTTATACACAAACTCGGTTAAAACCGGTTTCGCCAACTGAGAAACGGAAATCGGCAAATCAATCGTCAAATCGTTTGTTTTCTCGCGTATTCACGTTCATAACCGATGAACCGATGTCTTTAATCAATTCAGAATTGATTGAGCATCAAGTCTCATCATTATCGGTCTTCATAACCGAAATGTAATCAAATCCAGAATACTTCAACCCAAGATCACTCTCTCGACTCAGAAATATCATACCAGCATCCAATTTCACTTTCGTCACATTTTCAGACCATCAGAACGCTTAAAACAGCTCGCCGGAATTTTCTGCAAAAGTCGCCGGAAAACCGTATTCATCCTCAAACGGTAAATCTTTCAATATTCGTTGTAGTTCAACAATTCTTAAGCTATTTCTAACTTAAACCACTCAATTGAAATCGAATTCAGGCGCTGTATTCAACTAATTCCAGTTCGCCGAAAAGATTCTGAAAGTCGTTATTTCCGTCTGTGAAACGGTAAGGACCTTCAATCACATCGTTAACGTTTGTTTATCACTTCATTTCCACAATGGACTAATCAAAAACGGCTAATTGTCTGTTCAGTTGAGGTGCACAAAAACAGAGACCGACGCCTGCCGGAACTCTGTAACCAAACGTTCACCGGTTTGTTCTTCCTCTAATCGTCATCCCTGCTATCTCTTATCAGTTTGTGTAATGCTTAGCAATCGAATTAACAAGTTTTAATGATGTAAACTGCCGTCGGTAAAAATCCAGTGAAGAAGATGAACTCTGGTAATACTATAAGTATAATTAAAATTGGTAGTTTAAACGGGTTAGACACACAGTCCAGCGGTGGACTGTGTGCACAATACATACGCATGTCCCGAGTTCGATTCCTGCTATACGCACTCCTTATTTAATAAAATGCCTTTTTGTTTAAAAACTAAACCGGGTTAACCCAGTTAGTGGTTAAGTATAATAAAAACCGAGATAATAACCAGGTTAGACACACAGTCCAGCGGTGGACTGTGTGCAACATTAAGCCATACGTCGCGCGTTCGAAACCCGTCACTAGCACCGGTCCGTTGAATTAAAATGTTTTTGCAAATAAAAGAAATTCGGTTAAATTGAAGTGTATAAATATAATTAAAAACAAGATTATTTCGGGTTAGACACGTAGCTCAGTTGGTAGAGCTGCGTGCACGCGTACGGGAGGTCTCGGGTTCGAGCCTCACCCAGCGCAAACCATGTCCCTGACCGAACCGGTCAACAAGTCAACAGGTCAACGGTCAACGGTCAACGCAAAATAAACAATTTTTTTTTATATTTTTATTTATTTAATTTAATCAATTAAAAATACTTAAAAATAACATTTTTAAAGATAGAAAATAGCCTTAAACTCACAAAAATATATCTAAAAATTTCATTAAAATCCTTAATAAAATCCACTCATTTAATATATTTTTCCGTTATTATTTAGGTTAGTATTTCTCGTTGTTCCGCTCATCTAACTCGTGCGCATCTCACCATCTCCAATCCAACGCACCCAATGTGAGTGAATCTTTACAAATTCCCCGTTTAATCACGTTTTGGGGTGTATCATGTGTCTTGATATATATTATACTTAAACCATTGTGCATACATCATATCATGAACTAGTGTATTCAGTTTGTTTCTGCTATGTAGTTATTGTGGATGCAAGTTTATTATTTTCAGTACATGCAATCTCATAGGCCGCCGCTCCTCATTACATTATGAGCGTTGAGCATGTTCTCCATTTCATTATGAGGTTGAACCTGGTGTGCCCACATACGATCGGCTCCGTTTGATTGAGCCTTGATCGCACAGACATTTTCATTTTCAGTACATGCAATACGATCGGCTCCGTTTGATTGAGCCTTGATCGCACAGTTCATTTATGTTATTTATCGTATGTTGTTGGTATGTTAATGAATGCTGTCATATGTTATTGTATGTTATGGTTGTGACTGCTAATTGCCACTGCTTGATTATTTACATTTGCTCATCTATGATTATGCACAATTTTTCATTGATAAACTAACAAGTAATTCATTAATAAATGTTTATCTAATAAGGTTCACTCGCCAACTTATGTTGACCCAAAAACTCCCATTTTTACACATGATACAGGTGAACCAGCAGCAGCTAAGAACACATAGGACTTGGACTAGAAGAATAAAACGATTTAGAGTTGGGATTGTTATGTTTGGTTTTATTTTCTTTGTATTGAATGAACATGTTTGGATATATGGAAATGTAACTTTGACTTTATTAAATATGAAACATATTAGTAAATGTCATGAGCTTTGGTGATAACCCAATTATGCCCCGACTCTTATTCCGCTGCGGGTCGGGGTGTGACAATTAGTGAGTCACACAATATTATAGAGTATGGATTATGAAAGTTGATTTACTTTTAAAAATAGTTTCCACCACACACGTATTTATACTGTAATACGTAATTTAAGTTATATATTATCTCAAAATATCAAATTGTAATTTCTGAATCTTATTACTAACTGTTAAGATTGATTTTACTTTTAAATAGGGGTGAGCAGAAGGCAAAACCCGACCCTACCTGACAATTACCCGACCCAATCTGAGAACCAATCAAACATAAAATACATAACTGATTCACTACCCTAAATATTGGGTCGGTTCCGGGTTTTTATGTAATCTGGTTTGTCGGATACTAAGTATAAGAACTGGCCCAACATATTTCATTTTTCAACATGTTTTGTTATGAACTTGAAAGGCTACTTATAAACAACAAACTTAGTATCAGCGTATTTGTCAAATTTACCTTCTCAAATATCATCAAAATTGGTTATTCTTATGATACCTTCGTTAATCAAGTGTATAAAATAAATATTATATGCTTTATTGTTTTCGCTTTGACTCCGAAAAATCAAACTTATTAATATAAATTCTTTGCTTTCTTATCGCTTAATGGATTATTTGTCTTATACCTTATTATATTCACTTTAAATGTTATTCCTTCTTGCATTCGCTTTGAATCCGCAAACGACACCGAATAAAAAAATAATAATACATATTAGATAACATACCTCGTCAATGAATCACAGTAGCAGCCAAGAAGTTGACTGCAATTCAATGTAGATGGTTTTTTCCCTATACGAAGTATTTGTAGGAACATCATGCAATCATTGTATATTATATATTTTTGGGATTCAAGCCCCAATCGCTACTCGGCTATGGCCCAGTCGTTTTAAGTAGCACTTTAGTTTGGTCCATAGGTCCAAGTCGGGTTTCACCATGAAAAGAACCGAGAACCGACCCGACCCGGTTTTATATGAAAACTGGAACCGATCTAAATACCTAGGTGCTTAGGTTCGGGTCTAGTTAGGTATATTTTCGGTTCAGTTCTCGGTTATTTTCGGTCCGGACCTAAACTTGCTCACCTTACTTTTAGAATTAGTTTCACAACACACGTATTTATACTGTAATACGTAATTTCAGTTATATCTTATCCCAAAATATCATATTGTAATTTCTAAATCTTATTACTAATGGTTAATATTTTTGTTGTTCAACCCATGTAATACATTAGTCTAAACCTAGTAATATATATACGTATGTGTGTATGTAGGAGAAGGATCTGTTAGGAATCACCCTTTATTGCGAGAATCAATATGAACACAACAAAAAATATCTAAAAAAGAATCTAAAAACCAAACAATATTTTATAAAAAAATCATTGGTTTTTGTCATTAATTTTTTTATTTTTATGACGAAAACCAACGATTATTTAATAAAAAATATTTAAAAAAAATTTATGCTTTTTAGATTTTTTTAGGTTTGGGGGTGTGTTTAGCTTTATGGTTTAGTTTTTAGCATTTAGCTTGGGTGGGGAAGGGTGGGGGTTAGGTTTTTTTTAGGTTTTCGGGTGGTGGGGGTTAGGTATTTTTTACGTTTTCGGGGGGTTTAGCTTTATGGTTTAGTTTTTTTATCATTTAGCTTAGGGGGTTAGGTGGTGGTGTAGTGGGTTTATTTTGTTGTGTTCACATTGGTTCTCACAATAAAGGTGGTTCTCGCATCAACTCTACCATATAAATATATATATATATATATATATATATATATATATATATATATATATATAGGATCATGTGAAAAGCACCAGGTTAATTGAGAAACTTTAGAAACATTTCTAGACCACACATTTTCCTCAAGCTTCTCGTAATATACACATATTTATAGTTTAAAATTGACTATATACATATGTATATAGTTAATTTGAAACTATATATATGTTTATATTATGAAAAGCATAAGAAAATGTGTGTTTCAGAATAATTCTCAAGTTTCTCAAATAGAATGAACTTCTTTTAGAATCCCTAACCTACATACATACATATGTGTAGGGTTCATGCGAGAACCACCCTTATCGCGAGAACCACAAGAATCAACGTGAACACAACCACTAACTAAACACCCACCCCACCCCACCACAACCTAAAACCTAACCCCCCCCCACCCCCCCTAAAAAAACTATAACCCACTAATAACCCCCCAAAAACCTAACCACCACCCCTCCCCCACCCACACACACCACCAAAGCCAAATAGCAAAAACTAAATGATAAAAATATTTTTTTTTACAATTAAATCGCGACTTTTTACAAATACATATATATAAACTAGCGGTTTTAAGGAAAAAAATGTGTGTGTGTTTAGTTGGTGGTTGTGTTTAACACAACCACCAACTAAACACACACACACAACCACCAACTAAACACACACACATTTTTTCCTTAAAACTGCTATATATATATATAAACTAAACACAACCACCAACTAAACACACACATATTTTTATATAAACTAGCGGTTTTAAGGAAAAAAATGTGTGTGTGTGTTTCTAAACTTTTTTAAGCAGTTTTGGTTGTTTTCACATTGGTTCTCCTGATTCTCACAATAAAGGGTGGTTCCTAACGGATTCTTATCCTATATATATATATATATATATATATATAGGGTTATGTCACACCCCGGATTTCCAATCCAAATCCATACACCGGTGGGCCCGGGTGGGGAGTATCGTAACATCAGCTGATAACATCATTGTCAATTAAATACGGCACAGCGGAAGTCTTGGAGTAAAATTACTATTACAAACCGAATGTTCGAAATACAAAATAATATACAGGCTTGTAATAGAAGATCCACAGGCGGATAATAAAATGTACAAAGAAAGAATATAAAACAGACTTTAGAGCAGATCTAAGGATTTGCAAGATCCTCTTATTTCACTACCGAGCAGCTTCTAACCTATTTCGTATTGTACCCTGCAACTTAGTCTTTCGAAAATACGTCAGCTTTCGCTAGTAAATACACCCGACTGACTTATTTTGAAAACGTTTTAGAAATTAGATTTAAGTGCACAGGACACAAATCTTTTATAACTTGGGAAAGTTACTTGTAACCTTGTTAACAGATTCACATGTTGTCCATACATACAGGACCCAGTACAGAGACCGAGACATGATTAAATACACACCACTTAGAACTCACAGAGGAGTTATCCCAACGTCTTGGGTAATATGCATTAGAGCGTCTGTCAGGTGTATGCCTACACCCCGCGCTAAAGTCGTGGCCATTATCTAATGTAATGAGCCGAGGATATCCAGGACACGGTAATTTAACCGCTGATGTTTAAGTTATCAAACAAAACTGATTAAAACGGAATATACGGATTTACTAGCCACAATCCGGCATTCGATTGATCCCATTTCCGACCAAGCGGTAATAATTTACCGTATCCCAATCCCGTATAGGGAAAATAAGTCAAGAGTATTTATCTGAGCTAGTCTTGATTTAAAAATGCAAGATTTTATATCTCAGCCGTATCCAAAATGAATTAAGTGCAGATAGCATTTACCGGAAGGCTCTAGTCTGGATTATGGCATAAGCTAACCAATTAAATACTAACGGTCTTATTTAAGTCATAGACTTAGACCGAATAGTGTACTGGATCAAGACGTATAGCGCTTGATTAAATGATGATCGGATAGAATGTAGTTTAAACCCGACAAGTACTTTGACTTCCATAATATGGGTAAACTATAAACATTCTGGATTTTAAAACTTAAATGACAAGGTTAAACTCGTTTCGGTTAATTTCTGTAAAATAGTTACATATACTTAACTGTACGCATATTAGCGATATCGGGTAACCGGATAAGTCATGGACAAGTTCTATATGCCATTATACTTTAAATAAGTTGTAATATCAGTAGGATATCAACTTATATGCCCGTTAAGGTTTTAAAATAAAATTATGCCTTATAAGGGCATTTTGGTAATTTCATATCGTATAAAAGGAACTTTATTATAATTTAATGTTATAAGCATAAGTATTCTGAAAAAAAATTACTTATGATATAATATCAGTAGGATATCAATTTTATGTGTAATTTATCTTTTATGATCAAACTATGCACCGAATGGACATTTTGGTCATTTTACACATAGTTGATAAATTATTTGGGATTCTGAGTATATATCTTGTTCTTACTGTAAATATGTTTAAAATAAGTTTTAAAATCAGTAGGTAACAAGTCTTGGTCAATTAATATGTTTTAAAACCATACTATGCGCCGAAACGGCGCTTATATCGTAAAATGACGTTTCATGTGATGTTTTATGAAAACTGATGTTAAGGTCAGATTAAAATTTCTTAGATATGTTATTTAATATAACATATTAGTAGGTAAAAGATTTACCTTGAAAAGATATGATTAAAACCATTTTATAAGCCATAAGGGCTTTATCGTCATTTATCGACATATTACAAGAACTTGTTCATAAACTCAGTTTATAATCTGATTTAATATTCCAAATAATCCTACCTATAATATTACATCAGTAGGAAGCCTATTTTCAAGTTTATTATCTTTTAAACCTTGTTTTATGCAAAAATGGCATTTTAGTCAAAAATGGCATAATTATGGAACTTGCGCATAAACTCAGATTCTGATTATGATCATGTAATATAACCTCAGATGGTTATACTACATTATATTACGATCATAATACAACTTTAGATCAGTGGGTAACTAATCTAAATCGGGTCAGAATCGAAAGTCAAAGCAGAAGTCAAACTTCGCGACTTCCGGTTGTGAACCGACCCTAGAACTGAAATTGACGAGCCGAACGTGTTCTCACATGTTCTAATAATTATTACCAACTTGTTTGTGTCAAAAAAGGTTTCATAACATATATAAGATCAATTTATGATTTTTTCGAAAATGGCATGTTTGACTTTTTAATATCATAAATTTGACCCGTCAATTGGTCTAGCAAACGTGATATTCAGGAGGTTCCCTTTATAGGGATTAACACCTACCTTATTACGATCACTTAGCCATGTTCGTTACGAACAATGACTGGACCATAATGGTCTTAACCGAAAGTCAATGTGTTTTCCGTAAAACGCTTGATTTTTTGCTATAAAAGCCTATAACCGAAAACGCAAGAGCAAGGAACACTTATAAGAGGTTCCTAGAATGCAAGAGAACTAATTTGGATGCTCCTTTCAGTTAGGAACTTCCAGAGGAGGGAGAAGAGTTGAAAATAAGAAAGGTGCAAGTTCAAAGGTTGAACCTTTGCACCTATTTATAGTTGGAGAGCTTGAAAGAGGTGATGCCAGGTGTTAAGGGGTGTAAGAGGGAGCTTACAAGTGCCCTAAAACGTGGCATAACTGTTTGGGAAGCCATGGTTTCGAGAAAATGGTTTTTGGCACCTTTGTGTGGTGGCCAAGGAAATTTTCTGCAGACACAGGTCTCTAGCGGGCCGCGAAAGGCACAGGCCCTGCCTCTCGCGCCCCGCAAGCGCCCCTAATCCAGTTTCAAAGTTTGACATTTTAGCCCTTAAACTTATAAAACCTCTTTAAACCTCCTAAAACACCTTTTTAGCACTTTTAGCCCTCCGTAGCCAATATTTGGCGTACTCGGGATTATGCCCGGACATTGTTGAGCTCTCGGTTCGTTAAAAGGTCACTCAGATGTATAAATTAACATGTTGACACTTTTAACCCCTCCAATGTCCAACTTTTATATAATTACGGATTTAATCCTTCTCGTCCAACAAATGAGACATATGGTACTTTGGACTTCGTAAAAGATCACTCATAGGCTCGTTATAAGCATGTTGACTCCAATGTCACTCAGAGGCTGGGCATGTTGACACAACGGTCACTCAGGGACCATGTTTTAAGCATGTTGACACTAATGGTCACTCAGAGGCTATGTTTTATGCATGTTGACATCAGAAGATCACTCAGAGACTTAGTTTGAGAATGTTGACGCTTTTAGTCCTTGTTAGTCTTTAATAGACTTAATAAATAAAATACGACACGTGTCACTATATTATTGGACACGATTTTACAGTGTCAAGATAACCCTCCCCTATATATATATATATATAAGCCCATTTTTCTGCCACTGATCGAGCATTATTAGCAGGGTCGGCTCAAATATTATGTAGGCCTAAAGCAAAACAAAAAACCGAGGTTTTTTTCAGTTTATTTTTAGGTTTCGATTTCGTTGTTTTTTCTTGATTGCTAGCTACTTTTTAATATGTTTTACAAAATTCTTTTAAAAAGGTATTATATGACAAACATAATTAAGCATCATGATTTTTTTTGGCAAATCAATCAATTTTTCTTAACTTAGTAACTGTAAGTTAAAAATAAAACAATTAATGTGAAATAATGAAAGAAAAACTAATAAAACAAATGAATGGCAGCTCAAAGTTGTTAGGATTCCAACATGAATCTCCTTTGGTAACAAGGAAAGGATCTAACCAGCCTACTATAGTCCTATGGTTCAAACTATTGAAAGTATTACATTATGCATATCTAAAAAATTATTATTATTATTATTTTAGGCTCTATTCAGGTGGTGGCCTAAAGCAAGTGCTTGGGTTCACTATCCCTTGGGCCAGGCCTGATTATAAGAAAGAGGTTCAAAAAGAATGACGGATTTAGAAAGAGGTGCAAAAATAAGGAACGATGTTAGAAATGGGCATGAAGGAAGGAACGTTGTTAGGAATTAATAGAAAAGTAAAAACATTGCTAGAAACAACCATGAAGACAAAAACATCGTTAGAAGCATGAAGAAAGACATGAATATCGTTAGTAATAGGTCGAAATTCAGAAGCATTCTGGATAAACAAGAAACAAGGTAGGAACATTACTATTGTGGTTCATCGTAGATGTGTCTTAATTGCTTCCATTACGTACTAGACCAACCAACACCATTTTCTTGTATGCCAATATGATTGCCATCAGTATGCTGAACAAAAAAAAAACATATTCAAAATTTCTTATTAGTTTTAAGATAATCTTTTAAATTGATCAAAATTATAAAAATGAATCTTTTATAGGATATTGGATCTAAATAACCGAACTTTCACCAATTGAAAGATCATTGTTAAGCCAATACATCAACTGATTGCATGTAATTACAAATTTTTAAGATAATCTAGTAAAATTGATCAAAATTATAAAAAGAATCTTTTAAGGGATATTAGATTTAAATAACCCAACTTTCACCAATTGGCCGATAACACTCTCAACTTTCAATTTGTACACCAGCACTCCTAACTTTCAACTTTTTGGTCGATAAAACTCCCTAACTAACTAAACCCTAATCCAGTTAGCCAATGTCAGCTGCCACGTCATAAAAATGTTATGTTAGTTGCAACATCATCAAAAATGTCACTTCAGCTGCCACATTATCTGCCATGTCATTAAAAAAATGTCACCTCAGTTGCCACATCAACAAAAAGGGCCATATCAGATGTCACATCAACAAAAACTAATTGGGTTAGGGTTCAGTTAGTTAGGGAGTGTTATCGGCCAATAAGTTGAAAGTTGGAAGTGCTGGTGTACAAATTGAAATTTGAAAGTGTTATCGGCCAATTGGTAAGTTGGGATTGTTTAAATCCAATATCCCTCATCTTTTAAAAGTAAAATAGATCAAAACAACATATTATGTGAATTCTAATACATAGGGAAGACCTATGCGGTGTATCTTTTTTGTGTGGGATGCTCGTTTAACCTCTATAAGAGCATTTGTAATGAATTTTCTATTCATATCCGTATAGTTGCATTAGGTTATCAAAAGCTTCCTATCACAATATAAAGTTTTGTATTATGAAAGCGATAGGATTAAATTTATAATTCTCAACAGAAAGTTGCCTATAGGACTATTTTTGTTCAATTATTCTGGTGTAAAGTTAGATGTGAACTACTTAAAGAAAAACTATTTACTTTTATCGTGTAAAACAATCATCCAAGTTCAAATATATCTATATGACATGTGTTTACAAAAGTTACCCTTGTAGTTGTACAAAGGCTACAAAATAATTCAACACAATTATGTTTATCTGACCTAAAGTTCGGAGACACATGGCACAGACCCACTACAAAAAGCTCAAAAGTCAATTGTCTCGCATTATTTGATTTGATAGACCCCAACAAAATTAAACGTGAAAGAGGTAAAAAAAATTATATTTTGGATCATTTAACTTGTTAGTAAGATTTATTTATTAAAGTTGAAATATTGCATAATTTGTTAATTGTGATTTTAATTTAACTAGTAAAATTTGTCAGCGCGTTGCGGTGAAAATTCGACCAATATCCATTTGATTCATTATGGTATCAATAGGTACTGGCACTCTATATTACAACTAAAAGATAAAAACTTAAAACGTAAACTTGTAGTATGCTCAAAAGGATATTTTACATTTGATTCATTTGATTCATTATGGTATCAGTATGCTTCACATCACATATTTTACATCTATTGAAAACAATAAAAATGAATAAAAAAGTAAAGAAAATAATTATTATTATTGTATTATAATATTAAAATAATAAAAATATAAAAAAACTATAAAAATAATTATAATATTAAAAATGCTATTCATTAGGTTATACTGGAAAAATATGGAAATCTGTTTAATTAAAGTAAAGAAAATAATATTATTATTAATATATATTAATAATACATATTAATTAATTCATATTAATAATAATTAATAATAACAATAATAACAATATATCTTATAATATTAAAATGCGAAAATGTGTTTAATAATATATATTATAATATATATTAATCATAGATATTCATTAGGTTATAATATTAGGAAAAATACGGAAATCTGTTTAATTTAAAAAGTAAAGAAAATAATAATTATTATTATATTATAATTTTAAATAATAAAAATGATATTAATTTAGACGGCACCGAAACTGCTACCGATGTTGTTCGGTCGGAATCGTTTGGTTTGTCACGGCACTAGTACATTTACGTTGAGTTTCCAATATTTGCATATTACTACCCACAACTTGATTTAAAAATGTTTATATAACAACATAGTAAAAATAGACTTGTCGTAATGACATACTCGAAATTTTATGAAACACGTGTTAAAAGTTATGAGAAAAAAGCTAAAACATACTCAAAAATTATTATAACGATAAAGCAATAAAAATTTAATGATAAATATTTATTAAAGCTAATCAAATTTCTTATGAACACATATCACAAATAATTTAAAAAAGACAATGTAACTAAATAATGGATTTGGTTGACCTTTTTGTTTGATTTTGAAAAAGAAAAACGTTTGGTGATCAAATTCTGAACATTCAAAACTTGCATATAGCTAACAACTTTATTTTTTATATACATAATAATTTATAATTTGTAAGTCAAAATAATGAATTTTCGAATGTAGAGAAGGAATCTTTTGTAACGAAGTAGTTTTTTAAATATAATACCATACTTTGACTCGCAGCGGAAATGGTAATCGGGGCATGATTGAGTTTTCATCAAAGCTCATGACATTTACTATAAAATTTCATATTCATTAAATTCCAATTTAAAAGGAAAATTACATCAAATATACAAGCACAACATGTTCTAAACACAACGTTTATGAACTCTTTATTTTTCTTCTAAGGCAAATTCCTATATGTTCCTAGCTTCAAACTGTTCACCTGTATCATGTGTAAAAGAAAAATGGTTTTTAGGTCAACAAAAGTTTGCGAGTGAATAAAAAAAAATATTTGAACGAATTAGTTATATTGGTTATTTGGATAAAAATGTGCATAACCAAATATGAGTAAACGCATATGTAAATCTAACCACAAACTACATATTATCAATCAATGTACACACAAGCATGACAAATGATGAACAATGAGATCATGGCTCAATCAAACGGAACCGATCTAATGAGGCACCTGATGCTAAACTCGTCTCCAACGAAGAACTGATGGGCCTAATGAATGATTTGCACGCAACTTGACAAAATGTAAAACACACAATACAACAAACAACATTTACATCACACGTTAGATCATATAATGGTAATAGCACAAGTGTTTGAATAGACGAAAAGTATAAACGACACATGATACACCCCAAAACAAAAATAAAAAGGGGCATTTGTAAGATTCACTCACAGTGGGTGCATTTTCTTGATTGATGAAAGATGTGCACGAAGTGAGGATTTGAACGACGAACGAAAACTAACCTAAAAAAATAATACGATAATTCGATAAATATAAACGATTTAATATTTCGATTTAATACTTTTTGTTTGATTTTTGATTATTTTTGCGGTATTTATTGGGATTTTTAAACCTATAAAATTTTATTTTTAAGTGTTTTTAATTGATTTCTAAAAATAATTATATATAAGTAATAGAAATAAAATAAAATATTATATATATAATATAAAAAAAATGTTGTCAGGTCTGACCTAGACCTGATCGGTTCTATGATGGATTTAGATGCGTGTGGTGAGGCTCGAACCTGCGACCTCTCGTTCGTGTGCACGCAGCTCTTCCAACTGAGCTACGTGTCTGGCCCGTTAGGATCTTGATTTTAATTATTCTTATATTCATAATAGATTAATTCAGGAATTACATAATCTAAAAATGATTTAAAATCCTTGAACAGCGTGCATTGAAAGTCTCGAACCCGTGACCTTTAGTTGGTTTGCACCCAGCCCAACCAACTGGGCTGGGTGTCTAACCCGATATATACGAGATTTTTATTAAATTTATACACTTACCGAATCTGAATATATGTGAGTATTAAAAAGGGTTGGTGTAATTATGAAATCGGAACCGTGTGCATGATTCGACCCGAGTCTTGTTTAAAACGCACACAGTCCACCACTGGACTGTGTGTCTAACCCGGTTAAACATAAGATTTTAATTAGATTTATACTCTATATCAACTTCATCTTCTTCACTATTAAAAAACCCACTGATCGAACAACTGCTTAATTATGAGGCTTTACTGAATTGGATTTTATTAATTCACGTATACCAGAAAGATTAGATAAAAGAAATAGGATTTATACCGATTTGAAGACTATTTGATCCTCCGACGATCAATCAACAATTCCGGCGACTTGAATCTTGAACACAATAGGCACCTCAGGGGGTTTTGAGAGTGATCGAGATAATGAGAGCAAGTTCAATTTGAGGACAAGTTTGCTATTTATAGAGCAACTTGGAAGTTTGCATTTCGGTTTTCCTTTTTAAAATTCAATGATTCCTAGACGGTTTCACCCAATGATTTCGAGTTTCCGTTTTGAAATTAATGATTGGAAAATCAGTTATGTGCTTGATTAAAAGAAAAAAAAATGCTAATTGAGATTGATTGACCAAATTGAGCCTCGCCTATTACGGACTCTGCGTTTTGAATTTGCAGGTGTGATGCTTGTGCGGGTATAAGATTTAATTGTTTCTAGATTAGACAAAAAAGTGAGTGTAGCTCGGTGATGTTTCTAATGTGTGAATATATGAGAGGCCCGGGTTCGAAACCCAGTTTCTCTCTTTTTTTATTATTAAAGCTAATTCTCCTTATTTATATATATATTTCTTTTTATAGATTTTAATTAATTATATAATTTATTTATTAACAAAAGAAAAAATAATTGTGTAACGAAACTTTTAATAAATGCATGTATTTTAAACGGGTTTTGGGACCCGTTTTACAACGAATGTTACATATAAAAACAAAAATAAGAAATAATTTAAGAAAAAAAATACAACCTATATATATAATATATAAGTTCAGAAAAATTACAAAACCCAACCCCATCCCCACCCTTATCCATATTAGCTCGTCTGTTAGAACAAATGCATTCGCACCCAAAAATGCAACGGCAAAAATGGCTCCAATGTAGCATCCTTCTATAACCGCCCAAAAATGAATCATCGAAGGAGATACCGTGAGGTTAACCCAATGGTATTTTGGGATAACGTATAATGACATACAAGTTTTGTTGTTAACATCATTGAAACAACCTAACACGCCACTAAATATGTAACTATTTTTATTTGTATATAACTAGACCAAAACGTGTTAATAAAATGAGAAACATTTTCTTACATTTCGTACTTTTGTTTTACAAAACAGAAAAAGTAACTTTCGCTTTTTCAAGAAAAGAATTATGTAATGTTCATCATTCAACTGGTTTTTTTAGAGTTCGTATATAAAGCTGTTTTAATATTTTTTTATCATAAAAATAATGTTTCCTAGATCGTTTAGCATTAGACTCCTTTCTCATCACACACTACATGATCGATTACTTTCACTTCCAAACTCACTAAACTTTACATCTCTTGAGGTCGTAAATGGGAGGATCAGGTAGGTAGGTTGGAGGGTCAAAACATGTTGAATCGATGGCTTAGGAACGTAAAATCATTACTTCGGTTACATCAAAGAGTATGATACGCACACCACCAAACTAATTGGAATGAGAAGAGGTGGTAAAACAGACAATTTTGATAACGATTCGAAAATCTCCTAGTCAAAACACATGAAGTTTCATATGCATATCAAAATGGGCCCAAGTGGTATGGTCAGCCTGACAAAACTTTTTTTGGGGAGGGGGGTTTCAAATTTTTGCAAATAGTGAATGTATTTAGATATTTTCACCCGTTTAATTCGTTTGAGCCATACAACAAGCCTACTTCAATTTCAACCTATTGGACATGTTCTAAACCAAATACAATCAAATTTAATGGGTCCAAAGAACTATAATCAACCCTGATATGTCCTTGTTATGAAATAAGAAAATTATGAATACACGAGATCAATGACCATTTTTTGTCCAAATAATTCTCATCAATAACAACAAACAACCCAAACAATCCAGGCCTACATCAAGAACAACCGTCATTTCTTCAATTGCATTACAAGACAATTATAACCTCTACCGTCTCCCAGGTTCATACCATATAACATCTACAACCATTGTCGATCCAGTACCTAGATCTGTCAACATGGACCCAAATCAAGTTATGTTTATCTCTATCGGGCCAACAACTTATCCCTTGCACGCAACTTTATCCCATTTACTTACTAGCGGGTCAATTCAGGGTTTTGTTTTTTTTTTTTCAAACCAGCCGAAAGGATTGCAAGTAATCAATGTATCATAAAACCTTCCAAAATCATAGTATTTATCATTAATATTTTTATAATCGTATTTTACACACTAAATAGTTTTGGGTCAATCCAACCCAGAGCAGCTACAAACAGTACTTAAAGTTAAACGTTTTGATCCCAACCCATTTTGAATTGTACCTAATCCACCCATTTTGTCGCCTTTGGTTAGCTCTATTTACGTGACTCAAACCTATGACTTGAAACATCAAAGAACCCTATAATTATTTCCATATCCTTTTCTTAAAAAGTCAGACATGTGGGTTTCGAAGTCAAAGGTAGAATCAAAGTCAAAAATTCAAATTCAAAAGTAAAGCACTCGAGTCACCTATGTTTTCTTAGCTGTAGCGTCCCTTCCTCCATCTTTTTCTCCCACTTCTTCTTTCTGTAATCTGCAAGTATCCGAGGCATTTTCTTCGTTAACTCAGTAGTGTTGGCTCGTTTTTCAGCCGACATTCTATCACCTTTGTGACCTTTCCTTTTTGTCCTCATTTCTTTCCTTTCAGGATCATAAAGCTAGTCTTCTCTGGCTAATAAAACTTATTTACGTAGGCGGGCCCTACATCTAGCACTAATCCCAAGTGGCTTCCATGCCCCGAGATGCCCCTAGCCCCAAACGCCCTTTGAGCTCATCTTTGCAGTTTGTTAACTTATCACTCCACGGATACTTGTATTCACCAACGGCTTTTGTGACGGATTTGATTAAATTCCCAGCCATTTGCTAGCGGGACTCTAAGCTAAAAACATATTTGCTCAGTTAATATGCTTTTAGATACTGTGATAAATAAAGTTTCCTAAAACCCATCCGACAATAATGACATCTCATACATAGTAATGAAAATTTTGTAACAATAAGTGACTATGATTTTTATTAAGGATCTCACGATTCAATGAACCTTGACAGCCTAGAGATTACATCTTGTTTATATGATTGATATCGTCACTCTAAAGATTTTGATATTTGTAAGCATGCTGATTACACAGGGCCACAAATACATTTTACTGGAGATTAATGACGCACAATAAGAAATGTTTGGATGTTATGAATGTGATAAAACACGTAAAAGGAGATGAAATTTCATTATACTGTCCAAACACGCTGCTAACATGCAGATGATATCATCTTAGAAAGAAGATGAACAAAATTGAAGATAACATAACTATTCATTTGATCCAACCTTGGTCTTAAAAAGGCGTGGGGCGCTTAAGGTCCTAGAAGCCAAAGTGTGAGGCGAGAGCGCAAGCCTCTTGGACACGAGGATTCCCGTAGTTCAATATACTTATAAGTTAAGTATATATAATATTTTCTACCCTCGTTAATATTTATGCACCTAAAAATAAGATACTGAATTTCATAGTTCATTCTTCTATGCAATTAGAAACTGTAGCTTAGAAGAATGAACCATGAAACTCAATATAAGTTGGGAAAGTTGACCCAACTTCCTTGACTACAAATTGCAATAGAGTTATGGAGAATGAACAGACCCACACGTTTTGGGAAGGCGGGTTCCCCTGTTTCAATGGGAGAGATCGTGATGAATGGATATATAAGTGCGAGCATTTTTTTCTTGATGGAGGACACTACAGTATCTTAAGGTACGTGATTTTACATCTTGAGGGTGATGATTTGATGTAGCATCAAGCCTATATACATAATCTCCGTGCTATAATGACAGAATTGTCTTGGATCTCATACATGAGGGCCATATCCAATAGTTCTATTGTTATTATAAATTACGAAAGAGATGTTGGATCTCGCTATTCTCCCCAACTCATAGAAGTTTAGTTTGCCGCCAAGGTGTTTGATGAAATGCATGAAAGGTTTGGAAGTGAAGATGCTGAAGTAGAGTAGATTATTTTGTATTATAAAGGCAATATACCACTTGATTACAAAGACTGACTATATAGATTTCGGTGGCTTAGCTTTTTAAAGTTAATAAGTCACAATGGAGTGACTTATTGACTTTTCCCTTCACATAATAATTTCATCTAAACACCTTTTAACTTTTAAAAAAGTCAGTTAATAATTCACTAAAATAAGCAATCCCAAACACCGTCCAATTGCTGATTACATTGGTACATATGTGGCATAACTAGAAATCCATCCCAGTGTGGCCGAATATTAGTGCAGTATGTACTTGCATGGTGTGATGACATGTGTTTACTAAATATAACAGAAAACAATCTCAGATATCAGAATTTTAAGATCAGATTGATGCATTACGATTGAAAATTAGAAGAATAAGAGGGGAAGTGTTTTCTAGAGCCTTGGCAGATCAGTTGGAAGACAATGAAGACATGCACGAGAAGTACCGAAAACAGTGATGTAGTATATCATGAAAAAAAGTGAAAGCTCTAAGACTTTAGTGAATATTGTCGGTTCATGGAAAAGGATAACACATGGGCTACATCGAATATCAGTAACTACCCGTTATACAAAGAATTTTAGTGACTTTGATGCACAGAATGTACAAAGAATTTTAGTGACTTTGATGCACAGAATGTCCATTATGAGGTCAAATTGGAAATAAATAATTCTATTTTTTTAACTTTGGTCGATAATAATCCCAAACCAGTTAGTAGCCAATAATAATTCGAACTCGTCCATTTTTTTGTAAAATAGTGCGCCGCTAAAATAGCTTAATGGAGTTAAGTTTTTTTCCAAATTACAAACCGATGTTTTAGGGCTTTTGATCAGAACAACGATACGAGTTGATTGATCAACAAAACATGCTGAATACATGTATGCGTAGGATCTAATCACAATGTAGCTTTAACACACTAATCCTTAACTCAATATTAATGTAAAACACAACACATTTTCCACTAGAACACAAATATAAAACACACTTTTCAAGTATTCCGAATAAAACACATGAAAAACATCTTTGGTTGCTAAAAAAAAGAAATTAATGAAACCTTAGACTTGATTCTCGCTAATTATGGTATGATTTGGAGTTTATGGAGGTGAGAGATTAGAGAGAGAAAATTGCGAAAATAAAGGAGGTGGTTTTAAGAATGACAGTTATGTTCTTTAATTTAAACATGTTGAATGACCAATATCTCAATCAATCATATCAATATCTTTTTGAAACACAAATATTACTAAAATGTCACCAAGGTAATCTCAACCATTATACATCCAATCAATGGTCAAGATCGTTTCTTACACTTTGTAGGAAAAACACACTTTGTAGTGTAACTCCACCATATATAAATATATAGGATCAAGATCAAGGGAAAACCCTTCCGAGTTGTGAGAACTTAGAGAACTCGACCTTCCTATGCGAGTTTTGCCTCTATTTTTTCATGCCCCTAGATTAAAATGTTGCAAGACATCGAATTGGTGTTTTTTCGGCCACTTACAGCAGTTGTAAAAAGCTCATGACATAAGCATGGTATCACTTTTTACAGCATTTACGGCTGCCGTAAATGAAAAAAAAAACTAGTTTTTTCTTTGAAAAAAGTTGATTTTTTAAGGATTTTTTATAATAAAACTAGTTTTTTATTTGGAAAAGTTGATTTTCAGCGTTTTTCCTTATAATTACATGTATAAGTATTTTTAATAAAAAAGTTCAAAGACTAAAAGTATAAAAAAAAATTGTTTAAGAAACAGTTAAAGAAGGTTTTTTTTTTGTTTTTGCAAAAATGTTTTTTAATTGCAATAGCTTCTACCCATTTTTGTAAGGAAAGCGTCAAAAAGAAATTAAAAAAAGAAAAAAGTGCCCGAATAGTCCATATGCTTTGCCCAGAATTCACCTATAGTCGCTACATTTTTAAACTACAGCTATAGTCTCTAAGTTTTGCAAAGTCGTTTTCGGATAGTCCCTAGCGTAGATGAGGGTTGGTTTGTCTAGGGGGGTTCTTCGGGTTTTTTAATCGGGTTTCAGGTTTTTCGGGTCGGGTTTTTCGGGTTTTCAAAGCTAAATATATAACCCGATAACCAACCCTTTCTAGGTTCGCGTTCTTCGGTGTTCGGGTTAAATGGTTCGGGTTTTAGCGGGTCGGGTTAGATCGGGTTTCGGGTTAGAAAATCGGCTAAAAGTAGGTGTTATTCTTTCCGTTTAGAAGGGTTTGTCTGGCTGTATTTGAGTTGCAAAAGAGATATGTAATGTAGACTTGAGTTTGTTGAATACTTGACATACACATAACACATCAAAACATGTCATTATATATTATATTAATTTAAACTTTTAAGAAGATATGGATGAAATATGAAATGATTATGAAGTGATAAAATTATCTAGAAAGTAGGGGGAATCAAGGAAATGATAACTTGGAAAATCACATTTTAATTATATGGTTGAATTTCTCGGGTTATTCGGATGAATCCGGAACATTGAAATCTAATCCAAATACCGACCCAATAAACTATAGTCGGGTTCGGGTCTAGCCGTTTATTGGGTTCGGGTTAATCCGGTAAGCTAGTTTTTCGTGTCGGGTCATCTCAGGACGGGTTCGGTTTTCAGTTTAAAAGAACACCTCTAGGTTTGTCTAGTTAGTGGATGTGAAATAACAAAATTACCTTTCATCTAAAAAAAAAAAAAAAAACAATAAAAGATAAATTTAAATAATTATTTAAAATGAAGTGGGCTCCACCACTGAAAACTGCACCACCACCTCTCTCATAACCACCACCTACCTTCCACCTCCGGCGACTAAGAAAATCCGTTCAACGCATTGTCAACAATCTCTCCGTTGCAGACAACCTCATTCCAAGAGTAAATTGGTAGAAGTACAAAACTGAACCTGTGATGAAAACAGAGGACTAAATTCAGGGGGGGGGGGGGGGGGGGAATACTTAAAAAAAGATGCTCTTGTCAACCAACGTAGCTCCAGGAAATAGCCCAGATAATTAATTGAAACAGAATATTATAATTGTTCTTTGTCTTTAAATGAATAACTGGAACAAAGATGCTCATCATCAAATCCCTTTTCCGAAAACCACCGACCATCGCAAACCGGCATACTAACGTTTTTATAGAAAATAGGTAACTAATAAAAAAAAAAATGTTAAATTTTTCAAAAATTAACACTACCGTCACAACGCAAAGGGGTAGCGGAGGCTACCCCTACCAATAAAGTAGGTCCGCCCCTGTGAATGGTGATAGTTGCATAGATGGTATGATTTGAAGAAGAAGAAGGGCCAAGGGTTGGAGTGGGTTAGGTTTTTAACTTTTTAGTATTAATTTAGCAATAAGGGTATTTTAGTTATTTCATAATCATTTAACTAGACAAACTAATCCCCATTCACGTTAGGGGCTATCCAAGAACGAATTTGTAAAACTTGAGGACTATAGTTGTAATTTTAAAAATGTAGGGATTATAGGTGAAATATGGGCAAACCACAGGGACTATCCGGTCACTTTTCTCTTAAAAAATGATTTTTAACATGTTAAATTGAAAATTTTTAAGATAAATTTAAGATGTTAAATGCACTGTTTTCGGTTCCCACTTTTTGGTGTTCCCCAATGAATCTCACACAATATATATATGGGAAGAATAAAACGAAAACTCACTTAAGTTGAAAAAACTCAAAAAACCTTTGTAAAAACCCCATGTAACATTTTTATTTTTTTTTCTAAAATATAGGAAATATAACATACATATATTTGAACATTTTTATAAAAAAACATGGAGTAGTTTATTTTTTTTAAATGTTAAAAATTTCATTTTACATAATATTTATGTCCAAAAAAATGTAACATGCAAATTTGAACATTTAGAAAAAATAAGTAGACGCTTTTTACATTTTTTTATAAAAATGTTCAAGTACATCAATGTTACATTCCCCTATTTTTTAGAAAAATAAAAATGCTATATAGGGTTTTCTTGAGTTTTCTCAACTCAAGTGAATTTTCGTTTTATCTTTTACCTATATATATATTTATATATAAAGCGTGTCTGTAACGCTCCACATTTTCTATACTTTTCATATTTAGAAAGTTTTATTCACATTTCTATTTTTAGAAATTTGTAATTGTGTCATATTCGTGGTACATTTACAATCTTGTAATCCGATACTTTGATCATAATGGAAATTCATTTTATACATATACGTGTTATCTTTCATATATGTGTTATATACGCAATCAATATTTGAATACGTGTTTATACGCAAAACCGAGACTTAAAATACACTTTTGATACCTAAAAATAAGCTAAAATACAAGAAACCGACATAAAATAACTTAATTATAAAATGCAAGGACTAAAAGTGAGCAAAACCAAAAGTTTTTCCACCTCCTTTCTCCTCTGATCACCTTCCAACTTTTTTAAGCCAGTCATATTTCACACTTCTCCACCTCCTTTTTCCTCCAACCAACTTCCACTTTTTTTTAAGCCAATCATATTTCACCCTTCTCCACCTTCTCTCAACTCCAATCACTTTTCACCTTCATTAACTCCCAAACCGTAATCCCCACTTATAAATACATGCCTCCACCATCCCCTAAACACTTTCCATACTCTCACTTAACTCTTAAACTCTCTCAAGGCTCCAATCTTTGCAACTTTTGGGTAAAAAAATTCTTGTTCAAAAAGTGAGTTTTCAACACACTTTTTCATTATTTCTTCTTGTTTTCTTGTTTTAATCTTGTGCTACTTATTCTTGAATCTATCTAGGGTTATGAGGCTTGTTTAGGATTTGATTCTTAAGGGTTTAGAGGTGCAAACACCCTCTAAACTTTCTGTTTTGTTAGGGTTTAGACAACACACAAGTAATGAAACCATCCAAGTTCACCATAGTATTTATGGCAAAACTTGTGTTTTGGTAAAAGTATGAATGTTGGAAGCCTTGGCTATCCTAACATAATTGCACTGTCTCACTTGATGTTTTCTATGTTTATATCACTAAAACTTGTTTAACTTTAATTAGAGTAACAAGGCTATGACACGTCCCCAAACGTTACAATGTTCAGGATGCACGCACATAGCTTGCTTACTTGGTTGTTCATAGTTTTAGTTGAGTTAGTAGTTAGTAGCATTTTCTTTTCATTCGTGACCATCCAAATCATCCTTGTGGTGATTTGTACATTAGTGAATCATAGGTTTAATGGATGTTGTCATCCTACCTCTATGCTTGACTTCCATGAAATCTATGACACTATATGATGGACTTTCTTAGTATACTATATATATACACAGACATAACCGAACTCAAGATGTTAACCGAATCATGGTTATATGTCATGAAAATAAGTTAGATTATATAAGTTTAAGCCTCTCGTTACGATTCTAATGGGCAAATTCGACCCATGAAATCACATGAAACCACACAGAATTAATAGTGTAAAAAACGAGTGTTTAAGACTAGATAATTATTTTCATATACATACTTTACTACATTTTAATTTCGAATCCAAACTCTCTACCAAATTCGAATACTTACACACCTCCGTCTCTCTAATGTAGGGTAACTTCGGTGTTTCCATCCCCCAAACATAACGACTCGTGGATTGCTAGGAACGCTTTGCAAAACCGTGATTATACTCGATCTTATTTTCCGTTAATACACTTTGAGTGCAACATGTACACTTTATACAAATCACGAATCACGATTAAAATTGTTACATACACATTTTATCCATTACAAACATGATATTTGTTATAGATTCTAGTTACCGCGTGCTATGTTATACTTGTGTTCTATATGCTCATTAACTTTGCAAGCCTACCTCAACAATTATAGCGCCATAGGATTAATGCGCCGCCCGTATTCTTGTGGTATTGTTAAATAAACTATTTTACAACCTTGTCGTTTCGGCGACAGTGGTATGCACGATTGCGGTACACTTCGGTTTGACTTATAGTTAACACATGCTAGTATGGTAACGAACAATGTATGCAATTTACCATTTTGGATATGAGAAAACTTTTCAATCACTATTATGCTATGTATGAAATTTGTATACGCGTCAACTTTTTTTATCATTATTTTAATGCATGTTGCATAGTTGATGTTGATGAAGAACACTATTTAGGGTGAATTAGAAACACACATAGATTTAAACTTATATATTTTGTTTCATATCGTTTCATTATTTGCAACTTGTACTTTCCTTTCGAAACAATGTTTTATCATTTTAGTGTCAATGAAATTTTGATCTTATTAAATACTTTTTGCAAATTAGTGCTATGAAGTCTCAAGCAATCTATTTCGTCCCGCTCCGATGTTTCCGCCATCGGTTGGGGTGTGACAGTATCGTACAATTTGCCTTAATGTACGAGCGTGCGCTGAGGCAAATTCGCACGTTATTACAAAAGTTTATATATTGCAAAATCAAAGTTCGCATGTTAAAAAAACGAATCATATGTGTATTTTCAAAAGTGAATTCGCATGTTATAACTAAACAACAAAATCGCATTGTATAAGAAAACAACAAAATCGCATGTTAGATATTCACAGCATACCAACGTACGTTAAGCGCAATTGTACGTTAACCAACCCCTGTATATATATAGTGTGAGGTTCATTGGGGGAACACTAAAAAAGTGGGGAACCATTCATTTAACATCTTAAAAATTCAACTTAACATGTTAAAAATCATTTTTTTTTAAATGTTTTTCGGCGCTTTTACTTATAAAAATTTATAGATGCTATTCCTATATATATACACACATATATCTATACTAAAAATTCAAGTTAACATGTTAAAAATCAAATTTTTTTCAAAATGATTTTCGACACTTTTCCTTATAAAACTATGTAGAAGCTATTTCAATAAAAAAACAATTTTTGTAAAAAAAAAAAATTTTTTTACCATTGTTAACTATTTTTTTATTTATATTTTTAGTTTTTAATTTTTTATTAAAAATGCTTTTACATATTTTTATAAGAAAAAGTGACGGAATTTTTAAAAAAATGATTATTAACATGTTAAGTTGAATTTTGAAAATGTTAAATGCATGGTTCTTCGATTCCTCAATTTTGAGTGTTCCCGATGAACTCTCCCCCCCCCCCCCACACACACATATATATATATATATATATCGTCTTTCTCGTATAACAAGAAAAATATAACGTTTTACAAAAATACGAATATATCATTGAGACGAACGCATTTTTCTCTATGATATACCCTAAGTTTTTTAAAAATCGAAGAAGGGTCAAATAAATATATTTTATTTATAACGATTCGAAGCGATTTACAAATGGTTAGGATTCGAGTTTTAAAACGTTCGGATTTTTCGAGTAACCTTTTTTGGAGAATGTTACAAGTATTTCAACGTGTCGTTCGTTCAGGCTATGATATTTGTACAACATTTGGTTATTGGAACAAGTAAACTTTGTACCACAAGCATAGTAAAATGTTGTAACTACTCAAAGCACCACTATTCGCTTACAAACCGCATCAACATGCGGTCGTTAGTCGCATCAGTACTGTGTTTCACGCTACATGTGTATCGAGTTATGCCGCAATATAAAACTCAAGTCAAACATCTAGACTATATGCCCCCTATAAACACTTACTAACATGCTCAAGTGTATCGCCCAGAGTTCGCGTCCCATGTATAGATGAATAAAACTAGCTAATATGACCATGTGCAGGGGTAGACTCACATAGAGCGGGTCGGGGTTCTCGGAACCCAATGTTTTTTTAAAAATTAGTAGATTCGGTATATTAAATTTTATAAGGACCCCATAAGTATAGTTAGGTGGGCACCACAACAAGAAAGAAAAGGAAAGATATTGTAGTGGTAAAACATTTCTCTTTACCAACAAGAGGTCATGGATTCAATTCTTGTACAGGTTTTTTTTTTTTTTTTAAATCTAATTAACTAATTGATTTTTCTTAGCTTTATAACTTGAATTTTGTTACTTTTCTTATGTTTAAAGATTTATTATTATGAACATTAAGTTTAGAACTAGAATGAATTCGTATTTTTATTTTTATTGTGTGTTTTCTAAAGATTAATAATTATATTTATTTTTGTTATATGTTCCTTGCTCTGACTTGACCCAAACAAGGACCGACTAAAAATTTTAATGTTTTGTTGTGAAAATTTTGAAAACGAAAAAATGGACCCCATTAAAAAAATTACTGAGTCTGCCACTTACCGTGTGTCTATCCAGGCTAACACGGAACACCCTTTATGAAAACTGAAAAAGAGCACGATTACAAATGATCAGTACAACACCCTGCAGCTTGGACCGGACTAGGGGAACTTTGAGGAATATCCTGGAAGTTGGCTCTGGCCCAATGGTTTTATATAGTAAGCCTGTGAAAACCCTAAAAACCTAGTGTAAAGCAGGCTTCACCTCCAAGAAAATCATCCAACTCATGGCTCTCTCTACCCTAACTCTACTCTCAGTTACATTTAGTGTTGAATATTTTCAATGATAAATCGAATACTGACTTGAGCGACGGAGGGTGGTCCAGATATCTCGATCCCTGACCCCTTCTAACGCATTTTCACATTTTGCAGGCCTGGACGTTGACGGAGAAGACGAGGCGTGGTTAGACAAGATCTGAAATTGTCCGACCTGGATCTTGAAATGTATGAGATCTTGAACGGACTCGACAAAAGTTTAATTCTCTCAACAATCGTAACGGTTGTGAACTTGGCAACTGCCTCACTCAACAAACTCTTTGTGGTAAAAGATTATGCACAGTACCAACATAACCATGAGATGCATGCTGCTTCTGACTTTGTATGCAGATTTGCGATATTTAGAAAAAAAATATATAATGGATTTAAAACAATACATAGAACAACCGTTTTGAATGATGAAATAAGCCTCGTGGATGATGGATTCCATCTAACATCAGCAAAGCACTTTTGGCTAAAAGATTTTCTTATGCAGTTAATACCTTGGAGAAATGTGTTTCAGACATTTTGAATTATGTAGAGTGGGTTGTGATTAAGGTCCTAATAGATCATTCAAAGGAATATCGTACTTACAAAATATCGGTGAAACATGGATTGAAGATTTGAAGAAGGCCTTTAGAAAAAAAGCTAAAGGAGCTTATTAATCTTGAGAAAAGCTTCGTCTAAGTTAAAAGAGATGAAGAAGGTTAAGCTTGAGATTCAAAAAGAAAAAAACTACACACACATATATATATATATATATATATATATATATATATATATATATATATATATTCTAAAGTGATTTAATTTTCATAAGTTGCTTCACAATGGTAAAAATATATATATATATAAATTTTTAACTTTAGAAACTTTAATCTGAATAGGATACAAAGTGATTATATATATTTTTTGTTGTTATCTATTTGTTTGGTTTAAATTAAACAATTTTCAAAACTTGGTTATCATTTAGTATATCCTTTGTGTTCGCTATTGACTAGAGATACAAACCAATTTTTTTAGAATTAGGAACTGGGTCTGGGTTTGATCAACAAAGTCAAGAACCAGGTAGGGTAGCAAATGGTTTTGGGTACGTTCGGGTTTTGACCAGTTAGGTCGGGGTTTTGTTTTCGAGTTTTAGCTGGTTCAGGTCCAGGTTTTGGCGTAGTAGATATTGAATCGGTTCCGGCTCGGTTCCTTTTTCTAAACCCTGGTCTGGAACTGATTTGTACCCACGGGCATGTAAGGTAGGAATCAATTCAGGGTCAAGTCAGGTTCGAAACCAGGTTTTTTGTGCATCTAACTTCTACTTCAAGTTAAACTTGAGAAAAAATGAAACTAATCACTAAATATTAATTACTATTCATATATGTTTCATTTGAGTAGCTTAGTTTAAAAAAAAATATTAGTTCAAATATAATTACTAGATTACAACATCTAATAAAGTTAAAGTAATTATAAACAGAAATAATGATTGAGTGGTAGAGATTCTCGCAAGAGAAAATCAGATTTAAAATCCTGACATAAAGTCAAATCAGTATTTATTGATGTACTAACAGAAACAATGTAACCTTGGATGTTCAAAAACAAATATCTTAAGATCCTAATTACTATTTCATGAATTCCTAATTACTATTTCATGAATTTCCTTTTCTTATTTCAATAATCATTAATATTGGTTCGGTTTTATTAAATGACTAAGTGTTTAAGCATTTAATATGTTCCGGTAACTACCAATGTATACATTGTTAAATCAGCAATTTAACTTGTTTAGCTTACCGTCCATAACTAACATGAAGATCACCATAATATTATAAGCCATATTGTAAATGTTCATGATAAAGACACTTCTATAAAGTTCAAATTATGATTAACAGAATATAATATTTAAGTAAATGCATATTACATTTTTCGTTCCTAATTTTTATTTATTTATAAAAGGTGTACACATATCAAGACTAATGATTTATGAAATATCTCAACCAGATAAAGAAATAAGACATGTGAGGATATTTCATGTATTACGCCAAGTATGTTGTTATCAGATTCTAATAAAAAGTTTGCAAAAGATCGTTCATTTTTTAAACTTTTTATTCAGTTTACTTATAGCCGTTAGGGAAATCAGAAAATGAATGATTTCAAAAGTCAAAGGAATTTAAAAACCATCCATTTTAAACGAACGAGTGGTTTAAAATACGAAGATTAAAAACATTGACATTTATAAAAAACATAACCTTAAAAAATAAGTTAACAAGTGTAAGGTACTAAAAAACACACGAATTTAATAAACGAAAGGTTAAAAAAATAACGAATTTTGAATAAACAAACGGTCTAAAAAATGGAAGATTTGAAAAGAAATGAACCATTCTAAAAAAAGTTTGAAAAATGAACGATCTTTCGCACACTTTTTATTAGAATGTTTCTTTTTTTTTTCAAATCTTACATTTCTTTTGTTTTTTATACACGACGTTTTGTAAAATTTAAAAAATGAACGACTTAAAAAAGTGAGTTGTTTAAAATGTTTAAAAATAAATGATTTAAAAAATAATGGTATAAAATTAAGTGTTTAAAAAACTTTAAAAGACAAACGACTTTAAAAAGAACGATTTAAAAAAAAAATGGTTTAAAAAGGAACAATTTTAAAAACAATAGTTTAAACAAAATGTAAAAAAACAAATTATTTTTTGAAACGACTTTTATAAAAACAAACGGTTAATGAAAATACATATTTATTTATATATTTAAAACGTATATTGTTAAATAATAATCGTGAAAATAATGAAATAATAAAAAAATTAAATAATTGCATTAATAATCTCTTAAATATTAAAAGAACTTTATAATTATCAAAAACAACTGCTAATGTATATAATGACCTAATTACCTTTACACTTAACTTAAAAAAAAGTAACAAAGTTAGTGTCAATGGTCAAAACCGTTATAAAATGCAACCTAAGGGTCTTATATTTTAAAAGATTCCTTTTTGAACTGAAATGGTTAAACTGGCTAAATAAAGAAGCCAAAACAGTAATTTACTCTTTAATATATATGAAAACATTTATATGATTTTATAATATTAGATCATTTGGGTCACTAAAACATCGGGTCACTGTCTCAATCAATGAACTTGTTTGATGAAAGTTCAGAACTCACTCCAGGAAAGTGGGATGCTTCACATTTGTGAAAAGCATCGTGAAGGGTTTGAGCCAAAGAATGGACTAAGAGCAATTAGATTATACAAACAATGGTTACAAGTGAAACACGGAAGTTCAGTCTGAATTTTAAAAGTTTTAAATACATGTGTAATAACGTAATAAATAAATAAATAATTAATTAATTAATGTAAAATGCAATTTGCATGCAAAGTTAAAACAAATTAAATTTTATGCATATGAAAATGGATCCAAGTGGTTTGTTCAACCAGCCAAAACTTTCTTTTTTCTTTTTTTGATTTTCAAAAATTTGCAAATAGTAAACTTATAGTGTATTATTATAATAATCTTAAGTTATAAAAAAGTTATTCAACATGTAAACATTTATTTAGATGTTTTAACCCATTTAGCTCGTTTGATTCATACGGCAAGCCTACTTCAATTTCAACCTATTTGACCCGTAATCAACCAAACACAATCAAATTGACCCGTACAAAGGACTATAATCAACCCTCATATGCCCTTGTTATGAAATACAACACATTATGAATATACGAGATATCTGACCATTTTTTGTCAAAATATATCACCAATAACAACAAACACCCACCATACACAAAGGTCCAAACAATCCAGACCTACATCAACACCAACCCATTTCTTTACATTGCATTACAAAGCAATTATAGCCTCTACCGTCTCACAGGTTCAGACTATATGACATCTACAATTACTGTCAAAACAGAACCTAGATTTGTCAACATGGACCCGAATCACATTTACTTATTAACGGGTCAATTCAGGTTTTGTGTTTTTCTATTCTAACATGCCAAAAGGATCGAAAGTGATCAACGGGTTAATTCAGGTTTTGTGTTTTTTTATTCTAACAGGCCAAAAGGATTGAAAGTGATCAACGTATTTTTAATCCATAAAACCTTCCAAAATCATAAAGAGTATATATCATTACCTTTGTAATCATATTTGACAAACTAAAGAGTTTTGGGTCAACCCAGGCCAAACATCACCCGGTTTGATCCAAACTCATTCTTAACCGTTAGCGAACATTTTGTTGCCTCTGTTTAGCTCTGTTTACTTGACTCGAACCTATGAATTAAAACATCAAAAGAACCCTTTCTTTATTTCCAGATCTTTATCTTAAAAAGTCAAACATATGGGTTTCAAAGTCAAAGTCAAACTAAAATTCAAAATCAGAGCATTCAAATTCCCTATTCTTTCTTAGCTGCAGCATCCTCTTCGTTCATCTTTTTCTCCCACTTCTTCTTTCTGTAATCCGCAAGCATCTGAGGCATTTTCTTCATCAACTCAGCAGTGTTGGCTCGTTTTTCAGCCGATATTCTATCACATTTGTGTCCTTTCCTTTTAGTCCTCATTTCTTTCCTTTCAGGATCATAAGGCCAATCTTCTCCAGCTAACAAAACTTCTTTACGAAGGCGGGCCCTACGTCTAGCACTAATCCCAAGTGGCTTCCATGCCCCCAGATGCCAATAGCCCCAAACGCCCTTTGACAGCTCGTCTGTGTATTTTGTTAATTTATCCCTCCACGGGTACTGGTACTCGCCAACGGCTTTTGCAACTGATTTGATTGAATTTCCAGCCATTTGCTAAATGAGATTCTAAGTTAAAAACATATTTGGTCAGTTTATATGCTATTATAAATTTTGTAACTATGTTAAATAAACTTTCATGAAATACATCCGACAATAATGACATCTCATACATACTAATGAAAATTTTGCAGCATGAACTGTTTATGATGCTTTTTAAGGATCTCAAAATTCAAAGAACCTTGATAGCCAGAATGCCAGATTACATGTTGGTTATATCTGTAAGCATGCTGATTACACAGGGCAACATATGCATTTTACGGGAGATAAATGGTGCATAATAAGAAATGTTTCAATGATTTGAAAGAAAACGTGAAAAAGGTGATGAAATGTCATTATACTGTCCAAACACACTGCAAACATGATGCAGATGATATCATCTAAGAAAGAAGATACCAGTGGACAAAATTGGAGAAAACATAACTATTCATTTGATCCGACCTTGGTCTTAAAAAGGCATGAGGCGCTTAAGGTCCTAGAAGTTGAGGTTTGAGGCAAGAGCGCTAGCCTCACGGACACGAGGATTCCGGTAGCCCAATATAGTCATATGTTAAGAATATATGATATTTTCTATTCACACCATGTTTACTAAAAGTAACGGGAGATCAGCATGATGCATTGGGGTTGAAAATTAGAAGAGTAACAGAAGACGGGAATTGTCCTTTAGAGCTTTGGCAAATCAGTTGAGGGGATGAAGACATGAATGAAAAGTACCGAAAAATGTTGGGGCGGTATATCATGAAAAATCATGAAGCCTCCAAGACTGTCACTTCATGGAAGAGGATAGCACATGGGCTAGAAATATAAAACTACATGCTGCTTCTCTTGTGAGTTGTGACTCACAATTATATATGCCTACATCAAAAGTCATTAACTCCTTGGTATATATAGAATTTTAGTGACTTCAATGCACAAATGGGCCATTTGTCTTATCATGATTGAAAGCATTACAATAGTGTGTGGATAAACAAAGACTCCTGCAATGAACCAACTAAGCCAACTATAAGTAAGGCCGATGTTGAGCTTTCAGTGAGTCCTATCAAGCAAATGATGTTGTTTCTAAGGCGAATGGTAGGTTTGCTAAGGTTGTTATCCAGTCGTAACCAATTAGAACAGTCAAAAACTGGAGGTCTATGTGAAAATGAAGGAAACAAGTGACAGGAGAACTTAATGTTACAAATCATATCGGACCAAGCACAGAAGAATCATTGGCTGAAAACGATGGAGCTAGTTATTCAGGGGATACTTTTCATGAATGTTATAGTAACAACCAACTTGAATAAGAGTACTGAAAATATTGATATAAAAATTGTCAAGAAGAAACTGACTTGCAGCAATGCTGAAAAAGAAACTAACAAGACTATAATACATTCCTACTCCTACCGATGGTAGCTCTTAGCTCGGTTCCCTGCAATTGCCATGTAACTTTTTTGTAGCTCAAGGTTAATCGTTACATGTCAATCACTAGTATTCAGACAGACAAATAATAAAAGGTACACGTATGTTGTGAAGTTGCTTAACCAACTTAACAGTCAAGTTTTTAAGTTCAATAGTGTGACAGTTGAGTCAGTTAATCTGAAGTTGTACTTATTTAGTTAAAGAGTAATATGGATTCAGAATAGCAACTATTTACTTCAATTTGATCAATTCTATGAACTCACTCTCTTCTAAAAACTACACATAACATACTAGAACCAAGATAGCACTATATTATTCTCTAATATCATCCATAACTGATGCCGTCAACCCGAACGACGACCCGGGTAGCTCCAACCCGGCTGAGCCCAGTTCCACTCTGAAACCAAATGGGCTCCTAATTAATTGGGTCCAAACAACTTATGAAGAGTCCATATGAAGTCCATGCAGAAGAAGGAATCCACGTGACATGAAGACTTTATCATTTGTTTTATTTTGATGTTATTTTGGTCAATTATTAGTTCCTTGTTTTATGCCATACCTAGTAGTGGAGGTATGGGGTGGTTATTTCCCTGTACCTCGTAATTCTCTGGTACTATTAAGTTACGAATGAATGAAAAAGAAGGCAAAGAATTTGCAAAAGTTTTTATCGGGTCTCCTTGAGAGTGAGTGTTATAGTGTCCTGGCTATCTCGATTGGCAAACGAGAGGTGTTCAAAGGATTCGGAATTGTTTAACCGGTGGTGCGACTGTCACCGGAAAAACAAGCCGTTGCCCAACGTTTAAATCCGGAGGTGTTCCCGGTTGACCCGTTGCTCCTTTTTCTCATAGCCAAAATCCTAACTGATCCAGTGTTAAGTGTTGCTCATAACAATAACTTATAAAATCTAACAACAATCAACATTACTGTGAGCCTGTTGCTGAAGAACTTTTGATTTATATAAAACTGTGTGTTCAATTATTCAACTAATAATTTCCTAGCCGTAATTCGAAATCGCTAAACCTAACCCGATTCAAATTCGAACTCAGATAAAACCGAATTAATGTGTCTGAATAATTAGGGTTTCGATTTCAAAAGAATATATAATAAAAAAAATGCACCATTTTGAAGAACATCATGTGTAGACTACTCAACAACAAGATCTCAAGTTCACTAATCACAATCAACAGGTTATTATATTCAGCAAGTTTCAGAATAAGAAAAACTCACAATAACGACATTAATATACACAGATTCAAGCGGTAGGAAGTGCGAAACTTAACTGAGTTCATGAGACGTCAATAGCGACGGTGCACGGCGGCGAAGAAGACCGGTGAATTGATACCGAAAACTGAAAATGAGAAACCCTAGAATTAGTGCAGAGGTTTTCTGGTTACAGATAGTTGCATTTTCCTCCCTTTTGAGTTTAAAAGATATGTATATTGCACCCAAACTCTATTAATCCTTTGAACCCATTAAAGACGGGACCGGACTGACTGACTGGACCACTAGCAGCTAGTTTGGTCTTGATTTTTAATCGAGTTAAATGCTTGGTTGGTCTCTGTGGTTTACAAATATTGCAGACTTGGTCCCAGTGGTTTAATAATTACACACTTGGTCCCAGTGGTTGTAAGTTTTGCACTCGTGTGGTCCTTACCATGGATGGCCATTAAAATAATCAGTTAAGTGTGTGTGAAATGTCCAAAATACCCTTATCCATTTAATATACAATTTAAAAACACCTTAAACAAACATCATGCCATACCCCTCACGACCTCTCCCAACCTTGTTCTCCTTCCCATCAGCCGCCACAACCCCATCGCCGGCAACCAGCATATCGTCGGAAGCCGCCGCAACCTCGCCGTCGACAGCTACCATCATCTCCCCTCTCATCTATCTCTCTCAGTCCACCATTGTTGGCCACAAATCACCGCCAAAAAACACCATCCCTCGCTGGAAAAAAAATGCCCTCGTCTTCGGTAAATATACCCACTAGTGTTCAATATCAATGCAGATGACATCAGATCCACAACCGATTTCAGATTTGCAACTTCCGGTCCGACTAACCACCATCATTATCACCTCAGGCAACTGTGAAACACAGACGAGGAACAGAGGAGCCTAAGGCCGCTGGTTGAACTGGGGGTGCCGGTTGGAGTGGTGGTGGCGTGCATCAGTGGCGCAGGCGCTGAGTTGAGAATCAAGTTTTGAGATGCTATTTTTCAAAATTATGCTGTTGGGTGTATTAAGCTTCAAATCATACAACTTTTTTTGGCTGAATGCTTGTATGCAATTATATGGATCATCTTTCCACCCATAATGTGAGCTACAAGTTTCTAATATGTTGATTATATAGTTGTATGCTATAAGTTTCCATTTGAGAGCTTCTGAAGAACCATTGCTAGAGCGAGCTTCAATGGTTCGTCTGAACCGGCGACCGTGGTGGTTTTTGACGCTATTTTCACTGTTCCTTTATCCCACGCGGTGGGTGGTGGTTTGGAGAGACGGTGGTTGTGACAGAGATGGTGGTTTGGAGAGACGGTGGTTGTGATGGAGATGGTGGCTGGTTATGGTGATGCATAGTGGTGGTTTGGGGAGATGGTGGTGGTGGTGGAGTGGGGAAGAAGAAGGGTGTAGGATGGTTATATTTTTATTTTCTTAATGTTCAAGGGTAAAATAGACATTCTATATATACTTAACTGAGAAATCTAACCTAGGTTAGTGATAAGGACCACACGAGTGCAAAAATTACAACCACTGGGACCAAATGTGTAATTACTGAACCACTAGGACCAAGTCTGCAATATTTGCAAACCACAGGAACCAACCAGCCATTTAACTCTTTTTAATCGGGTCCATGGTTTAGAAAAAGGTATGTCGAGGAATGTTTGGGCGTGAGGCGACCTAAGGCTTAGTTGTCACACCCCAACCGATGGCGGAAACATCGGGATGAGACGTAAACGAGATTGCTCATTGCTCACAACATTAATAAGTGACAATAATTAATTAAACCATATTTCATTTCATAAGAATTGTCAAATACATTAATGTAACAAAACAAAGAAACAACATAACATTTGCAAAGTCATAACAAAATTGATACATCGACATTAAACCTAACGTCTAATTTGTGTGTATCTAGTCCTTGCTATATTGTTTTCATAGCATCATCTCCTTCAACCTTTAACATGTTTTAAAATAATGTCAATGCGAAAGCAAAGGCGAGTACACAAGTTTAGGCATAGCATACGTATACGAATAAGTTTAAACAATCCTCATGGCAACCAAATCTATACAAGAGCAATATCAAGGCATGCAATACTAATAATCAAACCCTTAACGCAATCACGATGTTTTAACATGACCTCACGAATAACACGATAGAGGTGGATGCGTGAATTCCTATAGCGCTAAGCATGTCAAACGAAGGCTAAAAATAGTTAATGACTAAAGCATGGCATAACGAATATCCAAGACAAGCATCAAGTATAAGATTCAAGTTTTCATGTATATGGGATCGTTTGTGTGTTTCATAAAGTTTAAGTGTTCATGATTTTGTATATGGAAACATGTTACACCCGAAAAAGTGTTACAAACAAAAGTGGGTCGAGTGTACTCACGGTTGTGCTAAGTCTTTTCTACACTTGAAAATCCGTGAAGACGTTGGTTCGAGGATGACGCCGAATTATCCTACAAGAGGAAACAAGGCATATGAGTATAGAGTTTCAACGGGAGATTAGGAGTATTTGAGCATGATTAAAAATAAGTTTGATAAAGTATTATGATACGAAAGTATTCACTAAGATGTAACACTCGTTCTTGACACTATAGTAACTCTTACGAGTTGGATGTGATTTCATAGGTTCGGGACCTATTAGAATCGTGACAAGGAATTACATACTTTAGTGTTAAACTTAATAACTTGATAGGTGATTATAAGTTCATTATCAAGGTTTCGATTTTAGAATTATAATATATTTATATATATCATTATAATCATGTAGGAGGTGGGAGGTGTAACATCCGTCAAAAACGGATTTACCAAACCCGCTCCGTTTATCAACCGAACAGTCAGTCAAAAATTTCGTTACGAATTAAATGCCCAAAATATTTTTAAACGATACGTAATCGATTATTATACGGGAATATATATTTAGTTTTTGAAAAACTGTTGAAAATCGCAAAATAAAAATAAAAGTACTCTGCCGGGTTTCGAACCCGGGTCTGTACCGCCTCAACAAACATACTTATCTCTCAACACACAAACCACTGCGCCACTTGCTTTGTTTGTTAAATAATGAAATCATTTAAATCATAAAGTAACGTTACGAATTCAAAACCGGCGCCCAATAGTTCAGTCGTCGGAATCCCGGTAAACTCGCGAGCTTTTAACGACAATTTACGTTATAACGTAAACCATTAACAAGACATCGGTTATAACCGACGTTTGAGTCCGCGACACTTTCTATAACCGCCGGAGTTTTTATAACCGACGAATCCAGTCGGAAATCAGACCAAATACATCTCGATTTTCCCCTATAAATTCACCCTCAACCCATTGCAAACCTTTTCGCTCAAAACCACACTTTTTCTCGGCGTAATTCCACTCGCCGGAATTTTTCGGTTTGTCGCCGGATAACCGGGTTCCCCATTGCCGAGCCTTACTGAGCCCCTGAGCTTATACCGGAGATACCCACACCCTTTGTAAGCTTCCTGGAGACTCGCTGCTACAAGAAAACTCATCGCCGGAGGTGATCTCTGTCGCCGGAGTTCTGCCGGAAAACAGAGGAAAAGCGAGTCGGTATACCTCACGCTTATTTCTCCTTCTTTTTACTTATATCTCATCTATAATTAACCTAAAACGTTAAAGGAACCTGATTTAATCTTTGAACCAGTCGATTTCCGATTCTGGTTATAACTTATTGAAGAAGACGATGTAACCGCTGTAACATATAAGTATAATATAAATCAAGAAATTACTCGGGTTAGACACACAGTCCAGCGGTGGACTGTGTGCACGTTAATCATGCAAAAGTCTCAAGTTCGAATCCCGTTTCACACACGTCGCCTTAATAAAAATCATTTTTTTTGATTAACTGAACGGAGTCGCTACAAATATATGTTAAGTATATTAATAACCAGAATAATAACCAAGTTAGACACACAGTTCAGCGGTGGACTGTGTGTATGTTTATATCACAGGTCACGAGTTCGAGTCCGGTCTTCTGCACCGACTCGGACAATTATCTATTATTTTTAAATAAGGCAGAAAAGGAAATAACTAATTTGTATTTAAGTATAATAAGAATCGGATTATATAACATGTTAAACACACAGTCCAGCGGTGGACTGTGTGTTAGTTTAAACCACAGGTCCCGAGTTCGAGACCTGTGGAGTGCACGTCCGATTCGCTTAAAACTGTTTTTAAAATAAAATGATTTTCGGTTTGAACTAATTAATATATATATATAATTAAAATCAGATTTATAACGGGTTAGACACGTAGCTCAGTTGGTAGAGCTGCGTGCACGCGTACGGGAGGTCTCGGGTTCGAGCCTCACTCAGCGCACTTGTATACACAATTCGAACCGGTCAACGGTCAGGTCAACGGTCAACGGTCAGGTCAACGGTCAGAAAAATAAATTTTTTTTATTTATTTTTTATTTAATTATTTTAATTAAAAATCAATTAAAAATACTTGAAAATAACATTTTTAAGGTTAGAAAATAGCCTCAAACTCACAAAAATACACCCAACAATCCTACTAAAATAGATTAATAAAATCCGTTTACTTACCAAACCATAATGCGATTTATCTAGGTTAAATCTCACTCGTGGTTAAAACCACTTCGCGTGCATTCAACATCATCAACCAAACGCACCCACTGTGAGTGAATCTTACAACTCCCCTTTTAAATTACACGTTTTGGGGTGTGTCATGTGTTATGAAAATAATTAACTTATTTATTTAAACTTGTGCCATACCACATCATGACCTAAACTTAGATTGTTTATATTGTGGTGATTACTTATTTCCTTTTGTCAAATTATATGAAACTCAATCATCAGGCCCCTCAGCTCCTCGTGAGAGACGAGTTGAGCATCGCGTGCCTCTAAATGTTCCATTTTTGTTCATGTGTGTATCATTGAGTTATATTGTTTGTAGTTGTGTCATTCATATTATCATGTTTATGCAATTCATTCAATAGGCCCCTCAGTTCCTCGTGAGAGACGAGTTGAGCATCGTGTGCCTCAAATTGTTCCATTATTGTTCATGTGTGTTCCATTTAATATCTTATGATTGTTGGTTAAGTTTACATCTATTTTTACTCATGTTTGGTTGTGCACATATTTCATAATCAATTTAAATAAATTTGTTCAAATGTTTTCCATAGGATTCACTCGCCAACATTATGTTGATCCAAAAACCCTTTTACACATGATACAGGTGTACAGGTTGAAGCAAGGAAAACATAGGATATGCCTTAGAAGAGAACAAAGAAGTTTAGATTGTTAGTTAGAACATGTTGTAACATTTATTGTAATTCTCCATTTAATTTGTAATAATGAATATGAAACGCATAATAAATGTCATGAGCTTTGATGATAACCCAATCATGCCCCGATCACCTTTTCCGCTGCGGGTCGGGGTGTGACAGGAGGATGAACCATCCACTTTGTAACCTCTAGTGTCATGTATGTCAAGTATGAGGTGGGAGGTTAAACCATCCACTTTGAACCTCGGATTATGTTTACCACTACACAAGTTACCATTGGTAACAAGGAGGGTACAAGAACTATATACTATACAAAAATGATAAGGTGTCATCTAGATACCAAGTACTCAAGTATTCAACAACCCGACGAGCACACGAGGACAATCGTCAACGGCTTTGTGGGGTTGTGACACTTTAAGTCTAGCAAACTATCTTGGGATCTTGATAAAAATCATCAAGTGATGTGTGGTCTCAAGTTAGGATAGCCCAAGCTTCCTTGGTGGACACACATGAACAAGTTTAAGAACTTGCATTACTTGTGAGCTTAATGCTCTTCAAAAACAGAAAGTTTGGAGTGATTAAACACTCCTATTTACAAGTTTAACAACCTAGGTTAGTCCCTATAATCATGCATGTGATTAGAAGTTCAAGAACACTAGGATGAATTAGAAAAGTAAGAGATTAAACAAGTTTATGAGAACATAAAGTAAAACAGTCAACTTTGGAACCTTTTTCTGGTCATTCCAGAGCTTGGTTTTCCATGGAAAACCAATGGAAATGATCCTTAGGTTAATCCAAGCAAGTGGGAAAAAGAATGGAAGGATTTTGTTAAGAAATAAGTGAGTTATACTCACTTTTGTGAAGATGGGTAATTCTGCTCGAAAATCTGATGTTGCAAGGATTTTGAGGTGATCTGAGAGGGATTAGATGGAGTTTAGAAAGTGTAAAATGTGTGGAAACACTTGGGTTTTATAGGAGAAGGATTAGGGTTAGTTAGGTGGAAAATTAATGGTTCAAAGGTGTTTAAAAAATTGCAAAACCCAACCCAAATCCCGCCCACAACCTGCTGTCCGCCCCCCCTTGTTCGCGCCCAGCTCAGCCGGAAACAAAGCTTAAAAGCTTTGTTGTCCGGGTTTATTCCAGATATGGGCGCGTGGCGGAGTGGTTAGGCGCTGTTTGTTTGAACCGGGGATCCCGAGTTCGAGTCTCGCAGATCCCGGTTTGTTTGTTTATTATTATTATTTTTTTTTGTTTAAAAACTCTATAATTTAGTTTCATAATTGGCAGGAAAGGTCCCTATAGTTCAAGATTTCATTAATTACCCTTTGGACCTTGGACTTATTTAAAGAAAGTTTAACATTATATTCTAAATATATTTACAAAAAAAATTAGCATTTTAATTTTCGTAAAATAACACAATTAATTTTATTAACTAATTTAATTAATTAACTTAATAAATGAATATGTATTTATATTTTCGTAGCGAATTTAGTTTAACGATCACGAGTTTCACGTTTAAGTCTCGATTAGGCATACATACCATGTTTGCAAGTTATGACACGTTTAGGATTGAGAGTACCACGAATATGTTTACATGTTTAAAGTATGAACAAGTATAAGTGTAACATGACTATGATTAACATAATATGGATAAAATACGAGTTTCTCATTACAATCCAAGTCTCGGTTTACAACATTTACAACGAAAGACGAATACAAGATACAACGCTTACTAAAAATAGAAGTACGATACAAGGTTTCCAAATATAGAAAGTATAGAAACGCGGGGCGTTACAGTCTCCCCTCCTTTAGGAAATTTCGTCCCGAAATTTAGGAAGATGTAACGAAGAGATATGGATACTTAGTCTTCATATCACTTTCAAGTTCCCAAGTGAATTCGGCGCCACGTTTACCTTCCCATCGAACCTTGACAATAGGAATACGACTGCGCCTCAGTTGCTTGATTCCTCGGTCCATGATTTCGACCGGTTTCTCCACAAAGTGCAAAGTATTGTTGATCTGAAGATCTTCGAGTAGAACTTGAAGTCCTTCTTCGGCTAGACACTTCTTCAAATTCGAAACATGAAACACAGGATGAACGTTGCTGAGCGTTTGAGGTAGATCCAGTCGATATGCTACCTTGCCTATCCTTTCGAGAATCTTGAAAGGACCCACATAGCGAGGAGCGAGTTTGCCTTTCTTACCAAAACGAACAACACCTTTCCAAGGTGCAACCTTGAGAAGTACGTGGTCACCTATGTCGAATTCCAAAGGTTTGCGTCTTCTATCAGCATAGCTCTTTTGTCGGCTTCGAGCTTTGAGCAAGTTGTCACGAATCTGTAGGATCTTATCCGTCGTCTCTTGTATAAGTTCGGGGCCGGTGAGTTGTACGTCTCCGATCTCATGCCAACAAATAGGCGACGGCACTTGCGACCATACAGTGCTTCAAATGGAGCCATTTGAATACTTGCGTGATAGCTGTTGTTGTACGAGAATTCTACCAATGGTAAGTGCAAATCCCAGTGGCCGCCAAAATCGATTACGCATGATCGAAGCATATCCTCTAGAGTTTGAATAGTACGCTCGGTCTGACCATTGAGGATGAAAAGCGGTGCTAAGATTCAAACGAGTGCCAAGGGCGGATTGGAAAGTTTGCCAAAGGCGAGAAGTGAAACGAGCATCACGATCTGAAATAATATCAAGAGGAGTACCGTGACGACTAATGATTTCACTCGTGTAGATACGAGCCAATTTCTCGACTTTGTAATCTTCACGAATGGCGAGGAAGTGTGCGGATTTGGTCAAACGATCGATGATAACCCAAATGCTGTCGTGACCAGACGAGGTACGAGGCAATTTCGTGATGAAATCCATGGCTATGCTCTCCCATTTCCAGACCGGAATTTCTGGTTGTTCGAGCAAACCGGAGGGACGTTGATGTTCTGCCTTGACTTTGGAACACGTAAGGCATTTGGAGACGTAGAGAGCGATATCACGTTTCATTCCAGGCCACCAATAGGATGCGCGCAAGTCATGATACATCTTATCAGCTCCAGGATGAACGGAGTATCGGGATTTGTGAGCTTCGCCCATCAAAGTAGTCCGAAGATTGAGACGATCGGGAATCCAAATGCGACTATGGTAGTAAAGAATACCATCAGGCTTAGCTTCGAGTGGGTTTTCGGTTCCACAATTCAACTCGTTATTGAGGTTACCCTCGTTAATGACGGCAAATTGTGCTTGTCGAATCAACTTATTGAGTTTTCCCACGATTTGGTAGCAACGAGCACTCTTGACATGAGTCTTACGACTAAGTGCATCGGCCACGACATTCGCCTTACCAGGGTGGTAGCGGATATCGCAGTCGTAGTCGTTTAACAATTCTACCTAACACGTTGACGCATGTTGAGTTCCTTTTGATCAAAGATGTGTTGGAGGTCTTATGGTCGGTAAAGACCGTACACTTTGTACAATAAAGGTAGTGTCGCCAAATCTTTAATGCAAAAAAACTGCACCAAGTTCAAGGTCGTGAGTAGTATAGTTTTTCTCATGAATTTTGAGTTGTCTCGACGCGTAAGTAATTACTTTGTCCCGTTGCATGAGAACACAACCAAGACCCTGGTTAGAGGCATCGCAATACACGACGAAATCGTCGTTCCCATCGGAGAGAGTGAGAATAGGAGCATTACAAAGCATGTCCTTGAGCGTTTGGAAAGATTCCTCTTGTTCGGGACCCCAAACAAAAGGTTTATCTTTTTGAGTCAACGAAGTCAAAGGAACGGAAATCTTCGAGAAGTTCAAGATGAAACAGCGATAATACCCAGCTAGGCCAAGAAACGAACGAATTTCAGAGGGCGACTTAGGTGCAATCCAATTCTTCGCAACTTCTATCTTTTCAGGGTCAACATGAATACCAAGTTCATTGACGGTGCGACCCAAGAATCGAACCTCTTTTAGCCAAAATTCACACTTGGAGAATTTGGCATAAAGACGTTCTGTTTGCAAAAGCTGAAGAATAAGACGCAAATGTCGTCCATGTTCTTCTTTCGTCTTGGAGTAAATTAGGATATCGTCGATGAATACAATGACGAAATGATCGAGAAAAGGCTTATACACACGGTTCATGAGATCCATAAACACTGCAGGAGCGTTGGTCAAACCAAAAGGCATGACCATGAACTCGTAGTGTCCGTAACGTGTGCGAAATGCGGTTTTGGGTACATCTTCCTCGGAAACCCGAAGTTGATGATAGCCAGAACGGAGGTCAACCTTTGAAAAGCACTTCGCGCCTTGCAATTGATCGAAGAGATCATCAATACGAGGAAGTGGGTATTGGTATTTGACTGTAAGTTTATTGAGCTCACGATAATCAATGCACATCCGAAAAGACCCATCTTTCTTCTTGACGAACAACACGGGAGCGCCCCAAGGGGAAGTACTAGGGCGTATAAAGCATTTGTCAAGAAGCTCTTGAAGTTGGCTTGATAGCTCTTGCATCTCCGAGGGTGCTAAACGATAGGGAGCCTTCGCGACAGGAGTTGCGCCAGGAATGAGGTCAATACGAAAATCGACAGCTCGAGGAGGCGGAGGACCAGGGAGATCCTCGGGGAAAACAGAAGGGAACTCACAAACGACAGGAACATCACTTATGCTAGGACCTTTGTCTTTCTTTTCCACAACGTGGGCGAGAAAGGCAAAGTACTCCTTACGCAAGTACTTGTTCGCTTTGATGCACGACATAAGCTTGAGACCCTTAGAAGGTTTCTCACCATAGACGTGTAAAGAGTCACCTTGAGGTAGGGAAGACGAATGAATTTCTCAGAACAAACGACTTCAGCACGAACTCGCTTAAGCCAGTCCATGCCTACTATGACGTCAAAGCTACCCATTTGCATAGGTATGAGGTCGATGGAAAACTTATGATCGTTTAAGATTAGGGTGCAACCAGAAAGAACAGAGTCAACGGAGATGGTCTTACCATTTGCGACTTCGACAACAAAAGGATTAGGCAATTTAGTTCGTTCGCACTTAAGCAAGGGTTCAAATTCAACGGATACAAAACTTCTATCCGCGCCAGTGTCAAACAGACAAGTAGCATAGATATGGTTCACAAGGAACGTACCAGTGATGACATCATTCGAACTTTGGGCTTGAGCTGAGGTGAGAACGAAAGCTCGTCCTTTTGCAGGTTCGGTTTGTTGTTGCTGCTGGTTGTTGGTGCATTTCGAGCAAACGTTGGTGAAATGGTTAGGATCGCCACAATTGTAGCAGGTTCGACCAGGTGTAGCTTGGGTTTGGCGGTTTGGGTTAGGATTGGGTAAAAGGGCTTGGGTTTGCTGGTTCCGGGTAGGCGACAGTAGTTGGAGAGGTGTCCCAACCTATTACAGTTGGCACATTTTCGGCATGAGGTGCCAACAGGGTGATGGTAGTTGCAAGTGGTACACTTGGGGTGAGAGCCAATGTAACCTTGTCCAGGTTGGTTGATGTTTTGGGTAGGCGGAGTGACGACAGCATTGTTTTGAGAAGAAGCCTTCCGCTTCTTGTTCTTGTTGTGGGGCTTTTTGGCTGGAGGGGTAGGTGATTCGGTGGTGTTGGCAATGGCTTGGTGCGCATGCTTCGTAGGGAGCTTGTCGTAGGCCCCCTGAAGGATGCAGTTATGGTTGAGTTGGAGGGTTATGGCATAGGCTTCCTCGAGGGTTTTCGGGTTGGCTGCGGCTACATGGTTCATGATCACCGGTGAGAGGCAACGGATGAGCTTGGCGATTGACTTGGGAACAGTATCGACTTGCCTAGGGCAAATGATACTTAACTGTTTGAAGCGCGCAATCAATCCTTCAGCGTCGCTCCCCTGTTGTGTGAGATTCCAGGACTCGTTTTCAAGTTTCTGGGTCTCATGGGGAGGACAGAATTACTCCTTCATGAGCTCCTTAAGCTCTTCCCAAGTCATCGCATGGGCTGCTTTGTTGCCACGCGTGTTCCGTTCGGTGGTCCACCACTCGAGGGCTCTCTTGCGGAAGACCCCGGTGGCATTAAGGGTTCGGAGTTCCTCAGGGCAGCCGCCCTGAAGGAAGATAAGCTCTATTGAATCAAACCAATTGATCATGGTGGTAATACCGTCCATGCCAGTAAATTCCACTGGTTTAGAAGCCATGAAATGCTTGAATTGGTAAGATGGTTTGGGGGTATCGGCTTTGGAATCAGCAGATGATTTAGGTGTGGCTTCGGCGTGTATGGTGTGGATTTGACTAACAATGTCGGGTATGATCTTAGCCATTTGCCCGGCCATTTGCTCCGCAACGAGCCCAATCAGTTCTTGCTTCGATATCGAGTCCTCGTTGTTGGATTCCTTCTGGGAATCCGTCTTCTTGGACTTCTTTAGGCGGTTCAACGAATTATGGAAAGGAGGCATCTAGAGGTTGTAAACAAGACAAAAGCATGAGACTTGATTGTAATAAAGAAAATAGGTTTTGCATGCATGAGTATGAATAAAGTCCACGTAAGTTTCACATAAGAAGCATGTGTTCATCAAGTATGGTTCACATAGTTTGCACGAGTTCAACAAGTATAACATGTATACTCACGTATGAATACAAATAAAGAGTATAAATTTAGTTTGTTCACGAGGATTAGTATTGTTTTTGATTGCGATAAACGTGCGAGTGTAACGGTTTGAAATGAACGAGGTAACAAGTATTAAAACACATAAAATTTGAGTCACATAAAAAGAATAGGCTCATAAAACATGGGAAGGATTCGGGTAGAGAATCGTCGACAATTCCAAAATGAATCGAAGATCTTTTCGAATTAGAGGAACGTGCTTTGGCCTATAGGTAAAATGCTCTCATCGAGAAGCGACTAACGACATTTTACCCTTCCAGTTACTACACGGCTCTAACCGATCGGAAGATCGAGACTTTGGCGAGAGCGAAAATCAAGGAATGGGACTTAATCGACAAGGTGCGGGTTTCACCCCTAACTTGACGATTTCGTACCCTAAGTGTGGTTGGTACTTACCAAACGAAGAGCAAATTCCGATTCGTTGGTAAGGGTCCACTAGAGTTTTGAGTTGGAAATTTTCCATCAAGGTTTGGATTTCACTCCTAACTTGATGGCATAATTGTGTGCAAAAAGAATAAGTATAGCGGATTGAGAGTCGTTCACCAAATTGCGGTTTTCACCCTATTTTAGTGAAGTCGTCTCGTTTATATTACGAGTGTCTTCAAGCGTCCAAACGTATATTGTGTAAAAGTGTCTTAGGAAGACACCATGTATATGTATTAAGACCAAAAGGAAAGAGAGAAGCAAAGTAGGAAGAATAAAGTTTTAAGCATAATCAAGAATGGTCACAATGGGTACTTAGAACTATAGACTAGGTCGAACATGGCAATTCTACCTAATTCCCCATAGTTATGGCTCTGATACCAATCTGTCACCACCCAACCGATGGCGGAAACATTGGGATGAGACATAAACGAGATTGCTCATTGCTCACAACATTAATAAGTGACAATAATTAATTAAACCATATTTCATTTCATAAGAATTGTCAAATACATTAATGTAACAAAACAAAGAAACAACATAACATTTGTAAAGTCATAACAAAATTGATACATCGACATTAAACCTAACGTCTAATTTGTGTGTATCTAGTCCTTGCTATATTGTTTTCATAGCATCATCTCCTTCAACCTGTAACATGTTTTAAAATAATGTCAATGCGAAAGCAAAGGCGAGTACACAAGTTTAGGCATAGCATACGTATACGAATAAGTTTAAACAATCCTCATGGCAACCAAATCTATACAAGAGCAATATCAAGGCATGCAAGACTAATAATCAACCCTTAACGCAATCACGATGTTTTAACATGACCTCACGAATAACACGATGGAGGTGGATGCGTGAATTCCTATAGCGCTAAGCATGTCAAACGAAGGCTAAAAATAGTTAATGACTAAAGCATGGCATAACGAATATCCAAGACAAGCATCAAGTATAAGATTCAAGTTTTCATGTATATGGGATCGTTTGTGTGTTTCATAAAATTTAAGTGTTCGTGATTTTGTATATGGAAACATGTTACACCCGAAAAAGTGTTATAAACAAAAGTGGGTCGAGTGTACTCACGGTTTTGCTAAGTCTTTTCTACACTTGAAAATCCGTGAAGACGTTGGTTCGAGGATGACGCAAAATTATCCTATAAGAGGAAACATGGCGTATGAGTATAGAGTTTCAACGGGAGATTAGGAGTATTCGAGCATGATTAAAAATAAGTTTGATAAAGTATTATGATACGAAAGTATTCACTAAGATGTAACACTCGTTCTTGACACTATAGTAACTCTTACGAGTTGGATGTGATTTCATAGGTTCGGGACCTATTAGAATCGTGACAAGGAATTACATACTTTAGTGTTAAACTTAATAACTTGATAGGTGATTATAAGTTCATTATCAAGGTTTCGGTTTTAGAATTATAATATATTTATATATATCATTATAATCATGTAGGAGGTGGGAGGATGAACCATCCACTTTGTAACCTCTAGTATCATGTATGTCAAGTATGAGGTGGGAGGTTAAACCATCCACTTTGAACCTCGGATTATGTTCACCACTACACAAGTTACCATTGGTAACAAGGAGGGTACAAGAACTATATACTATACAAAAATGATAAGGTGTCATCTAGATACCAAGTAGTCAAGTATTCAACAACCCGACGAGCACACGAGGACAATCGTCAACGGCTTTGTGGGGTTGTGACACTTTAAGTCTAGCAAACTATCTTGGGATCTTGATGAAAATCATCAAGTGATGTGTGGTCTCAAGTTAGGATAGCCCAAGCTTCCTTGGTGGACACACATGAACAAGTTTAAGAACTTGCATCACTTGTGAGCTCAATGCTCTTCAAAAACAGAAAGTTTGGAGTGATTAAACACTCCTATTTACAAGTTTAACAATCTAGGTTAGTCCCCATAATCATACTTGTGATTAGGAGTTCAAGAACACTAGGATGAATGAGAAAAGTAAGAGATTAAACAAGTTTATGAGAACATAAAGTAAAACAGTCAACTTTGGAACCTTTTTCTGGTCATTCCAGAGCTTGGTTTTCCATGGAAAACCAATGGAAATGATCCTTAGGTTAATCCAAGCAAGTGAGAAAAAGAATGGAAGGATTTTGTTAAGAAATGAGTGAGTTATACTCACTTTTGTGAAGATGGGTAATTCTGCTCGAAAATCTGATGTTGCAAGGATTTTGAGGTGATTTGAGAGGGATTAGATGGAGTTTAGAAAGTGTAAAATGTGTGGAAACACTTGGGTTTTATAGGAGAAGGATTAGGGTTAGTTAGGTGGAAATTAATGGTTCAAAGGTGTTTAAAAAATTGCAAAACCCAACCCAAATCCCGCCCACAACCTGCTGTCCGCCCCCCTTGTTCACGCCCAGCTCAGCCGGAAACAAAGCTTAAAAGCTTTGTTGTCCGGGTTTATTCCAGACATGGGCGCGTGGCGGAGTGGTTAGGCGCTGTTTGTTTGAACCGGGGATATCGAGTTCGAGTCTCGCGGATCCCGGTTTGTTTGTTTATTATTATTATTATTTTTTATTTAAAAACTCTATAATTTAGTTTCATAATTGGTAGGAAAGGTCCCTATAGTTCAAGATTTCATTAATTACCCTTTGGACCTTGGACTTATTTAAAGAAAGTTTAACATTATATTCTAAATATATTTACAAAAAAAATTAGCATTTTAATTTTGTAAAATAACACAATTAATTTTATTAACTAATTTAATTAATCAAATTAATTAATTAATTTAATTAATTAACTTAATAAATGAATATGTATTTATATTTTCGTAGCGAATTTAGTTTAACGATCACGAGTTTCACGTTTAAGTCTCGATTACGCATACATACCATGTTTGCAAGTTATGACACGTTTACGATTGAGAGTACCACGAATATGTTTACATGTTTAAAGTATGAACAAGTATAAGTGTAACATGACTATGATTAACATAATATGGATAAAATATGAGTTTCTCATTACAATCCAAGTCTCGGTTTACAACATTTACAACGAAAGACGAATACAAGATACAACGCTTACTAAAAATAGAAGTACGATACAAGGTTTCCAAATATAGAAAGTATAGAAACGCGGGGCGTTACATTAGTGATATGCGCTTTCGACGACAAAAGACTAGTCTAGGTGTGAGAGCATACATTTCTTCTTTTTTTTTCACATTTTTTTAACTAAACTACAACTTTCATTCTCTAAATTATAGCTTTTATCAAAATTAACCCTAGACTTTTACGTATAAATGTATCAAGATGTTGTACATATATGTTATTTATATATCAAGTTAATGTTAAAGTTTATTTATAGCTAAATTTTGGGTAACTTATGCTAGAAACTTGCCAATATTAACTAACAAATGTATATGTATATAAATTACACCTCGTGTGTACGATAAGCAGGTGCGCTTTTGCGCTTTACACATCAGTGTTAGACCTTATTGCCTAAGTGCGCTTCTGGCTTCTTAAAACCAATATTAGGTCCGACAGAAAACTAGATTTCCATGGTTCCATCGCATTTGTTTTATAAGATAGATGTTATGATTTAGATTACGATTGTCGTTTCAGTTGAGCAAATCGTCATGAGTGTCTTCCGCTATCTACTTTCAAGATTCAATAAATATTTTAGTTTGGTGATTACTAGAACATTCGTCCACAGTTTTTAAGTCGGTTCACTGTTACTATATCTTGTTTGTGGACCATTATTATTTAATAAAGTTTATTTGTATGTATATTCTCTGTAGCTCTGAACAGCAATAAAACCACCTGAATATACAACTTCAGATGGGCACGGGAGAAGCTACTAAGGGGTCAGGCGGTGCCCCCTTCCCCCTAATTTTTTTCTTAGTAATGTAAATTTACGCGTATATCATCCAAAAACTGTATATACAGCATTGAACTTCGTGGACTCCGATATACGTGTTGTGTTGAATTGAATTGTATTTGCTGCTAAAAAAGTTTTGAACTTTCACCGGATGTTTATCGAAAATTTGTGAATGATCATTTGTTTGTAGGTTGAAATTTTGTGAAAGAAATCTATGTTTTTCTCCACAGGGATTTTCTCGTGTCCTTTTCCTTTTGAGTGTTTTTTTTTTTTTTTTTCATTTCCTAATTTCTTGTGTTATATGTCATTGTAATTTATTGTTGCTTGTGAATCGCCACTGGTAACCAAGCTTTTAGATGAAGGTGGCTTTGATACCACTGCCAAAAATAATTTTGAGGAAGAAATATATCTAAAGAAGAGTCGTTGAATACTATCAAAACATATACTTGTATGTTCTCATTCCATATCACCTTTTAAGTACGATACGGACTTAACTACTTGACTACGTGAGTTAGGTATTTACAAATAGACAATAGCTACTAAAGTTAAAATGACGCATTACATATTATAAAAGTATATTTCGATAGTTTTTCTAAAAACCTAATTTGTGCATGTTGTCATGACCCACTAAAATTCAGATCATATCTTTGGGAATTGCAAAACATTCTAGCAGCTTCAAAGGCATTTTTACACTTTGAAAAATATGGAGTTGAGGGTTAGTCTAGAGAATTTCATAAAAATATCATAGATATTAAGCCTTGATTAACTAGAATGTTGTTTGTAAATATCAAAGATAATTGTTATACTTAGAAATGCCTAGATTTTTGCAAAGTGGTATAAATAAGTGATCTTGCTCACACCGGCTGACCCATAACTTTTTCAATGGAGGGCAAAAAATTAGTATAAACAAGTGATACTTTGTATAGATATGCGTTGTTCTTTTTCTTTCCAATTCCTGTTGGATTTTTTTTTTAATTTAATAAAGTTTAAACCTGTAAAATCTTGCCTAAAGGTAAAAGGGGATGGTTGCCCCCCTCCAACATAAATGGGTACGTTTCGCATACCTATAACACGAAAATGAAATAAAGGGGATTGCTACTCTTAACAATAGTCTAATGACCGCACAAGAAATTACCTTGTAACACCGCATTCTCTAACGTCTATAAAACTATGAAATGAACTTATTGTGAAAGGTGCAGAGTAGCTGCTGCTACTACTTCAAAAGTAATCAAAAGGTGAAACACTATTACAAATGATCGCTCCTAATCAAAGCTACTACTTGGTTCTTAGCTAGTTTTAAAACTAGCCAAATGATCGCTCCTAATTAAAGCTACTACTTGGTTCTTAACTAGTTTTAAAACCAGTCAAAATAGCTCGTAACATGGAGTTGCTAAAAAAGATCAAGATTATAAACAATCGTCATACTAGTCGTTTCGTTTGATTATGTAAATATGACATGGTCCCATTTTAAGCCAGGGTGTACACGCAACAGCTCATGTGACAAACACAAGAAAGAAACTTTAACAACAATACCCATACGAGGTAGTAAGCTTGCCAGACACAAGACTAAAATTGTATAAAATACATGCTCATCAACGTGTGATATCATGTTGTATGGGAGATAAAACCATAAAATACCAAAACAATCAATAAAATTAAAACGCACCAAAAATAAGATTAATATCTCTAAATCTTAAACGAAAATCCAAAATCATCTAAAAATATTCTACCAACTTTAAAATCAAGTCTAAGGTATATCTAGAATGAGTAAAACCCAGAACCGAAGTATAGTTTAGAAACCAAAAACGTTAAAAAACAAGAACAAGTCACTTGTTCAATCTCCAAACACCCTGAAAGCAAAGAAAACTCAGATTTTATCCTTATCTCCAGCCTCAATGTCCCCTTCAAAAATCTTGATTTAATCAAACCAACTAAAAGGCATCAGATCTATACAAACAACCAACCTTTATCATTTACTGCAAGATGCAACATCTGGAAATATCTTAATAACTAAGATGTTGAAGATTTCAAGTTTGTGAACTCGTCGGCAGAGATCACCTCTCCATTATCTGGCTTTATAGAAGTACTCAACTCTTTATTGTAGTTCTCTCTTCGATGGTTGTTGATCTATCAAGTGAGAGCTTTTCTAACGAAGTTTGTAAGACAGAGTCATCGGTTGCTGTGCGTGGTGACTGGGTGCCAGAATCAAGTGTGGATGGTTTGATCCATTTTCTCCAATCATTACGTCTCCTTACAGTTTCACCCTGTATAAAATGACAAAAAAAATTAGTAAGCATGTCAAAAGTTGGCTCTTAATTGTTTGAATACATCAATTTAGGTGTAAATAAAATAAAATAACACTTATGGTAGCATCTAACCTTTGAGAGGTGGGTTGAACCAATTGCTTTTAAAATAACAATTTTAAAGAGGATACGAAAATATATAAAACTTCAACCAACTATTTATAATAGAGGTCTACAAAGGTTATAAATCTCAAATTTTATATTTATCAAAAGATAATTATTCAATTCAAATATCATACAAATTTGATGTTCACTAGCTTCAAACTCGAAGAAAAGTATAATCTCCAACATTTGTAATTATGAGAATTAAAGGTTTTTTACCCTGAAGTGTAAGATTCTTTTGATTATGTGTATAAAGTTTTTGTATTGTATGTGTATCTTATTGATAACACAGCTACAAAACCATGTAAAAAGATTTAAAAAACTAATAGAACTGAGTTTTAAAAAAATATAAATGCATCAAAAAGAGAGACAAACTCTATGAAAAAAGAAGAATTAGTAGCCATGCTATCTCCTATATATCCTATATATACCACAGTCATGTAATATGCAACACATAAAACAGAAAATATCATAGATTACAAACTTATATAGAGATCATTAAAGGTACCATTTCTGAGGTTCTACATGAATTTGTGTTCACGTACTATACATGGTAAGATGACTAGTGTGCTTGGTTTTAAATGCAATCCGATGTGTTTGGTCCAAAAATTATAAAAAAATAGTAAAAAATTATTCATACATAACAAGTTATAAAAACAAACTTAAACTAAAACAACTAACGTAATAAGAAGATAAAAATGGTGATTTTTGTTTGAGAACCAGGGAAAGTGCTAAGACCGATAATGGTCCAAATCAAGCATACTAAGATACCAATTATTGAATAAAGACATAACAATGTTGCATGCATCGAAGCACCTTATGCAACAACCACATTACGCGAAGTCGGCGCAATATTCTCGCATCACGTAAAAGCAATGCATTAACTGTGGCGATGTGCTTTCATCAGTGTATCACGCATATTGCGCGCATTTTAAAACAGTGTGGGTTACAAGACAAAACAGGTTTGTGTTTAAACATGTCAATTTTAGTGTGGGTCAAGTTGTGTAGTGACCCAAAAGCACTTTTTTGGTCTTTTTTTAGAAAATAAATAGATATATAATGTATTAAATATGACTACAAAAACAATATTACCATGCTAATAATCCATGTGTGAATTTAAAGAACATTTTGAGGCATAACATAACCCAAATCGACCCGTTAATAATTAAATGTTAAAACATTACCACCTCTAGCAAACATAAACGATTCCGACATTGTATAGATGATACCTGAACTTCAACAATAGTTGAGTCTCTTATGGAGCTCAAAACCATTTGCAAATCACTTGTCAAACTTTTAACCTAGAAATCACGCAGAAATAAAAAAAAATATTAATATGAAATACTAGTAGACAGCTTAAGCAAAGCTAAAGGCACTTCAATGAGCTAACTTGGTAATCCTTTGTAGAAAATTAACCGAATTAACTAAAAGAGTAAGCGGTTGAACACGTTGAACGTTGCCGAAAGTGTCGTTTTTATGCTTTCAATCCCCTAAATCACTTTATTCAAAAACTATAAATTTTGAATCTGATAATAATAGTTATGGTAATCATAATATCATATTCAAAGCATTGATTATTTATAAATTTGAAGAATGAAAAAAAGCACCAAGAATATCCCAACCAAACCATTTTACAAGGTCTACCAAACACTAGTTTTGGCTCAAACCCAGTTTGACTTGTTACCAAACAAGCTCCTCTTGCCACTTCTAGGCAAAGAACATGTATTGATGAAAAGCCATGAACTGAAAATAAGATTTCTAAGGGTGAAGACACGTATAGCAATGCAAATAGTAAACAGAAAAGTATTGTCAAGTAGTTTGTAGCAGAAGACTAGCAAAATGAAAAATAAACTAGAATAAAAAAAGAAAAGAAAAGGCTTCGTCTTCTAAAAATATATAAAAAAACTAAATAATAAAATGAATACTTAAATATATTAATACTGCTAATAACTACTTAAATACGTAGATCAAAACCATACTGACAACTTGCTACCATGGTATGCTCATGAATAGGGAACAGACACACATGCCTAACCCATTTAAAATCATTGCCTTCCTAGCTAACAAAACCCTTTCTCGTAATATACATTTTAGAATTATACAATGATATAGAGGACCAACAAAATAGCATAACTTATTTCAAACTAGTGACAATTAAGCACAGCTGTAAATAAACAGATTGTCAGAAAATGTGACAATCTAATAATGATTTTTTTTTCAGAACTGTGAACTTGCATATTAAAAACCTGAAGACACTGAAAAAAAAACTGTTAAGAAATATACTTGCAGCAAAAGAAAAAAATGGAATGCAGCAAAACGATCTCTAAAGTCAAAAAGCACCAGAAAATTCAGACATTGAAAGGTAAAAAAACTTGAAAACATATAACATAAATAAAAAGATAAGTGTTTATGTTATGGGTGAAAAAAGTACAAACAATTCATTTAATTTATACACTATATAAAACTATAATTTATATAGTTAATGAGATGATCTCTAATACTTTATCCCAATTCATGAACATATTGCAAGAGCAGTACAACAAAAGTAACAAATAAGAAGTATGAACGAGCATTGTTTCATAATCAATGAAAAGATTACTTACTCTGTGAAATCCAGCTATTAGAGTGAGAGGCACCCAACCCTCTTCATCCATGTTTGACCTCAAATAATGGTCTTTTACCAAATTAGCATCACTATTTGAAAAAATACACGTTAAACTAAATAGTTAAAGAAAACAAATTATCAGTTAACAAATTCACCATGCCTGAAATAATATTCAATCTGACGTAGTATCGTATCAGATAACGATGGTATAGTCGTAGATGGCGATGCGTGAGGGATGATAGGTGGTGGAACATAAACAAACGGAGGTGGTGGTGGCGGCATCTCTGCAGAGAACAGAGTTAATACTAACTTCTAACAAACATAAAAACACACTTACTGAATATTTAAATGCACTTTGGAAGTGATATTGTGATACTGCAACAACCACCATAACCAGTAAATCCCACAAGCAGCATAAAGCTATTGGTAGGGTCTGGGGAGGGTGGGATGTAGGCAAGCCTTACCTCTTCCCTTGGGATATATTGTGATTATATTCGGTTTTATATAATAAGTGTCTGAATCTGTTTCTGCTGCTTTAAATGTATTTTCAAAAAAGCATATCCAACTCTCACAAAAAAAAACACATTTTTCGTCATTTTATCCTATTCGTTTGTTAAAAACAACCAAAATTTATCAGACATTTGAGCATCTTACTATTTTTGATTATCCACAGTCTTCGACAACATTTTGATTAGAGTAAAATGTCATTTTCGTCCCTGAGGTTTGACCAATTTTGTGACTTTCATCAAAATGTTTGTTTTTCCGCATTTGGATCCTCATGATTTCAAAATCTAGTCATTTTCATCCTTAAGGGCCAAACCTTGAGGGACGAAAGTTGCAATACAGTGCCAAACTCCAAAGACGAAAAATGGCAAGATTCGAAACCACGAAGTCCCAGATGCAAAAGAACAAACCTTTGGATGAAAGTTGCAAAAGTGGTCAAACTCATGGACGAAAATAAAAATTTACTCTTTTGATTATATGATCACATGATCACTTTCAAGATGACCATCTAAATACGAAACACACCCACTGAGAACTCACCATAAACCATGGTGGCACCATATGGTCTTATAGGCTGGGGAGCAATAAAAGGAGCCGGACCCAGGTGAGCTTGTGGCATATAACCCCTAGGAGGAGGGGGAGGTGGTGGAACCGCAGGATGTGGTATAACACCACCATGGCTTCGAGGACCAAACCATTCACGATCATTATGATCCCGCCTACCGCCAGGACCATTGTTAACATATGGCCCACCATCGCCACGTGGGCGGGGTCCAAAGTTATTCCTCTTCCTATTAAAAGGATGATCATGTCCCGGATGCGAGTGGGACCCAATACCAGTCACCGGTCTCGCTGGAACAAAACTGCTCCCATTATATGGAGCCTGCTCCCTTACTGGAGCATCCAATACTGCTGGCACAAAACCACCGTACGGCGTGGTATATAGAGGATACGACGGCATTGGTGGTGGAGGTGGCGGTAGCCGATTGTAGCCACCACCGGCACCTCCACCTCTTTTCATTGACCTTTGTCGGCCAGGATGCGTATGGTTTTGATTGGAATGATGACTTGTGTTTGTTTTACCGGGTTTCTGTGGTGCTTGTGGTGTCACAGGTGCCTGTACAAAATCATAAGCCTCAGCTATCTCATTTTAGAAATAACAAATATAATAAATATTCAATCATTCACTTTTGGAAACCCTAACCTCATTGTTACAAGATGAACAGCAAATTTGTACAAGATCAATAACCATACAAAATCACAAACGTCCACTATTTCTTTTATATATAATTAATATTTTAATTTAATAAACAAATAACTATTTAATCAATATAATATAAATATTCAATCACTCACTTTCAAAAACCTTAAATTAGTCACTGTAAAATATTATACAATTATAATCCTTTGTTCAGTCAAACCTTAACCTCATTGTTGTAAAATCAGCAAATTTGTACAAAATCATAAACCTCAACTACTTAATTTATAACTAATTAATATTTAATAAATCAATGACTATTTAATCAATATAGCAAATACTCAATCACTCATAAAAACCCTAACTTAATCATTGTAAAAATCTATAAATTAGAATCACCTGTTCAGTCAAACCCTAACCTAATTGTTGCCAAAATCAGTAAAATTGTACAAAACTACAAATAACAAACATTTTATAAGCCTCAACTACATCATTATAGAATTAACAAAAACTTAATAAATTAATGTCTAATTAATCAATATAACAAATATTCAATCCATAACTTCTAAAACCGCTAACTAATCAGCAAACTTGTACAATATCATGAATAATAAACATGTTATAAACAACAAATCAATATACCTGAGAAACAGTGGCTGATCCTAATCCATTAGATGCAGATTTAGACGACGATTCCGAGTGAAACGACAGCGACTTCGGTAACGGCCGACTCAACTCCGATAACGCCGGCCACGCCGCCGCTCCCATCACCGGCGAACTACTTCCGTCAACAACACCGTTAACCGAGGGCTTACTCCACGGCGACTTCTTCACACTACTCTCACCGTCACCATTACTACTTTCCGAGCCTTCTAGATTGTTCTCCACCGTCGCCGACGTATGCGCAGCCGTCTGCGGCTCCGGCACTGTCAACTGATCAGAAAACCCTAGCGTTTGCTCTGTAACAAGCGGTGATGCCGACGGAGAGCGAGGAGCGACAGGCTCCAACTGCTCGCCGCCGCCGCGAACGACTTGAGACCACGGCACGGTGCTCCGGTGAGAAAAACTGGTGCCGGAAGCGGCGGCGGCGGAGATGGAGGCGGAGGTGGTGGATGAATCGGAGGTCATTGCGGTGGTGATTTGGTGGTGAATTTGTAGCAATGAGGCTAGGGTTTGAATAGGTGTTTACATGGAGTGAATTAGGGTTTTGAAAAGTGAATGATCGTCGATTGTGATTGTAGCAGTCACCACAAGCGAATGATCGGAAAGTGACGAGAAATTGAAGGGTTTGGTAAGGGCTTTTGGGTTTTGGGTGTCTGCATTTGGGTTTGCTAATGGGCCTAGTGTGTTTTTTTATTTTGGCCCAATATCTATTTTTGTTAAAGAGCATGTACTTGACATTTAACAATGATTTTTTACAGGTATCTTATATTTTAAAACCTGTGTTATTATTATTTTTCTTTTTAAATGACTGTTTTGAATCTTTATGAATATAGAAATTCATGGTTTTTTTTTCCCTTAGATGCAACCTTTTATAGTATTTTTTGGGTCATAGTAAAACTAGTTTTTATAACTTTGTGTTAGTGACTCGTTATAACTGTCAAATCTATGTTAGAAAGTTGGGTAACCGAGGTTCATAATCTCGGATTGATATATATTGCAACTCTCTCTCTCTCTCAACACGTATACCAATTTTAAATAGATGTTCGCATATTTTCAATTATGGTATATCATGTGTTGTGTAACATGATAACTTTTTCTCTTCATCTCTCCTCTTTAAGTTTCGTATTTGGTACATAGAAGTACTCATATAGTTTTTAAAATTCTCTGTTTAAAACTAGTTTTGTATTAATCACGTCTACTTTGACAAATCCATAATCCTTGACTCAAACATGGTTTTATACTTTGTTGTGAGGGAGCATTGGCTTCTTGGATATTGGTTCCTCTATTTATATTTGTATATAGTGGTTTAATTGGCATTTTCTTCATCACAGTTTAAAACCTTGAAAGGATAGTCCCTACAAGAAAGGTGGTTAGCCTAATGGTGTATAGAGTTTCTACTTCACTGTAACTGATGTTGTAGCTAGTTGCAAGTGACCCAAAATTAGCATCCACTAAAGCAACAGAATGGCATGTGTTTATTATTTTTGGTGAGTTTTGTGAATCAAATGACATGTGTTTGTTACTCTTGGTGAGCTTTGTGAACCGAATGGCATGTGTTTACCATTTTTGGTGACTTTTGTGGACAATGATTACAATGGATGAACTAATGTGTGTTTGTGTAGGGTTGTAGAGATTGAACCGAACCGAACTGAGAAAGATTTTGTTCATGTTCGTTTGTTTAGTGTTTATCGGACACAGAGATTTTTCATGACCACATAACTAGATGAAATTTTGTGTTCGTTAAGGAAATGAATTTTTTCCTACCCGTTTGTTAATTTTATAAACAAACACAATCAAACGTGCAACACACAAATGAACATAATCGAACATATATTAGCTTGAAAATATAAATCAACATTTTTTATCCCAAACAAGTAGACACAATCATTGATGATATATATGAAGTGAAGTACTTGACATGATTATTTATAAATACTTGACAATAATCATGAACATAATTATCCCAAAATAGTAGTTCAAATGTTTAAGTTCCTCAAGTAAGTAGGTGTTTAACGAGATACAAGTTTAACATAAACATTTTGGGAGTTATGTCATGGCATGTTGCTGAAGACCTAGAAGACCGGAGGCATTGTTGTGAAAAAGAAACGTTGGCATGATATAAAGAAGCTTACTTAATTTCAACCTTTTAGTTTTTTATAGTTTCATCAAAAAGGATATAGAGAAGCTTACCAGGGTCGAAGGCTTTGTTGTCGATGACTCTAAAGACCGAAGGCAAAGCTGCGATGTGAGCCTAAGTCGTGGTTCCGGGTTGAGCACTTGAAATCTCTAACCATGAGACTAAAGGAGACGGTGAAAGATGAGACTGAAGGTGAAGGCTGAGAAGACCAAGATATTAACCTTTAGAGAACTTGAATCGTCGATGTGAGCATGTATCTAGGAAGACAAAGGTATACTCATTCAATGTTGTTCCAATTAGTGACAAGAACATGAAGGATCCAATTAGTGACAAGAACATGAAGGATTAATCTTGGTATAGGAAGGAGTACTTAAATAGGTAGAGGTAAAATTGTCATTTTAGTATATGAGTGAAGAAACACCAAACCAAACTATATCCAGAAAATATCTAAGTACTGGTAAGAGGTCTCTGCATATAAAGGTTTATCTCTTGACTAACAGTTGATATGAAGATCTTCGTTCAGACTCACTACAAAACTGAAAACCACTGTTAGTCTCGCCACAAGTAGAAAGGGGGGGTTCTCTCCGTGACCACACTCCGGCGTGAGAATAAGTATATTGATTTGTCATGGATAATGTATGTAATGAGTGAGTGAATAAGAGTGATCCTCCTTTAACCTGGAGGTGAGGTCCTTTCTTTATAGTCGGAGAGATTCGTGCAAGAGATGGGCTGATGGGCCTTGGGCCTAGAAACGATAATCAGGAATATCCATTCTGTCCCTTCTGCCATGACCGTTAGTGATCCTTGGCAGGAAGGGCGCTTGGCGCACAGTGGATGGAGCCACGTGTCCTGGCAGTTGTCCTTGTTGTCTGGTCTGTCATCAATAGTTAGTGGAGATCGTGTGACACTTGTTGGCACGAGCTGGTTGGTGCCACGTGTACGTCCTTGCGTACTTTTTGTCTCTTGCATGATTGTTCATCGTGCAACGTGTTCTGGTACAACCTGTCGAGTGCCTATTGAGTCATAGCTCTGCCACTTGTACCTTTTGTACTTGATCGATGCCTCTTTGCACTTCTCCTTACCGCGTGACCTTATCAGCGCTTTTTGGCCAGCATGAACTTATAGGGATCAAGTTCTTTTTTCAAAACTAAGTACGAGTTGTTCTCGCCTTAGTCTTGGCCTTGTGTTCGACTCTCGAAATGGCTGTGTAGTCGGCGCAAGGTTTGAGAAGTCGCAACTAAGCGTTTTTCTGAGTATGGTCAGATGCGCAGCTAGAAGCTAACTTAGTTAATTAGCACAGGATTTAGGATCCGCGCTTTCAGGTCTAACTTGCCGAGGTTTGTTAAGCAACCTTCTGTCATCAGGGCTGACTTACCGTTGCGCACGGTGCGCAAGGTTACTCACGCGACCTGTTGTCATTATGAGGGTATGGTATCTTGCGCAGGCGCAGGGTTTTGGGACCATACCCCTCCAAGTCCCCCCAGTCCATTGTTGTTCCTATGCGCAACTTAGCAAGTAGGTGGAGCGCTGAACTATAATAAAAATTATGTATGCACGTTGTTTGCAACGGACGTAAATCGTTGACCTTTGTGAGGAAGAAACAAAAGAAAACCTTTGAGTGGAGGAAACCGTTGCTCAGTATAAGGTCTTTGAAATTTGAATTTTCATAAAGCTGACAAGTTGTAAGCAAGCTGTTGAGAAAAATCGGGATGAAAGTGACATCTGACGGCTGTGGCGAGTCGTCAACAGTGTCAGCTGCTTTTTCATTAATGAATCGCAGAAGAGTACCGGCCACGTACGCGTGGCATCCTTCAGACATCCACTTACCCTCCAAATGTCATCTGTGGATTCGTCTCTGGGTGTGTGGAGGCGTCACGCTTCCACATCGCATTAAACACGATGAGTATAAATATGTGATTCGCCTTGGTGGAAATTCATTCGTTTCTCCATCTCTTTGTATCTCTTCCAAAAGGGATACTGCTGTAAACGCACCACCCGGTTACATCACTTTTTTTTTGTTCATTTCACCGACAGGAACTTTCGGCTGCCGGCAACAAAATTTTTCTTGGATATCCTTGATCATTATCGATTCCACATATCTCAGTTAAACTCCATGGGAATGGTCAGGATAAAGCATTTTGAATTTCTATGCCGTTCGATGGACATCCACCCAACCGTAAACCGAATTCGGGTTATTTATCAACTTCATTGCTCACTAGGATTTTATTCTTTCCAACACCGCATCCAGGTGAAGAAAATCTTGCATACACTGCCTAAATCCTATCATGATTGGAAACAAAAGTTTTTCTACATTAAGGCTGGGGTCATCCCTCTAAAGATGCACTTTCGCGGTGCTGAAGACATTCCGGTGGAGACCATCTCTATTCCTGACCATGAATCATGGTATCAGGATATTAAAGAGATCCCGGCCGTTCAGCTGCCTGAGAGGGCCTTGGTTGCCGCGGGGATAAGTCTGCTGTGGAACTCTGACCGTCACGAGAAGCCGGTTTATATGGAAGGAGATAAGAGTAAGCTCAATTATTGTGTTACTTCTCCTTATAAATTATTGCTAAACTATGCGCTTTTTTGTAACAGTTACACTGTACATTGCAGCGTACAAGCGAGAAAATGGGCGGATGAAGAATGTTCCGCTTAAGCCGGAGGAACCAACCTGGTACTCCCAAATACTCGGGAACTTCGAGTTGCCCCGAGATGAAGATTTAACGGCTCCTCCATCCGGAAGTGGTAAGTGTTATCTGTTTGTTACTTACATCCTTTCGGATTACTTAGTGCATTCTGCGCCATGATGTAGGTACGCTGCGGAACCTGGTGTTGGCCCAGACTCGAAGAAGAAAAGGCGCGCAGGGCCCAGTGTTGGTGCGCCCAAAAAACATGTTCTGCCCAAGGCGGGCCCACCCAAAGGTACGTGCTCTGTGCCTGACACTTGGGTTGACTATGTAGTGGTTTCTGATTCTTTAGAAGGCCTTGCGCCTATAGGCTTGAGGAAACCCAAATCTGAGCCGCAAGATACCACGGAGATACCAGTCGCGAACCCCGATGACCCAATCGACTTGGACTCAAGTCAAGAGCTGTTGAAGATGAGATCTGAGAAAAGGGCTCTCCTAAAGGGCGATATTGTTGCAACCGCTTAAGAAGGTTGCGCGGAAGAAAACCATAGGCAAACGCAGTAATCTTGATGCGCTCGTGGCCAAATTTTCACCAGGTAAAACCTTATCTCCCGCTCAAAATTTTATTCTTCCTGTTTAACCGTTTCGGCGCCTTTGTTATATAGGGAAAGATGAAACCCCAGTTTTTATGTCGTCCGCTCCTGTCGTACCTGTAGAGGCTGCACCAATGCCACCACCTATTTATGAGGTTGCGCAGTCGCCGAGTGACAAAGGTGGTGAATCAAATGCAGGGTAACGGAGGCAAGCGTAGATGCTGAAGAGGTGGTGATGCCGGAAGGAAAAACTGTGATTAAGGAGGAGACCAGAGAAACACTTGTTGAGGATGCTCCCCAAGATACCTCTCTTCGAGAAACTCAGTCAGTTGAACAAGTACCTGGGGGTGACGCCGGAGAACTTGGGGAGCACCCATCTGATGAAGGGTCCCCAATTCGTTCGGATGAAACCCCGTGTTACTATTACTACCGATCTTATTCCGAAAAACGAGCTGCTGATATTCATACGCCTGTTTGGAAGTTGAAGCAGGTCGAAAGTTCAGCCACTGGCAGGTATACCGAGAATGGTTTAAAGGTGCTTCTCCCCCAGGGGAGGTGAGAGCGCGCGAGGAACAAGGTTATGAATAAATGTACTGCGCATATTTACAATTAGCCGTCTGTTCCGCCTCCAACACCCACAAGATCATCCGTGAATGGCGCAGTATGTACAGCGATCAGGAAAAATTTGAATCTGCGAAAAAAGAGGTGGCGCTCGAGCGGGCCTAAATGGCTGCGTAGAAACAAGAATTTGAAGCCTAGAAGGAGAAATTCGTTGAGGCTCAGAAGATCGAGGAATGGTCAGTGAGGGGGTGGAAAAAGAAAACCGAAAACACCATTGCCACGCTTGCTAAGGAGCGCAAGCTGTGGAAGGAGACCTGCGAGAGGGATAATAACGAGAAGATATCATTGAGGAATGAAGCCGATAGCTTGCACGCTGAAATAGAGCGCTTAAAGAAGGAGAAAGAGGAAGTTATAACTTCCGCCGAAGAGGCGAGATCTTATCGAGAGCGCAGTGAATAGAAAGAGGTATTCCGCTATTCTTATTTTACGAAATCAAGAGATAGCCGAACTTACATCCTTATTGCATCATCAGGAAGAAACTAAGGTGGCTCTTGAAGGTGTAAAGAAAGATCTCCAAGCTCCCAGAGTTGAAAAGGCTGAATTACAGCACTGGCACTTGGAGGATCAAGAGAAACTACGACTCTCCGAGGTGAAGTTGAGTGCAGGTGAAAAGCGCGCGAGCATGCGAAGCAAAAACTGGAAGATTCAGAGGCGGCAAGCGCCACATCACAAAGTATAGTTGAGCCTTTGACGAACAATATGCTCTGGATGCAACAAGATTATCTAACATAGAGTTGTGAATGTAAGTAAACTTTTATTACTTTGATCAACGTTTATCCTGATTCTTATTCCATTTCCATGCGCTGTACAGATTGCTAATTCGATCCTGAACTCAGTGGAGCTAGACAGTGTCGTGGCCAAGCTGATGGTCACGGCACGCCATGACGGTTAGCGTTCTCAGGTAAACTTAGGTTCTCGTTTTTAACTCCTAATGCACTCTAACTAAAATGTGAATATCTCTTAACAGAAAAGAGAAGTGTGATGCTTGGATTTTGATTGAGGCGGTAACGTTCCTAGAAAGGGTTTGAATGCCCTGCTACAGGAATCACTTTTGTTGCCTAAGATGAGAAGCGTTGATACACAGAGTTGATTGACTGGATATGATCTCATGCATAAGAGTTTTGAGAGAATTGATGCGTTGAAAAGATAAGGTTATATCCCAAGATAAAAACTTCAACCATGACGATATTAAACCTACACGGGACTTTTCATAACCGCCTGACAATGCTTTTGATCCTTTGACAAGAATACTTATACATAGGAAGTACCAACGGCGTATCCACCATATGCTTGTCAAATTTTCATTGTTTGTCAGTAAGTTGTGATTAGTTCCATGTGACTCTAAAATCTACAAAACATAAACAAACACAATAGCCAAAGCTTGAGTCTCAAATCTGAAAGAATACATGACTGAATGACGACGGTACCTATCTCGTTTGTTATGATGAAGGGGTCAGTCTATGAAAAAGTGAGACACGACTCAACTTCCTTAAATGATGAGGCGAGGTACGTCGTGATGTTATGATGACATGAAATTTTAAATCGATGAATGAAATAAAACAATGATATCAATTAGCATTAAAATTATTGACTGCGTAAATTCCCAAATTGAAACAGGGATATACAAAGATTGATATTTATAGAAATCATTAAAAACTTGACGATTGGAGTGGAGTCTTGGTTCTTGGTGATGGAAGGCTAGTTAGGTTGCTCGTTTGCACCGTTATTGACTTCAACGGGATTAACATTGATGTTGTAAGCTCTTCCTCTTGCTGGTGGGGGTGCTGGGTTTGCTTGATTTGCTTGATTAACTAGGTTCACTTGAGCTTGGGCGTTAATGATGTTAACCAATCTAGGGCACGTGTTTCTAAAATGAGTGGGTCACCACAATTAAAGCAAGCTCGAACATATGGAACTATGGGGTATTTGGGTTTTGATAGGGTTGGATCATGTTTTGGGTAGGGGGTGGAGCTTGATTTTGAGGGGTACGGCAAGTTTTGCTCAAATGACCATATCGCCCACAATTAGCACACAGTCGACATGGTATGGTAGGTTGATGGTGATAAAAGCAGGTGTTGCATTGAGGGTGAGGGCCAATGTAAGGTTTCTTATTTGGGTAAGCAGAGTTGGGTGCTACTTGAGTGATTGGGATAGCTTGGAGGGGTACGGCTTGTGGAGCTGGTTGACTGCTTTGAGTAATAGCAAAATTTTGTCAGTCTCGCTTTTTCTAGGTAGTGAGTTGGGAAGAGGATTCAGTTTGGGTTGAGTTTGAGGTTTCAGTTGGGGTTTTATCTTTCTTCTTCTCATCCTTGAAATCTCCATTCCTAATGTGGTTTTCGGTGAGCTCTATAGCTAGCTCCATTGCTGCTTCCAAGGTTGCAGGTGTAGTACTCATTACAGGGTCCTGAATATTTGAAGGAAGACCTCGAATGTAGTGCTCAATCAAACGGTAGAGAGGAGTGAAACAATTTGGAACCATTTGATTCAACTCGAGGAACCTCTTGTTATAGGTTATATGATCTCCCTCTTTTTGTTTCAAGGAATAGAACTCGTCCTCTAGTTTCTTAATTTCGCTTCTTGGACAAAAACGTCTAGTCATAAGCTCTCGCAATTCTTCCCAAGTTAGGGCTATAACGGCTTCGGCGCCTCGTCTGCCCTTTTCAGCATTCCACCATGTGAGGGCTACTCCATACAAGCGTCCAGTAGCATAGCGTACTTTGCGATCGTTGGGACAATCACAGTTGAGAAATGTACTTTCCATCTCCTCGAACCATCAAAGAAGAGCAGTGACTCCCTCAGTACCTTCGTACTTTGGAGGATCACATGAGTTGAAGTGCTTATAGGTGCACTTGGTAGTATTTGGGGGAGGGTTGACAACGCTTTGATCTTCTTGGTTGATTGGGTTGATGGGATTAGCGGCAAGGGCTTGTTGGACTTGAACTACGATGTTGGGAATTACGGCGGCCATTTGCTGAGCGATTTGGGCAGCCATGCGCTCGCAGGATTTTCCTGATCTCCTACCTCTACGAGAGTGACTAGAAGACAGCTATAAGGAATACATATTGGGAGATGAGTTTGACATAAGTGTCATATGTCTTATAAAATGAACATCCACAAAACAAATGAAAAATAAATTTGCTACATTCATAGGATGTCTTGGGCTTTGCTCATGTTTGGGCTCCCATATGTCCCCATACTTGGCCTTGGTAGTCATGTGGGCCCCCATGACTACTGGGCTCTGGTAGGGTTCACATTGGTGTTGGCCTGTTAACACTCGCGCTACCCATATGAAAATTGTAAAACATGATTGCAAGGTATAAAATCGGAGGGTGTCCAGGTGTAGACACAGTGACATCTCAAAGTGGGGTTAGTTCACACGACGTTTGGTGTGGCATGCTTTGGCCTAATAGGTCTTTCATACTCTCATCGTTAGTCCCCAGGTAGGCAAACTAGTCCGTTATATTGGATTTATATGAATGCCAACCTAGACAGGACGTTTCGACTACCGGTACTCGTACCCTTCCAGTTACTACATGCCTATCGTAGAACTCAATTTGATGAGATTTGAGAAATGAAAACATCACAAAATATTGAATAAAGAAATATGAGAATACTTTTAAATATGTGAGAATTGAAACATGCGTGATGAATGTATATGTAAGCATGTTATGTTTTGACAATATGTATAACTCACTAAGTATCACACAAAATGATAGTGGAAGTGCTTGCATGCATTTGTGTAACAAATATGAAACAAATAAACATCATGAGTTTGCATGTAACCACATAAGCAATTAAAATCTAATCGACTATAGTATAGGCTCTAAGGTCTAATAACATATCATATATCCTTATAGTCAGAGCTCTGATACCAATCTGTCACATCCCGACCCACAGAGGAAATAAAAGTCGAGGCATAATTGGCTTATCATCAAAGCTCATGACATTTACGATAATGTTTCATATCTATTATTTCAATTTAAAAGAGGAATTAAATAAACATACAAGCACAACATGTTCTAAACATAACATTCATGAACTCTTTATTTTTCTTCTAAGGCAAATTCCTATGTGTTCCTTGCTTCAACTTGTTCACCTGTATCATGTGTAAAAATGGTTTTGGGGTCAACAAAAGTTGGCGAGTGAATCTTATTTAAACATTTGAACGCATTTGTTATATTGGTTATTTAAATAAAAATGTGCATAAACCAAATATGAGTATACGCATATGTAAATTTATCCACAATCCACATAATATCAATTAATGCACACACACGCATATCAAATGATGAACAATGAGATCAAGGCTCAATCAAACGGAGCCGTTCTAATGAGGCACCTGATGCTCAACTCGTATCCCACGAGGACTGATGGGCCTAATGAATGATTGCACGCAATTAACAAAAATGTAAGCACACAATACACAAGTAATATATACATCACACGTTAGTTCATATAATGGTAATAGCACAAGTGTATGAATAAACGAAATATATGAAACGACACATGATACATCCCAAAACATGAATAAAAAGGGAAATTTGTAAGAATTCACTCACAGTGGGTGCGTTTCCTTGATTGATGAAGAGTGCGAACGAATTTAAGATTTAGCCGACGAAGTAAACTAACCTAAATAATAATGTAACAATTCGATAAATAAATAAAAGTTAATATTTCAATTTAATAATTTTTATTTGATGTGTAAATTATTTTTATGATATTTAATGGAATTTTAATCTTATTATAATTAAGAATATTAGAATAAGAGAAGTAAATAATTAAATAATAATAATAAAAAAATAAAATAAAAATTTTTGGGCCTTGTCACGCTTGTCAGAATCTGACCGGTTCGCATGAGAGGATAGGCACCGTGGGCGGGATTCGAACTTGAGACCTCTCGTACGTGTGCACGCAGCTCTTCCAACTGAGCTACGGGTCTAACCCGTTAGAATTATGATTTTTATTATACTTTTATTCTTGTTAGTTAAACCAGAATTAATATAATTAAAAAGATTTTAAAATCAATCGAACCGGTGCGCTGGACATGTTTCGAACTCATGACCTCGACGTTGTTTTGCACCCAGCCTAACCAACTGGGCTGGGTGTCTAACCCATTATATTATGAAGTTATATTATATTTATATATTTGCTCAGTTAAATCATGTTTTTATTTATTAAAAAGATTTGTTGTGCGAACGGACCGTCGTACGTAATGAGGCTCGAACCCGGGACACTTTGTTCAAGATGCACACAGTCCACCGCTGGACTGTCTAACCCGTTTAAACATGCAACTTTAATTACATTAATATACTACCCCCGCTTCATCTTCTTCATCGCTAATACCCACTGACCAAACTGTATAGTTATATATAAAAAACATTCTGAATTTGATGATAGATTTCTTTCAATAACAAAAAAAATACACAACCCAAAGATAAAGAGAGTGGTTTAGTACCGACACAAAGATGGTGGTGACGCTCCGGTGGCTCCTCCGGCGGTAATACGAAAACTCCGACGATTCGTAGAGTCAACTTCCGAGATTTTTAGCGAAAGTTTAAGAGAGAGAGTTGAGAGATTGAGCGAGTTTTAGAACTGGTTGAAGTTGTTCTTTATAGGCAAGTGATTGTCAAGTTTTTGGTTTCAAATCTTGATTTTGAATTATTGCTTTCCATCAGTTTCATAACAAATTGATTTTTCTTGCGGTTATAACTGATTGTTCAAAGTCAGTTACTCTCGTTTTAATCATGAGGAAAACGGTAATTAACTTGATTGCGTAAATCATGCTTTCTGACAGTTACAGGTTCTGCAAGTTTTTGAATTTCAGGGTTGAGGTGAGTTTGTGTATAAAATTTGTTTGTTTTGGTTTTAAAACAAAGGGTTCGTGTGGCTCAGTGGTGTATGTGGTGTGTGTATTGGATGGGGACCCGGGTTCGAAACCCGGTCGCCCCTGTTTCTTTATTTTATATTTTAAATTCTTAAATATTGGTATATTTTTTATTCTTTTATTTAATCAATATATTAATTATCTAATTTATTTATTAATTATGAAGATTATTTAACATATTTTATAAAATGAATAAATGCATAATGAAGCATTTAATAAATTCTAAAATTTTAAACAGAGCGGGTTTTGGAACCCGTTTTACGACGAATGTTACACATAGACCATGAGATATTTGTAAGTAGCGGTCTTTTGCACCAATATTGATAAGGCGCAAGGCCGAGTGTGTAAAGATGCTAAGATTACATATAACATCATCGTAATTGTTGCGCATTCAAAGTCATAGGAATACTTGTGCCATCCAAACGTTTGAGGGTGCAAGCCCCCTTTCCTAAGACTTCATGGATTGCGTATGGGGCCTTCCCACTTAGGCGCGAGCTTCCCTGGACGCTCAGCGTTAGATGCTTCATTATTTCTTAAAACGAAATCTCTAGGAAGGAAAGTACAAATGCGGACTTGCGCATTGTAATATTTTCAAGCTTTTATTTGTATTTGGCCTCATTAATTGGGCGTTTTCACGCCTTTCCTCTAAGAGGTCCAAATCAAGCCTACACGGTTCACCATTATTCTGGGTTCGCATAGCGATCATGCGCGATGATGGGAGACCAACCTCAGCTGGGATTACTGCTTCAGTCCTATAAACAAGGCTAAATGGTGTTTCGCCTGTGCTGGTTTTTGGCATGGTTCGATGAGCCCAAAGGATACTTGGTAGCTCATCAACCCAGCCTCTCCTCGTTGTTCCCAATCTTGCCTTGATTCCTTCGATAATACTTTTATTGATACTCTCCACTTGGCTATTCCCTTGGGATGCGTGACCGAAGTAAACACATGCTCAATGTGAATCTCAGTCATCCATCATTGTAAATCTTCAGAAGCAAAATTGGGGCCATTATCACTGAGAATGCACAGAGGTAGACCGAAACGGTAGATAATGTGTTACCAAATGGATTTATGATGTCACACCCCGGATTTCCAACCCGAAATCCATACACCGGTGGGTCGGGGTGGGGAGTGTCGTGACGTAAGTTGATAACATCATTGTCAATTATACATAGCACAGCGGAAGTCTTGGATTTAAATTACTATTACAAACCGAACGTTCAAAATAAAATAATATACAGGCTCGTAATAGAAAATCCACAGACGGATCGTAAAATGTACAAGAAAGAATATAAAATAGACTTTAGGGCAGATCTAAGGATTTGCAAGATCCTCTTATTCACTACCGAGCAGCTTCCGGCCTATTTCGTATTGTACCTGCAACTTAGACTTTAGACGATACGTCAGCTTTCGCTAGTAAATACACCCAACTGACTCGTTTTGAAAACTTTAAAAATGATTTTTTTAAGTGCAAAAAGGCAAAAAATCTTTTATTAACTTGGGAAAGTTGACTTTGCAACCTTGTTAACAGATTCACATGTTTGTCAATACATACAGGGCCCAGTACGGAGACCGAGACATGATTAAATACACACCACTTAGAACTGACGAAGGAGTTATCCCCAACGTCTTGGGTAATTTGCATATGAGCGTCTGTCAGGTGTATCACACCCCGCGCTAAGGTCGTGGCCAATAACCAATGTATTGAGCCGAGGATATCCATGACATGATAATTAACCCCCGATGTTTAAGTTATCAAACAAAACTGATTAAAACAGAATATGCGGATTTACTAGCCACAAACGGGCATTCGATTGATCCCATTTTGGACCAAGCGGTAATAATTTACCGTATCCCAAGCCCATATAGGGAAAATAAATCGAGAGTATTTACCTGAGCTAGTCGTCTTTTAGATTTTAATAACTCAGCCGTATACAAAAGTACTAAGTGCAGATAGCATTTACCGACAAGGCTCTAGTCTGGATTATGGCATAAGCTAACCAATTAAATACTATCGGTCTTTATTTAAGTCATAGACTTAGACCGAATAGTGTACATGATCAATACGTATAACGCTTGATTAAACGATGATCGGATAGAATGTAGTTTAAACCCGACAAGTACTTGACTTGTAAAATATGGGTAAACTATAAACATTCTGGATTTTGAAACTTAAATGACAAGGTTAAACCCGTTTCGGTTAATTTTCGTAAAATAGTTATATATATTTAACCGTACGCATAAAAGTGATATCGGGTAACCGGATAAGTCATGGACAAGTTTTATATGCCATTATATTTTAAATAAGTTTAAATATCAGTAAGGCAATTTATATGCCTAATAAGGTTTTAAAATGAAACTATGCCTCAAAAGGGCATTTCGATAATTATATACCGTATAAAAGGAACTTGAATATAATTTAAGTTTATAATCAAAACTATTCTGGAAAAGTATTTTATTTATGATACAATATCAGTAGGATATTAATTATGTGTGTGTTTTATCTTTTATGACCAAACTATGCACCAAAGGGGCATTTTGGTCATTTCACACATAGTTTATAAATTACTTGGGATTCTGAGTTCATATTATGTACCTACTGTAAATATGTTTAAAATAAGTTTGAATATCATTAGGTAACAAGTTTTGGTCCATTAATATGGTTTAAAACCATACTATGCGCCGAAACGGCGCTTATGTCGAAAATGACGATTTATGTGATATTTAATGAGAACTGTTGTTAAGGTCTGATTAAAATGTTGTAGATATGTTACTTAATATAATCTATCAGTAGGTAAAAGATTTACCTTGAAAGATATGATTAAAACCATTTTATAAGCCATAAGGGCTTTATCGTCTATTACCGATATAATTCAAGGACCTTTTTGAAAACTCAGTATATAATATGTTTTAAAATCCCAAATAATCCTACTTATAATATTACATCAGTAGGTAACTTAATTTCAATATCATTATCTTTAAAACCTTGTTTATGGAAAAAGGGCATTTTAGTCCAAATGACATAATTACGGAAATTGCGTATAAACTCAGATTCTGATTATGATCGTGTAATATAACCTTAGAGGGTTATGCTACATTATATTACGATCATAATGCAACGTTAGATCAGTAGCTAACTAATGTATATCGGGTCAGAATTGAAAGTCAAAGGAGAAGTCAAACTTCGCGACTTTCGGTTGCGAACCGACCCTAGAACTGAAATTGACGAGTCGAACATGTCTATACATGTTCTAATAATTATTACCAACTTGTTTAAGTGTCAATACAAGTTTCATAACATATATAAGATCAATTTATGATTTTTTCTGAAAAATGGCCTGTTTGACTTTTTAATATCATAACTTTGACTCGTCAATTGGTCTAGTAAACGTGATCTTAAGGAGGTGCCCTTTATAGGGAATTACACCTATCTTATTACGATCACTTAGCCATGTTCGTTACAAACAATGGCTGGACCATAATTGTCTTAACCGAAAGTCAAGACGTTTTCTAAAAAACGCTTGACTTTTGGTTATAAAAGCCTATAAACGTAAATGCACAAAGAGGGAACACTTACCAGTGATTCCTAGAGTGCAAAAGAACTATGTTGGATGCTCCTTTCAGTTAGGAACTTCCAGAGGAGGGAGAAGAGATGAGAATGAGAAAAGTGCAAGTTGGAATTGTGAACTTGAACACCTATTTATAGTTGGAGAGCTTGAAGGAGGTGATGCCAGGTGTTTAGGGGTGTAAGAGGGAGCTTACAAGTGTCCCAAAACGTGGCATAGCTGATTACAAGTCCATAGTTTCGAAAACATGGTTTTTGGCAACATGTGTGGAGGCCAAGCAAACTTTCTGCAGCAGAGGACTTCTCGCGCCTCGTGAGAGACACAGACCAAGTCACTCGCGGCCCGCGACCGCCCCTTAGCAAGTTTCAAACTTTGACACTTTTAACCCCTTAACCCAATAAAGCTTCTAAAAACATTCTAAAACACCTTTTTGGCATATTTAGCCCTCCGTAGCCAATACTTGGCATACCCGGGATTATGCCCGGACATTGTCGAGCTCTTGGTTCGTTATAAGGTCACTCAGAGGTATAAATTAACATGTTGACACTTTTAATCCCTCCATTATCCAACTTTCGTATATTAATGGATTTAATTACTCTCGTCCAACAAACAGGACATATGAGAGTTAGGACTTTATAAATGATCACTCAGAGGCTCAGTATAAGCATGTTGACTCTGATGTCACTCAGAGGCTAGGCATGTTGACACAACGGTCACTCAGAGGCTGAGTTTAAGCATGTTGACACTAATGGTCACTCAGAGGCTATGTTTTACGCATGACGACACTAATGGTCGTTCAGAGGCTAGGTTAATGCATGTTGACATCAGAAAGTCATTCAGAGGCTCAGTTTGAGCATGTTGTCGCTTTTAGTCCATATTAGTCTTTAACTGGCTATATAAAAAAATACAACACGTGTCACTATACTATTGGACACGATTTTACAGGGTGTTACATCCTCACCCCCTTAAAAGAAATCTCGACCTCGATATTTTATTCAAAAAGATGGGGATACTTTTGTCGCATAGTGGACTCAACCTCCCATGTATACTTGTGACCTCTAAAGGCATCCCATTTAACCTTTACTATAGGTATCAATTTTCTTCGGAGCTTCTTGACCTGTCGATCCTCGATCGAAATTGGTTTCTCAACGAACCTCAGGTTTTCATCAATTTTCACATCCTTGTGCAATATTGCTAGCGACTCATCGGCTAGACATTTCTTAAGATTTGATATGTGGAATACATCATGAATTCCACTAAGCTCCTCTGGCAACCTGAGCTTATAAGGTACAGTGCCGACACATTCGATTATCTCGAAAGGTCCTATATACCTTGGGCTCAACTTGCCCTTCTTTCCAAAACGCATCACACCCTTCCAGGGTGATACTTTCAGCATGACCTTGTACCCTACTTGGAACTGAAGAGGTTTACGCCTCTTGTCAGCATAGCTCTTCTGCCTATCTCTGGCAGGTTTGAGACGATCACGGATTTGCACAATCTTTTTTGTGGTCTCCAGGACAATCTCTGGTCCTGATAGTTGGGCTTCCCCAACTTCTGCCCAGCACACGGGCGTTCTACAATTTCCCCCATACAAGGCCTCAAAAAGAGCAGCCTTGATGCTTGTATGATAATTGTTATTGTAGGAGAATTCTATTAGGGGTAAGTGGCCCAGCTTCCACCTAAATCAATCACGCATGCCCGAAGCATGTCTTCCAAAGTCTGAATAGTAAGCTCACTTTGACCATCAGTCTACGGATGGTAAGCCGTACTGAAGTTTGATCGTGTGCCTAACGATTGTTGGAAACTTTTCCAACAGTGAGATGTGTATCTAGTATCTCTATCAGATACAACAGATACTGGCACACCGTGTAGGGACACTATCTTGTCCACATACAACTTAGCCAATTTGTCAGAACTATACGTTTCTTTAATTGGCAAGAAATGAGCTGACTTAGTCAGCCTATCAACGATAACCCAAATTGTGTCATTACCACATTTGGTCTTAGGTAACTTGGTAATCAAGTCCATTGTTACCATTTCCCATTTCCATGTGGGAATCTCAAGTTGTTGTAGAAGTCCTGACGTTTCTGATGTTCGGCCTTAACTTGCGAACATATCAGACACTTAGCTACATAAGTGGCTATGGATTTCTTCAAACTCATCCACCAATAATTCTTCTTCAAATCTTGATACATCTTGTCACCACCCGGGTGAACTGAGTATCTCAAATTATACGCTTCCTGGAGGATTAGATCCCTAAGTCCTCCAAAGATCGGAACCCAAATTCTATCATTAAATCTTAGGATTCCATCCTTTCCAGGCGTTAACTTATCAACAGTTCCGCCTAATCCCTCATTAGGAATATTAGCCTCTAACAGGGCTTGCTTTTGCGCATCTAATAGCTTTTCACTTATGCTATTTCTGAGCTTAATGCCATGGCGTTAATCCTAATAGGTTTAACCCTTTCTTTGAGACTTAAGGCGTCGGCAACTACATTTGCCTTGCCGGGATGGTAGCGGATCTTGCTGTCATAATCATTAAGAGATTCCATCCATCGACGTTGTCGCATGTTCAATTCTTTCTGATTAAACAGGTGTTGGAGACTTTTATGGTCAGAGTATATTATACACTTCGTACCATACAAATAATGTCTCCACAGTTTTAGTGCAAATACAACGGCACCCAATTCCAAATCATGGGTGGTGTAATTCCTTTCATGCACCTTTAGTTGTCGTGATGCATAGGCAATTACTTTGCCATTTTGCATTAGCACACAGCCCATGCCGGTGTGCGATGCATCATAGTAAACGACAAAGTTCTCAATACCCTCTGGTAGAGATAACACAGGAGCATGCTCAATTTGTGTTTCAGAATCTCAAAAGACTCTTGTTGTTTTCGACCCCAAATAAATTTAACATTCTTACGGGTCAGGTAGTCAAAGGAGTGGCTATTCTTGAAAAGTTCTCAATGAACCTTCTAAAATAACCAGCCAGTCCTAAGAAACTACGAATCTCAGATGGAGTCTTGGGAACTTCCCAATTCATTATGGCTTCTATCTTGGTGGGATCCACTTGGATACCACACTCACTTACCACATGTCCAAGGAATTGGACTTCTCTAAGCCAAAGTTCGCATTTAGAGAATTTAGCATAAAGTTTCTCTTGTCTTAAAAGTTCTTTAATGCACCGAAGGTGTTTCTCGTGATCAGCTTGATTACGAGAATAGATAAGTATGCCGCCTATGAAGACAATGACAAACTTATCCAAATACGGTTTGCAGGCTCTATTCATGAGATCCATGAATGCTGCTGGTGCATTTGTGAGCCCAAAAGGCATCACCAAGAATTCAAAATGACCATAGCGGCCCGAAGGCTATCTTGGGAACATCTTCACTTCTAACCTTCAGTTGATGATATCCTGATCTCAAATCGATCTTGGAGAAATAACTAGCCCCTTGAAGTTGGTCGAATAAATCATCGATCCTGGGCAGAGGATATCTATTCTTAATTGTTAACTTGTTCAGCTCCCGATAGTCGATGCACATCCGCATTAAACCGTCTTTCTTCTTGATGAAGAGGATAGGAGCTCCCAAGGCGAGGAACTAGGTTGAATAAATCCTTTTTCTATAAGTTCGTCCAATTGAACTTTTAATTCATTCACTTAAGTTGGTGCTAGTCTATATGGAGCTCTAGCTACGGGTGCTGATCCTTGTAAGATGTCAATTCTAAACTCCACTTGCCTATCCAGAGGTAGGCCTGGTAATTCTTCAGGGAAAACATCGGGATATTCCGAGATAATTGGTTGATCTTCAAGGTTCGGCTTAGACTCGTTGATGGTTACTTGTGCCATGTAGATGACACAACCTCTTCTCAAATACTTGGATGCCTTAAATAACGACACCTTATCCAGCAATCCATAGTGTGAGTCTCCGGGGATGGCGACCATTTCACCAGATGGGGTTTTAATTTCGATGAGCTTTTTATCGCAGGCAATACGGGCTTGGTTATGAGATAACCAATCCATGCCTAAGGCTACATCGAACCCCGCCAATTTCATTGGCAGAAGGGAGATAGGGATGGAATGATTCTTAATGGATATAGAGCATCCATCAAGAATGGAAGAAGCAGTTTCTAAGGTTCCATCGGCAAGCTCTATCTCATAAATTTTATCTAGAGTTCTTATGGGCAAGTTTAACAGTTTACTAAACTTATGATCAACAAATGATTTATCCGCACCCGAATCAAAAAGAACTCTAGCATAAATATCATTAATGGGGAAAGTACCTGTTATGACGTTATTGTCATTAACAGCTTCCTTAGCAGTCAGTCGAAAAGCGCGTGCATTCCCCTTCTTGGCCTCTCCAGGCTTTGGACTTTTATTCTTTAGATTCTTGGGGCAGTTAGTCGCAATATGCCCTTTTTCGTTGCAGATATAGCATACAGCATCCTTAAGATCTTTGCAATCTAGGGTCTTATGCCCTCTCCTTTTACAAATGCCACAAGGTCTAGCTTGTAAATCAGAATTACACTGTCCCCAGTGTCTGCGGTTGCAAGTCTTGCAAAATGGCATCACAGCCGACTTGCCTGGGTTCCCTTTGAACCTGAATCTCCCTTTATTTTTCTTATTATTAAATCTTTTGGAGTTGTCGTCTTCTCTCTTTCTTTTCTCGTCAGTTTCAGGTTTAACTGACTTTTGCTTCACTAGATAAAGGGTGAGGGAGAGAGATAGGTCAACAGCAGACCTATAGGTACTAGGCTGAGCAGCCTTTACCATGCCCTTAATCTCGGGCGCTAACCCATTGATAAAATGCGCTATGCGTTTGGATTCAGGGGTGATTAGATAGGAAACTAACCTAGATAGAGAATTGAAATCGGAAACATATTTCCGACAGTCTAGGTTTTTCATTGATAGAGACAAGAAGTATGTCTCTATTTTCTCCACCTCATTGGGTGGGCAGTAGGTTTCCTTAACAAGGTCCATAAACTTGGAGCATCCCAGATTATACAGGCATACTTTACCTATAGAATGGATCAAGGCTTTCCACCAGATTAGGGCATCACCCTTGAAGGATTGTGATACATACTTGACCACATCCTTTTTAGCACAACCCCTGATGTCTACGATGGTCTCCATCTCGTCTAGCCACTTTAGGGCTTCTATAGCCCCTTTCTCCCCGTTAAAGTCTCGGGGCTTACAGGAGACGAAGTATTTGTAGGTGCACCTGTCTTTAGAAGAACAAGATCTATCAGTAGAATCTATCCTTCTTGGTTCACTCTTCGTATTTGATGAGTGAACAGAGCTCTCTTTATGAGCTGATGATGGAGTAATTGATAATGGTTTAGAGCGAGTAGCACTCGACTCTCTTAGCTTCTCTATGGCCTTACCCATGGCCCTTTCCACAGCCGCATCAATGCGAGCTTGGAAATCATTATTGTCAATGGCTACATTTTCGGCGTTGTTGGGTTCAACATCCCGATGGCTACTTTGTGCCTCATTAGAATTAGCCATTCTTCAACACTTTGGTTCTATATACCAATAAAATTTTTCTTAGCCATGGTATGCCAACCATATCGGCTTTAAACATTGGATATAACAATCCATCGTCTAATCAAGCTAGTGTGAATAACTTCACAACTCTTAGGCTTAAAATATCTATTTTTGGCCTAGGTCTTAATAGGACCATTATAGGCAATTTACAATCTGGACAAGGTCCATTTATTACTAGACAGTGGATCGTAATGTCACAACTGTCATTGTCATATTTGACACTTTTATAGCACACAGGCTTGTCTCAAAGGACATTTAAAACATGGCACATAGGCACTACATCACTGATGGATGTTTTATTTATCATCGCACTGATGATATTAGCCAGGATCAAATAGATCACATGGGCTATATAAAATAAATCATAGCCACGAGGGCAATACATCACTAATTGTTTTATTTATCATCGCACTGATGATATTAGCCGGGATCAAATAGATCACATGGGCTATATAAAATAAATCTTAGCCACAAGGGCAATACATCACTAATGGATGTTTTATTTATCATCACAGTGATGATATTAGCCGGGATCAAATACATCACATGGGCTATATAAAATAAATCATAGCCACAAGGGCAATACGTCACTAATGGATGTTTTATTTATCATCGCAGTGATGATATTAGCCGGGATCAAATAGATCACATAGGCTATATAAAATAAATCATAGCCACAAGGGCAATACATCACTAATGGATGTTTTATTTATCATCGCACTGATGATATTAGCCGGATCAAATAGATCACATGGGCTATATAAAATAAATCATAGCCACAAGGGCAATACATCACTAATGGATGTTTTATTTATCATCGCATTGATGATATTAGCAGGGATCAAATAGATCACATGGGCTATATAAGGTTAGGACATAGTCCATTACCTTGAAGGTTAGTGTGATTCCTCAAGTCACACTACCATGAGTATGAACATTACTTGGATGTTAACATAAGAGGACCTTAATGGTCGATTAATAGTCCCGGTCGCATTGACCTTAATGACTTGGAGGCTTGAATCTTAGTCCATCACCTCTAGATAGAAGGATAACTTCCTTAACTATCATGATAGAAGACCCTTTCATTCTTAACTATCATTTATTTATTTGGCCAAATATGTGGTCTATGCCACTTGGCTAATCAAAACCATTAAGATCTTTTGGAACTATATAGCTGATAAAAAATTCGAGTACAATCGAGACGATCGCTTGAAGAGGATGAGTATATATATATACACACACACACACACACACACACACATATATATATATATATATATAATTCCAAAATATTTCATTAAATGATAATTTAGAAAGTACATTACTTGAAATAAATAAATAAAAGAAACTGTTTGTCCATGCAAGGACTAAAAAGAAATAACTTGTCCACACAGGGACTAAAGAAATGACATTGTCCACGCAGGGACTACATATAATAGAAGAGACTTCACTCGTCCTTCTTCCATATAACTAGCTTGGAGAGTTTCTTGAAGAACTTATTTGTCTTCTTCTTCGTCTTCTCCACCTACTGTTGCATTTCTTTCATCCTTTCTAAGGCCTCATTAATGGCCTCTAGTGGTGGCGGAGGTTATGGTTTTGGTTGTGGCATAACCGGATACTGGTACCCATAAGTTGGATATCCAGTCGATGGAAAAGCAGGTGGGAAATGAGACGGGTAAAGTGCATTATGCTTAACTGCTTGCATATAGGGGTCTTGCGACCATGCTTGATAGTCTACCGGCGTAGATGGGTTAAAAGGATCATATCCAGACGTGTCTGGATATGTGGGGATTGGGTTAGTATAACCCAATGGCGGTGGTTGAACCATTGGTGTTGGTTCCATCACAAGTGAGGTGTTAGAGGGTCCACCTATTTGTGGGTTCTCTTGAATTGTGGGGTAGGAATTGGGCAAAGGTGGCAGCGATCCCGACCTTTATCCTGCATGTACCGACATACGTGCTCCACGCTTCCTCCTTGGTGGTTCAGGTGGTGGTTGAGGTTGGTCCACTGGTTCCATGTGGACATCTTCTTGAACAGGAGGTGGTTGAGAGTGATGGGAAGGTGTGTTGGCGAAGGTAAATTGGTTCCAATATTGGTCCCACTCATTAGGACCTTGGTAGGGCGATCCGGCATAAGAGTTCGAATCGCTTGAAATTTCTATGTGATGCTTATTCGATCCCGACGACGGCATCTCCGGGTCAGAGTCCTCGTCCATAGGGTTTGGCTGGTCCAACTGATTTTGATCGGCTGGAGGCGTGTTAAAGTAATGGTTAGGGTTAAATTCTTCATGATAAGAGTGTGAATGTGAACGATGAGAATGGTGTGAATGATAGGAGTGGTGAGAGTGGTAAGAATTTTGGGAATGTGGGGGCGAGTGTCTATGAGAGACAGAGTGTCTCGCTGGTTTCCAAGGAGATGAATCTCCTGATTCTTGATAGGCATTTGACTTGTGAGGTTGAGAAGGGATACACCCCGATGGTCCTCCCCTCATTGGACTTTTTCCTCTTCCACTTTGTCCTCTCACTCTTGGAGGCATTTTTCCTGTTTAAAATCAATTCAAAAACATACTAATAACTTAATAATGAAATGAGTAATCCTAGGTCAAAGCCTAGACTCGAAAGTCTAAGGAATGTACTTGTAAGTTTGAGATTAAACATAAGAAGGGTAGTGTTTAATTCTCTCAAACGTTGGCTCTTATACCAACCTGTCACACCCCGGATTTCCAACCCGAAATCCATACACCGGTGGCCCGGGTAGGGAGTATCGTGACGTAAGTTGATAACATCATTGTCAATTACATAGCACAACGGAAGTCTTGGATTTAAATTACTATTACAAACCGAATGTTCAAAATAAAATAATATACAGGCTCGTAATAGAAGATCCACAGGCGGATCGTAAAATGTACAAGAAAGAATATAAATAGACTTTAGGGCAGATCTAAGGATTTGCAAGATCCTCTTATTCACTACCGAGCAGCTTCCAGCCTATTTCGTATTGTACCTGCAACTTAGCCTTTAGACGATACGTCAGCTTTCGCTGGTAAATACACCCAACTGACTCATTTTGAAAACTTTAAAAATGATTTTTTTAAGTGCAAAAAGGCACAAAATCTTTTATTAACTTGGGAAAGTTGACTTTGCAACCTTGTTAACAGATTCACATGTTAGTCAATACATAAGGGGGCCCAATACGGAGACCGAGACATGATTAAATACACACCACTTAGAACTCACGAAGGAGTTATCCCCAACATCTTGGGTAATTTGCATATGAGCGTCTGTCAGGTGTATCACACCCCGCGCTAAGCTCGTGGACAATAACCAATGTATTGAGCCGATGATATCCAGGACACGGTAATTTAACCCCTGATGTTTAAGTTATCAAACAAAACTGATTAAAACAGAATATGCGGATTTACTAGCCACAAACGGGCATTCGATTGATCCCATTTTGGACCAAGCGGTAATAATTTACCGTATCCCAAGCCCATATAGGGAAAATAAATCGAGAGTATTTACCTGAGCTAGTCATCTTTTAGTTTTTAATAACTCAGCCGTATACAAAAGTACTAAGTGCAGATAGCATTTACCGACAAGGCTCTAGTCTGGATTATGGCATAAGCTAACCAATTAAAAACTATCGGTCTTTATTTAAGTCATAGACTTAGACCGAATAGTGTACATGATCAATAAGTATAACGCTTGATTAAACGATGATCGGATAGAATGTAGTTTAAACCCACAAGTACTTGACTTGTAAAATATGGGTAAACTATAAACATTCTGGATTTTGAAACTTAAATGACAAGGTTAAACCCGTTTCGGTTAATTTTCGTAAAATAGTTATATATATTTAACCGTACGCATAAAAGCGATATCGGGTAACCGGATAAGTCATGGACAAGTTTTATATGCCATTATATTTTAAATAAGTTTAAATATCAGTAAGGCAATTTATATGCCTAATAAGGTTTTAAAATGAAACTATGCCTCAAAAGGGCATTTCGATAATTATATACCGTATAAAAGGAACTTGAATATAATTTAAGTTTATAATCAAAATTATTCTGGAAAAGTATTTTATTTATGATACAATATCAGTAGGATATTAATTATGTGTGTGTTTTATCTTTTATGACCAAACTATGCACCAAATGGGCATTTTGGTCATTTCACACATAGTTTATAAATTACTTGGGATTCTGAGTTCATATTATGTACCTACTGTAAATATGTTTAAAATAAGTTTGAATATCATTAGGTAACAAGTTTTGGTCCATTAATATGGTTTAAAACCATACTATGCGCCGAAACGGCGCTTATGTCGAAAATGACGATTTATGTGATATTTAATGAGAACTGTTGTTAAGGTCTGATTAAAATGTTGTAGATATGTTACTTAATATAATCTATCAGTAGGTAAAAGATTTACCTTGAAAGATATGATTAAAACCATTTTATAAGCCATAAGGGCTTTATTGTCATTTACCGATATAATTCAAGGACCTTTTTGAAAACTCAGTATATAATATGTTTTAAAATCCCAAATAATCCTACTTATAATATTACATCAGTAGGTAACTTAATTTCAATATCATTATCTTTAAAACCTTGTTTATGGAAAAAGGGCATTTTAGTCCAAATGACATAATTACGGAAATTGCGTATAAACTCAGATTCTGATTATGATCGTGTAATATAACCTTAGAGGGTTATGCTACATTATATTACGATCATAATGCAACGTTAGATCAGTAGCTAACTAATGTATATCGGGTCAGAATCGAAAGTCAAAGGAGAAGTCAAACTTCGTGACTTTCGGTTGCGAACCGACCCTAGAACTGAAATTGACGAGTCGAACATGTCTATACATGTTCTAATAATTATTACCAACTTGTTTAAGTGTCAATACAAGTTTCATAACATATATAAGATCAATTTATGATTTTTTCCGAAAAATGGCCTGTTTGACTTTTTAATATCATAACTTTGACCCGTCAATTGGTCTAGTAAACGTGATCTTCAGGAGGTGCCCTTTATAGGGAATTACAGCTACCTTATTAGGATCACTTAGCCATGTTCATTACGAACAATGGCTGGACCATAATTGTCTTAACCGAAAGTCAAGACATTTTCCAAAAAACGCTTGACTTTTGGCTATAAAAGCCTATAAACGAAAATGCACAAAGAGGGAACACTTACCAATGATTCCTAGAGTGCAAAAGAACTATGTTGGATGCTCCTTTCAGTTAGGAACTTCCAGAGAAGGGAGAAGAGATAAGAATGAGAAAGGTGCAAGTTGGAATGGTGAACTTGAACACCTATTTATAGTTAGAGAGCTTGAAGGAGGTGATGCTAGGTGTTTAGGGGTGTAAGAGGGAGCTTACAAGTGTCCCAAAACGTGGCATAGCTGATTACAAGTCCATAGTTTCGAAAACATGGTTTTTGGCAACATGTGTGAAGGCCAAGCAAACTTTCTGCAGCAGAGGGCTTCTCGCGGCTCGCGACGGCCCTTTAGCAAGTTTCAAACTTTGATACTTTTAACTCCTTAACCTAATAAAGCTTCTAAAAACCTTCTAAAACACCTTTTTGGCATATTTAGCCCTCCGTAGCCAATACTTGGCATACCCGGGAATATGCCCGGATATTGTCGAGCTCTCGGTTCGTTAAAAGGTCACTCAGAGGTATAAATTAACATGTTGACACTTTAATTCCCTCCATTATCCAACTTTCGTATATTAATGGATTTAATTACTCTCGTCCAACAAACGGGACATATGAGAGTTAGGACTTTATAAAGGATCACTCAGAGGCTCAGTATAAGCATGTTGACTCTGATGTCACTCAGAGGCTAGGCATGTTGACACAATGGAACTCAGAGGCTGAGTTTAAGTATGTTAACACAAATGGTCACTCAGAGGCTATGTTTTACGCATATTGACACAACGGTCACTCACCTTCACTCTCAACTCACACCTCAATCTTCTCTTCTATTCTCTTCCCTAAAAGCTCTAATATCTCTCTTCTTCTCTCAAAGATCAAAGCTCCCAAAAATGAGTTCTAACTCATCTCTCTCTTTTGATCTTTCCTTTTTCTTACTACTTGGAAATACCTTTTGGAATGTCTCCATAAGTCTTCCATGGAAGACTAACTTGGAACATCACCATACCTAAGGTCCCAAGAGTATGAGCTTTCTTTGGTTTTATTAAGGTTTTACCCACAAGTGTTGTATCCTTCCAAGCTTGTTCTCGAAACAAGACTTGAGTTGGTAGAGTGTGATTACTTGGAAGCCTTGGCTATCCTAACTTCGATTCACCACCTCACTTGATGTTTTCATTTACTTTTATCTTTTACTTTTATGTTTAAACTTACTCATGACCATCCTTGTCGTCCTTGTGACGACTTGCGCATTGGTAAACTATACGAGAGGTTTTAAAAGGAAGATTATCCTCCTACCTCCATGCATGACTTCTATGAATCTACATGATGTTTTTTATTATTCTATATAATATGTATATATGTATGTACTAACCGAACTCTTGATGATGATCAAATAATTATCCGTCATGGTACTAGGTTACATCACCTAAGTACTTCATCTCTCGTTACAATTCTAATGGGTATCCTAACCCATGAAATCACATCAACCCGAATGGGTCTTATAGTGTCAAAAACGAGTATTAAGTCTAAGTGATTACTTTCTCGTATAAACTACTTTATCGCATTTTAATTACTTAAATCCTCCGTTATCGTTCGAATACTTACCAACCTACGTTTTCTCTTGTAGGATAACTCGGGGTTCATCCCACCCGTCAACCCACTTCGCGAACTTGTCAAGTTTGAAGACGACGCAAAACCGAGAGTACACTCGACCCACTTTCCGTTTACAACACCTTTGGGTGTAACATGTTTACTTATACCAAACCCACAACACTTAAACTTTATGAAATGCACAAACAATCCTATACACATGAACACTTGATACGTTTACATGATGCTTATATCTTGGACATTCTTTATGTGATACTTTAGTCATTAACTTGTTTAAAGCCTTCGTTTAACATGTATAGCGCTATAGGAAGTCACGCATCCCCCTCCATCGTATAAACTTGAGGCCATGTTAAAACAGCGTGTTTGCGTTGTATTGCATGCCTGTATATGCTCTCATAAAATCATAGTTGCCATGAGGATTCGTTTAAACTTTAATCGTATACGTATGCTTAAACTTGTGTACTCGCCTTTGCTTTGGCATTGAATTGTATTTTAAAACCTGTTACAGGTTGATGAAGAGGATGCTATGAAAACAAATAGCAAGGACTTAGATACATACAAGTAGACGTTTAGGCTAAATTTGTTGTATCAATTTTTTTGTATTGTATTTGCTTCGATGTTGTACTTGACAATTGTTATTTGAAATGAAATTCGACTTTAATTAAATATTGTCATTATTAGCGTTGTGAGCAATGAGCAATCTCATTATCGTCTCACTTCGATGTTTCCGCCATCAGTTGGGGTGTGACACCTGCGCCGTCATCATTGGATGCGCTATCAGTGTGGAGGGTCCATACACGATCATCCATAGTAAGCATTGGATTTTGAACAGCCTCACACTCTTGCACCTTGTTGCTTGGAACTTCCGTAATGAAGTCGGCTAATATCTGGCCTTTAATAGCTGGACGTGGTTTATAAACAATATTGTGTCCCCCTACTTCGATCGCCCACTTCGCTAATCGGCCGAAGATGTCAGGTTTGGATAAGACTTGACCCAGATGGTAGTTCGTAAGAACTGTGATCACATGGCCAGAAAAATACCTGCGTAACCGACGGGATGCACGAACCAATGCTAAGGCAAGTTTTTCCATCATCGGGTATCGTGTTTCTGGGTCAGTTAATATTTTGCTAACATAGTAAATTAGAGTCTGGACCCTGCGCGTTCTATAAGCAAGACTGCGCCAACAGCAATGTCTGATGCGGAAAGGTATAGAATCAATGGCTCGCTCTTCTATGGGGCGGTGAGAGTAGGCAATTGAATCAAACATTCCTTCATTTGCTGAAAGGCTTTTTCTGTGTCAGGAGTCCATTAGAACTTGTTCTGTTTCACACAATTTCTCAAAGTACTGATGAATGGAAAGGATTTTGTCGCGTGATTTGCCAAGAATCAGTTCAGGGTGCAGCCAGTCGACCAACCAACTGTTGCATTTCTTTGATGGTTGAGGGTGAAGGCATACGCTGGATTGCTTCGACTTTCTTTGGGTTTACCTTAAAGCCGTCGCGTGTAACGATAAACCCCAAGAATTTCCCTTCCTCCATCCTGAACGAACATTTTCCAGGATTCAACTTCAAATTAACCTTGCGCAGGGACGCGAAAGTTTTTTTGAATATTTGTCAACATCATATCCTCTTGTGGACTCATGATGACCAGGTCATCGATGAATATTTGACCCGCATTGCGCAACCCAAAGGGCATCTTTGTGTAACAAAAGATCCGTTTGTCTGTGCGGAATGCTGTTTTATCTTCATCTTCTTTTTTCATCTGGATCTGGTGATAGCCCTTGTAGCAATCAAGAAAACATTTCCACCGGAGAAGTGAGGGAATCCACCTTTTTATCGACCTCTGGTAAGGAGTAGCAGTATTTTGGGCATGCGTTGTTCAAATCTTTGAAATCAACACACATGCACCATCCGCCGTTGTGCTTTTGGACCATAACTAGATTTGCTACCCATGTTTGATAGCGTACCTCTCTCAAAATACCAGCTTTGAGAAGCTCTGAAGCTTGTTCATTCATTGCGCGAGTTTTCTCTGTACCAAAATTGCGCTTCTTCTGTACAACTAGCTCAACGAATGGAAATGTCTGTAGTGCGTGCTCTGCGATGTCCCTGGGTACCCCCGTCATGTCCGTCTGTGACCAAGCAAAAATATCCATATTGCGAAAAAGAAGTTGTTTAAGTCGTGCCTTAACTGTGGGGTTCATGGCGGGACCTAACAACACCTTTTGCTCTGGGTATTTGTTGTTAAGTACCCATTTTTCTGGTTCACCATTCGGGGATGACTTCGCAACTTTCACCGGTGGTTCCTCCTCTATGGTCATAACTTCTTTCCTTGAATACATGATTGCCACACCGGTTTCTGTTGGAAAACCGTATGCAGCATGAAAAGTTGATGTAATCATATTGAAATTCCTTTGTGCGCGACGGCCGAGTAATACATCATGACGAGATGTTGCGAGCATCACCATAAATTGACTGGAACCATGCATGAATGTTTCCCATCTGAAAGAGTGACTGGGAAAGAGATATGCCCGAGGGGAAAAATGGCTTCATTAAAGAAACTGGTTAATGGGAAATCAACCGGTTCTAAGCGCGCTTTGTCTTCTGGGTCTAGCTGCTTAAAACACTGTTCATAAATGATATCCATAGAACTTCCCGGGTCGATGAACATGTGATCGGTGCGATAATGGCCGAAAATGCCAGTTATCACTACCGGTCGCTCTTCCTGAGGACCGCCGGGAACTATGGGAAAAATTACTTGCTGCTCGCGCCAATGCGGCGTACAACTCTTCTGATGACAATGTTTGCGCGCTGGACCACCTTGTACCATATGAACAAAAGCTTGCTTCATTTTCTTATTACTCGGGCCTTCTTCACCGCGAGTAATCTGACGAACTTCTTTGCGCACATTCTGAAGCAGGCGGGTGAGCTTCCCACTCTTCAATGCCTTCTCTATCTCCGTGTGCAAGATTATGCAATTGTTGGTGGCATGCCCAGTATCCTTGTGATAATCGCAAAAAAGGTTAGGATCCTAACCTTTTTTTATTTCTCATCTGTTGTGGCAGTTTAAACGAGCCTCAGTGTTGAGTACTTCCGCTGGGGTCTTCGTTAATAGTGTCCACTGCTTGTCTCGATTATCTTGTTTTGTCGCCCTTTAAGTAGTAATTTTGTTTATCGTTGCACGCGCGTCGATTGGTGAATAAGGAGAAGAGTTCTGGTTTGACTATTTTCAATTCTTCTTGTTTTCTTCCCAAAACTTCTGCTCATATCTTGCGGACGATATTGAGGCATGGAAGGTCGGTTGGAATTCAAATTGCGCTTAGTTTGAGCGTAAACTTTAGCTGCTGCCATAAGTTTTTCCCAACGTTTTGGGAGACCAGCAGTTCCAAACAAGACCTTTATCATCTCATCACACCTAACAGCGTATTTGAACTGTGCGCAAATCAGGTCTTCATGTACATCACCGATCTTTAAGACCTCTTTGTTGTAGCGCGTGATGAAATCTTCCAAACTTTCATCATCCCTCCGCCAGATATTCATAACGTCTGAGGAGTCTCTGACATATCGCCGCTGTTGGCTGAAGTGGGTCAGGAACTTATCCTTAAGATCATTCCAGGAAGTAAGTTTGCCCGTTGCCAGATTGTCAAACGATAAGCGCTCAGCGCCTATGAGGGTTTGAACAAACAAATGACACCACATTGGCAACATCCTGCGCCGGTGAACAAGCGCATGTGATCATCTGGATCCGTCATTCCATTAAATTTTCCCACATTGGAAGGTAACTTTGCACGTTCAAGTGGAGCCAACGCAATTCCTTCACAAACTTGGAATGTTCTACTGCTTCGGCCGGCCTATAGATCAAATTGTAATTATGTTCGGCCTCCGGATTGTATATAGCACGTGACGTAGGCTTGTACGCAGCGTAGTCTTTTGTCAATCGATGAAACACGCTAGCACTGTCACCTTCGTCATATGTTCTGTCAAATTCTTCGCGCTGGGTATCTTGCCCCTAGGATGGACGTGGACCCAGGCGAGAATGAATTGATGCTCGCCTCTGAGTGTTTGGCTCGTATCTTGGTCTAGACTGAGAATGCTCTTCTGTTTCTCGGTAGAAATGTGTGATGGTACATTTTCTCTAGCCGGAAAATTGTAACTTAATACTCATGGTGCAGGCAAAGCATGCATGTGAGCCGTGGGCAATTGCACCGGTGCAGCTGATGCGTTGGTTTGCGCACAAAGTTACGCATAAATGACATTTAAAGCAGTTTGAGATTTGACTTACCATGACATTGGAGTTTCACCAGGAGGTAATATTGACGCAATTGGAACAAAAGGGGTTTCTGCTTGAACCCTCGGAGTTACTGGAATGTTCACACGACCGGAATCATGACGAACATTAGCGTCCTCGGAGAATCCTTCTTCCACTTGTCCATCGACCCGAGAAATATGAACTGGGTTCTTGCCCTCGGCCTGAGGACCTCGTGGTACACTCGACGGACCATCAGCCATGGAAAATGGAATTTGGAAAAATAAATCAGAGACGGAGGTTAAGAAAGGAGATAATCGGATAGCGCCAATGAAGAAACACCAAACCAAATTATATTCGAAAAATATCTAAGTGCTAGTAAGAGGTCTCTGTATGTAAAGGTTTATCTGTTGGTTGACCGTCGATATGAAGATCTCCGTTCAAACTCACTGCAAAACTGAAAACCACTGTTAGTCTCGCCACAGGTAGAAGGGGGGGGGGTTCTCTCCGTGACCACACTTCGGCGTGAGAATAAGTATATTGACTTGTCATGGATAATGTATGTACCGAGTGAGTGAATAAGAGTGATCCTCCTTTAACCTGGAGGTGAGGTCCTTTCTTTATAGTCGGAGAGATTCATGCAAGAGATGGGCTGATGGGCCTTGGGCCTAGAAACGATAATCAGGAATATCCATTTTGTCCCTTCTGCCATGACCGTTAGTGATCCTTGGCAGGAAGGGCGCTTGGCGCACAGTGGATGGAGCCACGTGTCCTGCTGTAACATATGTGTAAATCGGGTTCTGAAAACCCGCCTCTTTATCAATCAAAGATTATTTATTTACGTGTTTAGTTATCTATTGATAATGATTAAGCTTAATGTTTAAAAATAAAAATTATAAAGAAAATTTAAAGATATAATCCATTGATTAAGAAAAACAAATCAACTAATAATTATTTCTTTTAAAAAAATTAAACAGGAAATAAAAAACTAAAGACAAGCGGTTTTCATTAAAAAAATATATATGGGTAAACCGGGAATCGAACCCGGTTTCATTCGGTCACACACACACTGCAACACCGCTGGTCTACACGCACGTATTGTGAAAATATTAAGAACTTAAAACTCTTGTTTCAAATGTATGTTTAAACCTGCAACAATTGGCAGCGAATCAAGGACGCGCTTTTCCTTCTTTTGAAACCTCCGACAGCTAAGCGGGATGTATTTTTGGCAAACTCAATTAGCTCGACTGTCATCCTTCTGGCTAATCTTCCAATCATCGAATAACCTTACCAAAATCAAACAAAGTCGGAACCTCCGCCACCCCCTATAAATACTAGGCGAACTCTCACAATCAACTCGCTTATTCTGCTCGCATTGCTCCGCTGCTCACCACTCCCCCCTGTTCCATCGGAAAACCGCCGCAGTCACTGGAATCCTCCCTTCGCCGGAATACAGCAGGTCGCCGGAAAGAAGTCACCGCTGTCACACCCCGACTCGCAGCGGAAAAGGTGATCGGGGCATGATTGGGTTTTCATCAAAGCTCATGACATTTATTATAATGTTTCATATTTATTATTACAATTTAAAGGAGAAAATACAATCAAATCATACAAATACAACATATTCTATACATCTTTCTAAACTTCATTATTTTTCTTCTAAGGCACTTTCCTATGTGTTCCTTGCTTCATCCTGTCCACCTGTATCATGTGTAAAAATGGTTTTTGGATCAACAAAAGTTGGCGAGTGAACCTTGTTAGAAAACATTTATTATTTATTTCTTGTTGTATTTAATATGGAAAAATTGTGCAATAATCATATATGAACAAACGTAAATAAACATACAATAACAATAACAAACGATAACATACAATAACAAACAAATAGCATACAATAACAAACAAATAGCATACAATAACAAACCACCTTGCATGAATATGTAACATGAATGATAATGTAAATGTTGGCAACGTCTCGTTCACGCTCATAGGTAATGGGGAACGGCTCACGCTCATAGGTAATTGGGAGCAGACGGCCTATGATGAAATGTATGTGCGATCAAGGCTCAATCAAACGGAGCCGATCGTATGTTGGCAACGCCTCGTTCACGCTCATAGGTAATGGGGAACAGCTCAACGCTCATAGGTAATGGGGAGCGGCGGCCTATGATAATGTATGTACTGAAAATGATAAATTTAATCTAAATAATAATCACACAAACAGATGATACATGTTGAATATACATTTGATCATGGATATGATGGATGCACAAGCGTTTAAATGTAATAAATAATAAGACACATGATAACACCCCAAAAACGTGATTAAAATGGGGAATTTGTAGAGATTCACTCACATTGGGTGCGTTCGGTTGATGATGTTGAATGCGCACGAGTTTAGAGGATTGATTGACGAGGAATAACTAACCTAATTAATAACGAAAAGGTACGGTAAATAAGCGGATTTTATTAATCAATTTTAATAGGATTTTTGGATATATTTTTGTGAGTTTAAGGCTGTTTTCTAACTTTAAAAACGTTTATTTTTAAGTATTTTTAATTGATTTTTAAATTAAATAAATAAATAAAAATAATAAAAAATGTTGACTTTTTGACTTTGACCGTTGACCGTTGACCATGACTGTTGACCGTTGACCGGTTCGGTCGGTTATATTGTTGCACTGAGTGAGATTTGAACCGGTGACCTCCCGTACGCGTGCACGCAGCTCTACCAACTGAGCTACGTGTCTACCCGAAATATTCTGTTTTTAATTATACTTATACACTATTTAATTTAATCCGAAAATCATTTATTTAAAAAGGCTTTAATTGTATCGAACCGGTGCCGTCAACAGGTCTCGAACCCGGGACCTGCGGTTTAGTGTTGCACACAGTCCACCGCTGGACTGTGTGTCTAACGGTTTAGTGTTGCACTGAGTGAGATTTGAACCGGTGACCTCCCGTACGCGTGCACGCAGCTCTACCAACTGAGCTACGTGTCTACCCGAAATATTCTGTTTTTAATTATACTTATACACTATTTAATTTAATCCGAAAATCATTTATTTAAAAAGGCTTTAATTGTATCGAACCGGTGCCGTCAACAGGTCTCGAACCCGGGACTGCGGTTTAGTGTTGCACACAGTCCACCGCCGGACTGTGTGTCTAACCTAGTTAATACTCTGTTTTTTATTATACTTAACATCTTATTGTGAGTTAACCCGGTTCGGTTTAAAAAAAAGACATTTTTTATTTCCGAGGATAGGGTCGTGATAGGGATCGAACTCGCGACGTGTGTGTATTGTTTGCACACAGTCCACCGCTGGACTGTGTGTCTAACCCGTTCATAATACTGATTTTAATAAATCTTATAATCATAAACGACTTCGTCTTCTTCGCTCAAGAACACAGACAATGATTAATCAACTGTTTCATGTTTAATTCGATTAACGAAAATTATCAGCGATTGAAAGGTAATGAACAGAGAGGGTTTGGGGAAAGGATGTACCTAACATGTGTCTTTCTCAGAACTCCGGCAAGGATTCGTCGGCTCTGTTTTGTGAACTTCGTCTGTTCGGATCAATTAACAGTTTTGATTGATTAGACATCAAATTGAATTACTGAGCAACGATTATCAGGAGGTTTAGATGATCTTACCGATTAACAACGTGATTTCGGAAATTCCAGCGATTTTCCGGCGAGTACAGAATATCCGGCAACGTCGTCTGGAATTGAATCTGGGTGATGGAGTGATGTTAGAATTGGTCTAACAATTGAATGAAACAGAAGGAGTCGAGGTATTTACCGTGTTGATGAAAGTCTCGGTTTTCCGGCGACTTGCAGAGAATTCCGGCGAGTGAAATTGATTCAAGAATCGGTGCGATTTTGAGCGAAAAGATTACCAGAGGCTAGGGTGTGCATTTATAGGGAAGAATCAAGTTGAATTGGGTCTGTTTCTAGCCTCGATTCATTGGTCAGTTATTCTCCGGCGGTTATGACTGATGCCGCGGAGCTAGACATCGGTTATAACCGATGGCGACGTTAATACGTACGTTAAGTCAAAAGTAACCGTCGATAATTGGCGAAATCGTCGGATTTTCCGGCGTCTGCGGATTTGGGCGCGCTGTTGACTGGGTTTGATTTCCAGTTTTATTATATGTATTAATTGTTTCAATAAATCAACAAGAAACACAAGTGGCGGAGTGGTTGAATGTTTGTGAGTTAAGACTTTGATGATTCTCTCGGCTGACCCGGGTTCGAAACCCGGCATCAGCATATTATTTTTATTTCATTATTTTTAATAAATTTTCAATTATAAATTTTATATTCTAATATATTTATTAATTATGTATCGTTTAAAATTAATTTGAGCATTAAATACGCAACGAAAATTTTAACTGGATTGTTCAGTTAATAAACGAAGCGGGTTTGGTTAACCCGGTTTTTTACGGATGTTACAACCGCCGGCTCAGTAGATTCGGTAGACCCTCATTTTTTTATTTCGAATTCTATGTAATTAACTTAATGAATGAATGAACCAGATTTAAAAAACCGGCGAGAGCAGGTTGGGTTAAAAATTCAAATTGAAGAAGACAATGCAAAACACGTGTTTTATATATTTAAATTACAAGATTCAACCAGGTTAGACACACAGTCCAGTGGTGGACTGTGTGCAAATATACCCGCCTGTCACATGTTTGAATCTGTGCACATCTACCGGCCCGATCACTTTCAAACCTTTTTAAAATTGATCACTTATGCAACACCCCCAGTTAGTGTATATGTGTATTTAAATCACAAGATTTGTTGGGTTAGACACCCAGCCCAGTTGGTCGGGCTGGGTGCACAACGTACTCAAAGTCACGGGATCGGATCGCATTCCACACACCGGCCGGATCAGTTTATTCCTTTTTAAGGATTTAATTAAAATCTGTTAAACCTAAAAAGTGTGTAAGTATAATTAAAATTCAGATTCTTTTGGGTTAGACACGTAGCTCAGTTGGAAGAGCTGCGTGCACACAACCGAGAGGTCGCGGGTTCGAACATCACCACGCGCATGCCAGCACTCCCATCGAACCGGTCTGACAGGCTTGTTAGTCTGACAAGATTTTTATATTATTTTATTTTTTTTTATTTTATATTAATATTAATTCTAAGGTTTTTATTAAAAGAAAAATCAAATAAAAGGTTTAAAAAATACATTTTCAAGGGCTTAGAATATCAACACAATCCATAAAAATAACCTAAAAACCTAAACAAAGGATTTTAACCTAAATATTAATTTAATTTATTTACTGAGTTATCGCGTTATTATTTCTAGGTTAGTACTTTCTCGTTGATTAAATTCCCAACTCGTGCGCTCTCCTTACCATTCAAGAATACGCACCCAAGGTGAGTGAATCTCTATAAATTCCCATGTGTCGTACCATTCCTTTATTTAATTCAAACACTTGTGCTTATATCATTTTGTGATCAAATGTGAATTGCTTGTTGTGTGGTTTATATGTGGATTTAATTTATCATTTCAGTGCACTCATTTCATTAGGCCCATCAGCTCCTCGTGGGATACGGGTTGAGCATCAGGTGCCTCATTAGATCGGCTCCGTTTGATTGAGTCTTGATCTCAAATACATGATCATTCATGTCATATATTTCATACAATGTGGTTTGTGATTGTTTACATATATGTGTTTGCTCACATGTGATTTATGCACGAATTTTCTTTAATAAATAAAACAAGCAATTATTTAAAATGTTTTATCAAGGTTCACTCGCCAACTTTTGTTGACCCAAAATCTCCCCTGTTTTACACATGATACAGGTGATCCAGTTGAGGAAAGAAACACTTAGGATGGCCTAGAAGAATAAACAAGTTATTGCGAAGGAATAAACATTTAGATTTGTTCTTTTTGTATTTGTATGAATTTTGTTTATTGGATATTTGAATTTGTAATTTGAATTTAATAAATATGAAACTTTGTAGTAAATATCATGAGCTTTGGTGATAACCCAATCATGCCCCGACTTTTATTCCGCGGCGGGTCAGGGTGTGACAGATTGGTATCAGAGCTTGTGGCTATAGGGATATAGGATAGGTTATTAGACCCTTAGAGCCTATACTATAGTTGATTAAATTTTAATTGTTTATGTGTTACATGCAAAATTCATGATGTTTATGTGTTTCATGTTTATTTTCACACCCATTATTATGCAAGCACACTCACAAGTACATGTTAATATGCAATGCTCATCATAGTTCATATCCTCATAACATGTCATATCTATGAAAGCACACACCTCACGATTTCCATGATTTTTGCAATGATTTCGTATTTTTCAAATCACATCAAAGTGAGTTTTCATGACGGGCATGTAGTAACTGGAAGGGTACGAGTACCGGTAGTCGGAACGTCCTGTCTAGGCTTGGCATTCGTATAAATCCAAAATAATGGACCAGTTTGCCTACCTGGGGACTAACGATGAGAGTACGAAGGACCTATTAGGCCAAAGCATGCCATACCAAACGTCGTGTGAGCTAACCCCACTTTGAGCTGTCATTGTGTCTACACCGAGACACCCCCTACCATACATCTCGCAATCATGTTTTACGATTTTCATTCGGGTGGTGCGAGTGTTAACCCACCGACACCAATGTGAATCTTACCAAGCCCAATAGTCATGGGGGCACACATGACTACACAGGCAATGGTATGGGGGACATTTGGAGGCCCAAACATGAGCAGACCCAAGACATCCTATGGATGTAGTTAAATTATTTTCAGTTATGTTGTTTTCATTCTTTTTACGACACATGACACCTAGGAAATTCTTGAACTCACAATCTTCCTACATATGTTCCTGTAGATGTCGACTAGGCAATTACGTGGAGGTAGAAAGTCAGGAAAGTCAAACGAACGCTTGGCCACGCAAATTGCCAAACAAATGGCCGCAGTGCTTCCTGACATCGTGCTACAGGTTCAACAAGCCCTCACCGCTAATCCCATCAACCCTCCCAACCAAGAAGACCAAAGCGTCGCCAACCCTCCTCCCAAGACCCCCAAATGCACCTACAAACACTTCAAATCCTACGATCCCCCAAAATATGAAGGGACTGAAAGTGTCACCGCTTTCCTTCCCTTGTTTGAGGAGATGGAAAACACCTTTCTCAATTGCGACTGTCCCGAGGACCGTAAGGTGCGTTAGGCGACTGGAAGGTTGTTTGGGGTAGCCCTTACCTGGTGGAACACGGAAAAGGGTAAGCGAGGTGTTGAAGATGCCATGGCCTTAACCTGGGAAGAGTTAAGGGAAATCATGACGAGATGCTTCTGTCCAAGAAGCGAAATCAAAAAGCTAGAAGACGAGTTTCACGCATTGAAACAAAAGGAAAGAGACCACGCTTCATACAATAAGAGATTTCTCGAGTTGAACCAGATGATCCGCAATCTGTTCACCCCCTTATACCGCTTAGTCGAACACTACATTCGAGGCCTCCCCTCGAAATGTTACAGTATCCCCTACTTTTAGAAATTTCGTCCCGAAATTTAAGTAGTAGTAGTAATAGGAAAAAGATGCGGGTATTTTTTGCGCATTGAGTCTTCACGTTCCCAAGTAAACTCAGGTCCCCGTTTCGACTCCCAGCGTACCCTAACAATTGGAATACGACTCCGTCTTAAACGTTTTTCTCCGAAGTCCATGATCTCTACTGGTCTTTCAATGAAATGCATAGATTCATCGATCTGAATATCTTCCAGGGGAATATGGAGGTTCTCATCGGCGAGGCACTTCTTCAAGTTTGATACGTGGAATGTGGGGTAAATTCTGTTGAGTTCTTCTGGTAGATCAAGCTTGTATGCTACAGGTCCTACTCTTTCGAGTATCTTGAAAGGTCCTATGTAGCGTGGTGCTAGCTTGCCTTTTTGGCCAAAACGAACTACTCCCTTCCACGGTGATACTTTTAAAAGTACATGATCACCAATGTTAAACTCCAAAGGTTTTTGTCGTTTATCTGCATAACTCTTTTGACGACTTTGAGCCGCTAGAAGATTGTTTCGAATTTGATGGATCTTGTCTGTGGTTTCTTGAATCAATTCTGGACCGATGATTTGAGCTTCCCCAATTTCGTGCCAACATACTGGAGATCGGCACTTACGACCATATAAAGCTTCAAAAGGTGCCATGCCGATACTTGAATGATAGCTGTTGTTGTACGAAAATTCAACTAATGGTAGATGAGCGTCCCAATTTCCCTTGAAGTTTATGACACATGCTCGAAGCATATCTTCAAGAGTTTGTATGGTGCGTTCAGATTGTCCATCAGTTTGAGGATGATAAGCGGTACTGAGGTCTAATCGTGTACCCAAAGCGGCTTGTACGGCTTGCCATGTTCGTGAAGTAAAACGACCATCACGATCTGAAATAATGCTTAACGGTACACCATGACGGCTTACGATTTCGCTGATGTAGATACGAGCTAACTTCTCGTTCTTGAAATATTCGCGGATCGGAATAAAGTGAGCTGATTTTGTAAGACGATCAATGATTACCCATATAGTGTCATACCCACCAGAAGTGCGAGGTAACCCGGTAATGAAATCCATGGTTATGTTTTCCCATTTCCATAGAGGTATTTCAGGTTGGACCAGAAGTCCTGAGGGTCTTTGAAGTTCAGCTTTCACCTTGGAACATGTAAGGCACTTGGAAACAAAAACAACAATATCCTTTTTCATTCCAGGCCACCAGTAGGTGTATCGAAGGTCTTGATACATCTTATCGGCTCCTGGGTGTATAGAGTATCGTGTTTTGTGAGCCTCATTCATAAGGAATTCACGAAGGTTGTTGTAGTCAGGAATCCATATGCGATCTAGATAGTACAGAATACCGTCAGATTTAGTTTCAATTTTAGGTTCAGCTCCACAGGACAGCTACTTTCGTACGTCGTCTTCCGTTACTGAAACATGTTGGGCTTCTCGAATTTGATCTTTGATGTCGGTTATGATTTGCGAACATAGAAGACGAATGGAGTTCGCATAACCCTTTCGACTGAGTGCATCAGCCACCACATTTGCCTTGCCAGGGTGATACCGAATTTCACAGTCGTAGTCATTAAGAAGTTCGACCCATCTTCGTTGCCTCATGTTTAACTCCTTTTGGTTGAAGATATGTTGAAGACTCTTGTGGTCAGTGTATATTTCACACTTAGTACCGTAGAGATAATGTCTCCATATCTTAAGAGCGAACACAACGGCTCCAAGTTCTAGGTCGTGGGTGGTGTAGTTCTTCTCATGAGTTTTGAGTTGTCTAGAAGCATAAGCTATCACCTTTCCTCTTTGCATTAGAACACAGCCTAGTCCTTGCCCTGACGCGTCGCAATAAACCACGAAGTCATCACAACCTTCAGGAAGAGTGAGGATAGGTGCATCACAGAGTTTTTGTTTAAGGGTTTGGAAGGCTTCTTCTTGTTTGGGTCCCCATACGAAGGGTTTTCCTTTATGAGTTAAAGCCGTGAGTGGTACAGCAATGCGGGAGAAATTTGAAATGAAACGGCGATAATAACCAGCCAAACCAAGGAATGATCTTACTTCGGTTGGTGTACGTGGCGCTTGCCATTCTTGTACCGCTTTGATCTTTGAGTGGTCGACATGTATTCCCTTGTCATTGACTACATGTCCAAGGAATTGTACCTCTTTTAACCAGAATTCGCATTTGGAGAATTTGGCGTAGAGCTTTTCATTCTCTAAGAGTATAAGGATGAGTCGAAGGTGCCGTTCATGATCAGACTTAGACTTTGAGTAAATGAGGATGTCGTCGATGAAAACTATAACAAAGCGATCGAGATAGGGTTTGCAGACTCTGTTCATTAGATCCATGAAGACAGCTGGAGCGTTGGTTAAACCAAATGGCATGACCATGAATTCATAATGACCATAACGAGTTCGGAAGGCGGTCTTTGGGACGTCTTTTTCATGTACTCTGAGTTGATGATAGCCAGAACGAAGGTCGATTTTTGAAAAACAGCTGGCGCCTTGAAGTTGGTCAAGAAGATCATCAATGCATGGTAATGGATAGCGGTTCTTGACCGTTAACTTGTTGAGTTCTCTGTAGTCGATGCACATGCGAAATGTTCCATCTTTCTTCTTCACAAAAAGGACAGGTGCACCCCAAGGCGAGGAGCTAGGAAGTATGAATCCTTTGTCCGTCAACTCTTGCAATTGACTGGCTAGCTCTTGCATTTTGGAGGGGGCTAACCTATAAGGAGACTTTGCAACTGGTGTAGCACCAGGTATAAGATCAATGCGGAATTCGACTTCTCTCACGGGAGGAAGTCCTGAGATGTCGTCAGGAAAAACTTGCGGAAAATCTTTTACTACAGGGATGTCTTCAAGTTTCTTCTCCTTGGTTCCCTTTGTGACGACATGAGTTAAAAATGCGACATAATTCTTGCGGAGATATTTTCGAGCTTGAAGACAGGACATGAATCTGAGCCCTTTCGATGGGGTTTCTCCAAAGATTCGCAGAGTCTCACCGTTTGTAAGAGGAATGCGTATAAACTTTTCGCGGCATACAACTTCAGCATGATGTTGGCTGAGCCAGTCCATACCAATTATAATGTCAAAGCTTCCCAACTTCATAGGAATGAGGTCAACTGGAAAATCATGATCGTTTAAGGTGAGAGTACAATTGCGTATAATAGAGTTTAATAAGACCGGTTTTCCGTCAGCAACTTCTACTGTATGGATTCCATGAGCTTATCACGAGTTTGGTTGAGGATGGGTTCAAATTCTACGGACACAAAACTTTTATCCGCGCCAGTATCAAACAACATGGATGCATAACTACCATTGATAAGAAACGTACCGTTAACCACATTGCTGTCAGCTCTAGCCTGATTAGCGTTGATGTTGAAAGCTCTTCCTCTTGCAGGTGGAGGAGCTTCGTTAGCCTGATTCACCAGATTTGCTTGGGCTTGAGCATGTATAATGTTCACCAAGCGTGGACAAGTGTTTCTAAAGTGGCTTGGGTCTCCACAATTGTAGCAAGCCCGCATAGGTTGCACCATGGGATAGTTGGGTTGGTAGTAGGATTGGGCTAAATGTTGGGTAGGTGGTAGTAGTAGTAGAGGTTGTTGGGCTTGACCCATTATTTGATGGTGGGTTTGGGTTGAGGGCTAGTGGCGGTTCGTCCGCTAAGGTATGCGACAGGTTTGAACAGTGTGACCTGCGCGACCACAGCCGGTGCAATGTTGGCAGGGATGATCAGGAAAGTGATGGTATTGGCAACGGTTGCATTTTAGGAATGGGCCAGAGTATGGCCTTTTATATGGTGCAGGTGAGGGGGCAACTTGGGTAATGGGTGCAGCAGGGATAGGGAAATTTGTTTGTGTCTAACCCGAAATAATTCTGTTTTTAATTATATTTATATACTGTTTTAGTTTATTCAAAATTCTTTTATTTTCAAAAAGGATTTTAATCATCGAACCGGCGTGTGTAACAGGTCTCGAACCCGGGACCTGTGGGTTAGTGTTGCACACAGTCCACCGCTGGACTGTGTGTCTAACCTGGTTAATATACCGATTTTTATTATACTTAACATCCTCCTTGAATTAATCCGGTTCAGTTAAAAAGAAAACTTCTTTATTACAGATAATGAGTTTGTGTCAAGGATCGAACTCGCGGCGTGTGATTAATGTGTGCAAACAGTCCACCGCTGGACTGTGTGTCTAACCCGAGTTATAATCCAAATTATTTAAACTTATATACAAACTAACTTCGTCTTCTTCGTTACAATATCACAGACAACGATTACCCTACTGTTTCTTGTTCAATTCGATTGACAAACATTCAAATGATTAAAATGAAATGGCAGGGAAGATTTTGGAAGTAAACATACTGGAGAAATGATCTTTCTCAGAATTCCGGCGAAGTCGTCGGCTCTGTTTTTATGGACTTTGTCTGAGCGGACCAATTAACAATTTTGATTAGCTAGATGTGGAATTGAAGTACTGAACAAGAGTTATCAGAATGTTTAAAGGTTTATACCGTTTCACAGCAAGTTCTAGAAATTCTCAGAAATTTTCCGGCGAGTGATGATTATCCGATATCGTCGCCTGGAACTGATTCTGATTGAAGGGTTTGAGTTAGCAAAAGCTTAACAACTGATAGAAGATAGAAGAATTGAGAAACTTACTGTTTTAATGGAAGACACGGTTTTCCGGCGAAAGTCCGGCGAGTTCAAAAAGCTTTTCCGACGAACTGAAAATAGAGCGAAAGTGAAATTGAAGGTTCTGTGGATGATTTTGAGTCGAGAGAGGAAGTTATTGTTGGAGTAATTCAGGAAATGAATATCTTCGGTTATAAAAACCGAACATCACCAGAATTCAAGTTAAGTCAAGACTGAATTGATTGAAGGTGTCGGTTTATCGGTTATAATCAGAATTCCACGATCACTCAAACGTCTTGGACGTTTGGAAGCCGATTACGGTTTCAGTTGGCGTAAACAGGTTGATTCCTGAGTGAAGTTATGTTTTAATTGATTCCTAGAACTTACAAAAACATCAAGTGGCGGAGTGGTTATATGTGCGCGAGTTAAGTCGTTAGACTCACCCGGCTGACCCGGGTTCGAATCCCGGCAGCCGGTTTTCTTTTTTATTTATTTTATTTTCACTTTTTATTAATTATAGTTTTTAAATTCTAATTTGTTTATAAATTTTTGCATCGTTTAAAATTAAAATAAACATAGATACGCAACGTAAAAATTATAACTTGATATTCGATTACAAACGAAACGGGTTTGAAAAACCCGTTTTCGACAAATGTTACAATGGGGAGCAGACGGCCTATGATGAAATGTATGTGCGATCAAGGCTCAATCAAACGGAGCCGATCGTATGTTGGCAACGCCTCGTTCACGCTCATAGGTAATGGGGAACAGCTCAACGCTCATAGGTAATGGGGAACGGCGGCCTATGATAATGTATGTACTGAAAATGATAAATTTAATCTAAACAATAATCATACAAACAGATGATACATGTTGAATATACATTTGATCATGGATATGATGGATGCACAAGCGTTTAAATGTAATAAATAATAAGACACATGATAACACCCCAAAAACGTGATTAAAACGGGGAATTTGTAGAGATTCACTCACATTGGGTGCGTTCGGTTGATGATGTTGAATGCGCACGAGTTTAGAGGATTGATCGACGAGGAATAACTAACCTAATTAATAACGAAAAGGTACGGTAAATAAGCGGATTTTATTAATCAATTTTAATAGGTTTTTTGGATATATTTTTGTGAGTTTAAGGCTATTTTCTAACTTTAAAAACGTTTATTTTTAAGTATTTTTAATTGATTTTTAAATTAAATAAATAAATAAAAATAATTAAAAAAATGTTGACTTTTTGACTTTGACCGTTGACCATGACTGTTGACTGTTGACCGTTGACCGGTTCGGTCGGTTATATTGTTGCACTGAGTGAGATTTGAACCGGTGACCTCCCGTACGCGTGCCAGCAGCTCTACCAACTGAGCTACGTGTCTAACCCGAAATATTTCTGTTTTTAATTATACTTATACATTATTTAATTTAATCCGAAAATCATTTATTTAAAAAGGCTTTAATTGTATCGAACCGGTGCGGTCAACAGGTCTCGAACCCGGGACCTGCGGTTTAGTGTTGCACACAGTCCACCGCTGGACTGTGTGTCTAACCTGGTTAATACTCTGTTTTTTATTATACTTAACATCTTACTGTGAGTTAACCCGGTTCGGTTTTAAAAAAAAAAACATTTTTTTTCCGAGGATAGGGTCGTGATAGGGATCGAACTCGCGACGTGTGTGTATTGTTTGCACACAGTCCATCGCTGGACTGTGTGTCTAACCCGTTCATAATACTGATTTTAATAAATCTTATAATCATAAACGACTTCGTCTTCTTCGCTCAAGAACACAGACAATGATTAATCAACTGTTTCATGTTTAATTCGATTAACGAAAATTATCAGCAATTGAAAGGTAATGAACAGAGAGGGTTTGGGGAAAGGATGTACTGAACAGGTATCTTTCTCAGAACTCCGGCAAGGATTCGTCGGCTCTGTTTTGTGAACTTCGTCTGTTCGGATCAATTAACAGTTTTGATGATTAGATATGAAATTGAATTACTGAGCAACGATTATCAGGAGGTTTAGATGATCTTACCGATTAACAGCGTGATTTCGGAAATTCCAGCGATTTTCCGGCGAGTACAGAATATCCGGCAACGTCGTCTGGAATTGATTCTGGGTGATGGAGTGATGTTAGAATTGGTCTAACAATGGAATGAAACAGAAGGATTCGAGGTTTACCGTGTTGATGAAAGTCTCAGTTTTCCGGCGACTTGCAGAGAATTCCGGCGAGTGAAATTGATTCAAGAATCGGTGCGATTTTGAGCGAAAAGATTACCAGAGGCTAGGGTGTGCATTTATAGGGAAGAATCAAGTTGAATTGGGTCTGTTTCTAGTCTCGATTCATTGGTCAATTATTCTCCGGCGGTTATGACTGATGTCCCGGAGCTAGACATCGGTTATAACCGATGGCGACGTTAATACGTACGTTAAGTCAAAAGTAACCGTCGATAATTGGCGAAATCGTCGGATTTTCTGGCGTCTGCGGATTTGGGCGCGCTGTTGACTGGGTTTGATTCCAGTTTTATTATATGTATTAATTGTTTCAATAAATCAACAAGAAACACAAGTGGCGGAGTGGTTGAATGTTTGTGAGTTAAGACTTTGATGATTCTCTCGGCTGACCCGGGTTCGAAACCCGGCATCAACATATTATTTTTATTTCATTATTTAATAAACTTTCAATTATAAATTTTATATTCTAATATATTTATTAATTATGTATCGATTAAAATTAATTTGAGCATTAAATACGCAACGAAAATTTTAACTGGATTGTTCGGTTAATAAACGAAGCGGGTTTGGTTAATCCGGTTTTTGTCGGATGTTACAGTATCCCCTACTTTTGGAAATTTCGACCCGAAATTTAAGTAGTGGCATGTTTGTCTCAAAAGGATGGTGTTTTACTTTGACAGTTACATACTTAGAAGGGAGTAAGAGTTTAAATTTTGTTTGAGGCGGTAACGTTCCTTGTAAGGGTTGAATACCCTGCTACAGGAATCGCTTTTTGTTGCCTACGGTAAAGAATATTTAGAAACAGAGTTGATTGACCAAGTATGATTTCATGCGCAAGAGTTTTGATATGTTTGGAAAGATAAGGTTATATCCTAAAACAAAACTTTTACTACTAAAACCTACATGGAACCTCTCATAACCGCCTGACAATGCCTCTGATCCTTTGGCAAGAATACTTATATATAGGAAGTACCAGCGGCGTATCCACTATATTCTTGTCAAATTTTCATTGGTTTTATCAGTAAGTCATGATTGGTTCTATGATATGACTCTAGAACATAAACAAACACAACAACCAAAGCCTGAGTCCTAATTCTGATAGTATACATGTTTGAATGGTGACAGTACCTCTCTCGTTTGTTATGATGGAGAGGTTAGTCTATGGAGAAATGGAACACAATCCAATTTCTTTAAATGATGAGATGATATGAATGCTAAATCAGTGAGTATAAAACAAACTTCAACCATGACATTACTAAATCCTACATGGAACTTCTCATAACCGCCTGATAATGCCTCTGATCTTTTGACAAGAATACTTATATATAGGAAGTACCAGTGGCGTATCCACCATATTCTTGTCAAATTTTCATTGGTTTTATCAGTAAGTTATGATTAGTCCTATGTGACTCTAAAACATAACAAACACAACAACCAAAGCTTGAGTCTTAATTCTGATAGTATACATGTTTGAATGATGACAGTACCTCTCTCGTTTGTTATGATGGAGAGGTTAGTCTATGTGGAAGTGAGACATAGCTCAACTTCTTTAAATGATGAGACTGAGATACGTCGTGAGGTATGATGATATGAATGTTAAATCAATGAGTATAAAACAAAACTGAAATAGTAATTCGCATTAAGATTCTTTGGATAAATTTCCAATTTATAACTGGGATACGTGAAAATTGAGATAACATAAAGAAAAACATAAAAACTAAGCGGTTGGAGTTGAATCTTGATTTTTGGTGAAGGAGACTAGTTGGGTGGTTCGTTTGGGCCGTCATTATCATCAATAGGATTGGAGTTGATGTTGAAAACACTTCCTCTTGCTGGTGGCCTAGTGGTTGGGTTTTCTTGATTTGCTTGGTTAACTGGGTTTGCTTGAGCTTGGGCGTTTATGATGTTAACCAACCGAGGGCACGTGTTTCTAAAATGAGTAGGGTCGCCACAACTGAAACAAGCTCGAACATATGGGAGCATGGGGTATTGAGGTTGTTGATATGTTTGGATCATGTTTTGAGTAGGGGGTAAGGTTTGGTTTTGAGAGGTGCGGCAAACCTTGCTCGAATGACCATAGCGTCCACAATTCGCACATAGTCGACAAGGTAAGGTAAATGGATGGTGATAAGAATAGGTATTGCATTGAGGGTGAGGTCCAAAGTAAGGTTTCTTATTTGGGTAAGTTGAGTTGGGTGCTACTTGAGTGATTGGGATAGCTTAGAGGGGTATGGCTTGTGACGTTGGTTGATTGTGTTGGGTGACAGCGAAAAGTTGCCCATCTCGTTTTCTCTTAGAAATGGGTTGAGAAGGGGATTCGGTTTGGGTGGAGTTTGAGGTTTCAGTTGATGCTTTATCCTTCTTCTTCTCCTCCTTGAAGTCTTTATTCCGTATGCGGTTCTCGGTGAGCTCTGTAGCTAACTCCATTGCTGCTTCCAAAGTTGCAAGTGTGGTACTTATTACAGAGTCTTGAATTTTTGAAGGAAGACCTCGAATGTAGTGCTCGATCAAACGGTAAAGAGGAGTGAACAAGTTGGGAACCATTTGATTTAACTCGAGGAATCTCTTGTTGTATGTGATGTGGTCGCCCTCCTTTTGTTTCAAAGAGTAGAACTCATCCTCCAATTTCTTGATTTCGCTCCTTGGGCAAAACCGTCTTGTCATGATTTCCTTCAACTCTTCCCAAGTCAAAGTCATAGCATCTTCAACACCTCGTTTGGCCTTCTCTGTATTCCACCATGTAAGTGCTAATCCACGTAAACGACCAGTAGCATATCGCACTTTGCGATCATCGGGGCAATCGCAATTTAGAAAAGTGTTTTCCATTTCTTCAAACCAATGGAGGAGAGCGGTGACACCTTCCGTCCCTTCGTATTTTGGAGGATCGCAGGATTTGAAATGCTTGTAGGTGCATTTAGTGGTTTTTGGGGGAGGATTGACAATGTTTTCATCTTCTTGATTGACGGGATTAGCGGTAAGGGCTTGTTGGACTTGAACTACAATGTTGGGTATTACGGTAGCCATTTGTTGAGCGATCTGGGCAGCCATGCGCTCGCGGGCTTTTCCTGATCTCATCTTCCTACGAGCGGAATTAGAAGACATCTACAGGGAATACATATCAAAAGTATGAGTTGGATGTTTAGGGATCATGTGTCGTATTTAGGAATGAACAAAAACAAATATAGAATAATAAATCTACTACATCCATAGGATGTCTTGGGCTTTGCTCGTAATTGGGCCTTGCATGCCGCCATACTTCACCTTCGTAATCATGTGGGCCCCCATGATTACGAAGTTTTTCATATGGTTCGCATGTGTTAGCCTGGTTACGTACACTAAAACCCGGAGAAAATCGAGAAACATGTATGTAACGTATGATATTCGGAATGTATCCAGGTGTGGACACGGTGACACCTCAAAGTGGGGTTAGTTCGAACGACGTTTGGTGTGGCATGCTTTGGCCTAATAGGTCCTTCGTACTCTCATCGTTAGTCCCCAGGTAGGCAAACTGGTCCGTTATATTGGATTTATACGAATGCCAACCTAGACAGGACGTTCCGACGACCGGTACTGGTACCCTTACAGTTACTACATGCCCGTCGCGGAACTCACTTTGATGAGATTTGAAAAATGCGACAAAATCTTGAATAACGGAAGTATGAAGATGATTTGAATATGTGCACATTGAAATATGTATGAGGAATATGTATGTATTTATGTATGTTTGACTGTAAATATAATTCACTATGTATCACAAAATGTAGTATCGGAAGTGTTTGCATGCATTTGTGTATGTAATAAATATGAAAGAAATAAACATCATGAGTTTGCATATAACCACATAAACAATTAAAATCTAATCAACTATAGTATAGGCTCTAAGGGTCTAATAACCTATCCTATATCCCTATAGTCAAAAGCTCTGATACCAATCTGTCACACCCCGACCCGCAGCGGAAAAGGTGATCGGGGCATGATTGGGTTTTCATCAAAGCTCATGACATTTATTATAATGTTTCATATTTATTATTACAATTTAAAGGAGATCATACAATCAAATCATACAAATACAACATGTTCTATACATCTTTCTAAACTTCATTATTTTTCTTCTAAGGCACTTTCCTATGTGTTCCTTGCTTCATCCTGTCCACCTGTATCATGCGTAAAAATGGTTTTTGGATCAACAAAAGTTGGCGAGTGAACCGTGTTAGAAAACATTTATTATTTATTTCTTGTTGTATTTAATATGGAAAAATTGTGCAATAATCATATATGAACAAACGTAAATAAACATACAATAACAATAACAATAACAAACGATAACATACAATAACAAACAAATAGCATACAATAACAAACCACCTTGCATGAATATGTAACATGAATGATAATGTAAATGTTGGCAACGTCTCGTTCACGCTCATAGGTAATGGGGAACGGCTCACGCTCATAGGTAATGGGGAGCAGACGGCCTATGATGAAATGTATGTGCGATCAAGGCTCAATCAAACGGAGCCGATCGTATGTTGGCAACGCCTCGTTCACGCTCATAGGTAATGGGGAACAGCTCAACGCTCATAGATAATAGGGAGCGGCGGCCTATGATAATGTATGTACTGAAAATGATAAATTTAATCTAAACAATAATCACACAAAGATGATACATGTTGAATATACATTAAATCATGGATATGATGGATGCACAAGCGTTTAAATGTAATAAATAATAAGACACACGATAACACCCCAAAAACGTGATTAAAATGGGGAATTTGTAGAGATTCACTCACATTCGGTGCGTTCGGTTGATGATGTTGAATGCGCACGAGTTTAGAGGATTGATCGACGAGGAATAACTAACCTAATTAATAACGAAAAGGTACGGTAAATAAGCGGATTTTATTAATCAATTTTAATAGGATTTTTGGATATATTTTTGTGAGTTTAAGGCTCTTTCTAACTTTAAAAACGTTTATTTTTAAGTATTTTTAATTGATTTTTAAATTAAATAAATAAATAAAAATAATAAAAAATGTTGACTTTTTGACTTTGACCGTTGACCATTGACCATGACTGTTGACCGTTGACCGGTTCGGTCGGTTATGTTGTTGCACTGAGTGAGATTCGAACCGGTGACCTCCCGTACGCGTGCACGCAGCTCTACCAACTGAGCTACGTGTCTAACCCGAAATATTTCTGTTTTTAATTATACTTATACACTATTTAATTTAATCCGAAAATCATTTATTTAAAAAGGCTTTAATTGTATCGAACCGGTGCGGTCAACAGGTCTCGAACCCGGGACCTGCGGTTTAGTGTTGCACACAGTCCACCGCTGGACTGTGTGTCTAACCTGGTTAATACTCTGTTTTTTATTATACTTAACATCTTACTGTGAGTTAACCCGGTTCGGTTTTAAAAAAAAACATTTTTTATTTCCGAGGATAGGGTCGTGATAGGGATCGAACTCGCGACGTGTGTGTATTGTTTGCACACAGTCCACCGCTGGACTGTGTGTCTAACCCGTTCATAATACTTATTTTAATAAATCTTATAATCATAAACGACTTCGTCTTCTTCGCTCAAGAACACAGACAATGATTAATCAACTGTTTCATGTTTAATTCGATTAACGAAAATTATCAGCGATTGAAAGGTAATGAACAGAGAGGTTTGGGGAAAGGATGTACCGAACAGGTGTCTTTCTCAGAACTCCGGCAAGGATTCGTCGGCTCTGTTTTGTGAACTTCGTCTGTTCGGATCAATTAACAGTTTTGATTGATTAGATATGAAATTGAATTACTGAGCAACGATTATCAGGAGGTTTAGATGATCTTACCGATTAACAACGTGATTTCGGAAATTCCAGCGATTTTCCGGCGAGTACAGAATATCCGGCAACGTCGTCTGGAATTGATTCTGGGTGATGGAGTGATGTTAGAATTGGTCTAACAATGGAATGAAACAGAAGGAGTCGAGGTATTTACCGTGTTGATGAAAGTCTCGGTTTTCCGACGACTTGCAGAGAATTCCGGCGAGTGAAATTGATTCAAGAATCGGTGCGATTTTGAGCGAAAAGATTACCAGAGGCTAGGGTGTGCATTTATAGGGAAGAATCAAGTTGAATTGGGTCTGTTTCTAGTCTCGATTCATTGGTCAATTATTCTCCGGCGGTTATGACTGATGTCGTGGAGCTAGACATCGGTTATAACCGATGGCGACGTTAATACGTACGTTAAGTCAAAAGTAACCGTCGATAATTGGCGAAATCGTCGGATTTTTCGGCGTCTGCGGATTTGGGCGCGCTATTGACTGGGTTTGATTCCAGTTTTATTATATGTATTAATTGTTTCAATAAATCAACAACAAACACAAGTGGCGGAGTGGTTGAATGTTTGTGAGTTAAGACTTTGATGATTCTCTCGGCTGACCCGGGTTCGAAACCCGGCATCAGCATATTATTTTTATTTCATTATTTTTAATAAATTTTCAATTATAAATTTTATATACTAATATATTTATTAATTATGTATCGTTTAAAATTAAGTTGAGCATTAAATACGCAACGAAAATTTAAGCTGGATTGTTCAGTTAATAAACGAAGCGGGTTTGGTTAACCCGGTTTTTGACGGATGTTACAACCGCCGGCTCAGTAGATTCGGTAGACCCTCATTTTTTAATCCGAATTCTACGTAATTAACTTAATGAATGAATGAACCAGATTTAAAAAACCGGCGAGAGCAGGTTGGGTTAAAAATTCAAATTGAAGAAGACAAAGCAAAACACTTGTTTTATATATTTAAATTACAAGATTCAACCAGGTTAGACACACAGTCCAATGGTGGACTGTGTGCAAATATACCCGCCTGTCACATGTTCGAATATGTGCACATCTACCGGCTCGATCACTTTCAAACCTTTTTAAAATTGATCACTTATGAACAACCCAGTTAGTGTATATGTGTATTTAAATCACAAGATTTGTTGGGTTAGACACCCAGCCCAGTTGGTCGGGCTGGGTGCACAACGTACTCAAAGTCACGGGATCGGATCGCATTCCACACACCGGCCGGATCAGTTTATTCCTTTTTAAGGATTTAATTAAAATCTGTTAAACCTAAAAAGTGTATAAGTATAATTAAAATTCAGATTCTTTCGGGTTAGACACGTAGCTCAGTTGGAAGAGCTGCGTGCACACAACCGAGAGGTCGCGGGTTCGAACCTCACCACGCGCATGTCAGCACTCCCATCGAACCGGTCTGACAGGCTTGTTAGACTGACAAGATTTTTATATTATTTTATTTTTTATTTTATATCAATATTTTAATTCTAAGGTTTTTATTAAACGAAAAATCAAATAAAAGGTTTAAAAATATACATTTTCAAGGGCTTAGAATATCAACACAATCCACAAAAATAACCTAAAAACCTAAACAAAGGATTTTAACCTAAATATTAATTTAATTTATTTACCGAGTTATCGTGTTATTATTTCTAGGTTAGTACTTTCTCGTTGATTAAATTCCCAACTCGTGCGCTCTCCTTACCATTCAAGAATACGCACCCAATGTGAGTGAATCTCTATAAATTCCACGTTTTAATCACGTTTTGGGTGTATCATGTGTCGTACCATTCCTTTATTTAATTCAAACACTTGTGCTTATATCATTTTGTGATCAAATGTGAATTGCTTGTTGTGTTGTTTATATGTGGATTTAATTTATCATTTTAGTGCACTCATTTCATTAGGCCCATCAGCTCCTCGTGGGATACGGGTTGAGCATCAGGTGCCTCATTAGATCGGCTCCGTTTGATTGAGTCTTGATCTCAAATACATCATCATTCATGTCATATATTTCATACAATGTGGTTTGTGATTGTTTACATATATGTGTTTGCTCACATGTGATTTATGCACGAATTTTCTTTAATAAATAAAACAAGCAATTATTTAAAATGTTTTATCAAGGTTCACTCGCCAACTTTTGTTGACCCAAAATCTTCCCTGTTTTACACATGATACAGGTGATCCAGTTGAGGAAAGAAACACTTAGGATGGCCTAGAAGAATAAACAAGTTATTGCGATGGAATAAACATTTAGATTTGTTCTTTTTGTATTTGTATGAATTTTGTTTATTGGATATTTGAATTTGTAATTTGAATTTAATAAATATGAAACTTCTTAGTAAATATCATGAGCTTTGGTGATAATCCAATCATGCTCCGACTTTTATTCCGCTGCGGGTCAGGGTGTGACAGATTGGTATCAGAGCTTGTGGCTATAGGGATATAGGATAGGTTATTAGACCCTTAGAGCCTATACTATAGTTGATTAAATTTTAATTGTTTATGTGTTACATGCAAAATTCATGATGTTTATGTGTTTCATGTTTATTTTCACACCCATTATTATGCAAGCACACTCACAAGTACATTTAATATGCAATGCTCATCATAGTTCATATCCTCATAACATGTCATATCTATGAAAGCACACACCTCACGATTTCCATGATTTTTGCAATGATTTCGTATTTTTCAAATCACATCAAAGTGAGTTTTCACGACGGGCATGTAGTAACTGGAAGGGTAAGAGTACCGGTAGTCGGAACGTCCTGTCTAGGCTTGGCATTCGTATAAATCCAAAATAATGGACCAGTTTGCCTACCTGGGGACTAACGATGAGAGTACGAAGGACCTATTAGGCCAAAGCATGCCATACCAAACGTCGTGTGACCTAACCCCACTTTGAGCTGTCATTGTGTCTACACCGAGACACCCTCCTACCATACATCTCGCAATCATGTTTTACGATTTTCATTCGGGTGGTGCGAGTGTTAACCCACCGACACCAATGTGAATCTTACCAAGCCCAATAGTCATGGGGGCACACATGACTACACAGGCAATGGTATGGGGGACATTTGGAGGCCCAAACATGAGCAGACCCAAGACATCCTATGGATGTAGTTAAGTTATTTTAAGTTATGTTGTTTTCATTCTTTTTACGACACATGACACCTAGAAATTCTTGAACTCACAATCTTCCTACATATGTTCCTGTAGATGTCGGCTAGGCAATTACGTAGAGGTAGAAAGTCAGGAAAGTCAAACGAACGCTTGGCCACGCAAATTGCCAAACAAATGGCCGCAGTGCTTCCTGACATCGTGCTACAGGTTCAACAAGCCCTCACCGCTAATCCCATCAACCCTCCCAACCAAGAAGACCAAAGCGTCGCCAACCCTCCTCCCAAGACCCCCAAATGCACCTACAAACACTTCAAATCCTACGATCCCCCAAAATAGAAGGGACTGAAGGTGTCACCGCTTTCCTTCACTGGTTTGAGGAGATGGAAAACACCTTTCTCAATTGCGACTGTCCCGAGGACCGTAAGGTGCGTTACGCGACTGGAAGGTTGTTTGGGGTAGCCCTTACCTGGTGGAACACAGAAAAGGGTAAGCGAGGTGTAGAAGATGCCATGGCCTTAACCTGGGAAGAGTTAAGGGAAATCATGACGAGACGCTTCTGTCCAAGAAGCGAAATCAAAAAGCTAGAAGACGAGTTTCACGCATTGAAACAAAAGGAAGGAGACCACGCTTCATACAATAAGAGATTTTCTCGAGTTGAACCAGATGATCTGCAATCTTTCACCCCCTTATACCGCTTAGTCGAACACTACATTCGAGGCCTCCCCTCGAAAATCCAAGATTCGGTTTTAAGCACTTCGCCTGCAACACTTGAAGCCGCAATGGAGTTAGCTAAGGAACTCACTGAAAATCGCATTCGAAACGGCAAATTCAAGGATGAGAAGAAGAAAACACCTATTGAGACCCCAACTCCAAACCACCCAGTTTCATCCTCGAAGTTTGCTGGTAAGAGGAAGCGAAATGGCAAGAATTTTGCTGTCACCCAAACCAACCCTCCCATCACTGCTGCACCAATCACCCAAGTTGCCCCTCCAGCCGCACCATTCAAAAGGCCATACACTGGCCCACACCCAAAGTGTAACCGTTGTCAATACCATCACCCTCCTGAAAACCCCTGCCAACATTGCACAAGTTATGGCCGTGCGGGTCACACCATCCAAACCTGTCGTACCCTTCAGCGATTGAACCGCAGTCAACCCCCAACCTAAACCCAAAATCAAATGGTGGGCCAAGCCCAACAACCCTTACTTCTACCGCCTGCTCAACTCGCAACCCAACCTTACTACCAACCCAACTACCCCATGATGCAACCCGCGAGCCTGTTTCAATTGTGGGGACCCAAACCACTTCAGGAACACTTGCCCACGCCTAGTGAACATCATCCATGCCCAAGCTCAAGCGAACCCGGTAAACCAAGCTAACCAAGCTCCTCCACCTGCTAGAGGAAGAGCTTTCAATATCAATGCCAACCAAGCCAGGGCTGACAACAATGTGGTCAACGGTACGTCTCTCATCAATGGTAGTTATGCATCCATATTATTCGATACTGGTGCGGATAAGAGCTTTGTGTCCTTAGAATTTGAATCTATACTCGACCAACCTCGTGTTAATCTCATTGAATCTCTGACGGTGGAAGTTGCTGACGGAAAACCCACTTCATTAAATTCTATTATACGCGATTGTACTCTCACCCTAAATGATCACAATTTCCCAATTGATCTCATTCCTATGAAATTGGGAAGTTTCGATATTATCATCGGCATGGATTGGCTCAGCCAGCATCACGCTGAGGTGGTGTGCTACGAAAAATTCATTCGTATTCCTCTCGCCGACGGTCAGACACTACGTATCTTTGGGGAAACCCCTTCGAAAGGACTCAAATTGGTGTCCTACCTTCAAGCCCGAAGTTATCTTCGCAAGAACTATGTCGCATTTCTAGCTCACGTCGTCAAGAAGGGAGGCAAGGAGAGGAAGCTCGAAGATATTCCAATTGTGAAAGAATTCCCACAAGTTTTTCCCGACGACGTTTTAGGTCTCCCTCCGGTGAGAGAAGTCGAATTTCGCATCGATCTTGTGTCTTAAGCCACACCGGTCGCAAAAACTCCTTATAGGTTAGCCCCATCCGAGATGCAAGAGTTGGCCAGTCAACTGCAAGAGTTGACTGTCAAAGGATTCATACGTCCTAGCTCATCGCCTTGGGGTGCACCTGTTCTTTTTGTGAAGAAGAAAGATGGAACGTTTCGCATGTGCATTGATTATAGAGGACTCAACAAGTTGACAGTTAAGAATCGATATCCAGTGCCTCGCATTGATGACCTCCTAAACCAACTTCAAGGCGCCACCTGCTTTTCCAAAATCGACCTTCGTTCTGGTTATCATCAGCTTAGAATGCGCGAAGAAGATATCCCAAAAACCGCCTTCCGAACTCGTTATGGTCATTACGAGTTCATGGTCATGCCCTTCGGTTTAACCAACGCCCCCGCTGTCTTCATGGATTTAATGAATAGGGTATGCAAACCCTACCTCGACCGTTTCGTCATAGTCTTCAGCGACGACATCCTTATCTACTCCAAGTCAAAATCCGATCATGAGCGACACCTTTGTCTCATTCTTACACTCTTAAGAACTGAAAGGGTTTACGCTAAGTAAATGTGAATTCTGGTTAGGAGAAGTACAATTCCTTGGTCATGTCGTCAATGACAAAGGGATTCATGTCGATCCTTCGAAAATCAAAGCAGTACAGGAATGGAAAGCGCCACGTACCCCTACCGAAGTTAGGTCATTTCTCGGCTTGGCTGGTTACTACCGACGCTTCATTGCCAATTTTTCCCGTATCGCCGTTCCGCTCACGGCCTTGACTCACAAAGGAAAACCCTTCATTTCGGGACCTAAGCAAGAGGAGGCCTTCCAAACTTTAAAGCAAAGGCTTTGTGACGCACCTATCCTTACACTCCCTGAGGGTTGCGATGACTTTGTGGTTTATTGCGACGCATCAGGGCAAGGTCTAGGCTGCGTATTGATGCAAAGAGGAAAGGTGATAGCCTATGCCTCTAGGCAACTCAAAGTTCATGAGAAAAATTACACCACCCACGACCTGGAACTTGGAGCCGTCGTGTTCGCTCTCAAGATATGGAGACATTACCTCTACGGTACCAAGTGTGAAATATACACTGACCACAAGAGTCTCCAACATATCTTCAACCAGAAAGAGTTGAATATGAGGCAACGAAGATGGGTCGAACTTCTCAACGATTACGACTGTGAAATTCGGTACCATTCTGGCAAGGCAAACATGGTGGCCGATGCGCTCAGTCGAAAAGGATTGCGAACTCTATTCGTCTTCTATGTTTGCAAATCATAACTGACATCAAAGATCGAATTTGGGCAGCTCAACATATTTCTGTAATGGAAAATGATGTACGCGATGAGCTGTCATGTGGAGCTGAACTAAAAATTGAAACCAAATCCGACGGTATTCTACATTATTTAAACCGCATATGGATTCCTGGTCGTGACAACCTTCGAGATTTCCTCATGAATGAGGCACACAAAACACGATACTATGTACACCTAGGAGCCGATAAGATGTATCAAGACCTACGATACACCTACTGGTGGCCTGGCATGAAAAAGGATATCGCTGTCTTTGTTTCCAAGTGCCTAACCTGTTCAAAAGTAAAAGCTGAACATCAAAGACCTTCAGGACTTCTAGTCCAACCCGAAATACCTGTATGGAAGTGGGAAAACATAACCATAGAATTCATTACCGGGTTACCTCGCACCTCCAGTGGGTATGACACCATATGGGTAATAATCGATCGTCTTACAAAATCATCTCATTTCATTCCGATTCGCGAGGACTTCAAGAACGAGAAGTTAGCTCGTATCTACATCAGCGAGATCCTAAGCCGTCATGGTGTACCATTAAGCATCATTTCAGACCGCGATGGTCGTTTCACTTCACGAACATGGCGAGCCGTACAAACCGCTTTGGGTACACGATTAGACCTCAGTACCGCCTTTCACCCTCAAACTGATGGCAATCTGAACGCACCATCCAAACCCTTGAAGACATGCTTCGAGCATGTGTCATAGACTTCAAAGGGAACTGGGACGCTCATCTACCGTTAGTCGAGTTTTCGTACAACAATAGCTATCATTCAATTATCGGCATGGCTCCTTTCGAAGCTTTATACAGTCGTAAATGCCGATCTCCAGTATGTTGGCACGAAATTGGTGAAGCGCAAATCACCGGACCTGAACTGATTCAAGAAACGACCGACAAGATCCTTCAAATTCGAAACAATCTTCTAGCGGCTCAAAGTCGTCAAAAGAGTTATGCTGACAAACGACGAAAGCCTTTGGAATTTGACGTTGGTGATTAAGTACTTTTGAAAGTATCACCGTGGAAGGGAGCGGTTCGTTTTGGCCAGAAGGGCAAGCTAGCACCACGCTACGTAGTGTAACATTTGTCGAAAAACGGGTTTTCGAAACCCGCTTCGTTTAATGACCGAACAATCAGTTTTAAATTTTTGTTGTTCATTTGCGGCTTATTTTAATTTTAAACGATTCATAATTGATCAACAAACTAAAAGATATAAATTAAAAATTTAAAAATATGAAAAGGAATTAATTAAAAAGGAAAACCGGCTGCCGGGAGTCGAACCCGGGTCAGCCGGTTATTTCCCCAAAGTCTTAAATCACACAACATAAACCACTCCGCCACTTTGATTTTCTGTTAAGTTAATGGAATTATTAAATCAAATAATGATGTGCGGAATTCAAACTCAGTCAACTTGCGCCCAAACAGCTGTCGTCGGAAATCCCGACGACTTCGGCCATAAAACACGCTTTCGCTCAATTTAATCAATCAATTAACTCTGGCGACAGCTATAGCCAACGTCTGAAACCGCGTCACCAGCCAAATCACCGGAGAACGGTTGACTTCGAATTAAGACCGAATTCAGACCCCATTCATCTCGATGCTACCCTATAAATTCACCCACAATTCACCAGAAACCTATTCACTCTCAAATCGCACCTTTTCTCGACGAAAATTGACTCGCCGGAAAACATCTGCAAGTCGCCGGAAAACCGAGACTTCCACCTGCACGGTAATTACTTCGAGTTTTCTGGCTCATTCCTTTATTAGACAAATTCTAATATAAATCCCTCACCCAGAATCCTTTGCAGTCGACATTGCCGGATTATCTGATTCGCCGGAGAAATTTCTGAACTTTCAGGGGAACTGCTGATTATCGGTATGATTCTTCTGTTTCACTGATTAGTCATTACCCAGTAGTCCTACTTCACATCTAATCCTTCCAAATTGTTGGTAGATTCTACCAGCCGCAACTCAACCAGACGGAGCCGACGACCTTGCCGGACGTCTGAAGAAAAGCGAGCAGTCGGTACAATCAACTCTCCAATCTCTTTCCATTCATTTTCTTTTCGATGTCTCATAACCTTCATTGAACTAACTTAGCAAATAACAGTCCTTTGATCGATGATGATGTTTTGAATGAAGAAGACGAAGTGTGGTATAATTTAAGAATAATTAAAATCGGTTTAATAAACGGGTTAGACACACAGTCCAGCGGTGGACTGTGTGCAACAAACATACACGAGACGCGAGTTCGAATCCTGTCCCAGCTTTACCCATTTGAAATAAAAATCCGCCTTTTTAACTGAACCGGGTCGACGCACAGTATATGTTAAGTATAATAAAAACCGAGTTAATAACCAAGTGACATACACAGTCCAGCGGTGGACTGTGTGTACGCTAACCCACAGGTCCCGGGTTCGAGACCTGTGGTCAGCACCGGTCCGATGAGTTTAAAAGCTTTTTAAAAATAAATAATTTTCGGTTTAAAGTAAATAGTATATAAGTATAATTAAAAACAGAATTATTTCGGGTTAGACACGTAGCTCAGTTGGTAGAGCTGCGTGCACGCGTACGGGAGGTCTCGGGTTCGAGCCTCACTCAGCGCACAATTTCTCACAATTAAACCGGTCAACAGTAACGGTCAACGGTCAACGCTCTCGGTCAACGGTCAAAGTCAACTTTTTTATTATTTATTTTATTTTTTTAATCAATTATTTAAATTAAAAATCAATTAAAAATACTTAAAAATAACGTTTTCAAGGTTAGAAAATAGCCTTAAACTCGCAAATTTATACCCAAAAATCTTATTAAAATAGTTAATAAAATCCACACACTTACTCTACCTTTCGTTATTTTTTTGGTTAGTTATCTCTCGTCAATCAATCCATTAAACTCGTGCGCATTCAGCAATCTTCACACAAACGCATCCAATGTGAGTGAATCTCTACAAATTCCCCGTTTTAATCACATTTTGGGGTGTATCATGTGTCATACTTATTTATTGTAATTAATCATTGTGCATCCATCATGTTTATGATCAATGTGTATTCAAGGTGTATCAATTGACTGTGTGGTTGAAGTTTAGATTAATGTTGTCATTTCAGTACATACATTTCATAGGCCGCCGCTCCCCATTACCTATGAGCGTGAGCTGTTCCCCATTACCTATGAGCGTGAACCAGGCGTTGCCAACATAAGATCGGCTCCGTTTGATTGAGCCTTGATCTCACATACATTAGCATAGGCCGTCCGTTCCCCATTACCTATGAGCGTGAACGGGACGTTGCCAACACATACATTGTTACTTCTATATCATGCTTAAGCAAGGTGGTTTGTGATTGTTATGTTCGCATACATTTGTTCATATATGATTATTGCACAATTTTTCCTAAATTAAATTACAATAATTAATCAATAACAAATGTTTTAAACAAGGTTCACTCGCCAACTTTTGTTGACCCAAAATTTCCCATTTTTACACATGATACAGGTGATCAAGTTGAAGCAAGAAACAATTAGGGCGGCCTAGAAGAATAAACCAGTTTAGATTATGGATTTGTTTAGTTAATCTTTCCTTTCCTTGTATTGTATGAATTTGACTTGAACTTTGAAATGTAATTTGGATTTAATAAATATGAAACATATTAGTAAACATCATGAGCTTTGGTGATAACCCAATTATGCCCCGACTCTTATTTCCGCTGCGGGTCGGGGTGTGACACGTAGGACCTTTCAAGATACTCAAAAGAGTAGGTCCTGTAGCATACAAGCTTGATCTACCAGAAGAGCTCAGCAGAATTCATCCCACGTTCCACGTACCAAACTTGAAAAAGTGCCTCGCCGACGAAAACCTCCATATTCCGCTAGAAGACATTCAAGTCGATGAATCGATGCACTTCGTTGAAAGACCAGTGGAAATCATGGATTTCGGTGAGAAGAGTTTAAGGCGAAGTCGTATTCCAATCGTCACGGTGCGTTGGGAGTCAAAACGAGGACACGAGTTTACTTGGGAACGTGAAGACTCAATGCGCGAGAAATACCCGCACCTCTTTCCAGTTGCGACCACTACTTAAATTTCGGGACGAAATTTCCAAAAGTAGGGGATACTGTAACATACGTGTAAATCGGGTTCCGAAAACCCGCCTTTTTTATTAATCAAATATTATTTATTTACGTGTTTAGTTATCTATTGATAATGATTAAGCTTAATGTTTAAAAATAAAAATTATAAAGAAAATTTAAAAATATAATCCATTGATTAAGAAAAACAAATCAACTAATAATTATTTCTTTTAAAAAAAATTAAACAGGAAATAAAAACAAACTAAAAACAAGCGGTTTTCTTTAAAAAAATTTATGGGTAAACCGGGAATCGAACCCGGGTTCACTCGGTCACACACACACTGCAACACCGCTGGTCTACACGCACGTATTGTGAAATATTAAGAACTTAAAACTCTTGTTTCAAATGTATGTTGAAACCTGCAACAATTGGCAGCGAATCAAGGACGCGCTTTTCCTTCTTTTGAAACCTCCGACAGCTAAGCGGGATGTATTTTTGGCAAACTCAATTAGCTCGGCTGTCATCCTTCTGGCTAATCTTCCAATCATCGAATAACCTTACCAAAATCAAACAAAGTCGGAACCTCCGCCACCCCCCTATAAATACTAGGCGAACTCTCACAATCAACTCGCTCATTCTGCTCGCATTGCTCCGCTGCTCACCACTCCCCCCCTGTTCCACCGAAAAAACCGCCGCAGTCACTGGAATCCTCCCTTCGCCGGAATACAACAGGTCGCCGGAAACAAGTCACCGCCGGCTCAGAAGATTCGGTAGACCCTCATTCTTTTATTTCGAATTCTACGTAATAACTTAATGAATGAATGAATCAGATTTAAAAAACCGGCGAGAGCAAGTTGGGTTAAAAATTCAAATTGAAGAAGACAAAGCAAAACACGTGTTTTATATATTTAAATTACAAGATTCAACCAGGTTAGACACACAGTCCAGTGGTGGACTGTGTGCAAATATACCCGCCTGTCACATGTTCGAATCTGTGCACATCTACCGGCCCGATCACTTTCAAACCTTTTTAAAATTGATCACTTATGCAACAACCCAGTTAGTGTATATGTGTATTTAAATCACAAGATTTGTCGGGTTAGACACCCAGCCCAGTTGGTCGGGCGGGGTGCACAACGTACTCAAAGTCACGGGATCGGATCCCATTCCACACACCGGCCGGATCAGTTTATTACTTTTTAAATATTTAATTAAAATCTGTTAAACCTAAAAAGTGTATAAGTATAATTAAAATTCAGATTCTTTCGGGTTAGACACGTAGCTCAGTTGGAAGAGCTGCGTGCACACAACCGAGAGGTCGCGGGTTCGAACCTCACCACGCGCATGCCAGTACTCCCATCGAACCGGTCTGACAGGCTTGTCAGACTGACAATATTTTTATATTATTTTATTTTTTTATTTTATATTAATATTTTAATTCTAAGGTTTTTATTAAAAGAAAAATCAAATAAAAGGTTTAAAAATATACATTTTCAAGGCTTAGAATATCAACACAATCCACAAAAATAACCTAAAAACCTAAACAAAGGATTTTAACCTAAATATTAATTTAATTTATTTACCGAGTTATCGCGTTATTATTTCTAGGTTAGTACTTTCTCGTTGATTAAATTCCCAACTCGTGCGCTCTCCTTACCATTCAAGAATACGCACCCAAGGTGAGTGAATCTCTATAAATTCCCCGTTTTAATCACGTTTTGGGGTGTATCATGTGTCGTACCATTCCTTTATTTAATTCAAACACTTGTGCTTATATCATTTTGTGATCAAATGTGAATTGCTTGTTGTGTGGTTTATATGTGGATTTAATTTATCATTTCAGTGCACTCATTTCATTAGGCCCATCAGCTACTCGTTGGATACGGGTTGAGCATCAGGTGCCTCATTAGATCGGTTGCGTTTGATTGAGCCTTGATCTCAAATACATCATCATTCATGTCATATATTTCATACAATGTGGTTTGTGATTGTTTACATATATGTGTTTGCTCACATGTGATTTATGCACGAATTTTCTTTAATAAATAAAACAAGCAATTATTTAAAATGTTTTATCAAGATCCACTCGCCAACTTTTGTTGACCCAAAATCTCCCATGTTTTACACATGATACAGGTGATCCAGTTGAGGAAAGAAACACTTAGGATGGCCTAGAAGAATAAACAAGTTATTGCGATGGAATAAACATTTAGATTTGTTCTTTTTGTATTTGTATGAATTTTGTTTATTGGATATTTGAATTTGTAATTTGAATTTCATAAATATGAAACTTCTTAGTAAATATCATGAGCTTTGGTTATAACCCAATCATGCCCCGACTTTTATTCCGCTGCGGGTCGGGGTGTGACACTGGCAGTTATCCTTGTTGTCTGGTCTGTCATCAACCGTTAGTGGAATCGTGTGACACTTGTTGGCATGAGCTGGCTGGTGCCACGTGCAACGTGGTCTGGTACAACCTGTCGAGTGCCTATTGAGTCACAACTCTGCCACTTGTACCTTTTGTACTTGATCGATGCCTCTTTGCAATTCTCCTTACCCCGTGACCTTATCAGCGCTTTTTGGCCAGCATGAACTTGTAGGGATCAGTTCTTTTTTCAAGACTAAGTACGAGTTGTTCTTGCCTTAGTCTTGGCTTTGTGTTCGACTCCTGAAAGGGCTGTGTAGTCAACGCAAGGTTTGAGAAGTCGCAGCTAAGCGTTTTTCTGAGTATGGTCAGATGCGCAGCTAGAAGCTAGCTTAGTTAATTAGCGCATGATTTAGGATCTACGTTTTCAGGTCTAACTTGCCGTTGCGTGAGATGCGAAAGTTTTGTTAAGCAACTTGCCGTTGCGCGAGATGCGAAAGTCTTCAGGGCTGACTTACCATTGCGCGCGGTGCGCAAGGTTACTCACGCAACCTGTTGTCATTATGAGGGTATGGTATCCTACGCAGGTGCAGGGTTTTTGGGACCATACCCCTCCAATGGGGTTTTACCTAAATTGGCACTTTGGTCCAAATAGTTTTTTTCTACAATTATTAGTCCAAACAGTTTTTTTCATGTCATTTCAGTCCCTGATTTTTGTCATTTTTTGCCATTTTCATCCAACCTACTAACTCCATTCAAAAAAGTCAGTTAACTTAGGGGCATTTTGGTCAAACCACATTTTTTGCAGGTGCGATGGTATGGGGATGGTGGTGTGCTGATTTACAATGAAGATGATGGCAGTGGTTGTCGGTTTACGATGTTGGCGGGGTGTTGGTTGACAACGTGGGTAACGTCAAAGTGGTCGGTGGTGGTGGAAATGGTGGGTGGTGATGGTGATGGTGGTGGGGTGGGTGGTGATGGTGTAGGTAGGTGGTGGCGATGATAAAAGGTTGTGATGGGTGGGTGGTTGGATGTGGATGAAAATGGCAAAAATGACAAAAATCAAGGACGAAAATGGTAGAAAAAAGGTATTTGTACTAAAATGATAGAAAAAAAAAAACTATTTAGACTAAAATGGTATTTTAGGTCTAACTTCAGTGACTAAAAATGGCAATGTACTCTTGTTACTTTGAAGTAATATGTTTATCTAGTTATTTTATTTATTGATTAATTAAGTGTTACAGTTAGTATTGATTTAGGATAACTTATTTTCCAAGTAGTTGGTTTAGTATATATAGATTTGTTAAGTTATGTAATTCTTTGAATGTTTTACTTTGTTCTTTATAATTCATATATATAAAAAGAATTATGAGGAGTTCTCATATAATTATTGTGTTATGTTTTTTATCCAGTTGAGTCCAACAGAATAGGTGGCAAATTTCTTTTTATTTTTTGTCGTCTGTGAGTCTTTAACTCAATACTTTCCATTTCAAAATGTTTAAAAGATTTATCTTTCCTAACAGACCACCACCCCACATTGATAATATCTGATAATATTACAACCCTAACATCACCTTACATAAACACACCAGATCAAAGAAAAGACAAGAAGAGGAATCAAGCTGGATTGGAAGATAACAGAGTAAAAGGTGGCAAAATTTGAAGAGAATGAAAACTTTTTAGGTCCAATGAATAACCTCAAGAACACAAACGTACGTTTATAGGTACACCCAACCAAGAAATCAAAATTTCAAGCTCTGTGTAACCATCCTCCCGATGTTGATTATTGGCAATTATTGGGGCTTTCGTTCATACAAAGTACGAGTTGGTGGTGGACTCATTTGTTTTTTTATAATTATGTTAAATACATATATAGAAAGATAACTATTAAAAAAGAGTGCTACTGACACAAGTTTTTTTTATGATTTTAGGTTTTTCTATTAGATTGGTTTTTAGGTATTTTTGAAGAATTTTTTTTCTAATTTGAGAGCTGACTGGTCAGGTTTTTAGATGTTTGAATCTTCTATTATGGATGTCCTTATATAATTCTTTTTATACGTATCCATTTTCAGTTTCCTTGCCCTTATATAATTTTATTTTTGAATACGTATCGTTTTTATAGTTTCCTCAGTAATAATCATTGTAGTTTTGTCGAGAGTATTTGCAACTTCTTTCTATAGAACTTGCTTACCACATAATCACATTAAGGATTTCTTAAAATATATCCTTAACTTCTATATACCAATAACACATGATACGTTGTTGAGTTTTTATTATTCTATATTGTTAAGTACATTGGAGTGTATACCAGCTTGTCCCATTTGAACAAGAGTAAGAAGCTCGTTTTGCCATCAAGTTCATGTACCTTTTGAAAGAGAAATGAAACAAAAAAAAAAAACCCCACTAAACGGAATGCTTCCTTAAAAAGAGTAAGCGCGCCGTAACTTGAAACACCAAATCCAAAATCTTAGAAATACATTTAGAATTGCACTCGGCTTGAGTAGGTTTGACCGAATCTCCAATTCGATGGGACAATGTTTAGGAAAGTTCTTGTCACCCTGTCAGTGGTTGTGACCATGAACGAGAGAGATTGACCATTCAAGTACGAGTTTGATTGCCAGTTAGAACCCCAGTTTCTTGACATTGGTGTCCAGCCAGTTCTAGACCCCTTCACCTTCACCGACTGAATTGATCCGGCTCCAGCAACGTTCGTTATTGAAACAAGCTCAAAGTAATCTCTTCCGTTAACCGTAAACCTAACTCCACCATGTCTCTTGCACGGTACCCTAAAGTCGAACACAAAACATAATCTTAATGACATTAGAGACTTAAATAGTACATTTGAAAATTCTTAAATTATTTATGTCAAAAGAAGTTAATTTAGATGTATTTTATTGTTAGTTGGTTAGTAAGTAAAAAAATCGGAGTATAAATGGTCGATCTAAAAGTTGTTAAAAACGTAAATGTATATACCCCCTTTAATTGTTCTACTCGTAGAAAAATAAAATAAATCACTAAAGAGAAAGATGGATACGTACCTTTTAAATATAACCGGAATTATTCCAGCCTTGTAAATGCCGATCTTCTCCCAAGCGGGTTGAGCCATGTCGAAATGTTGGAGGGGTGGGTTGCACCACCCTCCAGGACCAGCAAAATTCGGTGGGCAAAAGTTGGTCGCAGTAATGGTTACAGATCCTTTCTTGCACCATCGAGGTCAGCCTTGCGATCACATGCGATCTTGTAGCATTGGCCGCAAGCTGCACCCTGGTTGAACAAAGCAGTACTTAGTGCCGCGGTTCTTGTGCCATATCCAGCTGAGTACAAATCACCATAACCGCAAGCACCCCCTAAAATAAATCAAGATCATCAATACCGCTTTCTGCTCTATTCAAAAAACTCATGACTCGACACTTGCTTGGAAAAAAACTTAAAAAGTTCGTTACAAAAAAAGTCCAATATAAGTTTGCTTGTTTCACACATCTAGCTCGTTACAAATAAAATCCAAATTTTAATATAAGTTATATTCACTGGACCCATACTTAAATCAGGTAAAAATATATTAAATGTATTATTTTGTGCCTCTAGATGCATTAGTGTAAAAAGTTTTAAAAATAAACGAGCTGACTTAACGAGACATGAGCTAACTCAAGCTCAACATTTCAGCTCGTTAAGATAAATAAATCGAACCGAGCCAAGTTGACTCGTTTAACTTCGAGCCTGAGCCGAAACCCAACTTGATTCGACTCAACTTGTTTATAGCTTCATGGCCGGTTCTACATGCATGCATGCAGTAATAATGGAAAACTTGTACGAAAATTGTATATATATTGTGATATAAAGGCTTAGCATTTCATCTTGTTAAGATAAACCAGTCAAGACGAGTTGTCTCGTTTAATGTCGATCTGAGCTGGAGCTCAATTTAGCTAGGCTCAGCTGGTTTACACCCCTAACTGATTCTTCAGGGGGCCGGTCTTACGACATGCATAAAAAATGGAAAAAATGTATGGAAATTTGTTATTTACGCAATCAAAAGATTCAAACACATACCCATTGTTCCTGAAGCATCACTGCCTCCATAAAACGTGGCATGACCTTTAGTCCAACTTGAAGCAATTAAAGATTCAGCATCACTAAGAAGATAGCAGAAAGCCATTAACAAAAGAATGTGAGTTTTCACCATTTTTGGTATGCAAAAGTATGAAGAAGATGAACAAGAAGATGGTAGGGATGAGGAGAATTCAATGCGACATGAATCACATTTATGGATATATAAGATCAGATACTATTTAATTAAACTAATCAAGAGTATTATCAATGGAACATCTTCACATGTAACCCTGCGAGTATTGATCCATTTTCACATTAAAATTTATTTAAATTATGATCTCACAAGATTGAAGAGATTTCTAAAATCCATTCAATTATTCCCACATTTAGTTTCATGTTTATATATATATTTCATGCATAAGCTTTTTGAGTTCTGCATTTTGTGAGATATTATTAACTTCTCTCTCAAATTTTATCAATTTTTTTATGCTACACCGCCAAGATAAATTCATATAAATTATAAAATTTTATGTTTACCTACTAAAAATTAATCGTTTGGTAATTTGATATAATTACAAAACATGTAGATAATATGATTATGAAACTTTATACAACTAGAATCGTGATATGTGTCAAAAAACACATGACTTTATGTCCGCCGGTGGTGTGTAGCTTGGTTGGTTTAAGGATAGAGTGTTATATATATATACACATATATACACATATATATATATCGTATATAAATTTTTTGGGTATATACATTTTCGATCCCCGGTTCTATAGAAATTTTTGAGCATATATGTTTTCGGCCCTCCGTCGGAAATATCAAGCTTCGCCACTGCCTGAACAACACACAGATATAATATTATTTCCATAGTAACTTTGGTAATTAATATGTCCATTTAGGTGATTTTTAACTTCTAATTTCAAGTCTCTATCTAGGGCAAGAACTAGAAACTTTAAAGATTTTTTATTGGATTTCTCATAAGATATAAACTTTTAATTTTTTTTTTGTTGATTTATTAAAGCTGGAAATCGGAAGTATATGTTTTAGAGCATAAAAATGACACCATGATCTTGATGTGACTACATATGTTAATTATGCCAAATATATTAAAATACAAAGCAGAAAATGCCAATAATACCTGAATTAAATATTCTTTAGTAATCTCTTCGAATTCATTGCATCCAGCTCTGAACATGGATTCGCAGAGATACGCGAAGATAGACAATTATAAGTTGATATCTGGTTTGCACTTATTTTGGATTTTATTTTACAACACACACATGCATCCCTTCTGCGGAAGCACTTCGGCATCACGGTATTATGTTAAATGAGGTAAACCTGTAAACTGTGTGGTTTCGAGACCGAAACGGTTGATCATATAGCAGTGGAGTGTGTTATGGTGAGGGCAATTTGGTGGCACGTGTGTGTGTTTGGTTGAAAATTCCGGTTCTTATGCATTGGACGAACTTCCTACAAATGTTGGACGAGTTTGAGAAGTTGAAAGATTCGAATAATGGAAAAAAGTTATAGGGGTTGTGTTCTACTCGACGGTATGTTGAACTTGGATGGCGAGAAACGAAAAAATATTCGATAACATTTCGTTCCGGGTGGTGAAGGTATTGGATGCAATAAAAGAAGCGACTTACATGTGGATAAAGTATAGATCGCCGATAAAGAACCTTGAGCGGGAGCGTTGGTGTGACTTTAATGTGAGGGACGTGATTATGTAATTTTGTTTTGTTTCGGGATTCCAGCTTCTTGTTGGCCCCCTTGTTTCATTTTTATTCTTTAATAAAAATGCCGCGGTTCAAAAAAATGTATATATAAGAATGAATACAAAGTAAATATATCATACTAAGAATAAATACAAAGTAAATATATCATACTAAAGGTAGGAAGTAATTTAGACGGCTGATCACATTAATTCAATGGTTAAGACTAAAGCCAACAAAATATTATAAATAATAGTAAGTAGTTATACATGATTTAAAGAGTGAAAAAAATCAGCCTAAATATTTTGTTTAAATCTAGTTTGAACTACTGATATGATCCATCATATCTAAGTCTAGGGTTCAGTTATCATTTGGGATTGCGACGTTCACAGATCACATCGATCCAGAAGACATGACAAAACAAAAGACACGTCATGGGCACGTCGATTCAGCAAGGATTGCAATGATTTAGAGGTGTCGATTAGATTAGGATATCATGTATTTCAATTGTAACATTCACATTCATGCAATTCAATTGAAAGTTCTTGTCAATAACTCAATTTCATTCTTGTTTATCAATATCAATTGTAAAGATTTGGGCCAAACATAAACAATTTTTGTAAACTGAAACTCAGATACTTTCATCTAAAAAAAATTCGCACACGATTTAGGGGCTGTTTGTTTAGCTCTTAATGGTTCAAACCTCTTACTGGTTCTTCAATACTTAATGGTTTAGACTGTTTGTTTCGCAAGCAAATTTCTGAATGGTTCAGACATTTGTCTTTAAATGGTTAAGCATTATACTGAGTCTGAATGGTTAAGACCTCTAATTTGAATTGGACAGACATTTGCCTCTGAATGGTTAAGCATTATACTAGCTCTTAATGGTTCAGACCTTTAATGGTTCAACACTTCATGGTTCAGACCTTTTAATGGTTCAACAATTAACCATTCGGAAGTTGCCAAACAGCCCTTTAGATAACTATCCCAAAGATTTTAAAATACAAAACCTACCTAAGGCATAACAAAAAGAAATTAGATAAACTATAGTGTTAACTAAATAACATAATTACTAATCTAAAGCATATTGAGCTGTCACATAACAATAAAATAGTGAGAGAAGAGAAGGTTCGTTTATAGATACATAATTTATAAAATATTACTGAAGAAAGATTATTTAATGATAAATTATTGACTTCATTGTGCATTAATATTAGATCTGAGCGAATTTAAAACTCCACCAGCAATATATTTAAATTTGGTGGTGTTCAAAAAAGATATAACGAAAGTACTTGGTACGTACATCTCTCTGTTTTCATGAGGTTTAACATGTCATCTGTTTCCCTTAGAGCATTCAATATTCGTCCCTTAAATTTGGTACCTAAACTGAAAAGTAATTGTAGGTGGTTAGAAATGGTTGTAAGTAAAGGAGAGAGAAAACTTTATTGTTTATCTGTAAATTTGAGGGAACAATGTTTACCATCTATGATTTTTTAATATAAATTGAAAGTGGTTGTGACAAATTGTAAATGAAGAAGAAAGAAAAGGTAATGGCAAAAAATAAAAAAAAATATATTTTTTAATTAAAATAAAAGAAAATATAGTTATATTTAATAATATTATAGAGTAGAAAAAATGAAAGAAATGTGAATGCATTTAAGTATCCATACCCACGATATGCTTTATATGAACTTCAAAATAATTTCTTAATGTGCATGTTGAATAAGATGCTAAAACAAATTCAGCTATAACATTTAATAGCTACAAAATATCATACTAAGATTATGATCGAAAGCTTATTCGTATGACGAAATATTCATCGACGTACCGTCGAGTAGTAAAAAAGTTCTTGATTGGGAAATTAACTGTTAAAAGTCAAAATAAAATATAAAAGGAAAAGATAAAATATTATTTTTATCATAGTTATCAAAGGCGTGAAGCGCACTTAAGGCGTTTTAGGCTCCGCCTAGAGCCTAGGCGAAAGACGCAAAAAAAAACATGGGCCTCAAAAAATAAAAACGTATCCTTGAAAATTTTAATATATATATATATATATATATATATATATATATATATATATATATATATATATATATATATATATCTTAGAATGGAAAATAACACTTTTTTCAAATACCAAAATATCAAAATACCATAATCTTCAACATAAAGTACCAAAATCGCGTCAAATATCAAAATAATCCAAAACCAAAATGTTCATAAAGAAATAAATAAATACTGCCGAATTAAATCAGAGGACAAAGAACCACAAGAATTAAACTAGCGAACAAAAAATACTGCAGAATGCAGAGTTAACTCAAAAATTAAATAACTAGGAATGTTGCAGAATTCGAACATCAAAAGTCAGAACCTGGATGTGAATAATACGAACTGAAATCTTGATATTTTAGTGAGATATAATTAGTTTCCAATAGCCCTATAAATACTGTAGATAATTAGGAACTAACGAATTAAACAAAAAGAGATTAATTAACATTGATCAGGTTGCGCTTTAAAAACTTGGGAAGTAGAAGCGCATTCAATGTGCGTCGCTCAGAAAAAAACGCCTAGACGTCAAAATTCACTGCTTTTGATAACTATGATCCAAAATTTGATAACTATGATTTTATGAAAATCTGGATCCAACCATTCTTGTGGCTAACTCTAGATTCAAAAAAAAATGTAGGTAGAACATGAATCAATAAAAATATGCCAACACTTTATGGCAATTGACCCTTTTACCCTGATTGTTGAAAAAGAAGGTAACCCCATAATAACATTCAAGGATATCTTGGTTCTTGAGTATCTTGTAACATAATCTCACTTAGTCTACTTCTTCATTTTCTTCTACTTCAATCAACTCTATTGAAAGCAGTTGTTATTCTTACACACCAGGGGTATATTTGTAATTACAACCAAAACATTAACCCCTAATCCTTTTCTCTTCTATTTCTTTATGTGTCAACCACCTAGAATTGATAGGTTCTGGTTTACTCAAGGGATTATTAGAGTCGGTTTTAAAAGGAGATTTGGTGTTAAAATCTGTATTTCGATTATTATAGACAAAATTTCTTGTAGGAGTTGAGGTTGTATAGCATTCAATGATTCTTCTTGCATTCAGCTAAACTTTTAGGCAACTGGAAACCCTATTTTAGGTTTAACAGCCACAGCAGATATTGATATCTTTGTCAAGGCTAAATCAAACTCTTGACATTATTTTTTAAGGTTCCAGTTTGTTTTAAAGAAGCCAATGCGCCCATAGCATCTTGATTCAAGAAAACCCGGAATCTAGCAGTTATAAAACCCCAGCGAAGACATACCTTCTATACTTCCCCCTCTAAACTTAACAAAAGATTGAAGCCACAACACCGCTATATCCCCTTCCATATGATTAACACTAATGGATTGAATACCTTGCAAGATCTCCGTCATTTGTGCTTCCATGAGTTTTAATAAATACTAATTTCTCTACCAATCGGTTCATCGCTTTTTCCAGTTCTTGCCTTCTTTGTTCTGTAGTTTGATTACGAGTCATTATGATTGATTGTTGAAATGAATTGATCGAACAATGACCAATTCAAGAAATTGAAATGAAATCGAGATGAATTTAACCGAACAAATGATTAAATTCAGTGAAATTGAATCGAATTATTTTTGGTACTGTTTGAATGTAACAAACTCCAGTAGGTTTCCGATCAAGAGCGTGACCAAGGATTGGCAGCTCTGGTACCAATTTGTTAGCTTCGAAAATTGTAAGAGAACATAGAAAGAGAAATCACACAATCAAAGCTGCTGTTTTCAACTAACAAACTTACACTTATACTCTATCAAACTAACTTTCCCGCCTAAACAACAACATTCTAACAGCTATTGGAACTTATTACATTTTCGACACAATCAGTCCCTCTACTTCTATTTATTACATGAAAGCTAAAACCATAGTAACAGTTTTTTAACCTAAGGAATTTTGTTCTCCAAAGACTAAAGACTCAAAATAAACAAATGTTGATTTGCACAAAAAGTAAGACTAAATTAACATAAAAGGAAGCCAACAAGATGCTTTTATAACTGATTTGAATGCTCACATGGAATTAAACAAATGTTGAATGCAAAAAAAGTCCACAAAACAGCACATGTTGCATCCGTACAAGTAATTATAGTAGGCCATGTTGAATAAAGACCATGTACAGAAAATGGATTAAGAAATTATTAAGTCCTATTATTTTATTTTGAAAGGGTCCAAGTCACATACATTATATGATTTTAATCAAACAAACTCTTTACAAAAAAAAATAATAAAAATGATTCATAACATCTGAAAATATGGTTTTCAAACAATAGAGAGCATAAGCTTTTCAAAGAAACTAATGTTATCTAGACATACAATGAGGCGTTACAAAATTAGGCATATATATTGCTAAGACCCCAACAGGTGTGAAACATTAAGACGTTAACCTAACTCAAAATTTCGCAAGTTTAGGTTTACGTTGAACGAGTTTTGGCCTATTTTGCGTCGAATTCGCACAAGTTTAGGTAAACGGGTCATGTTCTGGTCAATTTGATTGATTCACAAATTGACCCATTTTATCCATTTTTTAAAATGCGTTTTATGTAATAATGTAATTTTTTAGTAACTTTTATGCCAATCTTTTAAAGTTTGAAAACAAATTGGCATAGTTTAAAAATTAGTATTTTAAAAAGAAAAAGTAATACATAAATTTAGAAAATTAAAGTATTTGATATACAAAACTTAATATTTTTTCCGAGTTAATAGTGTCATCGTGGTAAACCATGCTAACATGTCAGGTTCACGTGTATGACACTATTTTCATAATTCTGTCACCTTCACATGCGTGTAAAATTTTTTAGTTCATGTTGGGTTCAACGAGCAAACACGTCCCGTTTAGCAGGCCTAAACAATGGAAGTTTGCACTTGAAAAACAAAAATCTCTAGTTTCATGTGATTAACAATAAAAACCATGTAAAAGAATACTACAAAAACCTCTACTTTTGGTAGAAAGTCAGAACCAAAGCCCAAAACTATGGTATCCGCCCGTCGGTTGGGCCAAACTTTGTTAAAGCATGCGGCTGCGCCCATCAAGACCTTTCCATTGGCTTGTCATGGGCCCATAGCCCATTACAGATCAAAACTGTTCCGCATTGGTACTCAACCCGAAGGTATCTCCCGGGCTTCAAAGTCTGTTTCATCACAAAGTTGCTTACTTTACATTTCTGCAGAAATGAGAAAAAGAAGAGGTGGCTATTCTAACTCGTTTATTAAGTGAGTCGATTGGGATTGTTTTTCATTTCAAACGGGTGAAATAAATAAAAATAGCCAGAATATCACCCAAAGGCTTTATCTTTATTAGATATATGCATACTGTTGCAATAATATTGTTTTTCTTAATCACAATAAACATGTTTAACTAATGGTAGAAAAAAACTGGAAAAAAATTGTGTTTGCAGGTCAACAGTCAACACAGAGTCTACTTAATGCATATACTACAACCTCCAAATCATTTTAATTAAAGATTCGGAACCCTCCCATCCCTTGTGTTCAACAGTAATGGGTTCTCACAGTAAAAATAAAAAACAGTTTCTATTGAATACGTACCAACCATGGCTGCAATTGTTGATTTAGGACATTTGTTTCTTGAAGTACCATGACAGTGAATGCAAGCATTAAATAAACCAAGCTTTCACTAAACTTTTCACCAATAATCGCCACACGAACACAAACCATCTTTAAAGTGATGAAAACGATTCGTATCTCTAACAAATATCTCTCTCTGTTCAAGCTTAGATACGAACTTTATAAAATCATGACAATCCCCACAAATTCTAAGGTTTTTAATCACTTGAAGAGTAGACCCTTGTGGAGTATTCAAAAGCCCAAGCACCACTGCTAGTTTCTCACTATGCCCACACAAAATATGTTCCTTTTCCTGATCTTCAACATCTTGCAACACAAATGATGTAACTGGCAAACACCCTAATTTCTTCATTTCCATACTTAAATTATCGATTTTTTCTAATACGTCAACCATTTGAGGATGAGATGTATCGCCTGCTAAAAGCATGTGCACTTTGTTCTTGATTGAAATCCAACTGCATCCGGGATTCTTCTTCATTCCCATTGATTTCATCAGATCCCGAACTCTATCGACTTCTTTCCATAACCCTTTATTCGCGTAAACGTTGGATAATAAAACATAATTCCCGGGATTATTCGGTTCTAACTCAAATAGTTTGTTAGCAGCCAGTTCTGCTAGTTCAAGATTATTATGAACTCTACATGAACTTAGTAAAGCTCCCCAAACACAAGCGTCGGGCTCGAATGGCATATTTTTAACGGTGTTAAGAGCTTCGTTAAGCTTCCCCACACGACCAAGAAGCGTAACTAAGCAAGCGTAATGCTCAATTCGTGGTGTAATTCCATAATCTTTTGACATTTTGTTAAAGAACTGTTCACCTTGCTCTGTGAAACCGCTATGACTACAAGCGGATAATAAAGAAGTGAAAGTGATAAAGTCGGGTTTTTGATCGCTTTTTTCCATCAAATGGAATATTTCGATAACTTCTTTACCATTTCCGTGCATCGCGTATCCTCCCATGATCGCGTTCCAGCAGACTACATTGTATACGGGCATCCGATTAAAAATGTTTCTGGCTAAATGTATTCTTCCACAATTGGCGTACATGTCGATTAAAGCACTTCCCACATAAACATTATCCGATATTCCTGTTCTAAGCGAGAACCCGTGAGCTGCTTTCCCGTGCATTAACGCTGCAATGTTTCCACAAGCGGGAAGTAAGCAAGGGATCGTTACAGAATTCGGTTTCACTCCCGAAAGCTGCATTTCTCTGAAAAGGTCAAGCGCTTCAATGTCTTTTCCATGCTGTGAGCAGCAAGCTATGATCGACGTCCACGAGACTACATTTAACTCCAAATCTTGACTACGTAACGTATTAAACACTTTTAACGCGTCATCAGTTAAACCATTCCTAGCAAACCCTGAAACCAAAGCATTACAAGCACCAACGTCTCTTTCAGGCATTTCATCAAACACCTGTGACATCTCTGTAGTGGACGAACACTTCCCATACATATCGATCAACGCACTCACTACACACTTATCCGATCCAAGACCCTGCTTAATTGCATACCCATGTATCTGCACACCCACCAAACAATCCTCTAACACCCCAACAGCAGGAAGAACACTCGAAACAGTCGTCCCATCCGCCTTACAACCCGACAAACACATATCTCTAAACACCATCACCGCCTCCAAACACCGTCCACTCTGGCTAAACCCTGCCACCATCCCATTCCACGACACCAAATTCGGCTCAATCCCCAACTCCCCCATCCTCCTAAACACCATTTTAGCTTCTTCCACACACCCATCTCGCGCATACCCGGAAACCAACGCGCTACACGATACAACATCCGGTTCAGACATTCCATCAAACATCTGGTGTGCATAATACAACTTCCCACATTTCACATACAAATGCACCAAAGAAGACTGCACAAACGAATCCAGACAAAGCCCAGACGAAACACAAAACCCATGAACCTGTTTCCCAAATCTCAAACTGTGTAACCCACTACAACACTTAACAACAGATGGAATAAGACGCGAATCGGGTAACAACTTGAATGATATCATGTGGGTGAATGTAAGAATGGCTTCAGTGAAGTAATTGAGCTTAGAGTAGGCGTGAATGAGTGTGGAGAATGAGAATACATCTGGGTTTTGGATGGATTTGAGGAGGTTTTGCGCTTCTACGAAACGAAGGTGGTTTGCGTATAAAGATATGAGCTTTGTGGTGAAATGGGTGTGGAGAAAAAGACCTGTTCGGAGGATTTGGGCGTGAGTTTGACGAGTTTGTGAGAGGGAGAGTGTGAGGAAGTTATGGTTGTTGAAGACTCGAAGAGCATGTTTTGACATGGTTGTGTTCGGTTTTTCAGGTTGAAGTAGAGTACATTACATTGTACATGCTCAAACTGATTTGAAGGTTTTATAAAATGACTATTTTACCCTTACGGTAAAAAAACAAATACATTTTTTGGTCTCGATTTAAGAAATGCGGAGAGATTTGGTAGGGCCAGCGAGAGCAAAATGGTCATGAAAAGACATCATGTCGTCTTTCTTTCTCTCATGATCGCTACTAGGCCAGCGTATGACGTTGGTGACTAAGTTTCCGGCTTCTAGATGTTTTAAATGACGTTTGTTGCAACAAAGGCAACCAATACGAGCTGGTACTGATTTATTGGTTTAATGAGATGTAGATTTGTTGTTTAGTCATTTTTCTAATTTTTTCGGACTTTGGCCATGCCTATGGATTTTCTAACATCGGTGCCACTAAAAAATCATTGGGTATCATGTATATTTGAGAATTTGTTTAGCGATTTTAGTTAGTCAACGATTCATGCTCAAATTTAGCTCTCATGTTAAGAATTTAGTGATACGCAAACCAGTTATAAGTTTTATACATCTTTTGGCTTTGGAATTTGAGCAACTTTTCTTGTTCTTATTTTTCTTTCAAGTGCATACATATGAAAGTTTTAGCTTTTAGATCACATTTTTGTGTTAATGACTTAATTGACTCATCAACATAACCTATTTGACCCAGTCAAAACGTCTTTTCTAAAGTACCCATCTATAAGAAAACAGCAACATTATTAATAATAATAATAATAATAATAATAATAATAACTATAATAATAATAATAATAAAGCTTAACGGTGCTCAAAAGACATACTGTGATGGTAAGATATTTTCTTTTTATCTTATAAGATGAGGTTTCAAATTCTACAAATTGTAGGCATTAATTGTTAATGGGAGTAAATTAAGAGTTGATTATTTTTCCGTTGAAAAAATAATCAACACATACACAACTAGATTTCATATCCAGTATTTGGCTTCTTTAAAAGATCTCTATTTTATCTTAATTGTTAGTAGGCTACGGATCAAGAAAACAAAACCCCCCCCCCCCCCCCCCCCCCCCCCCCCCCTTCTGGGTTCTGAAAAATTAAAGAACTCTTACTTTCGTGTGAGTTTTGTCACATTTTTTGCATATACATAGTTAAAAATGTTACAAACACAGTTATAAAAAATAAAATTTAAAAAAATCTGAGCAGACATTTACACCAATGTAAGGATTTTTTACGGTAGTATAAATCAACAAAAAAAATTGGAAAGTCAATTTTTCTTGGACTTTTTGTAAAAAAAAAAGTTGAAAAAACCTTCATTTTGGCCGAGTTGTCTAAATCATCACAACTTATAAAAGTTTTCTCCTAACCCATTGTTAATAATAATTATATAAAGTGATAAATATATAAATATATATGAAGAAACACTGACTGAACCGAGAGGTATCCGGAGATATTTTAGTTACAGCCTAGTTTTTCTGCATAAAAGGTTGTCTCTCGTTCGCTCTTCTGGGTGATCTCACTTCAAGCTAATCTGCAAAACTAGCAATGACGTTAGCCTCGTCACGGGGAAAAGGCAGGGTTTTCTCCGTGACCACACTCCGACGTGAGAATAAGTACTTGGTGATTGCAAGTAAGTAATAAGTAAGTTCGTATGTGTGTAGATAGGTTTATCTTGTGGTTCAATACTCATTTTACAGCCGAAGATAAGTGGGTTTAGGAGATGGGCTGATGGGCATTGGGCTCGGCCCAGACGACCAGAGATATCCGTTCTGCCCGTATGCATCGATCATAAAATGATCTCTGGCAGGAGGTGTGCTTTGTCGGATGTTGAATGGTGCCACGTGTTATGCCAGCTGTCCCTGGTGTCAGACTTGTCATCAGCCGAAAGTGGAGAATGTGTGACAGTCACTGGCATGAGTATGGTTGGTGTACAGTCTGGCCTCTGCATTACTATTCATGCGACGCAGTCTGTCACAACCTGCCGAGCAACCATTGGGTCACAGCTCTGCCACTTTGCACCCTTATATTGGTCAACGCCTATTTGCGTTTTTCCCTTCCGCGTGGCTTTCAGTGCTTTCTGACCAGCGCAAAGTTGTAGGGATTAAGTCCTTTTGTTCTCAAGGCTATGAGATGCTTTCATGTTTGTCTTGTCCTTGTGCAAGGTTTTAGGACTTCGCGGCTAGAGGGTTGTTTGATCCGTGCATGGTCAAGGGGCCTGCGTTCGTAGGTCTAACGTGCCGTTACGCCAAGTACACAGGATTCGTTGTGTGACCTGCATGTATTGGTCTAACTTGTCGTTGCGCTGAGTGCGCAAGTTCCGTTGTGTGACCTACGCCTGCGCAAAGGACCATACTCTCAACAACAACATACTACAAGAGTAACCTTGCGCGCAATGTGCAATGGTAATGCACCCTTAACACATGTAGGTTACACAACGAACCTTGCGCACTCAGCGCAACGGCAAGTTAGACCAACACATGCAGGTCGCACAACGAACCTTGCGCACTCAGCGTAATGGCAAGTTAGACCAATCGATACAAGTCGCACAACGAACCTTGTGTACTTGGCGCAACGGCAAGTTAGACTTAGAGGCGCAGGTTCCTTGACCCTGCGCGGATCAAACAAACCCTCTAGCCGCGAAGTCCTGAAACCTTGTACAAGGCCAAGACAAACATGAGAGCAACTCATAGTCTTAGGAACAAAAGGATTTAATCCCTACTACTCTGCGCTGGTCAGAAAGCACTGAAAGCCACGCGGAAGGGAAAAGCGCAAAGAGGCGTTGACCAATACAAGGGTACAAAGTGGCAGGGCTGTGACCCAATAGTTGCTCGGTAGGTTGTGTCAGACTGTGTCGCATGAATAGTATGCAAAGGCCAGACTGTACACCAACCATACTCATGCCAGTGACTGTCACACATTCTCCACTTTCGGCTGATGACAAGTCTGACACCAGGGACAGCTGCCATAACACGTAGCACCATTCAACATCCGACAAAGCACACCTCCTGCCAGAGATCATTTTATGATCGATGCATAGGGGCAGAACGGATATCTCTGGTCGTCTGGGCCGAGCCCAAGGCCCATCAGCCCATCTCCTAAACCCACTTATCTTCGGCTATAAAATGAGGATCGAACGACAAGGTAAAACACATGCTTACCAGCTTACCCACTAGTTATTATTTACTTGCTATTAACTTGCACACCAAATACTTATTCTCACGCCGGAGTGTGGTCACGAAGAAAACCCTCCCCTTTCCCGTGACGAGGTTAACGGCGTTACTAGTTTTGCATATTGGCTTAAAGTGAGATCACCCAGAAGAGCGAACGAGAGACAACATTTTATACAGAAAAACTAGGCTATAACTAAGATATCTCACCTGATACCTCTTGGTTCAGCCAGTGTTTCTTCAATATAAGAGGTAAAGCGATTATTAGGTCAGCTGTAATAAAAAATATATATTTAAATACTTTGTTTGCTAGTTAGTAGCTTAATAGTTCATGATCTTGTGGTGCAGTGGCATTGGTGTTGTCCTTTATAAAAGTTGTGTGGATTCAAACACCTAAAAAATGCATATGTAGATTGATTAGATGGTATTTAGGAGTAATAAAACTGTTGTTAAAAAAAGTTGATTGCTTAACAAGACTTATGGGTTCAAATCGCCTCAAAAGAGCTTTATTTGAGTCAAATATGTGATTGTCGATTCGAACTTACTGAATCGAATATGCGTGATAGCATATTTAAATCTAGGTATGGCCATGAGGCAGATTTGGGATGGGTTTAGTTAATCTCAACCCCAAACCTGATTAGATAAGCTTGTCTCAAACCCCTCAGATTTCTATCCGTTAATTACCCGTCGGGTATAGGGTAAACTCGTCACTCTTAAATAAACTTTTCATTGGGTATATCTGACCCGAAGCCCGTTGGATATCTGTCGAGTAACTATTTATCAATTACATTACGCATTATCATTAAAAATATTCCGTTACAATATATATAAATAAAATACCAAAATGTAAATAAAATAAATACTTAAATGCATAAATGACAAAAAATAGTGTATACAAATAATTGGTATATATACATATACATATTAATAAAAACATAAAAAAAATAATATCACGTATATAGTCAGGTAAACGGGTATACTTTATCGGGTAATCGAGTCGGATAAAAGGGTATTTCACCAAATCCCAAAACAGACCCAACCCTCTAAAATATAAAAACCAATTCTAAACCCGCTCTCATACCCGATTACCCCACCCTAAACCCGTCCCAAATATGTTGGGTTTCGGGTTTACCCATCAGATTCGAGTTCGATTGTTATTGTTATTTGAATCCCATGAATTGCATATGTGGTGGTATATTGGAACCCATGGATTAGTTGGCCAAAGATCAAAACCACACCTTTCACAAAATAAACTAGTCACTGTATAACCACACCGATGGATTTCTAACACGATACAAACTAAATGTATGGATTTCTGTTTAGTCTAAACCTACATATTGTGCTCGATTCAGGTTTATATGTTAATCCGTTTAGCTCGTTTATTTTTGGTAACTCAAAAAGAAGTTGTTTCACAACCATTACTTGTACTGGCTGAGTATACTATGCTAGAATGTAAAAGATAAAAGAAACAAATAACACCAAGAAAAGCTTAAACATAATAAATTCCATAAATTTGTATTTTTGGTTATAAATTATAAAAGCAAAGTAATAATATTCAAAAAGAAAAAAATTCAACTTACCAAGTCATGTTTACTTCAAATACGCGAAATCTCATGTGTTTTTGTATTCATGTTTGAGACACAATTTTAGGTTTGTTACAAACTTGTTGGTTTCGACGCATCAACACACGGAAACGAATCATATAACAGCCCTAATCTCTAATCTTATATTCTGATTACGATACGAGTCTTGCTAAACAATTATGGACCCTACAAATATTTTATTTTTAATATCTTTAAAAAACAAGAAAAGAATAAAAAAATTACAAGATGAAAAAGAAGCTCAAGCTCATTATAAATGGCTGGCATGACATATGACAAGTTAAAGCTAATAAAAATAAAGTGAAACCCATACAAACTCATTTCCTAAGCTGCTTCTGAAATACACAAAAAAGAGACCACAAGCAAACTGGTGAAACAAGCCTTCTTTACATTCCATCTGCCGCTGCAACCTGAGTCGGCCCGTTTGATCTGAAACCACGACCCCTGCCACGAGTTCTCCTCCCACGTCCACGTCCTGTTAACGGGTGCAATAACAGGCTTATATCAAAACATGCCGGGTCGGGTCGAGCCAAGTTGGTCCAACCCACAAATAGCTATTTGTTCTTTTTTATTAGTATAGATGAGTTCAATCTAGTTAAACTAGATATAATAATCACTATACCACTAGATCATAGGTTTTTAATAAGCAATTTAGTTGGATTTTAATGCAATTGAAGCAGTGTTGGATATTCGGGATTAATCGCTAGTCGGCCGACCACTAAATAATTTTCAGGCATTCAGTGAACTAATCGCTAGTGAGCACTAATTGGCCCAAGTCAGACCTAATCAAATCTAGTCTGCCAGAAGATCAGCCCTTGTCGGCCGGAAATAGGCTATTCGAGCAAGATTCCAACTAAAACCTATAAATTCTGACGATTAATCTTTGTTTACTTAAAAAAATGGATAGAGGAGGGGTTATAACCTCTCTAGGTGAAAGATATGTATAAAAATGTGCATGTATGTATGTATAAAACTAAGAATTACATATAAAAAAGTCAATCCGATTAGTCGCTAGTTCGTACCCCACCGGTCAACTAGCACCTAACGATTCTTACAACCATGATATGAACAGATTTCAAATGGCTTTCAATCTGTTTGGCTACCGCAACCAATTTGGCCCGTTTCGTTTTTGGATAAATGTATTAGTGTAACCGATCTTACCCATTAAGGTAAAGCACAGCCTAAATTGACCTATTTGCATACAAACGAGTCGTGTTTAGGGGACCCACAACAAATACTAACTAGCAGTTTTCACATCATGAATAATACCCAATCATATTTTGATTGATGGATCCACACATGCGGTTTTGCATCTTACATAAACGATTCTACACGTAATTAAAAAACAGATCCAGGCCTAATCTTACAAACTTGGTTTTAAGAAGCGCAAAGCGCACAAAAGCGACGACGTCTAAAACTGAGGCGCAAAGCGCGGAAGCGCAAAAGCGGCGGGCTTTTCGTACGCGAGGCGCAACGCGATTATATGATATTTTATATATTGGGCACACATAAGCTTTATATACATGCATGTACAACCTGAAAAGCATGATATACAACAATCTGCTGCACAAAAAGATGACATGTACATGAGGTGTGCGCCTCAGAGTGGATTTTTCACCAACAAAGTGCGCCTTCAGGTCCGCTTTATGTACATACTGCACCTCAGGTTGCATAAGGCGCTAGGGTTTGCGCCTCACGCCTAAGCAACGCTTTTTTAAACCAATCTTACAAAGCTATCATATTTCAATAAGAATCTAATTTTCAAAATAAAATGATTTGACTCTAGTTAGGTTGTATGGATTGTTAGTTTTAAAAAGCGAGAGGCGCGCAAAAGCGACGAGGTCTAAAACCGAGGTGTGAAGCGCAAAGCTCAGAAGCAGTGGGCTTTTCGTACCCGAGGCGCAAGCTAATTATATATATATATATAGGGTGAGGTTATTGTGAGAAAATTTAAAAGTGTGAGAAGAATAAGAAAGAATCTAAACCATTAGATATTTAATCTAATGGTTGAGATCATAGTGGCAATTCTGTAAAGAATGTTGACTATTAAACTAACTAATTTTTTAGATTAAGGGTACAAAGGTAAATTTAATATTTTTAAATTAAGAAACTAACATTAAAACACATGCAAAGTCCCCCCCCCCCTTTTTTAGACATCAATAACTTTTTATACGTAACTCTTTTTTTTTTAAATTACAACATAATAAGTGTTTTTTATCTTTAATATGAGTACCATATTGATATACTTATGTAGAGTTATTTCTGTTTTTATATATTTAGGGTGTTATTTCTGTTTTGATTCTGATTAAAGTGTTGACTGGTGTTATATTAGGGTGTTATTTCTGTTATATTCAATGTTAGGGTGTTCTTTATAAGATGTGTGCCTTCAATATAACTGTTGTGGTGTTTTTATAAGTTATGGTGTTATTTTTGTTATATTTATGTTCTTTATAAGATGTATGCCTTCAATATACATGCTGTGGTGTTTTTATGAGTTAGGGTGTTTTTATGAGTTATATTTCTGTTCTTTATAAGATGTATGCATTCAATATACATGCTGTGGTGTTTTTATGAGTTAGGGTGTTATTTCAAATTCGAAAATCCCTACAATAACTGCCAAAATCGATTGCATATATTCATTCCATAATTAGATTTTATTAGTTAAATTACACTTATACCCTTTACACTACCAAAATAAAAAGGGACACATGTCACCTCCATAATCTTTCTTATTCTTCTCATACTTTTAAAATTTCTCACATGAACCTCTACCTATATATAAAATATTTATATATCCCACAGGTTTCTAGCTTTCCCTACCCAAAATATAGCTATAAGTGAGGTTTTTGTATGATTTTAGTTGCATGTACAAGCCAAAAACTCAAGGTACAACAGTTGGATGCATAAAAATGCCTCGGGTACAAGAGGCGTGCGCCTCAGGCCCAATAAGCCCAGAAAAATCCCAAAAAAGCGCACCTTTTGGGGCTTCTTGTAATTACTCTAGGCGCTGAGTGAAAAAACCTCGGGTGTGCGCCTCGTGCTTAAGCGCACATGAGGCGCGCTTTTTAAAACCAAGCATGGATTTTAAATAAACACAGGGACTTCTCACATGTTTCACTCTATTAGCTCGTTTTGTTTATAGGATTGACCAATTAAAGATAAAGCCTAACCGTGTAACCATAAAAACCAAATTTCATGCCAGGAGCTTTTAGAATATTATTGTCACACCCCAACCGATGGCGGAAACATCGGGATGAGACGAACAAATTGTTCAAAAGCATCATAACACTATTGTGACAATATAATTAAATTCAATTTCATAAATACTAAGAATTCAAATACAAAATTTCGAATAAAGTAAACAAGTATAACATAATATTTATTTAAGGTGCGTTTCTAAAGCTTGTCTTAACTTGATTTCTTGCATCATCAGCTTTCCTGTAACATGTATTAAAAGTGTAGATCAATACAAAAGTATTGGCGAACATACAAGTTTAAAAATAAAATCTAAGTGTAAGAGTTCATTTCAATCATAACGGGAGTATAATAAAGCTGAATCGCATATATAAGTAGACGACTCTCACATAATAATATATGATTGAATTCCTTAACTAGCATGCTTAGTATCATAATCATAACAATGTCGTGAGAATACAATTTAAAACTAATAAGCATAAGCAACTCAAACGTAACAAGTAGCATGTATAAACGAGTTTAATCTAACACATATAATTCACATAAGCGTAATTGATAACCTGTTTGGTATTGGGAACACATTTAATATTGTTAAAAATAAATTTTGTAATTTATACATGTTGCACCCCAAAATGCGTTAAAGTGTAAAAGGGGTCGAGTATGCTCACCTATGCAAGTCGATCTTTGGTTGCGTATAAGTTTCTTGGATTGCGCACGAGTAAAAGTGAAAAATCAACGAAACGTTTAACCTAGAGTAAGATAAAGAATTTGTTACAAGTTACGGATTGCGTTATTGAATGGTATGAAGTATTGGTTTTATGATAAAAGGTAATAATGATAGGTTTACTAGTTTACCGTAATGAGTTTGTTGTTTGATATAAAATGATATTAATGAATAATATTCAACGAAATTATTTGATAATACTAATAGTTATGATATTTAAAATTTAGCCAACATAATAATATTATTAATAATAAGGATTATAATAATAATGATAACCATAATAATTATCATGAGTTAAAATACATTAGTAAGTTTATGTTTTAAGAAAAACTGGTTTATAACATGGTTTGGCCCAGCTGGCCCATTCAATTTATTTAAATTAAAAAAAAAACAAGGGGCGGCCCAACAGTGGCCTGCGATCAACAACAGAGCAAACAACAGCAGTGACAAGAAAGCAGCGAACCATTCGGACAAGCGGGGAACGAACCCTGATATCTCGCAAAAACGACACACATCAATACCATTGGACTAAGTCTAGTTGGGTGTTGATTTATCAGGTTTTATTACTTTTAAAACGTAAACAGATCGTCTTCTTCTTCCTTTTTCATCAAAATCAAACATCACAGTTGTTAAAAAAAAAAAAGAAATCGAATTCTTTTGTTATTGCAGTAACAAGAACTAAAACATAGGATCCGCGACGTTCCGGCGAGACCTCGTCTTATTCATTTTAAAAGAACATACAACAAAATGAACCAAGTGTGTTGCGTGACTCTGACGATCTCCGGCCGTATTCATCTTCTCCGGCGAGTGCAACGGTGTTCTGGTGGCGGCGGTAGTGTCGAACAAAGAGAGGGAGGGTATGCGAAAGAGAGAGATGAGATGTGAAAGATGAAGGTGAGGTTGCGAGAGAAACGAGAGGTGTAGGTGTGCGATGTGGATGTCGCCGGAATACGGGGTGCCGGAGCTCGGCCGGAATTCCGGCTCCGGTCGCCGGTCATGTGAACAAGAGGGAGACAGGGGAGAGGTGAGGGAGTGTGCGGCTAGGGTTGTCAGTTCCTTGTGTGTGTGTGTTGTGTATATAATTAAGGAAGTAGGGGTTTACTTAGGGTTTAGGTAGTGTGCTGGGCCAAGGCCCGTTAACCCGTTCTAACGTTTTTTTAGTGGCCCGAACGCACCTACACGATCTGTTTTCAATTACGAACACCATAAAAACGTCGTATTTGTTTTGTTTATTATGATTATTATTATTATTATTATTATTATTATTATTATTATTTATAAAAGAATAAATAAATAAATAAATAATAACAACGATAATAAAAATGGACAAATAAATAATTTAGTGGTACGACACGTATTTCCTAAAATAAAATTTTACGGAAACGCGAGGCGTTACAGTCTCCCTTACTTTAGGGAATTTCGTCCCGAAATTCATTCAGAGGAAGGCTTTTGGAAGATGGCACTTCGAAGTATGTATGGGTATGATCGAGAAATATGTGGTGAGTGATTAGAGTTTGTATTTAAACATAATAATTAAACACCGAATTTCTCATGGCACGTTTCACGAGACCTTAGCAATATGGTATTAACACTTATATATAGGAAGTACCAGCGGCGTATCCACCATGTTCATACCATATTACGTTCGTTTCGCTAATCGATGTCATGTTACGTTCCGTGTCATAATCAGGTTTGTTTGCGTATTACGAGTAAGACTGATAGGGTATATAGAGTCTCAAGTATGTAAGTATAATTGTATTTAAGTATGAGAGAGTATACTGTATAAGTATGAGTATAAGTGTAAGTGTGCGTATTCGCACATTCGTGTACAATACAAATGATATATTTTAGTTTAACCAAGATTGACGGATTACTGCATGTGAATAAACAGATCAAACCATCGTGTGTCGCAATGTAGACTACCCATCATCGTTAAAACAAAGAGGGTGTAAAATAGTTTACTTAACATGACCACAAGAATACAGGCGGGCGTCACTCCTATAGCACTACACAAGCGCTATACATGTTAAGGTGTGGCTTGATCAAAGTTCATGACGAGTCTACCACATAAACATGTGAATAAACAAGTCAAACCATCGTGTACGCAATGTTGACTAGTCAATGTTGTTGAAACATAGTGTAAAATAGTTTACTTAACATGACCCCAAGTCTCAAGGGCGGTGTGCTACTCCTATAGCACTACGCATAGTGCTATACATGTTAAGGTGTGGTTTTATAACGAGTTTATCACATATAATGTTTCAGTAATCCCAAATCAAGTATGATGTTTAGTATGCACCTATAGAATCGTTGTGTAATAGATTTAGTATAAATGCGAAGTTTGTCGTGCATAAATTTGATTTTAGTATAGTGTGACATTTAAAAAAAATGAAGGGATAAGAATTATATAGCATAAAATGTAAGATAGCATAAAAGATAGGCTTGTTAAAATGTTGGAGTGTTTCGGTTTTAGAAACTTCGACTATTCTAAAGTGACTCGTAAGTCCTTTCGAATTAGGGAGACATGATTTGGCCTAATAGGTATAATACTCTCGTCGCCAAGCGATTAACGGTACTTTACCCTTCCAGTTAGTAGATGTCCCTAATTTGATCGAAAAATACGAAACTTTGGCGAGATTGAAAATTAAGGAGCGGAAGATGTCAACCCTGGCTTGACAATTCGTCCCCAAATTGTGGTTTATTGAACGTATTAAAATATAATCTCGAATCGTTAACAAGGATCCACTAGATTATGAAATGAAACTCCCATCAAGATATGGATATCACTCCTGACTTGATGATGAATTTCGTGCGAAATAACATCTAAAACGGATTGAAACTCGTCACTAATGGCGGGAATCACCCCTGTATTGATGAGATATTTCGATTGTGGAACAAGAATATACTGAAAAGCGTGTGTTGTATTCATGTCTTAGGAAAGACATATTGTAAGTTTTAAAACCAGAAAGGGGAGGAGCATGATAGAAAGAATAACAATTTAGACAAGTATCACAAATAGTCAAGAGTATGGTACTTAAACTATAGACTAGGTCGAACTTGGCAATTCTACCTAATTCCCTACAGTTATGGCTCTGATACCAATCTGTCACACCCCAATCGATGGCGGAAACATCGGAATGAGACGAGCAAATTGTTCAAAAGCATCATAACACTATTGTGACAATATCATTAAATTCAATTTCATAAATACTAAGAATTCAAATACAAAGTTTCGAATAAAGTAAACAAGTATAACATAATATTTATTTAAGGTGCGTTTCTAAAGCTTGTCTTAACTTGATTTCTTGCATCATCAGCTTTCCTGTAACATGTATTAAAAAAACGTAGATCAATACAAAAGTATTGGCGAACATACAAGTTTAAAAATAAAATCTAAGTGTAAGAGTTCATTTCAATCATGACGGGAGTATAATAAAGCTGAATCGCATATATAAGTAGACGACTCTCACATAATAATATATGATTGAATTCCTTAACTAGCATGCTTAGTATCATAATCATAACAATGTCGTGAGAATACAATTTAAAACTAATAAGCATAAGCAACTCAAACGTAACAAGTAGCATGTATAAACGCGTTTAATCTAACACATATAATTCACATAAGCGTAATTGATAACCCGTTTGGTATTGGGAACACATTTAATATTGTTAAAAATAAATTTTGTAATTTATACATGTTGCACCCCAAAATGCGTTAAAGTGTAAAAGGGGTCGAGTATGCTCACCTATACAAGTCGATCTTTGGTTGCGTATAAGTTTCTTGGATTGCGCACGAGTAAAAGTGAAAAATCAACGAAACGTTTAACCTAGAGTAAGATAAAGAATTTGTTACAAGTTACGGATTGCGTTATTGAATGGTATGAAGTATTGGTTTTATGATAAAAGGTAATAATGATAGGTTTACTAGTTTACCGTAATGAGTTTGTTGTTTGATATAAAATGATATTAATGAATAATATTCAACGAAATTATTTGATAATACTAATAGTTATGATATTTAAAATTTAGCCAACATAATAATATTATTAATAATAACGATTATAATAATAATGATAACCATAATAATTATCATGAGTTAAAATACATCAGTAAGTTTATGTTTTAAGAAAAACTGGTTTATGACATGATTTGGCCCAGCTGGCCCATTCGATTTATTTAAATAAAAAAAGTTGGCCCAACAAGGGGCGGCCCAACAGTGGCCTGCGATCAACAACACAGCAGCGAACCATTCGGACAAGCGGGGAACGAACCCGGGTATTTCGCATAAACGACGCGCATCAATACCATTGGACTAAGTCCAGTTGGGTGTTGATTTATCAGGTTTATTACTTTTAAAACGTAAACAGATCGTCTTCTTCTTCCTTTTTAATCAAAATCAAACATCACAGTTGTTAAAAAAAAAAGAAATCGAATTCTTTTGTTATTGCAGTAACAAGAACTAAAAAAAAGGAAGGGGAGATCATATACCGAAACATAGGATCCGCGACGTTCCAGCGAGACCTCATCTTCTTCATTTTAAAAGAACATACAACAAAACGAACCAAGTGTGTTGCGTGACTCTCACGATCTCCGGCCGTATTCATCTTCTCCGGCGAGTGCAACGGTGTTCTGGTGGCGGCGGTAGTGTCGAACAGAGAGAGGGAGGGTATGCAAAAGAGAGAGATTAGATGTGAAAGATGAAGGTGTGGTTGCGAGAGAAACGAGAGGTGTAGGTGTGCGGTGTGAATGTCGCCGGAATACGGGGTGCCGGAGCTCGGCCGGAATTCCGTCTCCGGTCGCCGGTCATGTGAACGAGAGGGAGACAGGGGAGAGGTGAGGGAGTGTGCGGCTAGGGTTAGGGAAGTAGGGTTTAGTTAGGGTTTAGGTAGTGTGCTGGGCCAAGGCCCGTTAACCCGTTCTAACGTTTTTTTAGTAGCCCGAACGCACCTACACGATCTGTTTTCAATTACGAGCACCATAAAAACGTCGTATTTGTTTTGTTTATTATTATTATTATTATTATTAATATTATTATTATTATTATTATTATTATTATTATTATTATTATTATTATCATCATTATTATTATTATTTATAAAAGAATAATTAGGGAAGTAGGGTTTAGTTAGGGTTTAGGTAGTGTGCTGGGCCAAGGCCCGTTAACCCGTTCTAACGTTTTTTTAGTAGCCCGAACGCACCTACACGATCTGTTTTCAATTACGAGCACCATAAAAACGTCGTATTTGTTTTGTTTATTATTATTATTATTATTATTAATATTATTATTATTATTATTATTATTATTATTATTATCATCATTATTATTATTATTTATAAAAGAATAAATAAATAAATAATAACAACGATAATAAAAATGGACAAATAAATAATTTAGTGGTACGACACGTATTTCCTAAAATAAAATTTTACGAAAACGCGAGGCGTTACAATTATAAGGCAGTACCTCTTCCCTGTCGCATCGGTGGGGCTTCTTGATTATATCCTCCGTCATATTGATCATCCATATACGGACCATTGTTATTGTAACCTCCCCTTCCACGGCCTCTGAAATTACGACCTCGTCCTCGGCCCCTGGTGAATTCACGAGGTGCATCCCATCCCCCATCCTCATACTCTCCTGTTGCACAGCCATTTTAAATCTTAATTCTTTAACTCATCAAAAAGTCTACATATATAAAATGATAAAGTTGATCTAAAACTCAATGTTGGTAGATTGGATCATGCCAGGCATGTTGGCTCTAGACCCTCCTCTTCCCCTTCTACCACGGCCCCTGCCCCTTGCAGTTGGTGATCCCTCTGCTTAAGCAACAAAGTCAATAGATACGTCAAAAAAGTCAACGTATATTAAAAAAGATCTAAAAGTATAGGATGCCTAGAATGGCATACCTCCATCATACTCAAATTCAGTTGCCACCTTCACCTGATCAGCTTGCAATGGGGGTTGATATCTGCAAAACAATTATTACAATATGTATGATTACAGAAACAATATAATTACAATGATCATCTATATCTTCGAATTAAACAATTAAAAAGGCTTTTTGCATCAAAAAGAGACTTTCGGCCACTTTGAACCCGTTCGACCCATTTCAAGTGTTGCCCTTTAGATATATGTTACATTCGACACAATTGAGATAGATATTGACTTTGAGCTAACATTGAACCGGTTTGACCCGTTTGTCCCTTTTCACTAACCTTTTAATTGACCCATTTGAGATAAAACCTAACCGAATTAGACCCATTCATATGTAAAGGGTCAAATTAGCATCTACCGGATGAACCTATGTTTAACTTAACAACATAGCAAACATAATAAACCAACTCACCCAATAGATGATGTATTCAGTTCCTTCGTAGAGAGTGTTACAGTAATCATTGAAACATGCCTTGTGGTTTCTATACTGCGGAAGCACAAAACATAGATAATAAATTTTAACAATAATCATACAACAACAAAGACCATTCATTTTAATACAAGCTCAAGATGATCTTACGGTAGTAAGCCCTCCTCTAGTGGTTCCCATGTATCAGTTATGTCTGTTGACCCAATTGTTGTAATTTGATGAAGACCAACAACTCTCCTCTGTGATACAACTACACATCAAAACCGGAAATCCAGAATATAATAATACATAGTTAAGGATTTTAGATGTGAATCATTATACCTTTATCAGCTCCACAATCGTTACAGTTTTATTGATTGCTCTACCCATTGCTTTAAACACGATTTCTGACGATCCTTTTTCCTATATATGGTACAATAAGGTGAAGTTTAGAAAAATAAACAATTATAAACACGCCCACTTTATTTATACAAAGAAAGAGCTACCCACTTATAAAAAAACTAAAACAGATGCAAATTTGCATTACATAAGACACTAAATATAGCCTTAAATGTTACTTTTCACGCAGCATTATATAAATGCACAGGGATAACTGATTAAAGCTAGAAGGTTAATGTATCCATTTGACAACTCACCTTACGATTTTAAAGAAACAGAATACCTGAAGCAAAGTGCTGGCATAGGTGATATAGTTCCGCATCCTTCCCTGGCTGGTGATTCGAATCTCATTTTCATCAATGGGTTGCTCTGCTCTTGGCTTTTCCACCTTTTGGTACCGGTCCATCTTCAACAAATAAACAAAACAAAACCTTATTTTAAATCACAATTCTAAAAGGCAAAACATGATTTCTAAGCATAAATGATAAAAAAGGAACAAAAAAAAACCTTAAAAAATTAAAGGTAACTTGCATTTTTAGCACAGAAACACTGCTCAGCTGTTGTGGAATGTCCCATATGATAACAAAGAGAAAAAAAATCACCTTATAGTAACCATTTTTCTCAAATGACCTCAACGTTTTTTCTTTCTTCTAAAGTCACTTAAACTTCATTAGATGTTCCAAAGTTGTTAAAAGTATTTATTGAAGTTGCAACTTTTTTTATTGAGAGTTCTAAATGGAACATATATGATTCTTGGTAACTATTTAGCAATTGCTTTTCTCCAAATAGACTTAAACTGAAAAATTATGAAACTTTACTATCAATTTGTGAATTTTTTCTTCTATAAAACCTCCTACTTCAAGCTAAACTAACAAAAACTAATTACTAAATAGTAACCAAAGATTATAACATTTAAAAAAATCACAAGATCGGAACATACAATGAAATTTGAGTGCCCTCACTGAGACACTATTTGGTGACTTTTTTCCTAACAAAAACTTTATTAATTCAAACTTATAACTCCAACCATATTCAAACTAAAAATCTCGAAATCTATTCAAACTTAAGTCTAACAAGAAGATAAAAACAATCAAAAAAATACACTCAAACGCTGCATTTACTGCTGTATTATATCGAAACCATAATACGAAATAATAAAAAATATTATAAATTCATAGCACATAAACAATACTTACCTACAAAAGGAATCCTAATGATAAGTAAAACCAAAAAGTAGAAGACAATGGCTATATTTATTATTATAATAATAATCAACAAAAATTAGTACGATCTGGAACCTTTTACGCATCTTAAAAAGTATACTAACATCATTAATCAATTTCATATAACAAATCAACTCAAGTGCAAATTTGCTCAGAAAATGAGAAATATGAATCCGAATCTTATAAAATACATAAAGAAAACAGCAGAATTAATGAATACGACATGAATTGAGAAAATATATACCTTTGATTGATTGAATTTAAGATACAACTGTGACGAAACAGCCCTCTTTTCCGGCTTCAATGTTGTTCGTTTAAGCCCTAAACCGTTTTGGGTATGAAGTTGGAGTATTTATAGCAGCAGTTGCCCTAAACTGACATCTAAACCGTTGAACCGGTTGGCTGTTTTGCTTGTTGTTGATGGGCCGGGTTTCCCGGTTTGTGCGTCACTTTTGACCCGAGTGTACAATAATTTTGACTTATTCTTGTGAAAAGATTATGAGTAACTTTGGGGTTTTTTTATGTGGTTGTTTCATTTACTTAAATATCATTGCTTCATGACGTTTGAAGTTTTAATATGTTTCTTTCTTAATTACTATGTGTGTTAATTTTTCCATTAGGTATCTATATGTGCTCCTCATGTGAGAGGTAAATTCGACATGTTAAGTATTATATCAACTTCATTGCATAATGTACAAGTATTGACGAAGACCCACAAGACACTAAACCTCATCCCTCCCCGTTATTCTTCTCCTTGTTGTCACCTCCTCATCCGGGCTTTACAGAAGCTACAAAAAGGTTATGTTCCTCACTTGATCATATACATCCTAATCACACCAATTCCAAGCGTGAAACGGGATGTCTTCATCGCCACATTTCACAGCAACTTAAAAGAGGGGTCGGGGTTGTTTCATAGTAAGGGTTGAGTTGCTAATTAGAGAATATATGTTGTTGTGGGGTAGTGGTCTTGAGTTTTCCACACCAGCGACCTAAAAAGGGGGGGGGGGGGTTGTTTCATAGTGAAGGTTGAGTTGCTAATTACAGAATATATGTTGTTGTGGGGGTCTCGACCATGTGATTGTCATAGGTGTGGGATATCAGAGGCGATTTGATGATCAATGATTGTTAATGAACGATCGATGGATCCCTAGAGCCAGAGTAGATGACCAATTTTAGTTCACCGGCAATAAGTACAGACATTGCCATTAACATCTTGTTGTTATCGTCGCCGACTATGTTGTTTTCCACACCATCAATCATAGTTGCAAGGAACCACTAGTAGAGGGATATCAATTTTCCTCTCTATTCTACCCTAGAACTCGCCTCCAATTACCATTCCCACCATGGTGATGTAGTTGTTTGTTTATGAAGTCACGGTAAGGGAGATGGGAGAATGAATTTGATCAGGTAATGTGGTAGCAAAAGAACAAGGGATAGAAGATGGTATTTTTGATCTGTGACAATAATTAACAAGATAAATCAAACAACATTGATGCATTCGATTTATAGTGCCAATACCTCAAATGTCACGGAGCGATAGTGTTAAAGGTGGAGGAAAACTGTAGTTTACTTAAAGAATTATGATTTTGATTATGATTTTTTTGGATAAATTTGTAAAAAATAATGTTTACATAAAACGTCAAATTTAATGAGTGTTTATTTTAGTAGTATTATGTATGGATGTAATTGTGTATCCAGTAAGGATAAGGTCACTTCTAGCTTTCTCGAGTTTGAATTGAAGCTACTACATGTAAGAAAAGTCATTAGAAGGACCAATCGAGATAGCCATTCAATGACAACTCTTAACTTTCCCTTTGTTTTGATCCCTTGTATTTTCAATAATCACAGTGGCTTCTTTATTTCATGTAATAGTCAAGTTAGCTCAAGATGTGGTCAACACAAACCCACATAGTAATTAGTAAACACATAGCACCAAAAAAGTACTTTTATATGTTATATATTATACATTATTCGTTTATATGTATTGCCTATATATCCGACAGAAGATCAAACTAGAGAGTACTTTCAAAAAATAATATTAGTACAAACATTATGTTTGCTAGTGGATGTGTGATTGTATGTGTGGTATGTAAGAACATTTACAATGAGAGGGGCGACATACATCCTCCCTCACCCCCACATCGAAAGAATCTCATACACGCCTTTGAACATACCCTCTCTCACCTCTCTATCTCATAGTCTTTATATGTGGTTGTCCTTGACCACATATTTCTTACTTCCTCTTTAACCACCACATTAACCAAAGACACTCGGACATCACAAATCTTCCTTTGAATATGCTTTAGCTTCTAAGACCATCTGTAATGTTTAATGCACCCCTTAATGCCCTTTCAATCATTAATTTTCATTTCGTTTTCTTCATTGGACATTATACTAGAAATCTCTATCTCTCTCTCCATGCCTCTATAACACCCAGGGAATGGTGTTAGAGCGTTATCAAGTCCTTCAAACTCCTATAATGCCCTACTACACATTACCTAAAGGGTTTTTAAACAAGTACCAATAAATGCAACCTCTAACTTAATGTTTGTCAACCACAAATAAAGGATTAATGTTTGTTAAATCTCTATAATTTCTGGAACAAGTAAAATAAATCTATTATCTATTATCTATTTTTATTATATATAATAAATGAAAATACGTGTGGGACACGTGTCATGTTTTTAGGGCATTTATATTTGATTTTTGACGGGAAAATAATAAGACATTATTTTAAAAAAGTGATTGTATATTTTTTTTTTTCAAATTTAAAAGTCATCAATTTTTACAATAATTTTTTTTTATTTTTGATACAATAACTTCCTTTTTTAATTTTCGTTTACAACTTTTCCCTATATTATTTTTTTATTCATGGTATAATTTATTTGTATCTTTAAAATTTAGATTGTGACCGAATTTTTTTAATCAATTTCACAATTATACCTTCACTTATTCCTATACAATGGATTACATACTAATTAAGCAATATGTCTATATGATAGATTCAAAATTAAAACCAAAATTATTAATCAAAATATATAGTTTCCTTGTAGATCTAGTTTGAAGAATAATACGGGGCGAAAGTGTAAGACCCTATTTTGTAGACAAAAATAAAAATATATGAAATTTATAATTCGTATCTTGTCGAACGAGTAAGTAACACGTAAGATGGTTATATGAAATATGAAATATTGATGAGCCTTGGCTATTATAGGAAACTGTCTAATATTAATAATAAAATATATTACTTTTGACTTTAATTACTGCATTTTTAACGAAATTTAGGTTAAAGCGTATATATAAATGAGCTCGTATCAATGACATATTCGTCGTTTTATAAAATATTTTAAAAGTTATACGTGAAAAACGAATAAAGCAGCTGAATTAATTGTAATTGTAATATATTATTGTAATAAAACAAACATACGTTTGAAATTCGTTTTCGTAAGGAAGCAGGCAACCAAGCACGTCAATCTATCCCACGTCGCTTGAAAGAAAGAATTGAGCTGCTTGCTTTCTATTATAAATATTGACTAGTTATGCTGACGTTGCTTGTTACGGTGACGTTGCGTGTTACGGTGATACGGAGCAAATGATAATGCTTGTTACGGTGACGTTGCGTGTTACGGTGATACGGAGCAAATGGTAATGTAAAACAAATGTTATTTGAAAATAATGAAGCATGTTATTTAGAAAGCCAAAACCGTTAGAATCCATTTAGTTTATTATCATACCATTTTATTACACCAAATAAATGCTCTATTTTGAATACAACTTAATTTTTAACAAAATTCGTCGAGAAAAAAAAGTAATCACAATTAAATACTTAAGTTTTTAGAAACAAATTAAAGAACATAAATTATTAAAGAAATATCAAATTAATTGATAAAGGAAATTTGATATATAATAAGAGAAAAAAGAATTAATAAAATCAAAAAATAAATGAGAAAAAAATATGATTTTAAAAACACTAAAATAAAATAAAAATATGTTAAAAACTTAAAATAAATATAATAATAAACTATTATAATATTAAATAATATAATATTAAACAGCTATACATTATTATAAACTTAAAGTTACTATTTATGTTTGCTCGTCAAAAAAATATAATAATAAAGTATTATAGTATCAAATAATATAATATTAAAAAGCTATATTGTTATAAAATTAAAATTACTATTTAAGGTTGCTCGTTAACAATATATATAATATAATATAATAGTATACTTGAATTAGAATTATAAGTTTCTTTTTGGAAACGCTCTAGTATAGAGAATCCGAGCGTATGATGCCCCGTTGGGTGTTGTTAGTAGTCGTTTTTTAAGTTAGAATAGGAAAACTCTACATCAACGTGCCGTAAATAGTTTTAAGTATATCTATTATTTATTATATATTTTTTGTAGTTAATATTAGTATTATTATTAGTAGTAATTTATTATTAGTAGTAGTGTTAGTATGACTTTTAGGTACTAGGGTTATTGTTAGGGCAGGTATTTGTTAATCTAGCGTTAGTTAGGCATGGACTGATCACCCATGATTAAACAAGGCAATGTTAACCAATATTCAACCACGATAATGACTAGTTAGGTGTACCATTACTTAACCTATGATTATGTAGTTGTGTCAGGTACTTGAGACATAACCGGTCGTACTAGTGGCTGTTAAGCAATTGATAATCAGGTTAGTCATCATAATATACTCGTCCATAACTTGTAATAATCAGAATGATGCAGTATGCATGTGTTAGTATAGATATATGGGATCCTATTATGCTTAATGAGGTGTGTCACTTTGGGAATGGTAATAATGTGTTGTACCCACAGGCACTTCAAGCTTATAAGGTCTAGCGACACACACTCATACATATGTGACGGCCGTAAGGGGGCAGAGCTGGAGGACCGTTATGTCCCTTGCACGGTGGTTTGTGACCAGTCAAATGTGGCTTATAAGGTTCAATGAGACCCAACCTGACTATAATGTGGCCACAGACCCATATTGTGTATGCATATAATGTAAATTGTGGCATGTCTTTATAAAATTGTATAGTATGAGCTCACCAGTATATAGCTGATGTCATTTTGAGTGTACTTATCTCAGGTGAGTCGTGAGGAAAGCTATAGGAATTACTTGACAATCGTGGAGTTTAGAATATCAAGGAGTTCTTAGTCGTTAAAAGTTTGTAAATAAACAAAGTGTTGTACTCAGACTATTATAAGTTTTACTGAATGTTTAGTTTGCTTCCGCTATAAGTGTATCAATTGTACATAATTACCCGGGTTATGGGTGGGGATGTTACAGTTGGTATCAAAGCCTGAGGTTTTAGAGAATTAGGTATTGCAATGAGAATACATAGGCTTTAACCAAAACATCTTAGACACCAGGATGACTAAGTCTTAGACATTAAGACTTGATTACATTAGTTATCCTAAAAATTCTTAAGTTTGAATATGGAACCCTAAGGTTTGATTACTTTGATTTTGACTATTAAGTAATAGTGTGACTTAATAGGCATGTCGCTAAGAATACTATCATAGGTTCATGATAGCTAGATTATACTCCATTAAGATAAATGATTGTTAAGTATTTGATACTAAGCTTGTGTGAACATGAGTATCATGAATGTTTTCCTAAAATTATTTGGTTATGTGATATATATTTTTACATGATAATTATTTGAAGCGAATGAGGTGTTGAGACCAGGTAAGACTGGCAACACACCCACACTTGAATAAATATTTAAAATAAAATAAATAAATATAATGTATTATACATGCATATGAATTAGGGTATTCCAGATCTAGATACGTAATGAGATATTAAGGCTGGGGTAACTACAGTAAGCTTTTCCATAATGGGTTGCCCAGTAGTAAAATACACTCATAATTGCAGTTGCCACAGTTTTATATAATGGCAGTACGCCAGCCCGGTACGAGTATTTGTTAAATTATAAGCAGAAAGAGTGTTCCTACACCAGTTTAGTCTACAAGGTGGAGGGATGTATACCCACACTTGTAATCGTAAACGTGTACACGCTTTGATAATTGAGGTACCCTCCCTAGATCTATGATTGTGAATGGGATATGTTAGTAGTTGTTAGGGTCGTAGTACCTAGAAGGCCGTAGTGCCTATGAACCGACTACCACAAGTGCTTATAACTATTTAGAATTTCGGGCATGTGCCAACCCAAATGTGTATCCCTTAAATAGTAATCAAACTGAGATCATATGTTATCAAGTTATGACGCAGTCATATGGTTAGAAGAAATAAGTAGACATTATGATACGTTATAGAAGAAAAGTAACCTATACTTATATAAGGTATCATATAAACGCTTTAGCTATAAATAGAAGTGAACCCTTCATTAACAACCAAAGTATGGGTCATTCTGAAACTCCATCCCATAATGTCATTATATAGGAAAACGTAAAAGTACAGTAAGACGAGGGGATAATACAATGGATTTCCCATGAGGTATCCAAGATTATGGTTGCCACTCAACTGAACATTAATACAGAGAAACGGTGTATAAACCAGAAGAAGATTCCTCGTCATCTACTACTAAGATTATAGACAAAGAATCTATCAAAGAAAAAAAAGTAAGTACAAGGAGTGTACCTACAAAACCTTCATGTCTTGGAACCCTCGAGCATTTGATGACAAGATGGGAGCCTTAGAGGGGCACGATGTAATGCTTTGCTTTTTTGTAACTTTCTATTCTTAGTATGATTGTTTCGAAGTTCTATTTTTTGGAAAGTCCAAACCTTGTAATCGTATCACATTCCGAATCATTGTAAATCCAAGGCTTTGATTGTAATCGAACTAATCTTTTATACGAAATCCACAACCTTAATGCATGCTTATACTTATGAATGGATGCTTATTCGTTACCTGATTTATCAATAAAAATTAGCTCGTGAATTCTTATTGTACATTCGTAAACCTTAAACAATTCAAATCAAACAAGATGATTAGTGATTCAAACACAAAACACTTAGGCATTTGGCATCATAAGACTTGTGACATTTATGCTAAACACTCACTATCTAGCAACTCTTTTTTTAGGGTTTTGTAACACCCATATACTTGATTGTAGCCTACCAAACAAACTATACTTATGTTATATATAAAGTATATTATACAAAAAACAAGAATCACAATTATATTTATAAAATAACAAAAAAAAGAAAGACAGCTTGCGGCCGCAAGTTGTCAACATGTTTAAAACTTTCTTGTTCCAAGATAATCAACCACCTTAAATGCTAACCTGACTCAACCCTAATTTTCCCTCTATATAAAACCACCTTTCCCAACCTTTTCTCACTTTTACAAGCCTCCAACACTTCACAAAATCCCCTCAAACTTTTAGATTTCGCCACAGTCCCACTTCAGTTTGCAAGTGAGTTCTAACTCACTTCCTTTGATGTTCAAGCCTTGTTTCTTCTTCTAAAACACTTGGATAACCTCTAGGAAGGTTTTCACAAGTTTTCTTGGGCAAACTAAGGTGAAACCTCACCATTTCGAGGTCCAAAAGTGTCTTCAACTTTTTGCCCATTTTTATTTTTTCATAACTTCAAAACTTCAAGTTTTCTTCATGTTTTCTTTCTCTACAATGTTTGATAAGCCTCTTGGGATGTTACCATAGGTTTTCCATGGAAAACCAAGGTGGAACATACCATATTTATGGCCAAACATTCTGTTTTGGAAGATAAACTTGTAAACTTTTTTCTAAACATGTTTTCACTTAACAACTTCATGCTACTTGTGCCTCTAATCAAGCCCATGATTAGTGAGCTAGCTAGTTGTTTCATACAACTTAAGAGGTATAAAATACCTCTAAACTTGTTGTTTAACTAAGGGTTTTATCCCACAAGTGTTGGAACCATCCAAGCTTACAAAGCTTGTGTTTTGGTAAAGATGTGATTACAAGGAGGCCTTGGCTATCCTACTTTCAATCCACCGCCTCACTTGATGATTTCTAAGTATCTTTCCTTTTATTTCATTCATGACCATCCGAATTGTCCTTGTGACAATTTGTGTATTGGTGAATCTTACGAAAGATGTTAAGGACGATTATCCTCCTACCTCCATGCGTAACTTCCATGAAATCCATGAATTATATGATAAACTTGATAATATAATATGTAATCTATATATGTAAATAATAAATATAACCGAACCTTTGACAATGACCGTATGGTTACTTGTCCTAATATTAGATTATTTTATCTAAGACTCAACCCCTCGTTACACTTCTATTGGGCATGACCCATAAAACCACAAACACCCTACGGGGCTTATAGTGTCAAGAACGAACGTTAACGTCTAGATAAATACTTTCGACAATACATACTTTTGCATACTTTAGACTCCTAAACTAATAAACTCCTTTATAATTTCAATACTTACACACCTACGTTTCCCGGTGTAGGATAACTCGGTGTTCGTTCCCTAATCAACCAAACACTTTCACGGATTTAAACTTTGCAAAACCGTGAGTACACTCGACACCCTTTACGCTTTACACTTTTGGGTGCAATATGTTAATCTATCAAAAACACACTAAATCACACTTATATTTTATGCAATCACACAAACAATCCATCATACATGCTATAGTTATGTGATACCCGATTTGTATACTTGGAACATTATTATGTGACACTAATTGTCATTAACTCGTACGAGCCTCCACTTAACATATATAGCGCTATAGGAGTAACGCACTGCCCGTATTCTTGTGGTCATGTTAAGTTTAATCTATTTTTGTGGTGACACTTAAGGATTGACTTGTAGTTCGCATGCCATGTTTACATTAATCTCGTATGCTAGCTTAACACGTGGATTCGTTTAAACGGTTTTTTTGTAGGTCCACCTGAGGATCAAGTTAAACCTATTCCTTGTTCATGCAACACACATACGAGTGCGGAATCCAAGTATGAATGCACCAAAGCAAAGTAAGAACATGGGATAACCAAAGATTCACTATCTTGATTAAGAGATGAGAACTAGTACAAACATATACAAACAATGCTCATACGACTCAACAAACTGCCTGTGTTCTTGTGTCTTCGTCTGCACCAGAAATGCCAACAGAGAGATCCACAAAAAGATCAACAGAGCCTACAGTGCAACCAAGAGCTACAACCAACCAACAAAGAGATCCCACCAAAAGATAAGTTTACTAGCCAGTTTAACCAACCAATGGTACCCTGACTAAGAGGTGCATGTCTGCTTATATAGTGTCCATGCTGGTCATCCGTATGAAATTGGTTCGTACGGAGCAACTGGTTCGTACAGAGCAACTGGTTCGTACAGAGCAACCAATTTCGTACGAAGCAACCAATTTCGTACGGAGCAACTGTTTTGTACAGAGCAACCAATTTCATACGGAGCAACTGGTTCGTACGGAGCAACTGGTTCGTACGGAGCAACTGGCTTGTACGGAGCATGACGTACACAAGACTCAACGGTATGCACACATGCACCCGTTTAACACAGACTAACTAAGATGTCGTAGGAAACCAAGATAGAAGGATATCTTGATTTGGTCGACATGACCAAACTTATACAGACACTTGAGCAAAGACCGTACAATTACAAATGTAACTAAGAACAAGCGACAGACACAAAAGTGTATCAACATTTTTATTACTTATGCTATGATTCAAACTTGTGTACTCGCCAATACTTTGTATTGAACTATACTTTTTAACATGTTGCAGGTTGAGGATGTTGAAATGACGAAAACATAGTAGGAACGGCATAGAAACACACTTATAATGCTAGTTACTTGTTATGTTATTTGAACATCTTCTATAATGAATTTATGTTGTATTTGATTTTGTGATGTAATTGACTTTTGGGATAAATGAAATGAATGGTTTAATTTAATATTGTCGCCATTAGTGTTATGATGTCTCGAGCAATCTTGTTCGTCTCATTCCGATGTTTCCGCCATCGGTTGGGGTGTGACACACGAGTTATCAAGTTGAATAGAATCTGTGACTTTTCTGAACGCAATAAGGTTTGATTCCTAGTACATTTGTTTCAATCCGAAGTACTGCATCGTTAGAATATTATACTATAGAACAAAGGAAAAGACAAACAAAAAAATAAATGTTCTGGGAAGAATTCACCCAGGACTTCTGAAGAAACTTTGTCCCCCAAGTGAGATTAACAATTCGAGAGAGAATTCTACAGAATAGATCTAGGTATCAAAACATATAGAGAATACGTCAAGAAGTTTAAGGACTACTAGTTTCCCCACCTGGTGGCATAAGAAGAATAAATAATGGGTTGATTCATGTGGGGTCTACCATCATAAATCCGAATATTTGATAAAGATAGAACCCATAAGATTTTCGTTGAAACCATGGGAAATGGTGCTAATAGAAGGTTATCATCTATCTTTATACCTTATCGAAATCAAGAATCCTAGGATAATAACAATGACATATGGAGTAAAAAGGTGATAGATAAAATTGTAAGAACGGTACGATAAGCTTGAACAACAACCCGAATCCTATAGACTTAATGCCTATGAAACGTGGAGAATTCAATGTAGTCCTAGAAATGGACTGTTTAGGTCCCTATTAAGCAGAAATCGTGTGTAACAGAAATATAGTACGACATAGATTTCCCAACGTCCAGAACTAGTTATATTTGGAGACCGAATGGAACAGTTGAAGAACATCACCATTCTAAACAAAACCCACAAGCTTCGATTCTTTGTTAAGAAGAAATGACGATGTGCATGTGTATTTATTATAGATACTTGAATACAATCACTATGAGTTCTTAGTGATGCCATTCATATTAAACCAACACACCTATAGTATTAATGGATCTTATGAACTTAGTTTTTTTAAAGAAAACGTTGTCGGGGATGCACTTAGTAGAAAAGAAAACACAACCAATAAGAATCCGTGCATTTAGATTTGATATTAAGATAAACCTCTTAAACCAAATGAAGAATACACAACAAGAAGCCATGATGGCATATCTCTAAAAAAATGGTCGGGAAACAAAAATTATTGAGATCTGAAAATGATAAGATCTTAAGATTCGAAGACCGAATATGGGTTCGTAGTTTTATTTAGATTATAAGATCCGATACAATATGAAGCCTATCAGTCTATATACATATTACATCCTAGTAGAGGTTAGACGTATAAGCATTTAAGAAGTAACTATTTATGATTGGAGATGAAAGCAACTATGGCAAGGCATGTAAAAAAATTCCTTACTAGCATAAGAGTTATTGTAGAATATCAGAAGCCATCTTTAAGAGAAAGTAACAATGGACTTTGTTACTAAATTCCCAAGTTTGAGTCATGGACACAATGTCATATAGGTGATAATAGATAGGTTTACCAAATCAGCATACTTTCTATATATTCGCAAGGACGATAAAATAGAAAGGTTTTGCCAAAGTCTATATTAACGAAATTAGTCTCATGGCATAGTGTGCATATCTCAATCAAATCTAACAAAAATAGTCATCTCACCTCGAGATTTTAGCAAAGTTTCTAGAAAGATTTAGGAACTTGAATAAATTTGAGAAGCGCATACCACCCTTATACTAACAAGAAAATTGAACAAACTATTCGAACATTTTGGAAGATATGCTCCATACATGCGTAATCGACTTTGATAGTAGTTGGAACATCCATCTATCATTGAGCGAGTCCTCATTGATAATAGTTACTATATCAACATAAAAAAGCGCACCTTATGAAGCGTTAGGCTAGAGAAAATATAGGGCTTCTATAAGCTAGACTGAAGTAGGCAAAAGTGAATTATTTGGACCTACCATTACTTAACAAAATACTAACAATACAAAGCATATTAAAGAAAGCATTAAAGAAAGCATGAAAATTGCTCATTATCGACAAAAGAGTTATGAAAATCAAAGGCGTAAGCTTTTAGAATTTCAAATAGGTAATAAGTGATGTTAGAGATATCACCTTTGAAACGAATAATATGATTCGAATGCTCAAAGACATGTTTAGACTTGGGTTTTCTATTTGTTGCTCTTAAGATTTTCACACAATAGTAGTTATTAAGTTTGGCAGACGCGACTAGTTATGTATCACAAGAAAGAGAAGACGAGATGAAGAAATCATTCCCTCGGTTATTCATGTTTTGACAGGTTTCAAGGATGAAACCTAATTTAAGGGGGTAGAGTTATAGCACCCCATCATATAGACAAAAATAAAAATATATAAAATTTATTATTCATATATTGTCGAACGAGTAAGTAGCACGTAATATGGTTATATGAAATATTGATGAGCCTTGGCTATTATAAGAGACAGTTTAATATTAATAATAAAATATATTAGTTTTGACTTTAATTACTCCGTTTTTATCGAAACTTAAGTTAAAACGTAGATACAAATAAGCTCGTCTCAATAATATATTCGTTGTTTTATAAAATATTATATTTTAAATATTATACGTGAAAAACGAATACAATAGCTGAATTAATTATAATTATAATATATTATTATAATAAAACAAACATACGTTTGAAATTCGTTTTCGTAAGGAAGCAGCCAAGCAAGCACGTCAATTATCCCACATCGCTTGAAAGAAAGAATTGAGCTGCTTGCTTTCTATTATAAATATAGATAGTATACTTGAGTTAGAATTATAAGTTTAGAGAATTTTGAGCGTACGATAAGCTGTTAGATATTGTTAGTAGTCGTTTTTGGAGCACGAGTAGAAGCAGAAGTAAGGATGCTCTACATCAAAGATACTCTACATCAACGCGTCGTAAATAGTTTTAAAGTATGCTCTTGTTTAAGTTTTTATCTATTATTTATTTTTAGTAGTTAATATTAGTATTGTTATTAGTAGTAATTTATTATTAGTAGTAGTGTTAGTATTACTTTTAGGTACTAGGGTTATTGTTAGGGCAGGTATTGGTTAATCTAGCGTTAGTTAGGCATGGACTGATCACCCATGATTAAACAAGGCAATGTTAACCAATATTTAACCACGATAATGACTAGTTAGGTGTACCATTACTTAACCTATGATTATGTAGTTGTGTCAGGTACTTGAGGCATAACCCGGTCGTACTAGTGGCTGTTAAGCAATTGATAATCAGGTTAGTCATCATAATCGTCTTTTAAACTGTGATAGTATACTCGTCCATAACTTGTAATAATGAGAATGATGCAGTATGCATGTGTCAGTATAGATATATGGGATCCTATTATGCTTAATGAGGTGTGTCACTTTGGGAATGGTAGTAATGTGTTGTACCCACAGGCACTTCAAGCTTATAAGGTCTAGCGACACACACTCATACATATGTGATGGCCGTTAGGGGGCAAAGCTGGAGGACCATTATGTCCCTTGCACGGTGGTTTATGATAGTCAAATGTGGCTTATAAGGTTCAATGAGGCCCAACCTGACTCTAATGTGGCCACAGACCTATATTGTGTATGTATATAACGTAAATTGTGGTCTGTCTTTATAAAATTGTATAGTATTAGCTCACTAGTATATTGTTAGAACTTTTGAGACGTTGGTGCTTGATTATCCATAGTTTGAGCTAGTTTGTAATGGTTAGACAAAGTTAAAGGGTCAAAAGTGCAATGTGGTGGAACTTGTATGTACGCGGCGTATTTAGCAACCCATCGTATTTAATAAATACGTTGGGTAGTCATTTTGTATAAATATGATGATCAATGCATGTATGTCCAAGTTTCTTGGACATATTTTTGTGATCTTCTTGTGTTGTGATTTTTGCTATTGTGCTCTCATCTGAATATCCAGGTGCTGTTATTGATTACATGTTATTGGGATTTCATATACAACACTAGTTGTTTGATCAAAACAAGATTCTTCATCTTCTTTGCTTGGTTTTTCTTTGTATTTGCACATTCAAACAACTAATCCATAGTTGTTTGGGTGAAAACAATCAACCACTGTGATCCGAATCTGTTTTGGGACTCACAATTTGGTATCAGAGCCTTTGTGCTCTTGATTGTTTGAGTTTTTGTTAAGATTTGTCAAGTTTTGAAGGTTTTACAAAAGTTTTCAAAGTTTCATGGTTTTTCAAATTTTTGGGATTAAAATGGCTTGATGTGGTGCGTTTAATCTTTGAGTTGTTGTTAATCAGTAGTTTGGTAAACATTTTGGTCATTTAGCTGCAAGGAAACATGAATTTTGGGTCGTTTTTGGGTGATTCGAGGGTTTTTGTTCGTACTAAAACCCTTATGGGCGTAATTATTCTTAAAGCCAGCGTAGATATTCTTGAAGATAGCGTACTTGTCTTTGAAGCTGGCGTATTTAACTTTAATCTCGCGTAGTTAACAAATACGCTGGTTCTTAAACCAGCAGATCTATATTATTGTCAGCGTAATTGCCCCAACGAATTTAATCGAAGGCGACTTCGAAATCAGTGATACTAATCCTCAGCGATTTTATCATGGTGTTCAGCGAAATTAACTAAACCTTTGCTTGTTTTCATATATCCAGCGGATTTAGCGTTTTGCAGGACAAAGTGCATCGTATTTGATCTCTGGTCCAGCGTAATTGTCTCCCAGTGCAGCGTATTTGATTTCTGGCCCAGCGTATTTATTCATCAGTCATCCATTATGTCTCTCAATCAACTCAATCCGATTGCTCAAGCCGAACTAGAAACTGGAACTGCTACAAGGCCACCAAAGTTGAAAGGTTCGGAAGATTTCAGCAGCTGGAAAAACAGGATCAAGTCCTTTTTTTAGTATACAGATTATACTCAATGGATGTCAGTCACTGTGGGTCCGCATGTTCCCATGATAATACGTGACGACATCCGTACTATCAATGAAGATCCTTCAACGTTCACAGATGAAGATAGGACACTCATTCAACGTGACCGGAGGGCTCACGCTGCTCTTACTATGGCTCTGTCAAAGGACGATAACAATCTGTTTGAAGAATACACCTCGGCACATGAACTGTGGTTGGCTCTAATCGACCATTATGAAGGCAAAGAGGAACTCAGGGAGAACAAACGAGACATGGTGCAGAAAGAATATGATATGTTTGGAAGTATTCGTGGCGAAAGCTTGTCCGACCACATAAGCAGATTTCTATAGGTATTGACCAAGATGAAGAAGGTGGGAAACGCAGTTGCAAATTATGCATCGATCAAGAAGCTGCTAGATTCTCTACCAAAAGAATGGAGTCTTCAATGCATGATGATTAAGAGAACTTTCCTCACCAGCACAACTCCAGTTACTCTCTCAGAATTGATTAATAAAAGCCTCTGAAATGGACATCGTGAAACGAGAGATGAATCAAACTGGATATTCTCAGAAGACGTCTCAGCAAGCTGCTGCAACCTCGGTCCCCAAGAATATGGCATTTCTTGCTCCTGTCACCTCATGTGGATCAAATCCCCAAAGTGTTGTCGTATCCTATTCAAATGCTTCCGCAAACTCTGTGAAGGCCTCGTCATCTTCCGAGAAGACCACCGTGGCCAGCGACACTCAAGCAGTTAAAATTTCCACAGAACATGTAGCTCTTTTTAATACTTTCTTAAGTAGCTATGAAGCGCTTATGTCAGGAGAGTCGAAGAGAGAATTCCTCACAGCAGAGGACATGTATCAAGTAGATCCAGATGACATGGAGGAGATGGATCTGAAATGGCAGATGGCAATGATCACTCTACGGTTGAAGAAATTCCAAGATAAAATAGGAAAGAGGTTGGCTCTTGGAAAAGCTGGATTTGACAAGTCCAAGCTTAGATGTTATAAATTGCAAAGACTTGGGCCATTTCAAAAGAGAGTGTCTGTTGCTGAAGAACGAGAATACCAAAATCAACCCGACAAGGAGGCCGATTGCCATTGAAGGAAATAACAATGCTGCTGACAGTAACCATAAGGCTTTAGTGGTGGTAGACTATGATTGGTCGGAGGAGATAGCTGAGGCAAAAGGAGAAGTAAACAAGGCCCTCATGGCAAACATTACCACTGTCTCTGCCACGTCTGCTTCAAATGGTGTTGAAAACAAACCTCCAAGATTCCAAAAGATGACACTGGTTTGAAAAGCATCATCTCTCCTGCCTCAGAGAAGAGACAACAGAAAGCTGAAATGAATGAGTCGAAGCCTGCTGTTCAAGAAGTCATCAGTACCAGCAAGAATGAAGCGGTTGGAACATCCTCTACCGCCATGAAATCAGAAGCCGAGGATAAGGATTTGGTAAACAGCATTCCATATGAATTTAAAGCAAAGCTGTGCTCAAAACCATGTTTGAACGTCGTGGCACACTACAAATCACTCAACCGTGATATAATTAAAGAAAAAGAAAAGGTTTTGAAAATAAATCAAGAACTAAAAGAAAATGAGGCTGTATATCAGCGAAAGTTGAATTCAACCATAGCTGAAATGCAGACTCTAAAGGAATTTGTTTTCAGAAAAGATTTTATCATAAATAATTTGACCGAAAATCTAGAAAAATCTCAAAACGAAAACAATAAGTTACAAATCATTATTGATAAATGGAAATTAGCCAAAAGGCACTGGTTGACATTGTAAACTGCCAACGACCGACATTCATAAAGGATGGAATTGGATATAAAGATAAATTCGGAAACGAAAGAAAATTATTTCCTCCTCCGCACAGCAAAAATTATGCTCCTATGCCATCTCCTCATCCTAAGAACGACTTAATCAATAAAAATGATCTTTTGGATCAAAGTATTTTTTATAAATCCAAAAACAACACTAACCTTTAATGCAGATCTGTGCGAGAGTAAGGAAGATGTGTGCGATAGGGAAGATGATTGTGGAGGGATGAAAATAGGAATAGGCTATTCAGGCAACAATTATTCAACCGTTAACTGGTTCGCCTGGAATTGTGATAAGACAAAAAATATTTCTATTCGAGATAACTGTATTAGTTTATCTAGGATGGATGATTGTAATGGCTGTATGCCTAAATGGACAATTCAGGATAACTGTAATGGCAGTGTGCCTACACTTAAGGCTCACAACCAAGGGTTTGCCAAGGTTGAGGGTCATGATCTAAACTTTGCTCTCAATGATGAAAATGTTATGCTTGAATCTCCTGTATTTGTGCCAGAGTTAAAGAAAAACAGTTTTGGAAAATTCCTTACAGAGGAAATTCCAGAATTTGTTCCATCAGTTGCAGGTACATCAGAGATTGATAAAGATTTCACTGAAAATTCAAGCACCACAACTTCAGAAAGCGATGAAGAAAGGTCAGATGAAAGTCAAGAATCAATTTCCTCATCAGACAGTGAGCACAGTGAAGTCGACATTGAAGATAAACATCATCCTGAAGAGAATCTGAAGAAAGCTAAAGATTCAAGCCACGCTACATCATCAAACTTCTCAAGATGCTCAAGACTCTCATCACATACATCATCTTCACACTCAGCACCCAGGAAGAAAAGATCGAGTCAAAAACAATGTTTTTACTGTGGTCATTTAGGACATACGGCGAAACATTGCAAAAGCAAGAAATTTTCTAAACCTAGTCATGATCTCGTTAAAAGTTTTACTGATCAATTTGACAATTTAAAGAAATCAGTAAAATGCATAGTTAATTAAACCTATTTTTGGAAAAGAAAAGAAAACTCTTTTGCTCAAAATCATGATAGAACTATTGTAAAACAAGGCCGGGTTCCAAAAGCTAGCTAATTTTGTACATATTTTTGTTGTTGTTGTTGTATAATAGAATAAAATTCAGAAATGGCTTCGGATGCTCATGGAGTGTATCTGGCACGTTGACAGCGGTTGCTCCAGGCACATGACCGGTCTAAAGGATCTGATTACCAACTTTCGAGTTTTTGATGGTGACTTTGTATCCTTTGCCGGAGATGAAAAGGGAGGAAAAATCGTCGGAATGGGTGACGTCGTATCAGAAGCACTCACTTTGGAGAATGTGAACTATGTTCCAGAATTGTGTTACAATCTTATGAGTGTTTCACAAGTCTGTGACAAAGGAATCGCGGTGCTGTTACACAGAGTGCTTATTCCTCAAACCCGGTTACTCCGTCCGAAAAGAAATGATCATGCTTAGAGCTCCCCGTCAAAATAACACCTACGTGCTAAATATGAAGAATGCCAAATCAAATGAGCCAATGACATGTCTTATGTCAAAAGCATCTGAATCGGAATCACTGCTGTGGAACAGGCGTTTGGGGCATGTGAATTTTAAGAACATAAATAAACTTTTAAAATTAAATCTAGTAAGAGGTTTACATATGAAAGATTTTCCTTTTTCTGAAAAGTGTATCGCGTGCGCCCAAGGAAAGCAACATAAAAAGCCTTATAAGTCCAAAGCAGTGAATACGATTTCTACCCCTCTGCAATTACTTCACATGGATCTTTTCGGCCCAATTAGCGTTAAAAGTTTAGCTAAAAGATCTTATTGTTTGATGATTACAGATGATTTCTCACGGTTTCATGGGTATTCTTTCTTGAAGCCAAAAGCGAAACGACATCCATTCTGAAGTGCTTCATTCCCATGATTGAAAACGTGATCAAGCTGAAAGTTATCTCCATCCGAAGTGACAACGGTTCTGAATTTAAAAATCAAACGTTTGTCTCCTTCTGTGAAGATAAGGGAATTCGCCTCCAATACAGCGCTGCCAGAACTCCTTAGCAAAACTGGGTTGCAGAACGCAAAAACAGAACTCTCATCGAAGCTGCAAGAACTATGCTTGTCGACTCTAAGCTTCCCATAATCTTCTGGGCTGAAGCAGTCAACACAGCATGCTATGTTTTGAATCGTGTTCTTATTGTCAAACCTCACGGAAAGACAGCCTATGAACTACTTTTCAATAGGAAGCCTCTGATAGATTTCTTCAAACCGTTCGGGTGTTCATGCACACTTCTCAACACTGAAGACAATCTCATCAAGTTTGAAGCAGTCGGTGACGTGTGCTACTTCATGGGCTATTCTTCTTCTCAAAAGGCATATCGAGTCTACAACAAACGGACCAAGATGGTGATTGAATCATACTACGTTGATTTTCAAGAAGGAAACTCCACTAACACTGGAAGCGCTCCGAACTGGTTTTATGACGTGGATATTATATTCAACACTTTCAGCATCAATGAACCCATCACTGAATCCTAACCTGCAGAATCCACTCCGTTGGAACCTTTTTTTGATGCCTCAGACATTGGTTTTACTCCTTTTACAACCCGTTTCACCCCTGCCTCTGCCTCTCCTACTCTTCCAGTGTTCGAAGGAAATGGTGACACATCTGCTGAGAATGCATCCGCACATGATGATTCTTCTTCACAGCAGGTTGTGGATAAACCACCCAAAGAAGACGAAACTCCAATTATCTACGTCGATGAACACTTTTCCAATCTGTCTCAACAAATTGAAGCTCACACCAATGCAGGGTACAAGACCAATCGAAACCATCCAATTGAAAATGTCATCGGCTCTATTGAAGATGGAGTTCGAACACACAGACAAACTCATACCATCAACACAGGACTGTATGCAGCTTTTCTCTCGCAGTCTGTCCTAAGAGATATCGAAGAAGCTATTCTAGATTCAAGTTGGGTACAAGCTATGTAAGAAGAATTAGCCCAATTTCGGAAACTTAAAGTCTGGGAACTCGTTGACCTACCAGACAGAAAGTATCCAATTGGTACCAAGTGGGTGTTTCGCAACAAGATGGACGACCGTGGTGTTGTTATCAAGAATAAGGCTAGATTAGTGGTTCAAGGGTTTCGACAAGAAGAGGGGATTGACTACGAGGAAGTTTTTGCACCGGTTGCACGCTTAGAAGCCATTAGAATCTTCTTAGCATATGCCTAGTTTAAAAACTTTAAGGTGTTTCAAATGGATGTAAAGAGTGCTTTTCTGTATGGGAAAGTAAAAGAAGAAGTTTATGTTTGTCAACCTCCAGGTTTTGAAGATCCTCATTCTCCCACGAAATACTACAAGCTTGACAAAGATCTCTATGGTCTTCACCAAGCTCCTAGAGCATGGTACGAGACTTTGTCAACATATCTTCTGGAGTGTGGATACTCAAGAGGCAAAATAGACATGACTCTCTTCACAAAAAGGATTGGAGAAGATGTGATGTTGGTTCAAATCTACGTAGACGATATCATTTTTGGGTCGACAAATGAAGCCCTTTGCAGAGAATTCGAGAAGGTGATGAAAGCGAAGTTCGAGATGAGTATGATGGGAGAACTCACGTTTTTCTTAGGATTAGAAATGAAGCAAAGAAAAGATGGTATCCTGATTCATCAGGCTAAGTATATCAGAGATATTCTTTCGAAATATAGCATGAATGACTGCAAATCCGCAAGCACTCCTTTTGCTGCTCAGACGAACTCACTTCAGATCTTCAAGGAAAGCCAGTGAACAAATCTCTCTATCGCTCAATGATTGGGGCGTTAATGTATCTGACCACTAGTAGGCCTGACATAATGTGGGCTGTCTGTCTCTGTGCCCGCTTTCAGACAAATCCCAAAGAATCGCATGATGCTGCCGTCAAGAGAATCTTTCGCTATCTCAAAGGAACTCCAAAGCTTGGTTTGTGGTATCCTAAAGATCGTAACTTTGATCTAATAGCTTACTCTGACAGTGATCATGCAGGTTGAAAAGTAGACAGAAAATCTGTCTTCGGAGGCTGCCAATTCTTGGGAAATCGTCTTATTTCGTGGCAGAGCAAAAAGCAGATAACAGTCTCTACGTCTACCACTCAGGCTGAATACATGGTAGCTTACAGTTGCTGTTCACAAGTCCTTTGGATACAGAATCAGTTGTTGGATTATGGGATCAATATCATGAAGACTCCGATATTCATCGACAATGAAGCGTGTCGGGATTGTGAAGAATCCCATCCACCACTCAAGAACGAAACACATCGAAATTCACATTCATGCGATTAGAGATGCGTACGAGAAAGGATACATCCAAGTGGTGCCAGTGGATTCAGTGCAACAAAAAGCTGATATATTTACGAAAGCCTTCGATAAAGCTCGATTCAACCAGTTGGTAACCTGGTTGGAAATGGTGAACTTCCTTGAGTGGAATTGACTTTTGGTAAAAAAAGGACTTCATAATAAATAACAATCTCATAAAATGTGTCCCACAAAAAGATTTTCTGCAAGGTTAAAATTTCTTTTCAAGCAATGGATTCTCGAAAATAAAATTTTAAGGGGGGAAGTTTTCCAGAAAATATTGTTGAGACTGATTCCTTCTTTGGCACCTCCATGAGAATGATAGAAAAACTGCTAACACTTTTGTTCTGATCTTAAAACAGAAAAAGATTAAGGCCTCAAGCAACGACGTGTCGGTAGATTCAACAATACCTTGAAGTAAACTGCGAAACAAAGACAAACTCTAATGATCACACAAGAATTCCGAATACCCACAATGTTGTGCAACTTGCGGGTAACACGTTGCGGCATATGGCTTAATGGTCTTAAATTTTGCGTTGAGTGGATTGCCAAAGTCTGAGATTTCGGGTCTTTATATTGGCTAATCATTCGGGGATATCATAGTTGCTCTTCTGCTGCATCCAAATATATGCTGACCTAGACACAGCTATGATATCTTTTCTAAAAGAGCCTATGCGGCCAAAACCCTACACAAATGAATCTCTCATTGAATCGTACCGCACCTGGTATCTGCCATAGCCCTCGTTAGACCTTGGTCTCTCTGCCGTACGGAAGTACTGACCTGAATACCAACTGTCTAACGTTGAAATCTCAAAAACGAATGAGGTCAATATACTCACCTGCTATGAGGAATCTTTACGCATACCTTGATCGCAGGGGTATGTCCTGACGTGGGACTCACGGGCACAACATTCTGACTGTTTCAGCATGAGTGGGGGAACATTGAACTTCTTGTCAATATTACTACAACATGATAAAAAGGCTCTCCGATCGCATGTCGAAATATAGGTGCATGGATTTAAAAGGATGAGCATACTGACAGTTTTTCTTGTGCCTTAATTATTTTATGTATCTAACATTTTATCTCAAACGAACGAAGTGTCACCAGTATGATCTTTTGCTGGAAAGTCACAAGATTCAAGTTAGTTAGCATAAATTTTGTGTGAAAAAGGAAGCTTCCTGGCCCCAAAAACAAATATCTGGATCCATTCTGCAATTTTCATTTTTATTAAGCTTATTTTTAAAATTCTTGCACTATTTTTAATCAAAAAGGGGCACATTTTACGAGAAAACTTGAAATTTTCGAGCGTATTTGTTTCTATGTTTTCTTAAAGTTGAAGATATCCCACAATTATATCACCGCGGCGTATTAACATTCCAGCGAAGGCAGGTATGTATATATACTTCAGCTTCATTGTTTCTGCAAGTATTTTCAAATAAGATTCATCTTCATCTTCTTCACATCGCTCATAAAACCCACATCCATTTTCAAACTTCTCTTAAGTGAATCTGAAAGAAATCGATATCGGTATGGTTTCAATACTCAAATGTGCTTTGTTCTATGTTGATAGTGTTCAAATCATTGATTTTGGTCACTGATGTGCGTATAAAGTTTCATTTGAATCTGTTTCTTGGTTTTAATGGGTTTATCAAGAAAAACTTGAAGCCAGCGTATTTAGTTTGAATATGGCGTAAATATTTTGAATATGGCGTAATTAGTTCAAACCCTCGAGTCAGCAGATTAAGTCTTGAACGCGAGTTCAAGCAACCGGCGTAATTGACAATTACGCCGGTAAACCAGCGTAGATAATTATCTTCGTCGGATACATTCTCTGGTCAAAGTTTAAATCCGCTACTCTTGTGCAACGTAAATAACCTTTAATCAGCGTAGTTATGTCTGAATCTCTTGCATAGTCTTATGTCCGGCGAACTTAGTTGTTTTGGCCCGGCGTAAATATTAGCGGAATTATTAGTTTCTTGTGTATATATCTTTGCATTATTATTATTATATTTTTGTATATATTATATATATATATATATATATATATATATAAATACTTCTATATACATAAATCTAACTTAGTTGGTTTTCGATTTGAGAAATAGTGAAGGAGATTATTTGGGATAAAACTCGAAAGCACAATCAGCCATGCAAGCTGGTCCCACCTCCAATTGATTTTGAAGATGTAGCAGAGTGGATAAATTCAAGTAGGATCAGCTACGCTGTACAAGCCGATCCGATCATCTACAGCATCCACATCGAAGGGTTTTGGAAGACAGCCAAAGTGTCGACCATAAACGAAATTAAAAGAATCACAACTACAGTCAGAAATAAGAAGATCATAGTTACAGAGGAGAACAAACGCAGAGTCCTCAGTCTTGGAGACAAGAACAGTGATTTGCTCAGAATGAAGAAGGATGACATCCTAGATGGGTTTAAAGGGATGAGGTATATTGGAGACTTCAGAGAGAAAAATGAGTTCAAAAGAAAGGGGCTTACCAAGGACTGGAGATTCATTCTTCATGTATTCGCTATGAGCTTGGCACATAGGAAAGGAGGATATGACGGTTTGAACTTGGAATGGTCGGCTGCTATGCTTAGCCTCTGCACAAAGCAGTCATTCAATATCTCTGGCCTCATTTTTTACTGCATGGTTGATAATGCAAATTCCTCCACATGGGCCATGTACCCTCGTTTTGTTCAGCTCCTCATAAATGACCAACATCCAAATCTTCCTCAGATGGCGACCTAGTTCCAGCTGCCAACAGGGCGTCAGATTACCGAGCTAAAGATTGAGGAATGGGTATTGTTGCATCAGTGGATGTATAGGGAGGAAAGATACCCTGTCGTAAAAGCAGCCTATGAGAAATACAGAGAACGGGTTAAGAAAAAGAGACAAGGAGATGGTGATGAGGAAGTGGAGGAGGAAGAAGAGGAAACCGAGCAGCTGGTTAGAAAGAATAAAGGAAAGAAAATCATGAAGGAAGGGGACCCCTCGAAGAAACAGAAAGATAGTGCTCCTCAAGAACGATTGATGGAAAGCAGTTTCAGGGCCGGAGGCACCAGAGAACATCGCGAGCATATAGAGAATCTCCGTGCGATTCATGAGGCCGAAGAAAGATAGAAGAGAGAAACTAGAAGAAAGAGACGTCATATGACAGAAACCAAAACACAGGTGACGGTCACCATCGAGCAAGAGCAGTTAGACGAGTTTGTTGATCAGTTGATTGTCGATCCGGAAGCCCCAAGTCTATCTCCCCCGCAGAAGCGTAAGAAAACTGGGGAAGGACCTTCGACAGAGGAACAACCAAGACAAATGCCGCAACAAGCTCCTCGAAGACCTCGTCCATTTCAGGATTTGTACGACAAGCTAGCAAAAGACATCGGGAAAGGTCCAGCTCAGGAAATCTGTCTGTTGAAACATCAAGTAAGCAACACTAACGTTATTCGTGAGAAGCTGAGGGAACAAAGAAAGGAAAACAAAGAGCTTCACGCATACGTCAAAGAACAGACGAGATTTGTAGATTTTAGCAAGATGGAATGGAAAAGATGTATCGTATGATCAGAGAACTTTGCACCAAAGTGGACATACCACCGATGTTCTCATCTACTGATATTTTTGATTATGAGAAGTTCAAGACTGAAGAGGAAAGACAAAAAGCTGAGGCTGCAGAAAAGAAGAAAAAGAGCTTAGAATCGGCTGTGAACGTCACTGAGGATGACGAAAGTGAAGCGGAGGAGGTAGACAGAGATGAAAAGCCAGCGAGATTTGTTGAGTGGGGTTTGGAAGATGATACTATTTATGAAACTGAGGATGGTGAGGCAGTAACTCTAATGCATCCTGAATGGTTCAGAAAAGAAAGGGAAAAGCTTCCAGATTTCTATCAGGTGGTCACCGTTGAAAAATCTAAAGTCACTGATAGAATAATAAGCTGGAAGTACTGCAATCTCAAAGGGATGTTCATCGTAAAGAGACGAGGTGGTGTTATTCAACATTTTAAGACCGGAGCTGACATGAAAAGCCTTCCAAGATGGGACATTTGAGAACTGGGGAGGCTAGACTTGATAAACCCGACCAACAGAAGCATCGGAGCTGACTTTGAAAGACTCATTTTAAGAGAATGCAATCGGGGCTTCACAGTTTTCAAGCCGCAACGACCTCGAAGAAGAGTGTCAAAGACGACAAAAGATCCCATCACAGGAAAAGGGATGGTTACATGGGTAATAGATCCTGCTAAGGTCGAAACAAAAGTCAAAATTCCACATGAACAGCCTGTCATGCTTACACACTTCAAGATATGGTTACGATGGGAAGACAGGAGAAGCAGTGATCCGATTAGGTCTAACAGAGATATTCGAATTCTAGACCCGATGGATGTTTTCATGTTCTGCCTCTCCGATCTCAACATTCTCTTTGGTCGCAAAATCCACGTTGGAGCCGGAAATGAGTAAAGAGAAGAAGGAATGCTATTCCAAAGGGCTGTGGAATGAGCTCGAGAGAGGAAGATAGAGATGATGGAAATTGTTCTCAGGATTCAGAAGCAGACAGAAAAGGAGGAGGCAAGAAAAAGAAAGAGAAAGCATAAGTCATCATCACAACAGAAAGCCTCCTCACCATCTCAAGCTGCATCTCACCCTCAAACTCCGGTTTCATCCACATATGAAGCCACTACGGAGTTACAACAACCCTCAAGTGAAGCTATTGTTAATCTAAGCTCTGAAGAAACAATCGAAGCAACCACAGATCAACCTACCGTTCAAGCTGCACAAGACAAGGATGAAGGACCCGCCTCAGACCCAGAAGCTCGCAAGCAAGATTGAAGAAACCCAAGCATGCAACGGTCTAGGGGGATATTGTTAGAACTTTTGAGACCGTTGGTGCTTGATTATCCATAGTTTGAGCTAGTTTGTAATGGTTAGACAAAGTTAAAAGGTCAAAAGTGCAATGTGGTGAAACTTGTATGTACGCGGCGTATTTAGCAATCCAGCGTATTTAATAAATATGTTGGGTAGTCATTTTGTATAAATATGATGATCAATGCATGTATGTCTAAGTTTCTTGGATAGATTTTGGTGATCTTCTTGTGTTGTGATTTTTGCTATTGTGCTCTCATCCGAATATCCAGTCCGAATATCCAGGTGCTGTTATTGATTACATGTTATTGGGATTTCATATACAACACTAGTTGTTTGATCCAAACAAGATTCTTCATCTTCTTTAATTGGTTTTTCTTAGTATTTGCACATTCAAACAACTAATCCATAGTTGTTTGGGTGAAAACAATCAACCACTGTGATCCGAATCTGTTTTGGGACTCACATATATAACTGACGTTGTTTTGAGTATACTTATCTTAGGTGAGCCATGAGGAAAGCTATAGGAACTCCTTGACAGTTGTGGAGTTTAGAAGATCAAGGAAGTCTTAGTTGTTAAAAGTTTGTAAATAAATAAAGTGTTGTACTCAGACTATTATAAGTTTTAATGAAAGTTTAGTTTGTTTCTGCTATAAGTGTATCAATTGTACATAATCACCCGGGTTACGGATGGTGGTGTTACAGAAAGAGTAGATGAAAACATTTATTTAGATTATTTTTGCAGGATTTTACGTAAGTCAACATTTCTTTAACATAAATAACAATTGTTTTCACATAATTTTTTAATATATTTCCATCGTTTTAAATTATTATGTATAATATCATTTAAGCTTTACTTTCTATCGAACATGTGATAGAAATGAAGTTGTGTGACATGAAAAAATATGGCTACATATCTACCCGCTTGAATATTGAAAAGAAGCCTGTTATATATGCGGCATGTGTAAAGTTGGTTAATGGAACTCAAGTAAGTTGTTGTTAGCATACTTGTTTACATGAATTATCCATTATTTTTCTAACAATTATACCTTGTATCTTACATATTAAACTTTTATGTTTTCTAGGAAACATTTTAAGGTCAACATATTTGACTTGCATCGTATATCATCGTAATATCCATAAAGCATACATTATTGCTTTTAAAATTATGTCATGCATTCCATGACATTGTATTATAACATGATTATCAAATTATTCTTCCTTGATCATTTGATTTTTACTTAAATGTTATCTTCAATCAATATTCATTATATGTTTACATAAACTTTTTTAAATATTTTAAATTCTAATACTTATAAATTTAATAATGATATATGCAATTGTTTAGGTATATATCCGGCCATAACCAACTCTTAAAAATATATTTAAATAATAAAACAATAATCACATTCCAAAAATAAATATAATTTGGAAGCTAGAGTAATTTTCGACAATTTGAATTTCAAACATTATCTTAAAATTAAATTATTCAAAATTCATAATCAAGAAAATCATTTAAGTTCTTTGTTTCTATTTTTTGACATGATTTATTGATATATATCATTTTTAGTATCTATGAATAACTTTATTTTAATAATACAAATTGTTTGTTTATATAACTTTTTAACTATTTTTTTAAAGTACTTTTTTCTGGGGGGGGGGGGGAAGGGGGGGGGTCTATGTCACTATCATTGTGTAGTACATATTTCTTCCGAATTTCGTAACCCATTTTAATGAATATTAAAAGATAAATTATCGTATAAATGATTCCATTTATCTAACCTCATGAGTAATTAAATAAATTTTAAAAATATAAGTGTGTAAACATTAATAAAGATTTATATCATATCAAATTAAAAAAATAGTGTGGCATCTACTTTTGTTTCACAGATGGCTGGAGTAATTTTGTGTATCAACCTCAGATGTCATTGATCTTGAAAATACAAATGACCTATACCACTTCATTAAGCTTTCTAATGATTCAAAGTATCATGTTTTGAAAGTTGTATAGTCGATACCTTCGTAAATGAGTCTATTGCATTAATACTTTTTGTGTTGTTTTTGTCAACTTTTTAACAAGCTACCTTCTAATATTACTAACAGTTTGTTCTTATTTTGTAGTGGCTACCTGAACACATCGGAATTTTCGCTGGTTTATACAATAATTCCATAATAATTATAAAGATGATTGGTGGATCTAAACGGGAATTGAAAATATATAAAGAAGAAGGGCATTTCAAAACTATAAGGTTTATAATCTATTTATACTATACTACAATTTGTAATCTATTTACAACATACTACATTTGTTTTTTATTTAGTTTTCATATATACATTTACTAATTGTTGCTTGTTACAAGTATATGTTGTCAGTTGGAATGATTTTATAAAATCTAGGGGAGTTCCATGGGGCAAAATGTGTATTTTCAAATGGTCAATGAGCCAAGGAAAGCGTTTGCTTGCAATAGACCAGGACCTTTAATATATCGTAAATTGTGTTTATCAAAATCATCTTTGTATAACATTGTTTTTTATATTTAGTATTGTGTGTTTATTTGTTGGTTGAAATATTTAAACATTATCATTTGTCTTTTTTTAATCATAAGTCATTAGTATGATTTTAACATTGTATTACATGTTCAAAAACCCATGTTTAAGTATACCAAAACTTTAAGATTTGTTTGTAGATAACTTATTGTATTATTTTAAATACAGTGGTACTCATAAATTAGAATATAAAAAACTTTCTCGAGCCCGGGAAGCAGTCCCGGGTGATAACCTAGTGTTTTATACATATTATTTAAATAAGAGTAAATTGCCATTTTAGTCCCTAAGGTTTGGCTCAAAATGACATTTTAGTACAATTAGTTTTTTCTCCTCTAGGTCCCAAACATTTGTAGTTTGTTGCCATTTTGGTCCAACCCACTAACTCTGTCAAAAAAACTCAGTTTAGCTAAGAGGTATTTTGGTCAGATTATAAATATGTTTTGTTTTTTGCCATTTTCATCCAATAACTATTTTGCATTTATGTTCTTTTTCCTTCTTCAAATAAATATATTTAAAAGAAGTTACTTTAATTAGTAAAAATAAAACACTTATTTTTTTTAACATATATACATATGAATCTGATATCACCATAACCAGCACCAATTTCTACCAACTTTCACCACCACCATTCTGTTATTGTTCATCACCACCACCTTTCACCATTGCCACCATCCTCCACTGTTAACCATCACCAGCATCCCCTACCGTTCACGACCATTGTCATCCCTCCTCTGTTGTTGTTCATAACAACATCAAAACCCACCCTAACCACCAACCCCAAATCAAAACCCACCACACCACAATCCACAACCAAATACACACAACATTCCCTAAACCATAACCATCAGATCTGGCTGTCACAACAGAGGTCACTACCGCCGTCATCCTCGCGCGCGACACCATTGATGGATCGGAGCTTCGGATCACCATACCCATCATCGTCTTCGTCTCACACCATCAAAACCCTAGATTCTTAGTCATCGTTGTCGGGGTTCACACTGAACGGCGGTGGTGGTGGTTTCTAGATCTAAACAGTGGTGGTTTACAACACAATTAGTGGTGGTGATGGCGTCAATATCTGAACGGCGGTCACGTCTAAATCTGGGTTGTTTGTGGTAAACAATGGTGATTATGAATGATGGTAGTCTGAGATGGTGGATGGTGGTGGTGGAGTTGGTGATTGCGACGGCTAGTGATGATGTGGTGGTAGTTGTGGTGGTGGCAGAAAACTAGAATAATCATATAAGGGTAGATGAGACACTCCCCAAATGAGGAGTGGTAAACTTTTTTTAACCAATAATATCATGCCATGTCAACTCATCATTCCACTCCCCATTTTGCACTCAATCACTAGGGGTGCTCAAACACATGGGATGTTTGATTTTTTTGTATTTTTTATTTCTAGAAGTTATGCCTTAACAAAATAAAACATATTTTAAACAAAATAAAACATTAAACTATAAAAATAAATTTTAAAACTAAAACTAATTTAACTAATCGTCGTCCGAATCCGCCAAAAGGTGGGGTAAATCTTGTTTTCCAAGATGCCCCACAAGATCATATTTTAGTCTATAATACTATCTTCGTCAATGAGCTCGTTATAAACATTTTCATCGAAAACGGGCTCGACTAGAGGATCACGAATATGTACCGGTGCAATCGCGTTTCCGTCGTCTTTTAGAATCATGTTATGCATAATAATGCACGCATATACGACATTCCTAATCTTTTTTACACTCATAGCATGCATTGGTCGATTTAGTACACCCCATTTTGCCTTTAGAACACCAAAAGCCCGTTCCACGTCTTTTCTTGCCGCCTCGTGTTGCCTCTTGAACTTCTTTTCTTTCACAATGTGAGGATACGGAAATGATTTCACAAACACGGACTACGTAGGATAGATTCCAGCGGTAAGATAGTATCCACGCTTGTACAAGTGGTTGTTCACATAAAATGGGCATTTTGGTGTAGTTCCATTTCGCTGAGTAAGAAATAACAGAGGTTGATGGAGCACGTTGATGTTGTTTTGTGAACCTGGTGGACCACAAAAAGCATGCCAAATCCACAAATCTTGAGAGGCCACCGCTTCGAGCATAATTGTTGGGTACCTGTGAACCCCCTCATATATTGGCCCCGTAACTCTGTTGGACACATTTTCCAAACAAAATATGTACAATCAAGACTACCCAACATCCCAGGAAGGTGATGTATATCCTCATGAGCCTGATACAAGAGCCCGACGTTGTGGTTTGTTGGTCTACGTAAGTACTCGGAAGCGTATAAATTACATACCGTTTCGAAAAAATAATCTAGACACTCTCGGGAAGTCCTTTCGGCCATTCTCTGGAAGTCCTTTCGGCCATATTTAAATACTCGTTGTTCTCGTCAGGAGGGTTACCGGTTGCAAGTTGCTTAATCGCTGATGTAACTTTCTGCAACGGTGTAAAACTCTTCTTCATTCTCCCATCTACGCCCTCTTGAAACCACGAGTTATTGGCTTGCACGTTGCTCACAATTTTAAAAAACAACCTTTTCGACATACGAAACCTATGACGGAAAACATCTTCGTTGAATTTGGGCTCCTCGGCAAAATAATCTGCCACAAGGGTTTCGTGGCCTTTCTCTCGATCTCGACGGATAACCTTATTTTTTCTAGAAGTACCCGTGTCTTCTAGCATGGCGGCTTCCTAAATAAGATTTTGAAAAAAAAAACTAAACTACCATTGCTTGAGGAAGAATCATCGTCTTCACTAATATTAAATAGAATAAATAGCGGTGGTATCATCCGTCATTATAAAATGGGGTTAATTTTTTGGAATGTAAAAGAAAGGATTTGGTGGAATAGAAGTGAAAAATGGTGTTGGAAATGAGTGAAATGTGTGGGTTTTGAATAAAGAACGTTTTTTTTATTTTTGTAACGGTACACACGGATAACGGTCGAATTTTTAAACCGTCCACTTCTTTGTCTCGGTGAGTATTCACTGAATTGGTGACTCACCAAATGCTATTTGGGGAGTGGCAGCATATTGAACTATCGGTAAAGTGGGTTACCGAAGGGATCACCGAAGGTGCCCCTTCCACCCTAATACTTTGATTCGCTGAATGTATTCGTGGTGTGGTTGGTAGTTGAAGAAAAGAAAACTAGAAAATTCCACTTTGATTCTTTAAATATATATACATAATACACTTTATGTATACTAGTAACATATTCCGCGCTTTGCGGCGGTACGTCATATCGTATACTTAACTCGAGTAAAACCATAGAAATGTAGATAAAAACTCTCGTGACGAAATGTAGATAAAAATATGTGTGACCATATATTCGCAAATCATGAAAAAGTCACGTCTTAAATAAAACTTGAGTAAAATTGTGACATATCTAAATATATTACAATTAATAAATAAATTTAATAGATAAAAACTATAATTAGTCTAATAGTAAAAATAATATAGATAAAATAATACACAAACTGTTTAACATATTTAATACATACAAAATAAACCCATTTGGGTATAAAATTATTAATATTTCATGTTAGGTAAAATAAATTATGCCTAGGTTTTATGTGTATAAACTTAAAAAAGAAAAAACTTCAAAATAAAAAGATGATAACTTATTGTTGTTAGTGATGTAATTTAATATGTATTATATTATAATTATAACATAACTTATGTGTTTAAACTTAAAAAGGAAAACTTTTGTTGTCTAAAACTAAAAGAAATAATTTTATTGTAGTTAGTGATGTAATTTAATATATAACTAGATGTAAGCCCCGTCTCGTTGCGGCTAGGGCTTACAAATTTAGACGTAACGTATACAAGGAATGCTAACTTCACCTCTATTATGGTATGTGGTCCTTTGATGTCTATGCATTTCTTTTTTTCTCAAAAAGTAGCTCAAAACATATATAATAAATAAAGTTGGGGTTTTGTTTTTGAAATGTGAACTTAATTAAAAAAACACCAACCTATAAAACGGGACGGTCAAAACCACAAGAACTACATAAATACAAAATTACACCATTCGGTTCATGAAACCATGAAACGGACCTCACTTTCATACATAATAATATAGGATATTAATATTAATTATTATACATCCAGTAAAAAAAACTAAAAAAGTATTATAATTTACTTTATAGTTGGTGGTGGTGGTTTTTGACGATGGCTTTGATGGTAATAAACAAAAGGTTTTAGCAAAGTAATTTTTTATTCGATGCAAGAGTTATCGCTTACCTATATGTATAAACATTCCTAATTACCCACTTTATTTTTCTCTCCCCAAAACCTTCCTCTATTTCTCTCTTTTAAACTCAATTTTTCCTTCAATATTTGATTTGGTAAGAAAACAGAGTGTTTTATGTTGTATCAACATATCCTCAAGTCTTCCAAGAATCTTTACATAAATATCTTTTTATGAGGTATATACCTACAGGGGATACTTATATAACCTGTATCCCCCCTCAAATGTGTCCAAATTCTTGAAAGTTATTTCCAACCCCTACCATCTTAAAATCTCATCATCGGAGCACTTAAGTACCGGCATGCGCCTCGTTGGAAAACTGGTTGAGGGTTGTCGTTGCCTCTTACGACGACCTCTTCTCTCATTACACACTCAACATCTTCTTATTTATGATGCATGGAGGTGGTTCTAGTAGTCGAGACCAAGAACACCACCACAACAACACTATCACCACTATTAGAACACCATCGATGTGATTTGACGTGTCAACAATGTATCCTCCTCAGAGACTAACGTTGCAATCAAGTTCACCTTCTCGTTTGGTATGCTTTCCAGCAACTGTTACGCTGGGTTATAAAGTACATTTTGGCGTGGTGATGAAGTAATGTTTAGGATGATGATAAAGCATTACAGAGTGCAACTAGTGGTGAGTTAGGGTGGCAAGCTGAGAGACTTGTGGCTTCTATACTTTTGTGTGAAGTTAAAAATAGCCAAATAACCTTGGGGTCACCACCCAAACTAACCAATCAAAGAATAAAAGAAAAATAATTGGTACAATATATATAGCACAACTTACAAATAATGATGTCTAAGATTATTTTAAATTAATAGTATATATATATATACACACATATAATATTATATTAATAATTAATATATGAGTCTTTATTATTTATAATATTTCTAGTTTTCTTTTATATTGGATGGAAATGGAAAAAAGCAAAACATATTTATAATCTGATCAAAATACACTTAACTAAATTCGGTTTTTTTTAACAGAGTTAGTGGGTTGGACTAAAATAGCAACAAACTGCAAACGTTCGGGATCCAAAGGAGAAAAAAAATTATTTAAAGTAAAATAGTATTTTGAGCCAAACCGCAGAGATTAAAATGACAATTTACTATTTAAATAAAGTAAAACAAATGTTTTATACATATTATATAAATATTTTAATTAGACATCTAACGGCGGTAATAACAATCTCCCTTTTCTATTAAAGGAGACTAGAGCATGAAGTATTTTATGCTTATGTGTGGATCACTTATTCCGCCAACATATTTTTTTATCTCATTACTGCATCTCTTCATTTAATAAAAATAAAATATATATTATCTATACAACACATTGAAGCTAAATCCTCTTAAAACATGTACTTGATCAATTTGGCTCCATCTTTTGCTATTTTGAATTTTGAAATTCACATTATGTACTCCCATTTCTCTTACATGATTTTTATCTTAGTATCCATTTCAAACACGCAGGCGTGGAAGACAAACATAACCCTAATGACATTTCAAGTTTCAAATCTCTCTCTCTCTCAAATTCTCGATGAACCAAGATCCAAATTTGCTCTCTCACTCTCTCTATTGACCCTTAAATCAATGAAGAAGAAGCACATCAATTCATTTGCTGATGTTTATTTCTGCTCTTACCTCTTTCTGCTCGATCTAGGGTTCAGACCATTGATGAAGGCCTACCAAACTAGGGTTTCGACTACGATCTATGTCTGTATGCATGCTCTTCAGACAATCAAGATAAGACTTGTTCATTTTGAGTCCGTATTTCTGGTGGTTTTGTGTCTTGGGGGACTTATCTAGCAAAGCAGATTCGTATAATTTGGGTTTTAGGGTTGTTGAGGACGAATGAGGTGCTTCCAGTTGAGACTATTCTAAAAGGATGATTTTTTATGACCATTGAAAAGGTTATCTCCGTTGTGTTTTCCTTTTCTTCAAAAAAATTTTCATTTGTTAATAAATGGTCTGCTGAATTTTATCTCGATTGTTTGGCATGGCATAGTGATAATACAATTGGTTCTAGTGTTAATGGTTTAGTTTTTCGCGGTTGGTATTCATGTATAATATACTTTTTCGTTGGGAATTTTTATAGTGTGAATGAATATTAATTTAGTAAAATTATAATTTAGTAAAATTATAATTACTAATTAAACTCTTCGTATGGTGAATTAAAGATTAAACTCTTGAGTTTTTATGTCATTTTATTTGTTATTATTAGAGTTTATGTCTCCAATAAAATAACTAATTAAGTGAGACTTTTCACTTATTCTTAACTCTTGTAAAAATAGTAGGCTATATGTCTTATTTTGAGAAAAAGAAATGCTAGAAAAATACAAGAGAAGTAATACAAGAAAACACATGAATTCATCGAGAGTTCTTGAAAAAGAAGAGATACTTGAATACCCATGTGTTGGGTACTTAGAGAGATAAGTTTTCTCTACTCAATTTCATCTCCTTCATATCATTATTTTTTCCACAAGTTCTAACACTAGAATTTTATCCAGTGTAACCTCGGGCGCGTGGCCATTTCCGGCAGTACAGATTGCTCCGGCTGTTGTACCCTGGGAGACAGACGCGCTATCTTTAGTAGAGGCGCGAAATCTGTTTTAAGGGAAGTGTGTTGAACACGTACCTCAGCCACAACCGTCAACACTTGTTTTGTTCATTTTGTAGGAAATTATTGTATAGGAAGATGTGATTCAAGACCTCATTGAAGCCCACACAACGGACCATACAATAAGACGCGGTTAAGGCTCTTGTTGAAAACAACGATTTGAATCAATTTATTTAAATATGTTGTATTTCATATTTACTTTTGTATAATTTGTACAAGGTACGGGTACTACAATTTTCCAAAATTATGTAAAGAGAGTATCTTTACAAGTTTTATATTTATTTATATAATTTTATTATAAACTTGTGACCCATGTCCTACATTTTCTTGATCTTGTCATATAGTTCTTTTTGTGGTTTTATAATTTTATTGCATGCTACACTTACTAATGATTCATACTTATCCACAGGTTTATGCCTTGATGTCTTTTCTGTCGCTTGTATTCAATAAGAGCTCAATCTACTTCAATTCTATCCAAGAAATGTTAGCATGCTATATTTAATTATAAACGACATAATGTTTGTGGCATTCTTTTTTTTGTAAAATATTTCTTTTTAATTAGTCTAATATTTAAGGATGAAAAGTAAGGGATATGTTGCCATTATGCAGCTGAGTTCCAAAACTTCATCATTTATGTCGAGATGCTTACCGCTGCAGGAGGCCATCTATATGCATTTCCATACAAAGAGTATGCCGGTGCAAACGTTGGTGCGTCCCATGGTTTTATAGCTAGCCTTGCACGTGCTTTGAAGCTGAATATCTTTTTATCATGACACTGTTCACCAGGTCTGCTCTTCTTTATCTTTAGATCAATCGTCACTTTGTACCATTTTAGTTGACTTCTTACTTTTAAACATATAATATACTTGCAAGAAATGTTGAAAGTATTAAGGGTGAGAAAATCGGACTAACCGAATAAAACCACAACACGACACCAAAATAACCAACGGGTTTTGTTTTTTTCTTTTGAACACCGAAAGTTACAGTTTGGTTCCAATTTTACGTCATTCCAAAAGTCACACCCCAACTGATGACGGAAAATCGGAGCGTGACGAAATACATTGCTCGAGACTTCATATGTTAATTTGCGACAAGTATTTAATAATCAAAATTTCACTTCATTACTAAAATCAAGTACTATGTTTCAAAGCAAAATACAACAATTTAACAAAATGACAAATACAACAAGAAATACAAAAATTTAGATGAGTTTCTAGTTCATCCTACAAAGTTCCATTCATCATAATCATGATCAATTTCCTACAATACGTATTAAAGTACATGTCAACACGTAAAGTATTGGCGAGAATACAAGTTTGAGTACTAACATATGTATGAAAGTTTAAACGAATCAACATGGCATAATGGTTATCTAGAACTAACGTACGATACTAGTATGCAACTATAAATGTCAACCCAAAGATTCCCGCTAGCATAATCTTATCGTAGCAACGATAAAACCGTTTTGTTTAACTTAACATGACCTCAAGAATACGGGCGATGCGTTACTCCTAGGGCTGTAAACAAACCAAATGTTTGGCGAACAGTTCGTGATCCGTTTGGCGGGAAGTTCGTTTGTGTTCGTTCATTTATTAAACAAACGAACACGAACAAAAAATTTTGTCCGTTTAGTTAAAGAACGAACATGAACAGTGTGACAACCCGCGATTTCAGGTTAATACTTTAACCTAACCATAGTTAATTTAGACATATATTCATAGCACTGCATTTAACTAGGGTTAATTAAATGAGTATACGTTGGTAATTCGGGGAATTACCGGAACACGATACATGTTAATTCTGGAACGTTGTGTCTAACAAGGATAATAATTATAAACGGACGATTTATACGAAACTTATGTGTCGCATGTCAAATACGTGAATTATATGCTTTAACTTGGAAATTTCAAGTTATTATGTGCTTAATGTGAAAATTACATAGTTATGGGTGCTTTGTGGCTAGATTAGAAACTTTAATGAAACTCTTACAACCTAAAACCATCCTCACAAATCACTCTACGACAGTTTGCAAATTATCATTTCTCTAGTCATTCTCCAATCATTCTTGGCCACACAAGTTCACACACATCAATTTCGATCCTTCAACCTATCTAGAATCAACCTAAGGTAATTGCTTTATGATTGTACGTTGTTATCCTTACTCTTTTGATCTCATGCAAACCCTAGTTCTCCAAACAATTGTTCTGTGTTTAGTTAATCATTCTGGTTTATTGTGCATTGGGTTGTGAATGAATATTAAATCGTTGCTTGATATTAGGATGCAAAAGTTATGCTAGAATTGCTAAACTGTTGCTTCATTCATAGTTTTGTTGATGCATATGATTAGGGTTTTGATTGTAGAACTGTTAGAAACTGTTTTGATTCCTGTTTATGCTATGTTTATGTGCGGTTAATATCTGGTCCGACTTTAAAGTCCGCATTTTACATATATGTAACAAGTTCGAATTTGTATGATTGAGTGAAGTCCGAATTTGTATAATTAAGAGGCGTCCGAGTTTCCTTGTGCCCGAGTTTACGAATAAGAACCAAAGGGATCCGAGTTTCCCTGAGAATCCGAGTTTATACGCATATCTATGCTTATTCCGAGTTTACATGAATTGTGTACGTGTATCCGAGTTTATGAGGATAATATGTTGGTTCCGAGTTCATAATAATTAAGTATAAGGAGTCCGAGTTTGATGAGCTTGTATGTGGTCTGAATTTACATGTATGTTACAGTATATGTCCGAATTTGGGAAAGGACAAGGGGTTCGAGTTTAGTGAGTTTGTTTATAGTCCGAATTTGTTTAAGGGTTTAAAGGTGAGTCCGAATTTAGGAGCTCCAGGGAATTCGAATTTAGGACCTCCCAGGGAATCCGAATTTGTTAAGTATTCTGGATGATACGAATTTATATGTTCACATGCCAACCGAGTTTATATGTTCACATGTTATCCGAGGTTATATGTATACATGTTGTCCGAAGTTATACATGCTCTCTGAGTTAATGTATTTACATGTTAAATTCCGGGTTTTGTCTGTGAGGAGTTCAGGATTTTATCAGTTACTCCATGCGTATTAATAAACCGCATATCCGAGTTTCTTAAACCACATTACTTGTCAGCAACTAGAGGATCCATTTTGTGTTACTGTATTGTACAATAAATATGTTAACCTAATCAGATGAACACCAATGGCTGTTTGGACACTTAGGGTAATGCAAACCCTACCTAATTACATACTCATACATTATTGTACGTTAGGTCATGTGTAATGGACCAAACACTTTATAACGCGTTGAAGCACGTTAACATTTCTGAGCAAACTAAGGTGAGTTCACTACACTTTCACAAGCATGCGTCCCTGGGGGACAACTACTATTCCTCGGAGGAATACTTTTTTTACAATGTTGTAGTGTAATTTCGATGTTAGTTAATAAACTCAACTCTATCATGAAAGTCCCTACTTACTACCGAACTAGTTTCCTTGGAGGCAACGGAGTATTAGTTGATATCGCTATTAGGTTTGACAAACCTCACACCGTGCTGGGAGCCGGGCGTGAACTAAGGACCTTAAACATTTGATCAATGCTGATAGACACTGATGAGGGCACAACTAACATAACAGTCATTCGGTACCGAGTTTGTTGTTCGTTATATGTCTTTACACTAAAAACCTACTGGTTTTACGTTAAACAAACTTGTGAACTCGCTGGCTTAATAGCTGATACACTTTTCTGCATGCTTGTAGGTCGTTAGATATGTGGTCGAAAGAGAACTTGCAGTCTGAGGAGCGGAAGCTGTCATGGGCCATATCGCTTGATGAAACACTTGATGTTATGTTTACATTTGAAATAATATGGTTTTGTTTGATATAATGATTATTTATGCTTCCGCTAAACACGTACTTTGTTTTGAAAACGTTTAATTTGGAATACACTATTCATGTTGGACGTGAAGATTGTGTTTTATGTTATTTACTAATAGTTCGACATAGTTAGTGGCTGGATCCTGGTAAGTCACACCCCTCGCGGTATAACCCCGCAGGTGGTAATTTGAGGGTGTGTGACAAACAGAGGCCATGTTTGTTCGTTTATGTTCGTGAACGTTCGGTAACGTGTTCATTTATGTTTGATTGTGTTCGATAGTTCATTATTGTTTTCAGTTTTTTATGTTTTATTTAAATACCTCAAAATTCCAACAAATAAAATATTTCAGTGTCATTGTATTACATATTCTATTCATGAACGCTTGTTTGTGTTCGTTTGTTTCCATTTGTGTTCATGAACATTAATTTGTGCTCATTTATGTTTATCAACGTTCGTTTTCGCTCGTTGCCTAAAATTAACAAACACACACAAACGAACACGAACAAGTTCATTTCCTTAAGAAACGAACACGAACATAAAATCTCGTTCGTTAAGCGTTCATGAACAGTTCATGAACACGTATATTTCTTAACAAACAAATATGAACAAGATCTTGTTCGTGTTTGTTTGGTTTGTTTGCAGCCCTAGTTACTCCTATAGCGCTATACTTGTTGTAAGTTAATGACAAGTATAAAGCATAAGAATAGTCTAGCATATATGAATTCAAGTATAATGTATTAAGCATGTATATGGATTGTTTGTTTGTTTGTGTATAGCGCTATACTTGTTGTAAGTTAATGATAATGTATACGTATTGCACCCAAAAGTGTTAAAATAAAAGGGTCATGTACACTCACGGTTTTGCAAAGCTTCCGACTAAACCGAGAGTTGATGAGTTGTTGAGATGGAGTACCGAAGTTACTTTACATTTGGGGAAACGAAGGCTCTTGAGTATATGGGTTTATGGGGAGTTGGATTTAGATTTAAGTATAAAAGTATATGTATACGAAAGTATATCTCGTATAAATACTCGTTTGGACACTAAGTTTTCGTGTGTTTTCATGGGTCCTAATTTGCCCATTAAAATCACAAACGAGGAGTTTAGAACAAAGATAATATAACCTAAGTTCATGACTGTCACAACCTGACCCGCAGTGGAAATGGTAGTCGGGGCATGATGGGTTTTCATCAAAGCTCATGACATTTACTATAAAGTTTCATATTTATCATATCAATTTAAAGAAGAAATTACAATAAACATACAAGCACAATGTGTTCTAAACACAACATTCATGAACTCTTTATTTTTCTTCTAAGGCAATTTCCTATGTGTTCCTGGCTTCAACCTGTTCACCTGTATCATGTGTTAAAATGGTTTTTGGGTCAACAAAAGTTGGCGAGTGAATCTTATAAAAGCATTTAAACGAAAGGATATTATTGGTTATTTGAATAAAAATGTGCCTAACCAAACATGAGCGTACGTATATGTAAATTTAACCACAAAACACATAATATCAATTAATGCACACACGCACACGCAAATCCAATGATGAACAATGAGATCAAGGCTCAATCAAACGTATCCGATCTAATGAGGCACCTGATGCTCAACTCGTCTCCAACGAGGAACTGATGGGCCTAATGAATGATTTGCACGCAACTTTGACGAAAATGTAAACACCCAATAAACAAATAACATTTACATCACACGTTAGATCATATAATGGTAATAGCACAAGTATTTGAATAAACGAAATGTATAAACGACACATGATACACCCCAAAACATGAATAAAAGGGAAATTTGTAAGAATTCACTCACAGCGGGTGCGTTTTCTTGATTGATGAAGAGTGCGCACGATTTGAGGATTTAACCGACGAAGAGATCTAACCTAAATAATAACGAAATAATATGATAAATATATAAAAATTAATATTTTGATTTAATACTTATTTTTAGATTTTTGGGTTAATTTTTTTGTGATATTTATTGGGATTTTTAAACCTACAAAATTTTATTTTTAAGTGTTTTTAATAAACTCTAAGATAAATAAAATTCATATAAAAAAATATGGATCAAAAGAAATTAATATCTAAAAAAAATAATCTTGTCAGGCTGACAAGATAAACCTGACCGGTTCGATAGGAAGTATAGGCGACGTGGGTGAGATTCGAAATTGAGACCTCTCGTACGTGTGCACGCAGCTCTTCCAACTGAGCTACGTGTCTAAACCGAAAGTATTTCAACTTTTATTATTCTTATACACTTATTATATGATTTCAGAAATTGATTAATTTAAAAAGATTTTTTTAAATGAACGAACCGGTGAAGTGGAACTGACTCGAACCCGCGAAGCTGGTTTGTTTTGCACCCAGCCCAACCAGTTGGGCTGGGTGTCTAACCCGTATATCATAGAATTTTAATTATATAAAACCCTTATCTCAGCTTCATCATCTTCACCCTTGAACCCATAACTGAAATTCGACTGATTGCTTGGGTAATCAGTTAACTGACTTAAACGACTATCGTATAATATACATAAAAACTTTAGGAGTTAAGTGAATTTGAAATAAACGATACCGATGGAGGATTCCGGCGATATCCGACGATTCCGGCGGTGGTGAATTCGAGCAGAACGTTGATCAGAGGTGTTTAACTTGAAAGTTTTGAGTGTATTTGGACGAAGTGATGATTTGATATATATAGTGTCCAGAAACAGTTCAAAATATTTGGTTTAAAACAAAAATTATGGCCAATGATTTGAAAAACGTTTTGAATTAAAATCGGGTCTTGATTTTGAATTATAACTGATCATCAGTTACACTCATAAATTGCAACCGAAATCCGTTTTAACTTGATGATTCGCGACAGGTATGGATGTTAACATAGAAACGGAAAAACGGATTTCATGCTTGATTAAAAAAATGGCGGTTTCTGTCTGATTGATGGATTTGCAGGTTGTCGTTTCGTTTGGTATTAATTTAATTGGTTTCAGTTTTATTCACAAAAGTGTGTGTAGTTTAGTGGTGTTTGGTGCGTTTGGACTTGTGAGAGCCCCGAGTTCGATTCCGATTTCTCCCTTTTGTTCATTTTTTTAGATTATACAACATTAAATGTTTTTTTATTTATTATTGTTACTATTACTACTACTATTATTATTATTATTATTATTATTATTATTATTATTATTATTATTATTATGCTATTTACTAATAACTAACATGAATAACTACGCAACGAAACATTTAGCAATTTTTGAACTTTAAACAGAGCGGTTTTTGGAACCCGTTTTACAACGAATGTTACAGTATCCCCTACTTTTAGAAATTTCATCACGAAATTAAAGTGGTAGTAAGTGTAACTTGGAAAATATGCGGGTATTTTTCTCGCAACGAGCCTTCGCGTTCCTAAATAACCTCATGTTCTCGTTTTGTACTCTGACTAAAAATCTGAATATCTTTTAACAGAAAGGGAGTGTGAGGTTTGGATTTTGACGTTTACATAACCAGAGGAGTGTCAAATTTTGAATTCTAATTGAGGCGGTAACGTTACTAGCAAGGGTTGAATACCCTGCTACATGAATCGCTTTTTGATGCCTAAAGTATAAAAATGAGAAGTATTGATAAAGGGAGTTGATTGACTGGGTATGATATCATACATAAGAGTTTTGAGAGAATTAATGCGTTGAAAAGATAAAGTTATATCACAGGACAAAAACTTCAACCACGACGATATTAAAACCTACACGGAACTTCTCATAACCGCCTGACAATGCTTTCGATCTTTTGACAAGAATACTTATATATATGGAGTACCAGCGACGTATCCACCATATTCTTGTCAAATTTTCATTGGCTTTGTCAGTAAGTTATGATTAGTTCTATGTGATTCTAAAATCTACAAAACATAAAGAAACACAACAGCCAAAACTTGAGTCTCAAATCTGAAAGAATACATGACTAAATGATGACGGTACCTCTCTCGTGTGTTATGATGAAGGGGTCAGTCTATGAAAAAGTGAGACACGACGCAACTTATTTAAATGATGAGACGAGATGCGTCGTGATGCATGATGATATGAAAATTAACTCGAGGAGTAAAGACATGAAATAAAACAATGATATCAATTTGCATAAAATTCTTGGATTCATAAATTTCCAAATGGAAACAAGGATATAGAAAGATTGAGATTTATAGAAAACATTAAAACTAAATGGTTGGAGCTGAGTCTTGACTCTTAGTGATGGAAGGCTAGCTGGGTTGCTCGTTGGTATCGTTATTATCTTCAATTGGATTGGCGCTGATGTTGTAAGCCCTTCGTCTCGTTGGTGGTGGTGCTGGGTTTGCTTGATTTGCTTGGTTAACTGGGTTTGCTTGAGCTTGGGCGTTTATGATGTTAACCAATATAGGGCACGTGTTTCTAAAATGGGTAGGGTCACCACAATTAAAGCACGCTCGAACATGTGGAACCATGGGGTATTGGGGTTGTTGATAGGGTTGGTGTCACACCCCGACCCGCAGCGGAAAAGGTGATCGGGGCATGATTGGGTTATCATCAAAGCTCATGACATTTATTTTAACGTTCCATATTCATTAATACAATTTAATGGAAATTTACAAACATAATTACATCATGACCTAAGCATCAATCTAAGCTTCTTTGTTTTCTTCTAAGGCATTTCCTATGTTTTCCTTGCTTCATCCTGTTCACCTGTATCATGTGTAAAAGGGTTTTTGGATCAACAAAAAGTTGGCGAGTGAATCCTATGGAAAACATTTGAACAAGTTTATTTAATTGATTATGAAATAAAGTGCACAACCACACATGAGTAAAAATAGATGTAAACTTATTCATAAATCAATTTAATATTAAACAATACACACATGAACAATAATGGATCGTTTAGAGGCACGCGTTGCTCAACTCGTCTCTCACGAGGAAACTGATGGGCATAATGAATGAATTTGCATAAACATGATAATGTGAAAGACATAACTACAAACAATAAAAACTCAATAATACACACATGAACAATAATGGATTTGTTTTGAGGCGCGCGTTGCTCAACTCGTCTACCACGAGGAACTGATGGGCTTAATGAATGAATTTCATATAAGTTGACAAAATGAAATACATAATTACAACAATATAAACAATCTAAGTTTAGTTCACGATATGGTATGGCACAAGTTTAAATAAACGAGTTAATTATTTTGTGACACATGACACACCCCAAAACGTGTAATTAAAAAGGGGGAGTTGTAAGATTCACTCACAGTGGGTGCGTTCGGTTGATGATGTTGAATGCATGCGAAGTGGTTTTAACCACGAGTGAAATTAACCTAGATAAATAGCATTATGGTTCGGTAAGTAAACGGATTTTATTAATCCATTTTAGTAGGATTGTTGGGTGTATTTTTGTGAGTTTAAGGCTCTTTTCTAACCTTAAAAATGTTATTTTTAAGTATTTTTAATTGATTTTTAATTAAAATAAATAAATAAAAATAATAAAAAAAAAAGTTGACTTTTTTGACCGTTGACCGTTGACCGTTGACCTTTGACCTTGACTGTTTGACCGGTTCGTATGCGTGTAAGTGTGCGCTGAGTGAGGCTCGAACCCGAGACCTCCCGTACGCGTGCACGCAGCTCTACCAACTGAGCTACGTGTCTAACCAGAAATATTTCTGTTTTTAATTATATTTATATATTAATTAGATTAATCCGAAAATCAACTTATTTCTAAAAAGGTTTTAATCAGTGACTCGGTGCGCTCCACAGGTCTCGAACCCGGGACCTGTGGTTTATGTTTACACACAGTCCACCGCTGGACTGTGTGTCCAACTTGTTAAATAAATTGATTTTTTATTATACTTAAATACAAACTAAGTATTTTCATTTCTGACTTAAATAAAAAGTTTGATAATTGTTCTGACCGGTGCGGTAGTCCGGACTCGAACTCGTGTCCTGTGATTAAACATACACACAGTCCACCACTGGACTGTGTGTCTAACTTGGTTATTATTCCGGTTATTATTAAACTTAACATGTACAGCGTGATTCCGGTTCGGTTAACAAAAAAAACATTTATATTAAGGCAACATGCGTGGGACAAGATTCGAACTCGAGACGTTTACGTGTTTATTGTGCACACAGTCCACCGCTGGACTGTGTGTCTAACCCGAGTTATAACTTGATTTTAATTATACTTAAACATTACAGAAAACTTCGTCTTCTTCGTTGATTTTAACCAGAATCGGAAGTCCGACTGGTTCGTTGTTTTAATCGTGTTCTTTAGTGTTTTGAGGTTAATTACAGATGAGATATAAATAAAAAGAAAGAAAAATTAGGCGTAAAGTATACCGACTGGACTCCTCTGTTTCTCCGGCAGAACTCCGGCGACAGCAAAAGATTCCGGCGTCGTGTATCTTGCAGCAGAGAGTCTTCAGCAAGCTTGAAAAGGATGTGGGTGACTTCGGTATAAGCTCAGGGGGTTCAGTAAGGCTCAGAAGTGAAGGGTTCGGTTTTCCGGCGAGTTACAGCAGTTCTCCGGCGAGTGAAATTACGTCGGGAAAGAGGGTGATTGTGAGCGAAAAAGTTAACAGTGGTTAGAAGGGGTATTTATAGGGCAAAACATCAACGTATTTAGCCCGTTTTCCGACTTGATTCGTCGGTTAGAATTTTTCCGGCGGTTATAGCTTGTGTCGCGGACTGGACATCAGTTATAACCGACGTTGTGGTTAAATGTTTACGTTAAGTCATAGGTAACCGACGACGTTTGACGAAATCGTCGGATTTTCCGGCGTCAACGAATTTGGGCGCGTCAGTTGACTGGGTTTTGATTTCCGTTTCATTATTTCAATTAATTGTCTGGTTATATCACTAAAAAGTACAAGTGGCGGAGTGGTTGAGCATGTGTGTGTTAAGTCTGCTGAACCGTGACTGACCCGGGTTCGAAACCCGGCAGAAACATATTATTTTTATTTTCTTATTTTTAACAGTTTTTCAAAAACAATTTATATATTCCAATATAATAATTAATTATGTATCGTTTAAAATTATTTTGGGCATTAAATTCGCAACGAAATTTTTAACTGATTGTTCGGTTAATAAACGGAGCGGGTTTGGTAAAATCCGTTTTTGACGGATGTTACAGTATCCCTGCTTTTTAGAAATTTCGTCCCGAAATTTAAATAGTGATATATTTGACTAAAAGAATGATGGTGTTTAGTTTGACAGTTACATGCTTAGAAAAAGTAAGGTTTTAAGTTTTTGTTTGAGGCGGTAACGTTCCTTGTAAGGGTTAAGTACCCTATTACAGGAATCGCTTTTTGTTGCCTACTGTAAAAAGTATTGATAAGCAGAATTGATTCGCTAAATATGGTATCATGCATAAGAGTTTGGATATGTTTGGAAGGATATGATTATATCCTAAGGCAAAACTTCTAGTACTACAACCTACATGGAACTTCTCATAACCATCTAACAATACCTCTGATCCTTTGACAAGAATACTTATATATAGGAAGTACCAGCGGCGTATCCACCATATTCTTATCAAATTTTCATTGGTTTTATCAGTAAGTTATGATTGGTTCTATGACTATAGAACATAAATAAACACAACAGCTAATATTTGAATCCACATTCTGATAGCATATATGTTTGAATGTTGACAGTTCCTCTCTCGTTTGTTATGATGGAGAGGTTAGTTTATGTAGAAATAGAACACAGTCCAATTTCTTTAAATGGCGAGATGATATGAATGTAACACAAATTTCAACCAAGGCAACACTAAATCCTACATGGAACTTCTCATAACCGCCTGATAATGCCTCTGATCCTTTGGCAAGAATACTTATATATAGGAAGTACCAGCGGCGTATCCACCATATTCTTTCCAAATTTTCATTGGTTTTATCCACAAGTTATGATTAGTTACCAAGAAACTACTAAATCCTACATAGAACTTCTCATAACCGTCTGACAATGCCTCTGATCCTTTGACAAGAATACTTATATATAGGAAGTACCAGCGGCGTATCCACCATATTCTCATCAAATTTTCATTGGTTTTATCAGTGAATTATGATTAGTCCTATGTGACTCTACAACCAATACAACAAACACAAAATACTGAAAATGAAAAAATGTCTGTGCGATCAAGGCTCAATCAAACGGAGCCGATCGTATTGCATGTACTGAAAATGAAAATGTCTGTGCGATCAAGGCTCAATCAAGCGGAGCCGATCGTATTGCATGTACTGAAAATAATAGATTTAATCTAAACAATAACCACACAAACAGCCTATACATGGAACCTCTCATAACCGCCTGATAATGCCTCCGATCCTTTGACAAGAATACTTATATATAGGAAGTACCAGCGGCGTATCCACCATATTCTCGTCAAATTTTCATTGGTTTTATCAGTGAATTATGATTAGTCCTATGTGACTCTACAACCAATACAACAAACACAAAATACTGAAAATGAAAAAATGTCTGTGCGATCAAGGCTCAATCAAACGGAGCCGATCGTATTGCATGTACTGAAAATGAAAATGTCTGTGCGATCAAGGCTCAATCAAGCGGAGCCGATCGTATTGCATGTACTGAAAATAATAGATTTAATCTAAACAATAACCACACAAACAGCCTATACATGGAACCTCTCATAACCGCCTGATAATGCCTCCGATCCTTTGACAAGAATACTTATATATAGGAAGTACCAGCGGCGTATCCACCATATTCTCGTCAAATTCTCATTGACTTTATCCGCAAGTTATGATTAGTTCTATGTGACTCTACAACAAACACAACAACCACAAGATACTGATAATGAAAATGTCTGTGCGATCAAGGCTTAATCAAACGGAGCCGATCGTATTGCATGTACTGAAAATGAAAATGTCTGTGCGATCAAGGCTCAATCAAACGGAGCCGATCGTATTGCATGTACTGAAAATAATAAATTTAATCTACACAAACAGCCTATACATGGAACCTCTCATAACCGCCTAATAATGCCTCCGTTCCTTTGACAAGAATACTTATATATAGGAAGTACCAGCGGCGTATCCACCATATTCTCGTCAAATTCTCATTGACTTTATCCGCAAGTTATGATTAGTTCTATGTGACTCTACAACAAACACAACAACCACAAGATACTGATAATGAAAATGTCTGTGCGATCAAGGCTCAATCAAACGGAGCCGATCGTATTGCATGTACTGAAAATAAAAATGTCTGTGCGATCAAGGCTCAATCAAACGGAGCCGATCGTATGTGGGCACGCCAGGTTCAACCTCATAGTGAAATGGGGAACATGCTCAACGCTCATAATGTAATGGGGAGCGGCGGCCTATGAAATTGCATGTACTGAAATAATAAACAATAATTACTCAAACAATCTACACATGGAACCTCTCATAACCGCCAGATAATGCTTCTGATCCTTTGACAAGAATACTTATATATAGGAAGTACCAGCGGCGTATCCACCATATTCTTGTCAAAGTTTCATTGGCTTTATCCTTAAGATATGATTGGTTCTATGTGATTCTAAAACATAAAGAAAAACATAAAACTAAACGATTGGAGTTGAATCTGGATCTTCGGTGAAGAGGACTAGCTGGGTATCTTCGTTTGGGCCGTCATTATCTTCGACAGGATTGGCGTTGATGTTGAAGACTCTTCCTCTTGCTGGTGGCCTAGCGGTTGGGTTTTCTTGGTTTACTTGGTTAACTGGGTTTGATTGAGCTTGAGTGTTGATGACGTTAACCAATTGAGGGCATGTGTTTCTAAAGTGGGTAGGGTCGCCACAATTGAAACAAGCTCGAACATATGGGAACATGGGGTATTGGGGTTGTTGATAGGTTTGGTTCATGGTTTGAGTAGGGGGAGAGATTTGGTTTTGAAAGGTGCGGCAAACCTTGCTCAAATGACCATAGCGTCCACAAGTTGCACATAGTCGACAAGGTAAAGTAAGGGGATGGTGATAAAAACAGTTGTTGCATCGAGGGTGAGGTCCAAGATAAGGTTTCTTATTTGGGTAAGTTGAGTTGGGTGCCACTTGAGTGATTGGGATAGCTTGGATGGGTATGGCGTGTGAAATTGGTTGATTTCGTTGGATAGTAGCGAAAAGTTGCCCGTCTCTTTTTCTCTTAAAATTGGGTTGAGAAGGGGTTTCGGTTTGGGTGTAGTCGGAGGTTTCAGTCGATGCTTTATCCTTCTTCTTCTCCTCCTTGAAGTCTTTGTTCCGGATTCGGTTCTCGGTTAGCTCTGTTGCTAGCTCCATTGCTGCTTCCAAAGTTGCAGGCGTGGTACTTATTACAGAGTCTTGAATCTTTGACGGAAGACCACGAATGTAGTGCTCGATCAAACGGTAGAGGGGAGTGAATATGTTGGGAACCATTTGATGTAACTCGAGGAATCTTTTGTTATATGTGGTGTGGTCTCCTTCCTTTTGCTTCAGCGAATAAAATTCATCTTCTAATTTCTTGATTTCACTCCTTGGGCAAAATCGTCTGGTCATGATTTCCTTAAATTCGTTCCAAGTTAAAGTCATAGCATCTTCAACCCCTCGTTTGGCCTTCTCTGTATTCCACCAAGTAAGTGCTATTCCATATAAACGACCAGTAGCATAACGCACTTTGCGATCATCGGGGCAATCGCAATTTAGAAAAGTATTCTCCATTTCTTCAAACCAATGGAGGAGAGCGGTGACGCCTTCAGTCCCTTTGTATTTTGGAGGGTCGCATGATTTGAAATGCTTGTAGGTGCATTTAGTGGTATTTGGGGAGAGTTGATAACGTTTTGATTTTCTTGATTGGCAGGATTAGCGGTAAGTGCTTGTTGTACTTGGATTACAATGTTGGGTATTACGGCAGCCATTTGTTGAGCGATTAGGGCAGCCATGCGCTCGCGGGCTTTTCCTGCTCTCATCTTCCTACGGGCGAGGCTAGAAGACATCTACAAGGAATACATGTCAAGAGTATGAGTTGGATGTTTTTGGGTTCATGGGTCGCATTTAGGAATGAACATTCATAAAATAATTATAGAACAATAAATCTAGTACATCCATAGGATGTCTTGGGCTTTGCTCGCCATTAGGCCCTACATGCCGCCATACTTCACCTTCGTAATCATGTGGGCCCCCATGAATACCGGGTTTTTCATATGGTTCGCATGGGTTTGCCTGGTTGCGTACACTAAAACCCGGAGAGAAAATCGAGAAATATGTATACAATGTGTCCAGGTGTAGACACGGTGACACCTCAAAGTGGGGTTAGTTCGAACGACGTTTGGTGTGGCATGCTTTGGCCTAATAGGTCCTTCGTACTCTCATCGTTGGTCCCCAGGTAGGCAAACTGGTCCGTTATATTGGATTTATACGAATGCCAACCTAGACAGGACGTTCCGACTACCGGTACTTGTACCCTTCCAGTTACTACATGCCCGTCGCAGAACTTACTTTGATGAGATTTGAAAATTGCAACAAAATCTTTGAATAATGAGAGTATGAAAATGAATTGAATATATGAACATTGATATATGTATAATGAATATGTATATAAGTATGTATGTTTGACTGTAAGTATAAATAAATATGAAACAAATAAATATCACAAGTTTGTATGTAACCACCTAATCAATTAAAATTTAGGCAGACTATAGTATAGGCTTTAAGGGTCTAATAACCTATCCTATATCCCTATAGTCATGGCTCTGATACCAATCTGTCACACCCCGACCCGCAGCGGAAAAGGTGATCGGGGCATGATTGGGTTATCATCAAAGCTCATGACATTTATTTTAACGTTCCATATTCATTAATACAATTTAATGGAAATATACAAACATAATTACATCATGACCTAAGCATCAATCTAAGCTTGATTTTCTTCTAAGGAATTTCCTATGTTTTCCTTGCTTCATCCTGTTCACCTGTATCATGTGTAAAAGGGTTTTTGGATCAACAAAAAGTTGGCGAGTGAATCCTATGGAAAACATTTGAACAAGTTTATTTAATTGATTATGAAATAAAGTTCACAACCACACATGAGTAAAAATAGATGTAAACTTATTCATAAATCAATTTAATATTAAACAATACACACATGAACAATAATGGATCGTTTAGAGGCACGCGTTGCTCAACTCGTCTCTCACGAGGAAACTGATGGGCATAATGAATGAATTTGCATAAACATGATAATGTGAAAGACATAACTACAAACAATAAAAACTCAATAATACACACATGAACAATAATGGATTTGTTTTGAGGCGCGCGTTGCTCAACTCGTCTACCACGAGGAACTGATGGGCTTAATGAATGAATTTCATATAAGTTGACAAAATGAAATACATAATTACAACAATATAAACAATCTAAGTTTAGTTCACGATATGGTATGGCACAAGTTTAAATAAACGAGTTAATTATTTTGTGACACATGACACACCCCAAAACGTGTAATTAAAAAGGGGGAGTTGTAAGATTCACTCACAGTGGGTGCGTTCGGTTGATGATGTTGAATGCACGCGAAGTGGTTTTAACCACGAGTGAAATTAACCTAGATAAATAGCATTATGGTTCGGTAAGTAAACGGATTTTATTAATCCATTTTAGTAGGATTGTTGGGTGTATTTTTGTGAGTTTAAGGCTCTTTTCTAACCTTAAAAATGTTATTTTTAAGTATTTTTAATTGATTTTTAATTAAAATAAATAAATAAAAATAATAAAAAAAAAGTTGACTTTTTTGACCGTTGACCGTTGACCGTTGACCTTTGACCTTGACTGTTTGACCGGTTCGTATGCGTGTAAGTGTGCGCTGAGTGAGGCTCGAACCCGAGACCTCCCGTACGCGTGCACGCAGCTCTACCAACTGAGCTACGTGTCTAACCAGAAATATTTCTGTTTTTAATTATATTTATATATTAATTAGATTAATCCGAAAATCAACTTATTTCTAAAAAGGTTTTAATCAGTGACTCGGTGCGCTCCACAGGTCTCGAACCCGGGACCTGTGGTTTATGTTTACACACAGTCCACCGCTGGACTGTGTGTCCAACTTGTTAAATAAATTGATTTTTTATTATACTTAAATACAAACTAAGTATTTTCATTTCTGACTTAAATAAAAAGTTTGATAATTGTTCTGACCGGTGCGGTAGTCCGGACTCGAACTCGTGTCCTGTGATTAAACATACACACAGTCCACCACTGGACTGTGTGTCTAACTTGGTTATTATTCCGGTTATTATTAAACTTAACATGTACAGCGTGATTCCGGTTCGGTTAACAAAAAAAAACATTTATATTAAGGCAACATGCGTGGGACAAGATTCGAACTCGAGACGTTTACGTGTTTATTGTGCACACAGTCCACCGCTGGACTGTGTGTCTAACCCGAGTTATAACTTGATTTTAATTATACTTAAACATTACAGAAAACTTCGTCTTCTTCGTTGATTTTAACCAGAATCGGAAGTCCGACTGGTTCGTTGTTTTAATCGTGTTCTTTAGTGTTTTGAGGTTAATTACAGATGAGATATAAATAAAAAGAAAGAAAAATTAGGCGTAAAGTATACCGACTGGACTCCTCTGTTTCTCCGGCAGAACTCCGGCGACAGCAAAAGATTCCGGCGTCGTGTATCTTGCAGCAGAGAGTCTTCAGCAAGCTTGAAAAGGATGTGGGTGACTTCGGTATAAGCTCAGGGGGTTCAGTAAGGCTCAGAAGTGAAGGGTTCGGTTTTCCGGCGAGTTACAGCAGTTCTCCGGCGAGTGAAATTACGTCGGGAAAGAGGGTGATTGTGAGCGAAAAAGTTAACAGTGGTTAGAAGGGGTATTTATAGGGCAAAACATCAACGTATTTAGCCCGTTTTCCGACTTGATTCGTCGGTTAGAATTTTTCCGGCGGTTATAGCTTGTGTCGCGGACTGGACATCAGTTATAACCGACGTTGTGGTTAAATGTTTACGTTAAGTCATAGGTAACCGACGACGTTTGACGAAATCGTCGGATTTTCCGGCGTCAACGAATTTGGGCGCGTCAGTTGACTGGGTTTTGATTTCCGTTTCATTATTTCAATTAATTGTCTGATTATATCACTAAAAAGTACAAGTGGCGGAGTGGTTGAGCATGTGTGTGTTAAGTCTGCTGAACCGTGACTGACCCGAGTTCGAAACCCGGCAGAAACATATTATTTTTATTTTCTTATTTTTAACAGTTTTTCAAAAACAATTTATATATTCCAATATAATAATTAATTATGTATCGTTTAAAATTATTTTGGGCATTAAATTCGCAACGAAATTTTTAACTGATTGTTCGGTTAATAAACGGAGCGGGTTTGGTAAAATCCGTTTTTGACGGATGTTACAGTATCCCCTGCTTTTTAGAAATTTCGTCCCGAAATTTAAATAGTGATATATTTGACTAAAAGAATGATGGTGTTTAGTTTGACAGTTACATGCTTAGAAAAAGTAAGGTTTTAAGTTTTTGTTTGAGGCGGTAACGTTCCTTGTAAGGGTTAAGTACCCTATTACAGGAATCGCTTTTTGTTGCCTACTGTAAAAAGTATTGATAAGCAGAATTGATTCGCTAAATATGGTATCATGCATAAGAGTTTGGATATGTTTGGAAGGATATGATTATATCCTAAGGCAAAACTTCTAGTACTACAACCTACATGGAACTTCTCATAACCATCTAACAATACCTCTGATCCTTTGACAAGAATACTTATATATAGGAAGTACCAGCGGCGTATCCACCATATTCTTGTCAAATTTTCATTGGTTTTATCAGTAAGTTATGATTGGTTCTATGACTATAGAACATAAATAAACACAACAGCTAATATTTGAATCCACATTCTGATAGCATATATGTTTGAATGTTGACAGTTCCTCTCTCGTTTGTTATGATGGAGAGGTTAGTTTATGTAGAAATAGAACACAGTCCAATTTCTTTAAATGGCGAGATGATATGAATGTAACACAAATTTCAACCAAGGCAACACTAAATCCTACATGGAACTTCTCATAACCGCCTGATAATGCCTCTGATCCTTTGGCAAGAATACTTATATATAGGAAGTACCAGCGGCGTATCCACCATATTCTTTCCAAATTTTCATTGGTTTTATCCACAAGTTATGATTAGTTACCAAGAAACTACTAAATCCTACATAGAACTTCTCATAACCGTCTGACAATGCCTCTGATCCTTTGACAAGAATACTTATATATAGGAAGTACCAGCGGCGTATCCACCATATTCTCATCAAATTTTCATTGGTTTTATCAGTGAATTATGATTAGTCCTATGTGACTCTACAACCAATACAACAAACACAAAATACTGAAAATGAAAAAATGTCTGTGCGATCAAGGCTCAATCAAACGGAGCCGATCGTATTGCATGTACTGAAAATGAAAATGTCTGTGCGATCAAGGCTCAATCAAGCGGAGCCGATCGTATTGCATGTACTGAAAATAATAGATTTAATCTAAACAATAACCACACAAACAGCCTATACATGGAACCTCTCATAACCGCCTGATAATGCCTCCGATCCTTTGACAAGAATACTTATATATAGGAAGTACCAGCGGCGTATCCACCATATTCTCGTCAAATTCTCATTTGAAGGAAGACCCCGAACGTAGTGCTCGATCAAACGGTAGAGGGGAGTGAACAAATTGGGGACCATCTGATTCAACTCAAGGAATCTCTTGTTTTATGTGGTGTGGTCGCCCTCCTTTTGTTTCAGAGAGTAGAACTCATCTTCTAATTTCTTGATTTCGCTTCTTGGACAGAAGCGTCTTGTCATGATCTCCCTCAACTCTTCCCAAGTCAAAGTTATAGCATCCTCAGCACCTCGCTTGCCCTTCTCTGTGTTCCACCATGTAAGTGCTACTCCGAACAAACGACCGGTAGCATATCGCACCTTGCGATCATCAGGGCAGTTGCAATTGAGAAAAGTGTTTTCCATCTCCTCAAACCAATGAAGGAGAGCGGTGACACCTTCAGTCCCTTCGTATTTTGGGGGATCGCAGGATTTGAAATGTTTGTAGGTGCATTTCGTGGTGTTGAGAGGAGGGTTGGCGACATTTTGGCCTTCTTGATTGGTTGGGGTGGCAAGGGCTTGTTGGACTTGAACTACTATATCGGGAATAACAACGGCCATTTGTTGAGCGATTTGGGCAGCCATGCGCTCACTGGATCTTTCTGATCTCCTACCTCTACGAGAGTGTCTAGAAGACATCTACAGGAAATGCGTACGAGATTAAGAATTGAAGGTTTTAGGTGTCATGTGTCGTATAAAATGAACTTCGACAAAACAAATGAAAATAAATTTGATACATCCATAGGATGTCTTGGGCTTTGCTCATGTTTGGGCCCCCATATATCCCCATACTTGACCTTGGTAGTCATGTGGGCCCCCATGACTACTGGGCTTTGGTAGGGTTCATATTGGTGTTGGCCTTTTAAAACTCGCACTACCCGAATGAAAATCGTAAAACATGTTTACAAAGTACAAGGTCGGAGGGTGTCCAGGTGTGGACACAGTGACAACTCAAAGTGGGGTTAGTTCATACGACGTTTGGTGTGGCATGCTTTGGCCTAATAGGTCCTTCGTACTCTCATCGTTAGTCCCCAGGTAGGCAAACGAGTCCGTTATATTGGATTTATACGATTGCCAACCTAGATAGGACGTTTCGACTACAGGTACTCGTACCCTTCCAGTTATTACATGCCCGTCGTAGAACTTACTTTGATGAGATTAAAACACGAAAGCACCACAAAATCTTGAATAAAGAAAATATGAGAATGGTTTGAATATGTGAGAATTGAAACGTGCGTGATGAATGTACATGTAAGCAATGTTATATTTGGCAACAAGTATAACTCATTAAGTATCCCACAAAATGATAGTGGAAGTGTTTGCATGCATTATGTGTGTGTAATAAATATGAAACAAATAAATATCATGAGATTGCATGTAACCACATAAGCAACTAAAATCTAATCAACTATAGTATAGGCTCTAACGTCTAATAACCTATCCTATATCCCTATAGTCAAAAGCTCTGATACCAATCTGTCACAACCCGACCCGCAGTAGAAATGGTAGTCGGGGCATGATGGGTTTTCATCAAAGCTCATGACATTTACTATAAAGTTTCATATTTATCATATCAATTTAAAGAAGAAATTACAATAAACATACAAGCACAATGTGTTCTAAACACAACATTCATGAACTCTTTATTTTTCTTCTAAGGCAATTTCCTATGTGTTCCTGGCTTCAACCTGTTCACCTGTATCATGTGTAAAAATGGTTTTTGGGTCAACAAAAGTTGGCGAGTGAATCTTATAAAAGCATTTAAACGAAAGGGTTATATTGGTTATTTGAATAAAAATGTGCCTAACCAAACATGAGCGTACGTATATGTAAATTTAACCACAAAACACATAATATCGCTTAATGCACACACACACACACAAATCCAATGATGAACAATGAGATCAAGGCTCAATCAAACGTAGCCGATCTAATGAGGCACCTGATGCTCAACTCGTCTCCAACGAGGAACTGATGGGCCTAATGAATGATTTGCACGCAACTTTGACGAAAATGTAAACACCCAATAAACAAATAACATTTACATCACACGTAGATCATATAATGGTAATAGCACAAGTATTTGAATAAACGAAATGTATAAACGACACATGATACACCCCAAAACATGAATAAAAGGGAAATTTGTAAGAATTCACTCACAGCGGGTGCGTTTTCTTGATTGATGAAGAGTGCGCACGATTTGAGGATTTAACCGACGAAAGATCTAACCTAAATAATAACGAAATAATACGATAAATATATAAAAATTAATATTTTGATTTAATACTTATGTTTAGATTTTTGGGTTAATTTTTTTGTGATATTTATTGGGATTTTTAAACCTACAAATTTTTATTTTTAAGTGTTTTTAATAAACTCTAAGATAAATAAAATTCATACAAAAAAATATGGATTAAAAGAAATTAATATCTAAAAAAAATAATCTTGTCAGGCTGACAAGATAAACCTGACCGGTTCGATAGGAAGTCTAGGCGACGTGGGTGAGATTCGAAATTGAGACCTCTCGTACGTGTGCACGCAGCTCTTCAAACTGAGCTACGTGTCTAACCCGAAAGTATTTCAACTTTTATTATTCTTATACACTTATTATATGATTTCAGAAATTGATTAATTTAAAAAGATTTTTTTAAATGAACGAACCGGTGAAGTGGAACTGACTCGAACCCGCGACACTGGTTTGTTTTGCACCCAGCCCAACCAGTTGGGCTGGGTGTCTAACCCGTATATCATAGAATTTTAATTATATAAAACCCTTATCTCAGCTTCATCATCTTCACCCTTAAACCCATAACTGAAATTCGACTGATTGCTTGGGTAATCAGTTAACTGACTTAAACGACTAACGTATAATATACATAAAAACTTTAGGAGTTAAGTGAATTTGAAATAAACGATACCGATGGAGGATTCCAGCGATATCCGACGATTCCGGCGGTGGTGAATTCGAGCAGAACGTTGATCAGAGGTGTTTAACTTGAAAGTTTTGAGTGTATTTGGACGAAGTGATGATTTGATATATATAGTGTCCAGAAACAGTTCAAAATATTTGGTTTAAAAACAAAATTATGGCCAATGATTTGACAAAAGTTTTGAATTAAAATCGGGTCTTGATTTTGAATTATAACTGATCATTAGTTACACTCATAAATTGCAACCGAAATCCGTTTTAAATTGATGATTCGCGACAGGTATGGATGTTAACATAGAAACGGAAAAACGGATTTCATGCTTGATTAAAAAAATGGCGGTTTCTGTCTGATTGATGGATTTGCAGGTTGTCGTTCTGTTTAGTATTAATTTAATTGGTTTCAGTTTTATTCACAAAAGTGTGTGCAGTTTAGTGGTGTTTGGTGCATGTGGACTTGTGAGAGCCCCGAGTTCGATTCCGGTTTCTCCCTTTTGTTCATTTTTTTTAGATTATACAACATTAAATGTTTTTTTATTTATTATTGTTACTATTACTATTATTATTATTATTATTATTATTATTATTATTATTATTATTATTATTATTATTATTATTATTATTATTATTATTATTATTATTATTATGCTATTTACTAATAACTAACATGAATAACTACGCAACGAAACATTTAGCAATTTTTGAACTTTAAAAAGAGCGGTTTTTGGAACCCGTTTTACAACGGATGTTACAATGACATCTAACCATAATCCGGTTAGTATCAAGAATCCAGTTAAATATATGTTACATTTTATATAGTATAGTATAGTCAATCATGAATAATCATATAAATAATGTAAGTCAAGCATGGAGGTAATATTAACCTATTTGTATGATTCACCAAAGCACAAGTTTATCAACGTAGTTGATAAACTGGTTGGTCATGAATGAAAAAAATATATAACTAACTAATTCGTCAAGTAGCCAAGTAAGGAGAACCCGGGGGTGTCATACCCAACACGGCAAATGTTGGAGGCGAGGCGGGGTTATGTTACTTTGATTCTTGGAGACTACTTGATGCCATTAGTAAAAAAGTGTGAACAAGTGAGATTTTGTGGAACTAATTCGGATAGCCAAAGCTTCCATGATTCACACATAACTCATGCACAAGCCTTTCAACATGGAAGGTTGAATATTGGATGGGTTTCAATCACTTAGAACATATATGGCCAGAATTTAAAGAAGGTTTTAAGCTTGTTTCTTGGTGGAAATCAACCACAACACAAACCCACAACTATGAGCTTATATATATATATATATATATATATTATCATTTTTCACATGATGATTGATGTGGATGCACAACAACTTTACATTGTATTTTCGGGGCAGCGGCAAAACTGCAGATGTAACTTTCGAAATTGTGTTTATAAATACGCATTTGTTCATTTCATTAAATTTAAACTTATGTTTACAATTGTGTGTGTATAAATTTTTCCAAAGAAGCTTAATTTTATTTGCAGCTGTTGTGACATATTGCCAAAGTCAAATCTGAATGAAATACACATTTTTTACACGGTTCAATTGATAGTCTTGTCTTGGTGTAGGAGTGAGCATAAATGACAGGTTACAATAGAACTTCTGATAGTATTCAAGTTCAGCCACCTCTCGGTGGTAGAATTTAAAACACTCGGTGCATTGTCTTTTTTTTTTATTTATGATATTTGCTTTTTATTCTTGAATCTTGATGCAGATTAAGAGCATGAAATACCACATTCAACATGAAAGTATTACTTTGAATGAAGAGAAACAAATCATTAGAGAAATTAAACAACTTGAAGAAACAAGGGATAAGGTTATTGCAAATGTTGTTATGAGGGCTAAAGTACAAAAATATGTTGGTGAAAAAGATGCCATTCAAGATCAGGTCAAAGTAAGAACACTTCTTCTGTAAGCCTGTATGGCTAAGCGTAATGGTGGTAAAATGGGAGGGTTGGGTAATGGGCATGGGTTGGGCTGACACAACTGCAACTTCTATATACCAGTGTAAAAGTTTATTTCTCAATGTTTATCATGGTTCCATGCGGTTTGTAGTCAATTGGGCGTTCATCTTGATGGAATGCACAAAGATTAACAAGTTATTAAGGCCAAACTAAATACAGTCGAGACTGAAAATGAGGGCATAAACAATGTTATGGCTTCTTTAGAGGAGGAATTACGTGTATTGATTGAGGAAAGGGATAAGGTATATGATAAAATTTGTGAGCTGAGGAATAAACGTGAAGAAGGGATATGTTAGTACTTTCAATTATGGTTATATTTTTGAGTTTTAGAGTCTAAAAAAAGTTTTATCATTCGTTTTGTTTTCTGTTTTTCCATAAAACTTGCTTTTACCAACACCGCTCCCTCTTGAACCATGCGAGAAGGCTCGCAGTGAGTAAGGACATTAATTTCCTTATAAAGCTTTCAACCTTAAAAGGCTTGTTAATTGCCTCCGAACAATTGTTTGGAACTGATTATTAGTTTTTGATGTTTGATATAATCAGTTATATTCGCTTATTGCAATGCAATTAGGTAGACAAATTCATGTCGGAGTGGAATAGTAGGAAAGCATTCAGGAGAACGGAACAATTGTCACACCCTGGTCGTAGCAGAAGCGCAAACGTGTGACTATGAGGTAATCATTGCATCCAATCATGTAAACAACTATAAATCAACAACGATGCCATGCATATATTAACTTGCAACCAATGTTTACAAGTTTCCAAAAGTGAAATCATGAGTTTCCAATAGTTTCACATTGTCATCAAAATGTGGTTTGAAATACATTTCAACATAGTAAAAGATTGTTTTTATCGTAAAAGCATGTTGAGGTTTTGACTCCTATATACCCATACGAGGTTGGGATATAAGAGGCAAATCCTCCCAAAAGGTGGCATTCGTTGTCATGTCATTCCCATTTCCCGAAGTGTTCACCGGCTTAACTCTTGCGTCTGAAATATATGTAATTTTAAAAAGTCAACATAAAGTTGGCGAGTTCATGTAGTTATTGTTTTCTCATAAAATGTCATGCTTGTAATCCAGTAATGAAATCTGAGTATGTTATTAGCATTCATGGAGTTTAAGGATCTATCAGTGTGTAGCTAGCACCCTGACATATCTGCCATAAGTAAGTAACCAAACCGAGATAACTCTTGACATCAATTGGGATAACAAAAGCACTCCTAAAGGGTTGAAAAACCAGGAGTGGAGCGCGTCTCAAACTCGATATATCTATACCTTTTGCACCCTGGTCACTAAGTGATTAATGGTTACTCTTGTCATCATCCTACTTACGCACATTGATCGTGTTATCATCTAACCCCATAGCTAACATACCGTTTGTTATGACATGTATTTTCCCTCGATAGTTTAAAAACAAAACTTTGAAATAATTGAAAGGAGGGACATGAACTCACAGCTTTGCATTCCAGACGTCGTACTTATCAAATTTTGGTGTCCGTACACGTGTGTAACCTACATGTGTATTAACTTCATTAGACACCTAGGTCTCGTTGGACCTTGTACCAGTTGTTCATCTAGAATTCTTGTTGTGTATTTATTTATCACATCAGAACAACTTTTAATGTTATCATAGTGTGGGTAGTTCGTTTACTATTTTTATACATATATTTCTGATATATATATATATATATATATATATATATATATATATATATATATATTGTTTTTCTTAGATCGTGTGTGAATCGGGCCTTGCCCTTCACATGTCCTCGTGCCTTGCACGCGTGTCATTGGGCCTCGCCCATGTTTTCATGTCTTTGGACCTAGCCCATGTAATTTATCTCATTGGGCCTAGCCAATGTCTTTTGTAGCGCTTCACATTTGTAACTTTCCGTTTTTGGCAAGATCGCTTCATGTTTCTATTTTTGGAAAGTCCAAACCTTGTAATCGTATTTCTGTTTCCAATTCATTGTAATCAAAGGCTTTGATTGTATTAAAGATTGATCAATTACGCGAATTCAGCAAACTTTATTCATGTTTAAACTTGTGATCATACGTTGCTTAATTGCTTAATCAATCAATTCGAAACGACTTGTAAATGCTTGTTGAACGCTTATAAATCTTAATACCAAACTCATGCAAGACAATTAGTGATTTAATACGAATTATCCAAGCTTCCGTCATCATAATAAACTTGTCACACTTGTGTTTAATATATGCTTTCAAGAAGTCTTTCTTTAGGGTTTTAAAACGATCTTACACATGACATTAGACCATTAGAAGACCCATACTTATCACACATATTATATACAATACCTAAAGTCAACGATACATCAATTAAACAATTAAACGACAAAAAAAAAAATAAAAAAGAAACAGCTTGCGGCCGCAAGCTGCTGTTAAAGGATTTTCCTTTCTTTTTTTCTAATCAAAAGCTCAACTAACTTCATTTATTACAACCCTAATCTTAACCCTAATCTCCCTCTATATAAACAAGTGTTCCTCCATCACTTCCCCACTTTTGCAAGCCTCCAAACACCTCCAATAACCCTCTAAACTTCAGAAATTCTATGCTGAAATACAACAGGTTGTAAGTGAGTTTAAACTCACTTCTCTTGTTCTTCTAGCCTTGTTTTTCCTTCTAACACTCTTGGATAACCTCTATGAAGGTTCTCACAAGTTTTCTTGGGCAAACAAAGGTGAAACCCCACAATTTTGAGGTCCAAAAGTGTGTAAACTTTCTGCCCAAAATTTATCTTTTTAAACTTCAAAATTTTCAATGTTTTCTTCTTGTTTTGTTCCTCAACATTGTTTGCTAAGCCCTATGAATGTTACCATAGGTTTTCCATGGAAAACCAAGGTGGAATCACACCATTTTTGGGGCCAAACTTTCTGTTTTGGAAGATAACTTATAAAACCTTTTCGAACTTGTTTTTAAATATAACAACTCTAGCTACTTATGCCTCTAACTAATTTTATGGTTAGTGTGTTAGCTAGACTTGTTCATACACAATCAAGAGGCATAACATGTCTCTAAAGTTGTGGTTTTTACAAGGGTTTCAAACCCACAAGTGTTGAGCCATCCAAGCTTACAAGCTTGTGTTGGTGTAGGTGTGATTACATGAAGGCGTTGGCCATTCAACTTTTCAATCCACCCCTCACTTGATGATTTATATAATTCTTGACCCTCCAGATTATCCTTGTGACAATCTTGTGTATTGGTGAATCTTACGAAAGAGGTTTAGGATGGTTATCCTCCTACCTCCATGCATGACTTATATGACTTACATGATATCTATGAATTACATGAACTCTATGATGAATTAGTAATATTATATGTAAACTATATATGTAAATACTTAATATAACCGAACCTTTAACAATCACCTTATGGTTATTTGTCCTAATATTAGGTTATTTTATCTTAGACCTAACCATCATTACGATTCTATTGGGCATGACCCATAAAAACACAAACACCCTTCGGGGCTTATAGTGTAAAAAACGAGCATTAAGTCTAGATAAATACTTTTGTCTATACATACTTTGTGCATACTTTAAATTCCTAAAATTGACAAACTCCACCGTCAATCTTATACTCACACACCTACGTTTCCTTGTGTAGAATAACTTGGTGTTCGTCCCCCTAAAAACAACCTAAGCGCTTTCACGGAATTTACTTTGCAAAACCGTGAGTACACTCGAACCCTTTTTATGTTTTACACTTTTTGGGTGCAATATGTTAACTTATCAAACTACACTAAATCACACTTTTATTCTATGAAATCACACAAACAATCCATCAAACATGTTTTAGTTATGTGCTACTTGAATTGTTACTTGGTATATTCTTATGTGATCTAAATGTCATTAACTTCGATCAAGCCTCCCTTAACATGTATAACGCTATAGGAGTAACGCACCGCCCGTATTCTTGTGGTCAATGTTAAGTTTTAATCTATTATGCGGTACACTAGAGGATTGACTTGTAGTTCACATGCCTTGTTTACATTTTTCTCGTATGCTAGCTATTCATGTGGATTTGTTTAAACGGTATTTAATACTTATGCTATGATATCAAACTTGTGTACTCGCCAATACTTTGTTATTGAACTATACTTTTTAACATGTTGAAGGTTGATGAAGTGGTATGATGAAACTTAGTAGGATCGGCTTAGAAACACGCGTAGAATGCTAAGTTGATTATTATGTTTTGTTGAACTTATGTTGTTATTGTTACCTTGTATTTCGATTATGTTGTAATATGACAATTTGATGCTTTGAAATGAAATGGGTTGTTTTATTAATTTTTGTCACAAATAGTGTTATGATGTCTCGAGCAATCTAGTTCGTCTCACTCCAATGTTTCCGCCATCGGTTGGGGTGTGACATCTTTTATGTCATTGGGCCTAGCCCATGTAATTTATGTCATTGGGCCTAGCCCATGTAATTTATGTCATTGGGCCTAGCCCATGTTTTTATGTCATTGGGCCTAGACCATGTAATTTATGTCATTGGGCCAAGCCCATGTTTTTATATGTTTGGGCCTAGCTCATGTAATTTATCTCATTAGGCCTAGCCCATGTTTTTATGTGTTTGGGCCTAGCCCATGTAATTTATGCCTTTGGGCTTTGTGCATATATTTTATGAAATTGGGCCTTGCCCATGTGTTTTATGAAATTGGGCCTTGCCCATGTGTTTTATGAAATGGGCCTAGCCCAAATTCATTTTCAATAGCCCAATATATTTAGGTCTTACACTTATAATTTTTACTAAGCATAGATTTGTAAGTATACATATTTTTATACTTTTATAAAATCACTTAGTAAATTCTTTTATATTTTAACTTTCCGGGTTTTGATATCGATCACATATATATATATGTCAAGTGCCTAAAATAAATTATTTTAGACATGTCGTCGTAATAACTCTTCGTGTCGGTGATTTGTTCGTTGGTCGATGACGCGACGGTGTATATGTGTACGTTCGCCCGCCGTCCACATTGCTTCATTTGTCTGATTAGCATTTCGACGTATTGTAAAAGTGTATTTGTTTGTGTCACCTACACTTGGTAATATTTTCAAGTGTTTGTAGTATTTTGTGTATAGTTGGGTATTTTATGGTGGATACCCTAAGATTCTAAATACATACATATACAATACACATGTATTTACACATAATTCTTGGTGACAAAATATGCATATACATATGCTTTTATTTTCACAAGTAGTCAGACAAGGGTTAAACCCCAAACACCCAAGTGTTTAACAAGTGCATATATATATATATAATATATATATATATATATATATATATATATATATATATATATATATATATATATTGCACTTGTTAAACACTTGGGTGTTTGGGGTTTAACCCTTGTCATTAGAACTTCCTTAATGACGATTTAAGTCACTAATCGCGTTTAGTCCGATTATCACCCCGTTAATCATACTTTAATCGCGATTAGATTTTTAGAAAATTTCGCCATAGTTTCCCCTAAACTATGGCGTTTTTCACGTTTTAAAAACGTATTTAAACCCATAATCATGATCAATTAACAATTTTATGGTCGCATACTACTTTGTTTACAACTTATGCACATCATCATCCATGGTTCTTGGTAATTATATTCTCACTATTTTTCTTAACAATACAATGAGATTTCAACATTTTTATTAGCATTTTTAAGCCATTATTTTTGTTACATCATTAAATCATGTCTTTCATTATAAACTCCGTTTGTTTACTACACTTTTTAAGATGACATCTTATTCTTTATAAAAATTATTCATGTGTAATAAATCACTTTTAAGTTGTAGTAATCTTCATGGATGATGAAGTCGATGATCTTGTTTAGATTTAAACATCACAACGCTTAAATCGTCATTTATATATTTATTCATACAATATCATCTACCTTAAACACCTTACTTTATCATAATCAACATCATCATGCTAACTAGTTAACATATAAGCACATAATCAACACATGATAACTATATTTAGTGTTATTATTCTCATGAGGTTTAGGGTTTTTGAGTTATATTTTCTTCACTTTCAAGATGATCAACTTGTACTTCCTTAAACTAGATATTGTAAGAAGCTAACATATGAAGGAATTTATCTTACAATGGTTGCACAAGATTAGTGAAGGTTTAGGAAGAAGATGAAGCTCTAAAGAAAGCTCCAATAATCCCTTATGCTTGCAACCTCCTTAGGTGATAGTATGTAAAAAGTGGTGTTTAATGGTGGAAAAGTGTTGGTTTGTGGTGGTGAAGGTGAGCCGTGGGGAAGAGGGAACAAGCTTGTTTTATTTTTTTTTTGTGTAAAATGATAATGTGAAGCATAATGATGAATATATAATCTACCAAGTCAAGATATAATCTTCTACCATACTTAAATCTCTAGATTTTCAACTTAAATCAAGTGGGTGGGGGCCCACTTGAATTTGCCAACTTGAAGGGGGGAGGGTTAAGTGTAAATTATCCATGTGTTTAAAAATAGATATTTAGGTGTTTTGGTTAAGTATGGTCATTAGGGGTTGATCTTGTATCATTAGTAAGTAATTAGGGTTTAGGGTGTTAATCAATGTTAATTAATCCTCTTGACTAATTGGTATTAGTTTCGGATAACGAAAACGTCACTAGTTCGCTCATCGGTATAATATTGGCTAATATACGAACTTTATCATTTCGTACCGGAAGCTTTGGTTTTTGACCACCACAAGTGTCATGGCGTTTATTTAGGGCACTTCTAATCTAGAAATATGCTTAACTATTTCGCTAGCCGAATATATGTTGAGTTAGGATGGCCGAAAAGCCTTCCGTTCAATCGTTCGCTCGATTTCGGCACTTATATATTTTGCCGTCTTCCGGAAGTTGTGTTTCTGTGACCTCAAGATAGTTGAAAGGACTCCGAGTCTCAAATGAGGCTTAACTAGTTCTCTAGATGGATGCATGAGGCTATCGGCCACTAAAATGTTCGTCGGTACGACAAACGGTCGCTTTCCGGTCAAGTTGTGCATTGTTTGTCGTATGACCGGAAACGATGTCTTTTATGTATTTATGCTATTCTCATATTGTTTTAGGGTGCTCGACATTGTTTTGTTATAATTCTTAAAATCCAGAACTACCGAATTTATGTTGCGGACAAATTGAAATTGTCGCCTTTTTGGTCGAAACGGACAATTTTGTAATTTAGGCGTTGTACCGGAAAGTTATGTAGTTCTGAAATAGGTGTTCCCATATCAGTGTTTTCATATATATATATGGACTCAGTTGTGGCATTAGCATGCCGTGATTCGTTGTTCTGTTTCGTTTTAGCGGTTTAGCTGACATGAATAGTGCAACCGCGAATAGTGCGCCCAACACTTTCTACCAACACTTTTAGGGCATTGTTTGGTTTGTTTCGCGTCGTAACGGAAACCAGTATATGTTATGACCTGATTTACTTGTAATACTTGTGATATGACGTACGACTCAGTTACGTAATCAAATTACGATATAATGCATGAGATTATGTACTAAAAGTAGTGATTAGATTGTACGGAATTACCGGTTATTAGCCACTAAAATCTAATAACCTATCCTATATCCCTATAGTCAAATTATGATATAATGCATGAGATTATATACTAAAAGTAGTGATTAGATTGTATGGAATTACCGGTTATTTTCCATTAAAATCTAATTACCGGTTATATCTCAATAAATATCACACAACAACATATAGTAGTGATAGTACTTGCATGCATTTGTGTGTGAGATAAATATGAAACAAATAAATATCATGAGTTTGCATGTAACCAACTAACACATAAGCAATTAAAATCTAATCAACTATAGTATAGGCTCTAAGGGTCTAATAACCTATCCTATATCCCTATAGTTAAAAGCTCTGATACCAAACTGTCACACCCTGACCCGCAGCGGAAATGGTAGTCGGGGCATAATTGGGTTTTCATCAAAGCTCATGGCATTTACTATAACAAAGTTTCATATTTATTAATTCAAATTAAAAAGAGAAATTTCATCAAACACATAAACCATACAAGCACAAGATTGTTCTAAACATGACATTTATGAAATTCTTTATTTTTCTTCTGAGGTAAATTCCTATGTGTTCCTTGTTTCAACCTATTCACCTGTATCATATGTAAAAATGGAAATTTGGGTCAACAAAAGTTGGCGAGTGAATCCCGTTAAAATATTTGGAAGAAATAATTATGTTGATTAATTTAATAAAAATGTGCATAACCAAGTATGAGCAAACGTATATGTATACTATCCACAAACCACATAAACCTCTAACATTAAAGACATAAGCATCATAAGTGATGTGAAATGAGATCAATGCTCAATCAAACGGAGCCGATCTAATTAAGCAACGCGATGCTCTACTCGTATCCAACGAGAAACTGATGGGCCTAATGTAAATATTTGACTGAAATGAGAAAATGTAGCCACATATAACAATAAATCAAAAACTACATAACACGTTAGATCATATAATGGTAGTAGCACAAGTGTTTGAATAAACGATATAAATAAACGACACATGATACACCCCAAACATGAATAAAAAGGGGAAGTTTGTAAGAATTCACTCACAGTGGGTGCGTTTCTTGAATTGATAACGAATGCGCACGATTAAGGATTCCAACCGACGAATGAAACTAACCTAAATATTCATATAATAATTCGGTAAATATATTTCTTTTATTTGAACTTAACATTTTTATTTAATGCCTTATATTAGGAATTTTAGACTATTTTTATAGTATTTATTATAATTTTGTGCTTAAAAAGTATATATATATATATATATATATATATTTAGGGATTTTTTGAGAATATAAAGAAAAGTTTATTTTAAAAAAATATACTCCTCTCAGGGTTGGCCGGGTCGAACCGGTTTGGACTGTGTGACTATTGGCATCGTGTAAGAATCGAACTCGTGACCTCGCGTATACGTGCACGCAGCTCTACCAACTGAGCTACGTGTCTAACCCGAAATAATCTAGATTTTAATATATATATATATATACTAACTAAGTTAAATCATAATTTCATTAATTAAAAAGGTTTTGTTATATCATCGAACCGCTGCACACAACCGGAGTCAAACCCGCGCCCCCGTGTTACGTTGCACACAGCCCTACCAACTAGGCTGTGTGGCCAACCTGGAATATCTGAGATTTATATTACTTTTATACACTTACTCACGGTTATTATATGTAAGTATTAAAAATATTTGTTTTGATTCAGAAATTGGTAGCGTGATAGGTTTCGAACCCGGGCAACTGTGTTTGTAATGCACACAGTCCACCACTGGACTGTGTGTCTAACCCGGTTAAATCTCTAATTTTAATTGTATTTATAAGCTATAACAACTCCATCTTCTTCATGTTTGTAACCCAGAAAATACCTGACAATTTTAAACCATGAAACTATTATAATTCAACATTGATATTATATTGAAATAAAAGAAGAATGATCAAGTGAATATACCGATTCAGATGTAACCCTGAATTCTCAGGTGATGTCTTTCCGGCGACAAAGCAATTTTCCGGCGAAGAAGCAGATTCCGGCGGAGTGGTTAATTGAAACAGAGGGAATCTCTCAGAGAGTTTAGAGTGTTGATGAGAGTGTGAGCGAGTTCAATTGAGGTGCAAGAATCGGTATTTATAGTGTAAAAGGTAATTAAAAATTCGGTTTCTTAAGGATAAATGATTTCAGATGGTTTCATACAAATTGATTCCTAATTTCAGTTAAACTGATGATTGACAACAGTTACACGCGTTAATCAACAAGAAAAACAGTCATTTGGGATTGATTGCTATAATCAAGTTCAACTGTTACTGGTTTCTGTGATTTGAATTGCAGGTTTGGCGGTTGTTTCAGCATAAGATTTAATTGTTTTCAGATTTGATCACAAGTGTGTGTATCTCAGTGGTGTGGAGTGTGTGTTAATTCAATGGGGACCCGGGTTCGAAACCCGTGGTCACCCTTTATATTTATATTTATTACTTTTAGTTTATTAATTATTAGTTTTTATTTATTATTTATTATTTTAACCCTTTTTATATATTTATTACTTAATGATATTAATCTAATGAATTTGAACTATTAACTTAAATACATAACGAAACCTCGTATCATATAATTGAATTTTAAACGGAGCGGGTTTTAGAACCCGTTTTACAACGAATGTTACATCCATTAGCTAACTTGATTATGTGTCTAATTTACAAGACTCTAATTCGAGTATAAGCTTAACACCTAAAGACACTAGCTAAGCTCGGTGTTGGTATCAAAAGAATTGACACGTAATGAATGTAGAGTAGAACGTACGCATGACGACATCAGGATCTTGTGGGGTATCCATAGTTTCTGCTCACTCACACTTTAATTCACTTGCCTGATTCATTCTTGAGACGTTCGTGCTTCAAGTGGCCTTCATGCCACACTTAACATCCTTGTTCTTGATTGAGTCTTACTAACTTATTAGTTTTTGTTTTGTGTCTTGATTCACCACACTTCTACTCTTAGCACTTTTGAAAGTGCCATTATGAGAAAATTTTCACTTATCACATTTAGGATTTCAGTAAGTTATCAGCATATTTCTTGGTGCTAGCATCAATTATGGCAGGACTTGCCTTCGTTTCTATCATCACGGGAGTTCCCTTTCGTTTTTTACTCAATCCTGCCTTAAGGGGTGTGTATTTTCGCTTCCCGTCGCTAGTAGATTCCACATGCGTTTCCTTCCTTTCCGCACCTTTCTTTGATATTTTCCCATTCTCACCGCATCCTTGGTGAGACTAACTGCGAGAGTTACTGTTTGAGTGATGAAGGTAGGGATGGATGATGTGGTCATGTTTTGGTTCTTAGAGGCTAAACCCCAAATGTAGCTCTCAATGCGTTTGATATCAGGTGTTCCCTAGTATGGAACAACCCTTGAGAGATCGTGAAAGTGAGGAGTGTAACCAACAACGTTGGCTGCAATCATGATCGAGTTCTAGGATCCCGTTTCTACCCTTGGAATTCCAGTCAGCGAGCAATACTCTTCTGGCATAAGATTTTTGGGTTCTTCCCCTAATAACCTCTTCGTAGTATCACTCCTTAAAGTTTCTACTGGAGGATTTCAACAAGTTAATGTTGCATTCAGCAGGAGACTCTTTGTTTACCTAATCGTTTACTCAGGAGTGCATTTACTAGCATTGCTAACCGACTCCGTTGTCTTTATTTAGTGGACCTAACCTCTCGCACCAATGCGGTCTCGGGGCTTACAGTCCGGGAGGCCTTAAAATTTAAAACCTTGTATAATCGCATCTTTAGGTGTAGCGATGCCACTCGTTCCCAATCTATTGGGATCCGAACCAGTTGAACTACCGGTACCACCAGTTTTGCCACTAGTGTCGACTAAGTTACCCTCATGTCGTGCGATTTCCGCAACCGTATGTCCTTCCATAAGAACTCTAGTTCGGCTTACCCAGTAAGTTATGGATTAACTAACGCCTTTTGGGTGTAGACATTCCTTTTGGCGCCATGTTTCTTCTTAATACCGAAGATTAAAAGAAGCTAGACATATATTTGGATAAATATAGTCTACCATGCGCCTAAGAATAAAGAATGCCATAAGTCATGGAAACCTCAAGATTGCATTGTCATACATGTTTGAGACAATGACAACGTGAATAACAACAATCGAAAATTCGTGGTACCTCTTGCGTGTATCAGCCATATGTCTAATTGGAAAGGAAATAACTCGTTGAGGAGGAGAAACCAAACGGTTGTCTCCAATCTTATAGCATGTACTCCATACTTCATGGACTTCGATCGTCCAAAGTAGGAAAAAAATCCTTCGCCACACCAACCCGTGTGACGAATACATTGATATCCCTTGAGCTCCACGAGCTCCGGCTAGATTGTTATAATTCCATAGATATCAAATAGAATGCAATGAGGGTGTTAAAGCATGGCTCGTGCCATACCATCTGTTGGAATAAGACAAATGTCAAATGACAAAGTTTAATGTAATCTCTTTCCAATAAATAAGATGAGGTGCCATAGACACCATGGAACCAACTCATGTGCAAGAACTCTAGACCATTGAGGAAATATCCTCCTTGGGTGACTAACCAGATTTTGTTTGTTTAGATGACTAGTCTCAATCGAATCGTGATATAGATCGAATGTAAGATGCGAACGAATACGTATGGTGTTTATGTATCATAGGGTGATATAGCAACCACCCCGGTTAGTGTCCCACTAGATAGAAACTCGAACAACTTTACAATTTCGAATGGATAGTGATCATTAGCTTGACCCGCATAGCCCACCAGGATTCTCATCCACTGCAAGTTATTATTACGCGGGCCCCCGTAATTATAAATTCCCTTGCATGGTCACCCTAGTGTTCTACCGTTCAAAGACAATGATCAGTCAGAGAGAGGATTCTATTGTCAACATACCTTCAACATAGAAGGGACCTTCGTGATGGTCCACGTGCTATCGTCCCTTGACATTACTCGCGAAAGGGCACGTCGTTAGACAGATATAGAAATAGAGAGAATTTGTAATAGTAACCGCTGGAGGGGCACCTACAAGATGAGTACTTCAACTTCCTTGTCTAGACAAGAGTGTCGTTATTAATGATTAATATGGGTCACAGGGACCTAGTCCCGCTAATAGAGTTGTCGTCCAAGGCTACCACCTCCGCCTCTTCGTCACTACCGAAGCCAGGCATCTCCGCATTCGCGGGAAAAGCAACCACCTTATGTGGAATCGATCCTAAGGTCTCACTTAGGAACCACGTTCGCCATAAGCTCCGCAATAGACGCGAGGTCGATATTCTCATTGTGCAAGTCAAGGATAATAGTAATATCCGTAGTCGAAGGTATTTCGTTCTTGGCAAAATATTTCGTACAACACATATATAAATAAATTATATATATAATCACATAAAATCCCATCTAGCCAGGATTTATATCTTTTGTAACGTGTCCATGACACATAGTCTGATAATGTAATGTGTCTATTTCTCATAGACGAATCATTTATTGATCCTTTTTTTTACTTATGACTGAGCTTGGGTGATAGATCCTCATGTTATCGTGACAGAATGAAAACCTTTTATCATTTTTGTCATAATTCCGAAAACATTTCTGTGTCGTTATAAACTTTGTTTTCATGTGAGAGCCCTTAGTGATTGTAGACCAAACTTTAATAAAAGTTTTTCCCCGGTTCACTATAATCGAAGCTCTGATACCAATCTGTAACACCCTGGTCGTAGCAGAAGCGCAAACGTGTGACTATGAGGTAATCATTGCATCCAATCATGTAAACAACTGTAAATCAACAACGATGCCATGCTTATATTAACTTGCAACCATTGTTTACAAGTTTCCAAAAGTGAAATCATGAGTTTCCAAATAGTTTCACATTGTTATCAAAATGTGATTTGAAATACATTACAACATAGTAAAAGATTGTTTTTATCATAATAGCATGTTGAGGTTTTGACTCCTATTTACCCATACAAGGTTGGGATATAAGAGGCAAATCCTCCCAAAAGGTGGCATTCGTTGTCATGTCATTCCCATTTCCCGAAGTGTTCACCGGCTTAACTCTTGCATCCTGAAATACATGTAATTTTAAAAAGTCAACATAAAGTTGGCGAGTTCATGTAGTTATTGTTTTCTCATCTGAGTATGTTATTAGCATTCATGGAGTTTAAGGATCTATCAGTGTGTAGCTAGCACCCTGACATATGTGCCATAAGTAAGTAACCAAACCAAGATAACTCTTGATATCAATTGGGATCACAAAAGCACTCCTAAGGGTTGAAAAACCAGGAGTGGAGCGCGTCTCAAACTCGATAGATCTATACCTTTTGCACCTTGGTGACTAAGTGATTAATGGTTACTCTTGTCATCATCCTACTTACGCACATTGGTCGTGTTATCATCTAACCCCATAGCTAACATACCGTTGTTATGATGTAACACCCTGTAAAATCGTGTCCAATAGTATAGTGATACGTATTGTATTTAAAATATAGTTTGTTAAAGACCAATAAGGACTAAAGGCGTCAACATGCTCAATCTGAGCCTCTGAGTGACGGTCTGATGTCAACATGCATAGATAACAGCCTCTTAGTGACTAATATATCAACATGCTTGAAATTTGGCCTCTGAGTGACTGATACGTCAACATGCCCAGCCTCTGAGTGACATCGGAATCAACATGCTTATAATAAGCTTCTGATTGATTCTTTGCGAAGTCCTAACTCTCATACGTGCCAAATGTTGGACGAGAGGGTTCAATGTTGTAAATTTGTGAAAGTTGGATGATGGAGGGATTAAAAGTGTCAACATGGTAATTCTTACCTTTGAGTGACCTTTTAAACGAACCCAGAGCTCGACAATGTCCGGGAATAATCCCGGGTATGCCAAGTATTGGCTAAGGAGGGCTAAAAGTGCCAAAAAGGTGTTTTAAAAGGTTTTTAGAAGCTTTTTAAAGTTAAGGGGCTAAAGTGTCAAACTTTGAAAGTGGCCAAGGGGCGGTCGCGGGCCGCGAGAGACTAGGCCTGGGTCTCTCGCGGGGTGCGAGAAAGGCTCTGCTGCAGAAAGTTTGTTTGGCAGCCAAGCAAACTCCACAAAACCATTAATTCGAAACCATGGACTTGTAATCAGCTATGCCACATTTTGGGAGACTTGTAAGCTTCCTCTTACACCCCTAAACACCTGGCTTCACTCCTTTGAGCTCTCCAACTATAAATAGGTGCTTAAGTTCACCATTGCAACTTGCACCTTTCTCATTCAATCACTCTTCTCCCTCCTCTGGAAGTTCCTAGCTAAAAGGAGCATCCAACATAGTTCTTTTACACCTTAGGAATCACTGTTAAGTGTTCCTTCTTTGTGCATTTTTGTTTATAGGCTTTTATAGCCAAAAGTCAAGCGTTTTATGGAAAACGCTTTGACTTTCGGTTAAGACCATTATGGTACAGCCATTGTTCAAAATGGACATGGCTAAGTGATCATAATAAGGTAGGTGTTAATCCCTATAATGGGCACCTCCTGAAGATCACGTTTGCTAGACCAATTGACGGGTCAAAGGCAAGTTATTAAAAAGTCAAACAGGCCATTTTTCGGAAAAATCATAAATTGATCGTATATATATTATAAAACCTTTTTTGACACTTAAACAAGTTGGTAATAATTATTAGAACATGTAAGAACATATTTGGCTCGTCAATTTCAGTTCTAGGGTCGGTTCGCAACCGAAAGTCGTGAAGTTTGACTTCTGCTTTGACTTTTGATTCTGACCCGATTTAGATTAGTTACCTACTGATCTAAAGTTGCATTATGATCATAATATAATGTAGCATAACCCTCTGAGGTTATATTACATGATCATAATAAAAATCCAAGTTTATGCTCAAGTTCCATAATTATGCCATCTTCGACCAAAATGTCCTTTTTGCATAAAATAAGGTTTTAAACAGTAATGAACTTGAAAATAAGTTTTCTACTGATGTAATATTATAAGTAGGATTATTTGGGATGTTAAACCAAGTTATAAACTGAGTTTTCAAATAGGTCCTTAAACTATGTCGATAAATGACAGTTTTAGCCCTTGTGGCTCATAAAATGATTTTAATCAATCTTTTCAAGATAAATCATTTATCTACTGATATGTTATATTAAATAACATATTTAAACATTTTAATCTGACCTTAACATCAGTTTTCATAAACATCGCATAAAGACGCCATTTTACGACATAAGCGTCGTTTCGGCGCATAGTATGGTTTGAGACCATATTATTGACAAAGACTTAATACCTACTGATTTTAAAACTTATCTTAAATATATTTACAATAGGTACATGTTACAAACTCAGAATTCCAAATAATTTATAAACTATGTTTAAAATGACCAAAATGCCCCTTTGGTGCATAGTTTGGTCATAAAAGGTAAGTTACACATATAATTGGTATCCTACTGATATTATATCATAAATAAAATATTTTTCCAGAATACTCATGATTATAAACTTAAAATTTGCTCAAGTTCCTTTCTATACGGTATATAATTACGGAAATGCCCTTATGAGGCATAGTTTCGTTCTAAAACCATAACGGGCATACAAGTTGATATCCTACTGATATCTTAACTTATTTAAAGTATAATGGCATATAGAACTTGTCCATGACTTATCCGTTACCCGATATCGCTAAAATGCGCTCGGTTAAGTATATGTAACGATTTTACGAAAATTAACTGAAACAGGTTTAACCTTGTCATTTAAGTCTCAAAATCCAGAATGTGTATAGTTTACCCATATTATACAAGTCAAGGTACTTGTTGGGATTAAACTACATTCTATCCAATCATCGTTTAATGTAGTGTCATACGTTTTGATCAAGTACGCTAGTCGGTCTAAGTCAATGACTTAAATAAAGACCGTTAGTATTTAATTGGTTAGTTTATGCCATAATCCAGACTAGAGACTTGTTGGTAAATGCTATCTGCACTTAGCTCATTTTGAATACGGCTGAGTTATTAAAATTAAAAGAAGACTAGCTCAGGTGAATACTCTCGACTTATTTCCCCTATACGGGCTTGGGTTACGGTAAATTATTACCGCTTGGTCGGAAATGGGATCAGTCGAACGCCGGTTTGGGGATAGTAAATCCGCATATTCTGTTTTAATCAGTTTTGTTTGATAATTTAAATGCGGGGGTTAACTACCGTGTCCTGGATATCGTTGACTCATTACAATTGAAATGGCCACGACCTTAGCACGGGAGTAGGCATACACCCGATAGACGCTCAATTATGAATTCCCACAAGGTTGGGAGGAATTGACTCCTTCGTGAGTCCAAAGTGGTGTGTACGTTAATTGTGTCTCGGTCTCCGTACCGGGCCCCGTATGTATGACAAACATGTAAATCTGTTAACAAGGTTGGACGGTCAATTAATCCAAGTTATAAAAAGATTTTGTGATACGCACTTAAAACATTTTTGAAATGTTTTCAAAATGAGTCAGTTAGGTGTATTTACCAGCGAAAGCTAACGTATTTTCAAAAGACTAATCTGCAGGTACAATACGAAAATAGGTCGGAAGTGCTCGGTAGTGATAGAGGATCTTGCAAATCCTAAATCTGTCCAAAGTCTGTTTTGTATTCTTTCCATGTACAATTTATGATCCGTCTGTGGATCTTCTATTACAAGATTGTATATTATTTTGTATTTTCGAATATTCGGTTTGTAATAGTAATTTTACTCCAAGACTTCCGCTGTGCAGTGTTTAATTGACTATGATGATTATCAACTGACGTCACGATACTCCCCACCCTGGCCCACCGGTATATGGATTTGGGTTGGAAATCCGGGGTGTGACATATGACATGTATTGCCCCTCGATAGTTTTAAAACAAAACTTTGAAATAATTGGAAGGAGAGACATGAACTCACAGCTTTGCGTTCCAGACGTCGTACTTATCAAATTTCGGTGTCCGTACACGTGTGTAACCTACATGTGTATTAACTTCATTAGACACCTAGGTCTCGTTGGACCTTGTACCAGTTGTTCATCTAGAATTCATGTTGTGTATTTATTTATCACATCAGAACAACTTTTAGTGTTATCATAGTGTGGTAGTTCGTTTACTATTTTTATACATATATTTCACACACACACACACACACACATATATATATATATATATTGTTTTTCATAGATCGTGTGTGAATCGGTCCTTGCCCTTCACATGTCCTCGTACCTTCCACGCGTGTCATTGGGCCTCGCCCATGTCATTTATGTCATTGGGCCTAGCCCATGTTTTCATGTCTTTGGGCCTAGCCCATGTAATTTATGCCATTGGGCCTAGCCCATGTCTTTTATGTCATTGGGCCTAGCCTATGTCTTTATGTGATTGGGCCTAGCCTGTAACATCCGTCGAAAAACGGGTTTTCCAAACCCGCTTCGTTTATTAATCGAATATCCAGTCATAATTTTTCATTGCACATTTATTGCTCAATTTAATTTTAAACGATACATAATTAATAAATATATTAGAATTAAAAAACTATAATTGATAATTAATAATAAATAGTGAATAAAAAATAAAATGCGGCTGCAGGGTTTCGAACCCGGGTCGCCCATAAGATCAATCACACAACACACCGCTCCGCCACTTGCCTTCTTGGTGAATATTACGAAACAAATAATACTTAAGATGAAATCCGAATTCAAAACCGGAGTGTCACCGCGCTCAGAACTCGCAGTCACCGGGAAAACCGGCAATCCGCGATTTTGGCCAATTTCCTTTTGACCAAAACACGCTAACCGACTAAGACATCGGTTATAACCGATGTCTGACCCTTGATTTTAGTCATAACCACTGGAGAAACCTTGACCACGAATCAAGACCAAATTCGGACTCAATACATTCTGTTTCTTCCCTATAAATACCCACCCAAACCTCTGGTAACCTTTTCGCTCAAAATAGCTCAATCTCTCGAAGCTTTAGCACTCGCCGGACTTTCACCGGAAAACCGAGACTTACTTCAAATCGGTAAAATTGTTGACTCTTTTGTTTGTAATGCATTATTCGACATGTTTTAACTTCAACCTCCAACCAGAATCTGTCCTAGACTACGCTGCCGGGAAATCCCACACTCGCCGGAATTTCACTGAAACATCAAAGTCTCACTGTCGATCGGTATAATCATCTAAAAGCTCTTGATATCTCTTACTCAGTAACTTAATTTCATAACACAAGAAACTAAACTGTCAAACATTTCACTCAGCCGAAAGTCACAAATCAGAGCCGACGACTCCTACCGGAAATCTGAATTAAAGCACTGTTTTGGTACATTCTGTTCTTTAATCTCGTTAACTATTAAATTTCAACCAATTATAAGTTTTGATAATCGAATTAAACAAAACAGTCGGATCTCTCTGATCTGGGTTTTTGTAAACGAAGAAGATGAAGTCGAGAATAAGTATAGTATAATTAAAATCACATATTCAAACAGGTTAGACACACAGTCCAGCGGTGGACTGTGTGCGCAAACAACACACACATCACGAGTTCGAATCGCACAACGTACCGACTTTCAGAAATAAAACCAATATTTTTAGAACTGAATCAGAACATGTCACAGTATGTTTATAAGAGTAATATAATCCGTGAGTTAATCAGATTAGACACACAGCTCAACTGGTTGGGCTGTGCGCATACGAACCGAAGGACCCGAGTTCGACTCCGGGTCCCTGCAACCGGTTCGGCCATATAAATCCTTTTTAATAAAAACCAAATAAATTTAAATTTAATTAGTATATAAATATAATTAAAACAGAGAATATTTCGGGTTAGACACGTAGCTCAGTTGGTAGAGCTGCGTGCACGCGTACGAGAGGTCCCGGGTTTGAACCTCACTCAGCGCACAATTAACCACAGTCCGACCGGTCAACGGTCAACGGTTAAAAAGTCAAAATTTTTATTTCTTTTTATTTATTTATTTAATTTAAAAAACAATTAAAAATACTTAAAAATAATAATTTTAAAGTTAGAAAATGTCCTTAAACTCACAAAAATAAATCTAAAAATCCATTTATTTACCGAACCATTTCGTTATTATTTTAGGTTAGTTTTCCTCGTCGATCAAATCCCAAAACTCGTGCGCATCCAACGTCATCAAAGAACGCACCCAATGTGAGTGAATCTCTATAAATTCCCCGTTTTAATCACATTTTGGGGTGTATCATGTGTCGTTTAATTCCTTATTATATTTAAAACACTTGTGCATCCATCATATCCGTGATCAAATGTGTATCAATTATGTATCAATTGTTGTGTGAATTATGTGATTATTGCACAAATTTTCAATATTAAATACAACAAGAAATTAATAACAATGTTTTCTCAAGGTTCACTCGCCAACTTTTGTTGACCCAAAATATTCCCCGTTTTACACATGATACAGGTGATCCAGTTGAGGCAAGAAACACATAGGAAGGCCTAGAAGAATAAATCAGTTTAAGCTTGAGATTGTTATACTTAGTTTCATTTTCCTTGTAATTGTATGGATTTGATTTGAATATTTAAGTTGTAATTTGAATTTAATAAATATGAAACATTTTAGTAAACATCATGAGCTTTGGTGATAACCCAATTATGCCCCGACTCTTATTCCGCTGCGGGTCGGGGTGTGACAGATTGGTATCAGAGCCATGACTATAGGGATATAGGATAGGTTATTAGACCCTTAGAGCTTATACTATAGTTGATTAAAATTTTAAATTGTTTATGCGTTACATACAAAATTCATGATGTTTATATGCTTTATGTTTATTGTTACATTCAATGTTATGCAAGCATGTTTATAAGTACATATTATTATACAATGCTCATCATGAATCATATCCTCATAACATATCATATCCATGAGAGCACACACCACACAATTCCCATGATTTTTGCAACGATTTTTGTATTTTTCAAATCATATCAAAGTGAGTTCTCATGACGGGCATGTAGTAATTGGAAGGGTACGAGTACCGGTAGTCAGAACGTCCTGTCTAGGCTTGGCATTCGTATAAATCCAAAATAAAGGACCGGTTTGCCTACCTGGGGACTAACGATGAGAGTACGAAGGACCTATTAGGCCAAAGCATGCTATACCAAACGTCGTGTGAGCTAGCCCCACTTTGAGTTGTCATTGTGTCTACACCTGGACACCCTCCTACCATACATCTCGCAATCATATTTCATGGTTTTCATTCGGGTGATGCGAGTGTTAAACCGCCAACACCAATATGAATCCTACCAAGCCAATAGTCATGGGGCCCACATGACTATACAGGCGATGGTATGGGGGACATTGGAGGCCCAAACATGAGCAAACCCAAGACATCCTATGGATGTAGTTGCATTATTGATGATTATGTTATTTTTTTATTCTTTTAACGACACATGACACCTAAAAACTTCTTAAACTCACAAACTTCCTATGTATGTTCCTGTAGATGTCGGCTAGGCAACTACGTGGAGGTAGAAAGTCAGGAAGATCAAACGAACGCTTGGCCACCCAAATTGCAAAACAAATGGCCGCAGTGCTTCCTGACATCGTAATTCAAGTCCAACAAGCTCTCACCGCGAATCCCATCAACCCTCCCAATCAAGAAGACCAGAACGTCGACAACCCTCCCTCCAAAAAGTGCTAGTACAAACACTTCAAATCTTGCGATCCCCCAAAGTATGAAGGGACCGAAGGTGTTACTGCTCTCCTCCACTGTTTTGAAGAAATGGAGAACACCTTCCTCAATTGCGATTGTCCCGAGGATCGCAAGGTACGTTACGCAACTGGGAGACTGTTTGGGGTAGCCCTTACCTGGTGGAACACAGAAAAGGGTAAGTGAGGAGTCGAAGATGCCATGGCCTTAACATGGGAAGAGTTAAGGGAAATCATGATAAGACGCTTCTGTCCAAGAAGCGAAATCAAAAAGTTGGAAGATGAATTCCACTCGTTAAAACAAAAGGAAGGAGATCATACTTCCTACAACAAAAGATTTCTCGAGCTGAATCAGATGATCCCTAATTTGTTCACCCCCGTGTAGCGCTTGGTTGAACACTACAATCGAGGTCTCCCCTCAAAAATTCAAGACTCGGTTCTAAGCACTTCGCCTGCAACACTTGAAGCCGCAATGGAACTAGCTACCGAACTTACTGAGAATCGCATCTGAAACGGCAAATTCAAGGATGAGAAAAAGAAAGCCCCCATTGAGGCCCAAACTCCAAACCATTCCATCTCCTCCTCGAAGTTTGCTGGTAAGAGGAAAAGAAACAGCAGAAATTTTGCCGTCACACACACAAACCCTTCTATCACTGCCGCACCAATTACCCAAATTGCTCCCTCAGCTGCACCGTTCAAAAAGCTATACACTGGCCCATACCCAAAATGCAACCGTTGTCAATACCATCACCTCCCCAAAACTCCTTGCCAACATTGCACCAGCTGTGGCCGTGCGGGTCACACTATTCAAACTTGTCGCACGCTTCAGCGAATGAACCGCAATCAACCCTCAACCCAAACCCACCATCAAATAGTGGGTCAAGCCCAACAACCTTTACTTCTACCACCCACGCAACACATAGCTCAACCTTACTACCAACCCAACTACCCCATGATGCAACCTATGCGAGCTTGTTACAACTGTGGAGACCCAAACCACTTCAGGAACACATGTCCCCGTTTGGTAAACATCATCCATGCCCAAGCTCAAGCGAATCCGGTAAACCAAGCTAACCAAGCTCCTCCACCTGCTAGAGGAAGAGCTTTCAACATCAATGCCAACCAAGCTAGAGCTGACAACAACGTGGTTAACGGTACGTTTCTCATCAATGGTAGTTATGCATCCATGTTATTCGATACTGGCGCGGATAAGAGTTTTGTGTCTTTAGAATTTGAACCCATCCTCAACCAAACTCGTGATAATCTCATGGAATCTCTAACGGTGGAAGTTGCTGACGGAAAGCCTGTTTCATTAAATTCTATCATACGAAATTGTACACTCACTCTAAACGATCATGATTTTCCAGTTTACCTCATTCCTATGAAGTTGGGAAGTTTCGATATTATAATCGGTATGGACTGGCTCAGCCAGCATCACGCTGAAGTAGTATGCCGCGAAAAGTTCATTCGCATTCCTATTGCAGACGGTCAGACCCTACGTATCTTTGGAGAAACCCCTTCGAAAGGACTCAAATTAATGTCCTGTCTTCAAGCCCGAAAATATCTCCGCAAGAACTATCTCGCATTCCTAACTCACGTCGTCAAGAAGGGAAACAAGGAGAAGAAACTCGAAGATATACCAGTAGTGAAAGAATTCCCACAAGTCTTTCCCGACGACATCTCAGGACTCCCTCCTGTGAGAGAAGTCGAATTCCGCATTGATCTTGTACCTGGCGCTACACCAGTCGCAAAATCTCCTTATAGGCTAGCCCCATCCGAAATGCAAGAGCTGGCCAGTCAACTGCAAGAACTGACTGACAAAGGATTCATACGTCCTAGCTCCTCGCCTTGGGGTGCGCCTGTTCTTTTTGTGAAGAAGAAAGATGGAACGTTTCGCATGTGTATCGACTACGGAGAACTTAACAAGTTAACGGTCAAGAACCGCTACCCATTACCTCGCATCGATGACCTCCTAGACCAACTTCAAGGCGCCACCAGTTTTTCAAAAATCGACCTTCGTTCTGGTTATCATCAACTCAGAGTACATGAAGAAGACGTCCCAAAGACCGCCTTCCGAACTCGTTATGGTCATTACGAATTCATGGTCATGCCGTTTGGTTTAACCAACGCCCCAGCTGTCTTCATGGATCTAATGAATAAGGTATGCAAACCCTACCTCGACCGCTTTGTCATAGTCTTCATCGACGATATTCTTATCTACTCCAAGTCTAAATCCGATCACGAGCGACACCTTCGACTCATCCTTACACTCTTAAGGACCGAAAAGCTCTACGCAAAATTCTCAAAATGTGAATTCTGGTTAGGAGAAGTACAATTCCTCGGACATGTCGTCAATGACAAAGGAATTCATGTTGATCCTTCAAAAATCAAGGCAGTGCAGGAATGGCAAGCGCCACGTACCCCTACCGAAGTTAGGTCATTTCTTGGTTTGGCTGGTTACTATCGACGCTTCATCGCCAATTTTTCCCGTATTGCTGTACCACTCACGGCCTTGACTCATAAAGGAAAACCCTTCATATGGGGACCTAAGTAGGAAGAGGCCTTCCAAACTCTAAAGCAAAAACTCTGTGATGCACCTATCCTCACACTCCCTGAGGGTTGTGATGACTTCGTGGTTTATTGCGACGCGTCAGGGCAAGGACTAGGCTGTGTACTGATGCAAAGAGGAAAAGTGATAGCCTATGCTTCTAGGCAACTCAAAGTTCATGAAAAGAATTACACCACCCACGACCTGGAACTTGGAGCCATTGTGTTCGCTCTCAAGATATGGAGACATTACCTCTACGGTACCAAGTGTGAAATATACACTGACCACAAGAGCCTCCAACATATCTTCAATCAAAAGGAGTTGAATATGAGGCAACGAAGATGGGTCGAACTTCTTAACGACTACGACTGTGAAATTCGGTATCATCCTGGAAAGGCAAATGTGGTGGCTGATGCACTCAGTCGAAAAGGTTATGCGAACTCCATTCGTCTTCTATGTTCGCAAATCATAACCGACATCAAAGATCGAATCCGAGAAGCTCAACATGTTTCTGTAACAGAAAACGACGTCCGAGATGAGTTGTCATGTTGAGCAGAACTAAAAATCGAAACCAAATCCGACGGTATTCTATACTACTTAAATCGCATATGGATTCCCGATCGCGATAACCTTCGTGATTTCCTCATGAATGAGGCGCACAAAACACGATACTCTGTACACCAAGGAGCCGACAAGATGTATCAAGACCTACGCTACACCTACTGGTGGCCGGGCATGAAAAAAGATATTGCTGTTTTTGTTTCCAAGTGCCTTACCTGTTCCAAAGTAAAAGCTGAACATCAAAGACCTTCAGGACTTCTAGTTCAACCCGAAATACCCGTGTGGAAGTGGGAAAACATAACCATGGATTTCATTACCGGGTTACCTCGCACCTCCAGTGGGTATGACACTATATGGGTAATCATTGATCGTCTTACAAAATCAGCTCACTTCATTCCGATCCGCGAGGACTTCAAGAACGAGAAGTTAGCTCGTATCTACATCAGCGAGATCGTAAGCCGTCATGGTGTACCTTTAAGCATCATTTCAGACCGTGATGGTCATTTCACTTCACGAACATGGCGAGCCGTACAAACCGCCTTGGGTACGCGATTAGACCTCAGTACCGCTTTTCATCCTCAAACTAATGGACAATCTGAACGCACCATCCAAACTCTTGAAGACATGCTTCGAGCATGTGTAATAGACTTCAAGGGAAATTGGGACGCCCACCTACCATTGGTTGAATTTTCGTACAACAATAGTTATCATTCAAGTATCGGCATGGCTCCTTTCAAAGCTTTATATGGTCGTAAGTGCCGATCTCCAGTATGTTGGCACGAAATTGGGGAATCACAAATCACCGGTCCAGAATTAATTCAAGAAACAACAGACAAGATCCATCAAATTCGAAACAATCTTCTAGCGGCACAAAGTCGTCAAAAGAGTTATGCAGACAAACGACGAAAGTCCTTGGAGTTTAACATTGGTGATCAAGTACTTTTAAAAGTATCACCGTGGAAGGGAGTGGTTCGTTTTGGCCAGAAGGGCAAGCTAGCACCACGCTACGTAGGACCTTTCAAGATACTCGAAAGAGTAGGTCCTGTCGCATACAAGCTTGACCTACCAGAGGAGCTCAACAGAATTCATCCCACATTCCACGTATCAAACTTGAAGAAGTGCCTCGCTGATGAAAACCTCCATATTCCGCTAGAAGACATTCAGATCGATGAATCTATGCACTTCATTGAAAGACCAGTAGAAATCATGGATTTCGGAGAGAAGCGTTTAAGACGGAGTCGTATTCCAATTGTCAGAGTACGTTGGGAGTCGAAACGAGGACCTGAGTTTACTTGGGAACGTGAAGACTCAATGCGCGAGAAATACCCGCATCTTTTTCCTGTTACCACTACTACTTAAATTTCGGGACGAAATTTCTAAAAGTAGGGGATACTGTAACATCCGTCGAAAAACGGATTTTCCAAACCCGCTTCGTTTATTAATCGAATATCCAGTCATAATTTTTCATTGCACATTTATTGCTCAAATTAATTTTAAACGATACATAATTAATAAATATATTAGAATTAAAAAACTATAATTGATAATTAATAATAAATAGTGAATAAAAAATAAAATGCGGCTGCCGGGTTTCGAACCCGGGTCGCCCATAAGATCAATCACACAACACACCGCTCCGCCACTTGCCTTCTTTGTGAATATTACGAAACAAATAATACTTAAGATGAAATCCAATTCAAAACCGGAGTGTCACCGCGCTCAGAACTCGTAGTCACCTGGAAATCCGGCAATCCGCGACTTTGGCCAATTTCCTTTTGACCAAAACACGCTAACCGACTAAGACATCGGTTATAACCGATGTCTGACCCTTGATTTTAGTCATAACCGCCGGAGAAACCTTGACCACGAATCAAGACCAAATTCGGACTCAATACATTCTGTTTCTTCCCTATAAATACCCACCCAAACCTCTGGTAACCTTTTCGCTCAAAATAGCTCAATCTCTCGAAGCTTTAGCACTCGCCGGACTTTCACCGGAAAACCGAGACTTACTTCAAATCGGTAAAATTCTTGACTCTTTTGTTTGTAATCCATTATTCGACATGTTTTAACTTCAATCCTCCAACCAGAATCTGTCCCAGACTACGCTGCCGGGAAATCCCACACTCGCCGGAATTTCACTGAAACATCAAAGTCTCACTGTCGATCGGTATAATCATCTAAAAACTCTTGATATCTCTTACTCAGTAACTTAATTTCATAACACAAGAAACTAAACTGTCAAACATTTCACTCAGCCGAAAGTCACAAATCAGAGCCGACGACTCCTGCCGGAAATCTGAATTAAACGCACTGTTTTGGTACATTCTGTTCTTTAATCTCGTTAACTATTACATTTCAACCAATTATAAGTTTTGATAATCGAATTAAACAAAATAGTCGGATCTCTCTGATCTGGGTTTTTGTAAACGAAGAAGATGAAGTCGAGAATAAGTATAAGTATAATTAAAATCACATATTCAAACAGGTTAGACACACAGTCCAGCGGTGGACTGTGTGCGCAAACAACACATACGTCACGAGTTCGAATCGCACAACGTACCGACTTTCAGAAATAAAACCAATATTTTTAGAACTGAATCAGAACATGTCACAGTATGTTTATAAGAGTAATATAATCCGTGAGTTAATCAGATTAGACACACAGCCCAACTGGTTGGGCTGTGCGCATACGAACCGAAGGACCCGAGTTCGACTCCGGGTCCCTGCAATCGGTTCGGCCATATAAATCCTTTTTAATCAAAATCAAATAAATTTAAATTTAATTAGTATATAAATACAACTAAACAGAGAATATTTCGGGTTAGACACGTAGCTCAGTTGGTAGAGCTGCGTGCACGCGTACGAGAGGTCACGGGTTCGAACCTCACTCAGCGCACAATTAACCACAGTCCGACCGGTCAACGGTCAACGGTCAACGGTCAAAAAGTCAAAATTTTTATTTCTTTTTATTTATTTATTTAATTTTAAAAACAATTAAAAATACTTAAAAATAATAATTTTAAAGTTAGAAAATGTCCTTAAACTCACAAAAATACATCTAAAAATCCATTTATTTACCGAACCATTTCGTTATTATTTTAGGTTAGTTTTCCTCGTCGATCAAATCCCAAAATTCGTGCGCATCCAACGTCATCAAAGAACGCACCCAATGTGAGTGAATCTCTACAAATTCCCCGTTTTAATCACATTTTGGGGTGTATCATGTGTCGTTTAATTCCTTATTATATTTAAAACACTTGTGCATCCATCATATCCGTGATCAAATGTGTATCAATTATGTATCAATTGTTGTGTGAATTATGTTTAGATTGAAGTTATCATTTTCAGTACATGCATTTCATTAGGCCCATCAGCTCCCCGTGAGATACGGGTTGAGTTTCAGGTGCCTCATTCGATCGGCTCCGTTTGATTGAGCCTTGATCTCAAATACATCATCATTCATGTCATTTACTCATCCAATGTGGTTTGCGTTTATGCTATATATATATATGTTTGCTCATATGTGATTATTGTACAAATTTTCAATATTAAATACAACAAGAAATTAATAACAATGTTTTCTCAAGGTTCACTCGCCAACTTTTGTTGACCCAAAATATTCCCCGTTTTACACATGATACAGGTGATCCAGTTGAGGCAAGAAACACATAGGAAGGCCTAGAAGAATAAATCAGTTTAAGCTTGAGATTGTTATACTTAGTTTCATTTTCCTTGTAATTGTATGGATTTGATTTGAATATTTAAGTTGTAATTTGAATTTAATAAATATGAAACATTTTAGTAAACATCATGAGCTTTGGTGATAACCCAATTATGCCCCGACTCTTATTCCGCTGCGGGTCGGGGTGTGACATAGCCCATGTAATTTATGTCATTAGGCCTAGCCCATGTTTTTATGTCATTGGGCCTAGCCCATGTTTGTATATGTTTGGACCTAGCCCATATCATTTATGTCATTGGGCCTAGCCCATGTTTTTATGTGTTTGGGCCTAGCCCATGTAATTTATATCATTGGGCCTAGCCCATGTTTTTATGTCTGGGCCTAGCCCATGTAATTTATACCTTTGGGCTTTGTCCATATATTTTATGAAATTGGGTCTTGCCCATGTCTTTTATGAAATGGGCCTAGCCCAAATTCATTTTCAATAGGCCAATATATATATATATATATATATATATATATATATATATATATATATAAAAGTCTTACACTTATAATTTTTACTAAGCATAGATTTGTAAGTATACATATTTTTATACTTTTATAAAATTACTTAGTAAATTCTTTTATATTTTAATTTTCCGGGTTTTTATATCGATAACATTTATATAAATATATATATATATATATATATATATATATATATTTATATATTTATGTCAAGTGCCTAAAATAAATTATTTTAGACATGTTGTCGTAATAACTCTTCGTGTCGGCGATTTGTTCGTTGGTCGACGACGCGACGGTTATCGTTTCGACGTATTGTAAAAATGTATTTGTTTGTGTCACCTACACTTGGTAATATTTTCAAGTGTTTGTAGTATTTTGTGTATAGTTGGGTATTTTATGGTGGATACCATAAGCTTCTAAATACATACACATACAATACACATGTATTTCCACATAATTCTTGGTGACAAAATATGCATATACATATGCTTTTATTTTCACAAGTATTCATATATATATATATATATATATATGCACTTGCTAAACACTTAGCTGTTTAGGGTTTAACCCTTGTCATTAGAACTTCCTTAATAACGATTTAAGTCACTAATCGCGTTTAGTCCCGTTATCACCCCGTTAATCATACTTTAATCGCGATTAGATTTTTAGAAAATTTCGCCATAGTTTCCCCTAAACTATGGCGTTTTTCACGTTTTAAAAACGTTTTTAAACCATGTTTAAACCCATAATCAAGATCAACTAACAATTTTATGGTCACATACTAATTTGTTTACAACTTATGCACATCATCATCCAAGGTTCTTGGTAATTATATTCTCACCATTATTCTTAATAATACAATGAGATTTCAATATTTTTATTAGCATTTTTAAGCCATCCTTTTTGTTACATCATTAAATCAAGTCTTTCATTTTAAACTCCCTTTGTTTACTACACTTTTTAAGATGATTACATCTTAAATCATGATGTTTATTCTTTATAAAAATTACTCATGTGTAATAAATCACTTTTAAGTTGTAGTAATCTTCATGGATGATGAAGTTGATGATCTTGTTTAGATTTAAACATCACCATGATTAAATCGTCATTTATATATTTATTCATACAAGATCATCTACCTTAAACACCTTACTTTATCATAATCAACATCATCATGCTAACTAGTTAACATATAAGCACATAATCAACACATAATAACTATATTTAGTGTTATTATTCTTGTGAGGTTTAGGGTTTTTGAGTTATATTTTCTTCACTTTCAAGATGATCAACTTGTACTTCCTTAAACTAGATATTGTAAGAAGCTAACATATGAAGGAATTTATCTTACAATGGTTGCACAAGATTAGTGAAGGTTTAGGAAGAAGATGAAGCTCCAAAGAAAGCTCCAATGATCCCTTATGCTTGCAACCTCCTTAGGTGATCTTGTGGGGGCTTTAAAGTATGTAAAAAGTGGTGTTTAGTGTGGAAAAGTGGTGGTGAAGGGAACAAGGAAGCTTGTTTTAATTTTTTTTTTGTGTCAAATGATAATGTGAAGCATGATGATGATTATATAATCCACCAAGTCAAGTATAATCTTTTACCATACTTAAATCTCTAGATTTTCAACTTAAATCAAGTGGGTGGGGGCCCACTTGAATTTGCCAACTTGAAGAGGGGGGGGGGGGTTAAGTGTAAATTATCCATGTGTTGAAAAATAGATATTTAGGTGTTTTGGTTAAGTATGGTCATTAGGGGTTGATCTTGTATCATTAGCAAGTAATTAGGGTTTAGGGTGTTAATCAATGTTAATTAGTTCTCTTGACTAATTGGTATTAGTTTCGGATAACAAAAACGTCATTAGTTCGCTCATCGGTATAATATTGGCTAATATACGAACTTTATCATTTCGTACCGGAAGCTTTGGTTTTTGACCACCACAAGTGTCATGGCGTTTATTTAGGGCACTTCTAATCTAGAAATATGCTTAACTAGTTCGCTAGCCGAATATATGTTGAGTTAGGATGGCCGAAAAGCCTTCCGTTCAATCGTTCGCTCGATATCGGTACTTATATATTTTGCCGTCTTCCGGAAGTTGTGTTTCTGTGACCTCAAGATAGTTGAAAGGACTCCGAGTCCCAAATGAGGCTTAACTAGTTCTCTAGATGGATGCATGCGGCTATCGGCCACTAAAATGTTCGTCGGTTCGACAAACGGTCGCTTTCCGGTCAAGTTGTGCACTGTTTGCCGTATGACCGGAAACGATGTCTTTTATGTATTTATACTATTCTCATATTGTTTTAGGGTGTTCGGCATTGTTTTGTTATAATTCTGGAAATCCGGAACTACCGAATTAATGTTGCGGACAAATTGAAATTCACAATTTTGTAATTTAGGTGTTGTACCAGAAAGTTATGTATTTCTGAAATAGGTGTTCCCATATCAGTGTTTTCATATATATATATGGACTCAGTTGTGGCATTAGCATGCCGTGATTCACTGTTCTGTTTCGTTTTAGCGGTTTAGCTGACATCAATAGTGCAATCGCAAATAGTGTGCCCAACACTTTCTACCAACACTATTAGGGCATTGTTTGTGTGTTTCGCGTCGTAACGGAAACCAGTATATGTTATGACCTGATTTACTTGTCCTAATACTTGTGAGATGACGTACGACTCAGTTACGTAATCAAATTACGATATAATGCATGAGATTATGTACTAAAAGTAGTGATTAGATTGTACGGAATTACCGGTTATTTGCCATTTGTCGCAACAATCGAGTCAAAGCTTGTGGTCTGTGCACCAAAATTGTTGAATTTCTCTCTGAAAAAGACAGTGAAATATGGAACTGTTATTGAAGCAGATGGAAATGATTATGACTCAATCGTATCTTCCGAGTTTGACTCATATTTAACTCATAAAAAGGCGTCCAAAGTTACAGAGGAGAAAAAAATCTTAGATGAGAATCCAAGTTATAGAGTCGAGCTCAAATTCAACAATTAACTACTTATATATGTATATTATGTCTCCGTAATCTATCATATAAGTAATATAGGTGTTTTGATTAGAATAATGTGAATGACTAATATTATAGTTTTTTTCCTCGAGGAACGAACAATATATATATATATATATATATATATATGGGAGGGTTATCTTGAGAACGCTAAATATTGCGAGAATCGTGAGAACGAATGATAAAACTAATTAAAACCATTTTTTTAATACAATCATCATTTTAATTAAAATACAACATCAAATAATTCATTTTTCCTCTCAAAATCACTCTTATTAGATTTTTTATACATGTGTAAATTTTCTTTATTTCAGAATTCACGTAAATTTAAATGTGTAAATTAAATTTCTAGAATTGTCTTCGAATAATAATGACAACTGTAAAAAGAAATTTTAAATTTCATTTGTTTTTAACTAAGTTCTAGTGGTTTTTTCATTTGTTCTCATAGTTCTCACGTTATTTCGTGTTCTCATTTAAACCCTCCCATATATATATATATATATATATATATATATATATATATATATATATATATATATATATATATATTTTTGAGTCTTGATTTTGTTTAAGATTTGAAGTTTTTTAATTTAAACTTTTTCAAGCTAAACAAAGGTGATTGGCGTAACAGAGCTAAAATGGAATAATGTGCAATGATGACTAATATTACATTTATAAATACTACAATTCACATGATACACTTATGGAACATCTAATATAGAAACATTCGTTGTTTAATAAATTTGGTATGTGAAATTTCTAAAAACTACTCATGTTTTTACACGGGTTTTACATCTAATAACTTTTAATTACAAATCTAACGGCTACAATAACAATTACTATTAGTATCAGTTGTAGCTTATTAGAATAAAACATTCATTGTTTAATAAATTTGGTATATGAAATTTCTAAAGACTACCCATGTTTTTACACGAAATTTACATCTAATAACTTTTAATTACAAATCTAACGGCTACAATAACAATTACTATTTAGCATCAGTTGTAGCTTATTAGAATAGAATAGAATTAGCAACAATGTAATGGGAATAAACTTTCCATATTGAGGTAAAAAGAAGGAGGTGTGTGTATGGTTTTTATTTATATTCCTTAACAACATTTTTACTTGCAATTTTACACAAATAACAATAAAACAAAGAATAATAAATAAAATATTTATTAGCAACAATGTAATGGGAATGAACTTTCCATATCGAGGTAAAAAGAAGGAGGTGTGTGTATGGTTTTTATTTATATTCCTTAACAACATTTTTACTTACGATTTTACACAAATAACAATAAAACAATAAAATAATAATAATAAAATATTTACTGACATGTAATTTTTAAGAGTGCTCACGTTCTAGTTTACCGGTTTTTAAAGTAAACTCTGAGTCAAACTGTTAGTAACGGTTTTTTGTTATTAAAAACCAAAAACAGACCCTTAAAAATTAAAACCGAACCAAATTAAACATTATTAAGATTTTGTTACTAAGGGTTTGTTTTATGGTTGGGCTCATTGGACTTTACTACAAGTTGTCCAAAAATGACATGAAATATATTTTTTTAAAATTATTAAAACAATGTGTTCAAGAATTTCATAATAGATACATGCAATCCAACAGTCTAGTTGACATGGAAGATCGTTAGAAACTTAGGTTTTGAAGTTAATGTATAACAATGTTGTGAGGTGATGGGAAAGAGGAGATGAACTAAATACAAATCAAAATGAAATCGCTTTTAAAATGGTATATGAACTTATGAACCAAACCAAAAATCATAGATCTACCCTAAAAACACAAAGTGTTTTGATTAAAACAAAATATACTGATAATGGTTTGATATATAGAGTTAAGTTCACGTATAAAGCGCCTTATCGTATAAAACGTACAAAAGGCATGAAAAAGTTAAAAAAACGCAGTGATATTTTATTAATAATTTACTCGTAACGTAATTATCAAATTACTCTACAAATGATCTTGTAAGGTAATTTTAGAAAATGATCTTGTAGGGTAATTATCAATATTACTCTACAAGTGTATTAAAATAACTCTACAAGTTTATTAAACAATACACAATTCAAAATTTCCATACAAGATCATTTGTATAGTAATTAGGCACTCTACAAAATTACCTTACAACACCAAAATTAATTTAGAAGTTCAAAATTACCCTCCTAGATTATTTGTAGAGTAATTATGATACTCTACAAGATCAAAATTACCCTACAAGATCATTTGTAGGGTAATTTTGATAATTACTCTACCGTAAATAATTTCGAAAATTCCATCGCATTTTTTTACCTTTTCACCCTATTCGTACGCGTTGTATGATAAAAGTATTTATATCTGATCTTTTGTCTTGATATAATACAATCAAAACAAAATATACATATATTTCTCATTCTAGTAGTTTTATATCTATAAAAAGGAGTAACCTGTTTATTATAACCACTGAGAGACATAACTGCCTTGCACGATATGCGACCCTTGAAGGGGTCGACACTACTTTTTGTAGATGCTTCCACCAGAGTCCAATATTTCAAAATGATTATAAGATGTTTTATTCATATAAAACAACATCGGGCCACAAACATAGTTTTAATCGAAAGGCAAATGGGATGAGTACAATCCCTCAATCAGAAGATATTTAAAATCCATAGTTTTATGATCGAAAGACAAATGGTATGATAACAATTTCAAACTCAGATATTACGTTGTTTGGTCGTGAGCGGATCAATTATCTTTCTCCATCCACTGTAGTTGATTGGTTCTGAGTCATTGAAGGGTATCGAAAACCCGTTAACAAAGAAAAACGGCGTGCCAAACACTCCTCTTGAGCAACCATACTACAAAAAACGAAAATACAACACGAAAATAATTAGTTTTTGGGTTGGTATCTATCTCATCTGATAAATGGGCCGTGTTCGGTTTGTGTGTGGGTTGACATGTTTAACCGGATTTAGTTAACAAGTCAGCCCACTAACCTCTTTATTCCACTTTTGCAACCTACCAACCCTTAACATGTGTACAACTTGACTCCTTCTTGTCAACCCCTTTGTCACATTTAAATAAATGAGTTAAAATGTCGTTTTTGGGTTACATGATTTTAAGTGTGTGCGAGTAAGGATTGATGTTTCCGATACAAAAAATAATATAGGTTGTATTTGGGTTGAACAACTCAACCCACTAACCCGAAGCCCATCCACCTGACCAAGTTGACACCCTACTACGTTTTATGCAAGATGTACCACTCATGAATCGAGGTTTGTCGATTTTTACCTTGAATGAAACTCTTGTTTTGGTACCCGTAGCCGAGTCATTGAACCCAGACTTAATAGCGGATTGCATGGAGTTGCCAAGGGTGCTTGATGCGAAATCTATGACTTTATCGAGAACAACTTCGCGAGACATATTCAAGGTCTGCTCGCTGTAAAATTTCTCCTGTTTATTTGTCGACAAACACATGATTAATGTACATAATGTTTCGGTATAACCATGATCATAAAACATTGCACGTAAAAAGAAACATACTTGATGTCAATTTATGTATTATAAACGTACCCTCAAAATTGACGTCTAAGAGGTTATGTACTTATGGTGAAAAGGGGTATCAATTCTTGACGCGTCATGATAATAATCAAGTTTTGTTTTGGATTGGATTGTCATATCCAACCCGTTTAACTGAATGAGTCTGGTTATGTTGACATATTTAACTTGTTGATTCATACATTTTGACCCATCACCACATTTAATTAACATTTTGACAACCATCCATTTTTTAACGCATTTATCCTAGTTATCCCAACCCACCAACCTGTGTATGGCACGTTTAACATATTTTCAACTTATATACACTCACTTAACCTGTTTGACTCGTTCAGATAAACAGTAAACGGATCAAGTTTGGGTTACATGATTTTAAATGTGTCTGTGTTAGGATTGTTGTATTTTTGACACAAATAAACACATGCGTGGTACTCGGCCATTCGGGTTCAACAATTTAACCTACCAACCCGGCACGACAGACGATTGACACTCCTAAGTCCTAAATTGTTATATGACATAAATATATAATTAATCAAATATGGAACCTGGTTGCCTATTAAACGGACAGATAATCAGATCCCGTGTTTGATAATAAACTAATAGCAGACATTTAAACGTCGATTATAAGTAGTTCCCTAAAAGAAACGACTTAAAGTGCATCTTTTACTCATAACTTTCTTTATGATAAATCATTGAGAATTGAAGTCAGAGTGGTAACCTGATGCTTAAAAAATGCGTTCAACAAATGGTATGTAGCTGAAGCATTCAACTCATTAATGATATGCAAAGCACGGGAAGTAATAAAAGCGTTGTCATGGTATCTGCAACAAAATTTCGTCTTTGTCAGTCGAGAGGAACCAAATCGATCACAAAACAAGATGATAAAGCTATAAATAGGTAGATACCGATAACCACTTTTGCCGTTATTACAAGCATCTATGAATACAAAGTTTATAAGAGCAACCAAGCACCCCAGTATCACAACCAAGCACCCCAATATCACAACAAGAAATGTGCAACTAGGGTCCCAATAAAATTTGTTTCATATTCACTTCAACTGCTGGACCAGCAACCGAGATAGCGTTTGATACCTTGCTAATAGAAAATTTAGTCACGACCCTGGTCAACAGACCACCAAAGCGCTCTCTAGTTCCGCACATTGAATACCCTCCCTCTTACTTTCAATAAAGAAGTTAGCCATGAAGATAAAGTGAGGCTAAACTACCCCCAACTATATGTTGAACGTATTTTCTTTGAGTAAAAATAGAAAAATAATGTGACTGATTTAGTATAGAAATAATATTGTAAAAATAATTTTTAGTAAAGTGGTTATCAATGACAAAAACCAAAATAGCCCCAACTTTTAATCTAGGAAAAACAGTCTTTATTATCCCACCAAATTCCAGTTATTTCACAAGAAGGCAGTAACTAGCAACTAACCTTCTTGTGCATTGAATAAAAAAGTTGACAGTTTGGTGCTTTAGAAGTGGACTGGAGGGTAGGTCAACCCGTCAAAACACAAACATGTACCAAGTGCATTAAAGGTTGTACACAACCAAGTAAATCTGACATATATAGTCATACTGTGTCAGTAAACTTAAAAAATTTAACTATTGATATAACAAGCTCTGTTTTGATATCATTTATTGTAGTTGTTTTCGGTGGGGTTAAATCGCTTTTGACAAAAATTAAATTCTGTCATGGAATACTTTTAACGTTGTTATATTATTGTGAAACTTTTTATAAAATGTTAAAACTGTTTTTATATTCGATTACTATTAACTATTTTTTTTACAATTGTAGTTGATTTGAAAAGATTAAACAAGGTTTAAATTACTTAATACTAATTGTTGTTGAAAGATTTTACATCAATAACAACTTTAGAGTTAAATGTCATTTTAGTTCGTGTGGTTTGATCATTTTGTCAGTTTAGTTTAAATGTTTCATTTTTTGTTGGTGGGTCTAAAAAGGTTTCATCATTGCCATTAGTCTACTGAGTTAATTTCATCCATTATTTCCTGTTAACGAGAAGGGCAATTCGGTCATTTAATATGGCCAAATTGCCCTTCTAGTTAATAGAATTACATATAAAATGAACGAATTGTCCTTCTCGTTAATAGAAAAAATGGATGAAGTTAACCCAGTGGACTAAAATGGCAACGATGAAACCTTTTTGAACCCACAAGCGAAAAATAAAACCTTTAGACTAAACAGAAAAAATAGCTCAAACCACATAGACTAAAATGACATTTAACTCAACTTTCATTATCTTAAAATTATAAAGAGATGTTTTATACAAAAGTAATTCTAGACACAAGCTAAATCTACTATTTAAATCAATCATACTACATAAAATATCCCAAATCATATGGAATAAAATGGTATTTAACTCAAAACTTCAACTTATAAACACTTGTACATCATACTTATTTATAATACACATGCATATATAACATATTTAAATCAATCACATTATGAGAGAGAGAGAACATAATTGAAAACACATGTTCTAGCCATAAACATCCTCGTATTCCATAACGTTAATTCGTAACTCCGTAAGACATTCAATTCAAACTATATATAGTTTTTTTTAAACGAAAATGCTTGCTTAATTCCTAGGTCACACCAATTAATCAAATAATTCTTTTTATAATATAAGCTTGAGATCTCTTCTGGCCAGCCCCACATTGACAATTCAAACTATATATTAATCATTCGAAATGACTTAAAGCACGGATATATAATTACTAAAAATTAAAAACATATAACATAACAAATACAAAATTTTAATGGCGTATTTCCAGCTTCTTTTATTTACTATTTTAATATATTTAAACAGTTAACCCTAAAAACATATTTTTATCTCCGTATTAATATATTACTTTATAATTCTTAAATCTTTATTACTTTTCAAATTGTTGGATGCTTGATAAAAATATACTCGGAAATACCACCTTTTGATTGAAAAATGAGCCAATCAGCTAAAAGGTAGACAAGTTACATGTTATTAAACTAGCATTACTCTGAAACTATGAACGATTGCTATGAAACAGAGAACATAAAAAGACGAAATAATAATGATAATAATACTAACGGTAACGGGAACGTGTGAACGATGAGCGATACAACAGCCGGCCCATAGTGATCAACCGCCTGTTTAAGCGGAGGCCAGGAGTCCCTGCTATCGGGGCAGACCGGATCGTAGAACGCCTCGATCAACACGGTGGCAGTAGATGCAGCCTGTTTTCGATACACGAATCCGTCGTATCTTGTTGGAATAATAGACTGTGATAAAAAGGCTGAGTAGGTTAGGATCAGTAAGAAAGTTAATGGCATTGTGGGGTTTGACATGGTGGTGGTGGGGGGGGGGGGGGTATATTGTTTATGGGTGTTTTGTGAATTGGGACGGCGGCGAGCGGCGGAGGAAAATGTGGGGAGGTTTGTTTGATATGGAGACTTTGTAGTGGAGAATATGGAACTTGCTTTTTTATTGTTCATGTTTTGTACCACTTACTTGGCTATCTATATGTAGAAAAAGTAGCCAAAATTTGTGGAATACATGTTGATGAAAATGAGATGTTTAATAATTCAATTAACTTGAATACGACTTTTTTAATTATTCGTTGAATGTTGTTTTGTTAAAGTTTAAGAGTTTTTTTTTTTTTTTTTTATGAAATTTTGTTATTATTGTTATTGTTTTATTTGCATTGGGGAATTTACTTTATGCCTATTGTTTCGTTTGATTTTTGATCCTAGTTTGATATTTTCTCGGAAACTTTGGTAACCTTTTATTATGTCAGGCGAACAAGCTCTGGTTTGGATGATTTTGTGAGACTGGCAAGCTTGAGTCTGGTCGTTAACTTGTTTAACTGTTAATGTCGTTGATCTATATGGTGTGCTTTTCTTTCTTTTTGATGTTAGTGCTCTTTACCCTTCTCCGCACTTAAGTTATTGGTTGATTGGAACTCCTTTAGGCTCATCTGTATTGGATGGAACAAATTGAATGAAGTGATGGGCTAAGATTGGCTTTCAAGGCAAATGGAAGTGTGTTCTATTAACCATGGGATTTAAGACAAATAAGAAACATGGTTGTTTTTAATGTAATTATAACCGAGTGCCTTGTCTTGTTTGTTTTTACTTTTAATTTTAAAGGGTGTGGTTATCTAAAAAGTTTTAATATTTGAAGTTTGATACTTTGATTTTAATTTTCTTTCGTTATTCATATCCATAAATGAAATACAATTCTCTCATGAACTTTCCATTAACACTTGATTTCTATTAACTTTATTCATTACTCATGAATACATTCTTACTTGTTCTTCAGTTCTCTTTATAATTCCTCTAATCAAGAGCTAAATAAATTCAATTCTCTTCATAATTCCTCTAATCTCGAGCTAAATAAATCAACCCAAGTTTATTAAATAAAGTAATTTAATAGACATCAATTATAAAAAGGGGTTCATTTTGAGCTCGACTACTTGGTTATTTAAACTGTTATCAAGTCACTATATATTATTCATATATAAATTTGAAAATTAACGGGCCAACCCAAAAACGACACGATTCTAAGTGTGTCCAAATTAAAGTTGATGTCAATACATATATGAGTGAGGTTCGGGTTTACCTATTCAACTTGCTGATTCAGAATCTTTCAACTCACTAAACCACAAACACAATATGATTGAGACGTCATGGAAATTAAAGAACACTAGATAATATGTCTTTATTTATATGTGTGTTTTAAAGATAAGGCCCAACTTTAACATCACATTTGATAATTACTTCATCTGCTTACTTCAACGTTTGCTCTTTCAAGAGTGAGGAGCCGGCAAGGAAGACCACCACGTCATAATTACTTGGCTACTTGCTACTTTAGAGGTCAAATATAAATTAGAAAATACATCAAAATGTGTTTCATAACTACTTGGCTATGTACTACTTAGATGTCAATTATTCAATTATCAAATGTATCCATAACTTGATAATTATATAAACAAATGATCATATGACTTGTAATTGATATTTTATATATTATATCTAACTTGTCATGACATAATAATGCTATGTACTTGCACACGGTCTAAATTGTTCTTCTTAGAGACTATTATCGTAAACGAGTTGAGGTTACCCGTGCGTTACTGCGGGAGCTTATGAAAGCCATTATTATCACTGTATGTGATGCAAAAATTCTTTAGTTTAGGAATAAGTTTTTCATAATATGTGCTGTTTCGTTATAAAAATGTTATTTTTAAGGAAACCTTTAAGTTTAATTGATAAAAAGGCTATTTCATGAAGTATCGTTTCCTTACTATTTCAAATTAGTTTGAATATTAATCATGTAGTTGTTTTACTTTGAATTATGTATTAGTTTAAATTTAAATTTGTTGTTGTTTAATTTTAATCATGTTTTATAGCAAAGCCACCAATGACAAGCCACTGCTAACACACAACAGTGGTTGTATAGCAAAATCATTGATTGACTAACCACGGATGTTATACTCAGCAGTGGTTGGCTACCACCAACAGTGTTTGCCTAACATCTGATGTTATTACTCCATCAGAGGTTAGAAACATCATCAGTGTTTGTGTAACATCTGATGTTATTACTCTATCAGAGGTTAGCAAACTCATCAGAGTTTTGGCAAGGATTCTTTCATATGTTGGCTCATCAATAATTTGACTTTATTTCATCATCTATTATGACTATCTTTTATTTAATTTGCAAGATATTTGACAATTTATCAATTTACAATGAATAATGGACAACCAGAGCATCTTAATCATGCTTCCGGCTCGAGTGTATCTACTAGAGCCGAAAAAACGAAAAAAGTATAACAAAAAATACTATGCTGCACGCAAAGAAAATAACAAAGTCTCGAAATTTGGGAATGGTGAGGTCTCCCGAAGTTCTTCATCAATATCTTTAATGAGTAATAGATTAACAAAAAAAGACACCCTTAAGAAGTTTAGATACTAATATTGTTCAATTTACCCAAATGACAAATGAGAACGTGTCAAGCACATTCCCCTCTATAATTGATGAAGTCGTCCCTAGAACATCACGAGATTTCTACTTATTTAATAATGATTTCTTTGTCGAACTTGACATCTTTAACAACCTTCATTACTTAATACAATGATTTTTTATGTCACACCCTGACCCGCAGCGAAAATGGTAGTCGGGGCATAATTGGGTTTTCATCAAAGCTCGTGACATTTACTATAAAGTTTCATATTTATTATTTCTTTTTAAAGAAGAAATTACAATAAACATACAAGTACAACATGTTCAAATACATTTTTCATGACTTCTTTATTTTTTTCTTCTAAGGCAATTTCCTATGTGTTCCTTGCTTCAACCTGTCCACCTGTATCATGTGAAAAAAAATAGGGTTTTGGGTCAACAAAAGTTGGCGAGTGAACCTTATGAAAACATTTGAACGAATTTGTTATATTGGTTATAAAAAGGTGCATAACCACATATGAGTATACGTATATGTAAATTTAATCACAAAACACGTAATATCAATTAATGCACACGCACACACCAAATGATGAACAATGAGATCAATGCTCAATCAAAAGGAGCCGATCTAATGAGGCACGCGATACTCAACTCGTCTCCAACGAGGAACTGATGGGCCTAATGAATGATTTGCACGCAAACTTGACAAAATGTAAACACACATCACCACAAACAACATTTACATCACACGTTTAGATCATATAATGGTACAGCACAAGTTTGAATAAACGAAATAAATAAAGCGACACATGATACACCCCAAAACATGAATAAAAAAGGGGAATTTGTAAGAGTTCACTCACAGTGGGTGCGTTGCCTTGGTTGATGAAGAGTACGCACGAATTTAAGATTTAGCCGACGAAGTAAACTAACCTAAATAATAACGTAACAATTCGATAAATAAATAAAAGTTAATATTTTTAATTAATGCTTTTTATTAGATTTTTAGGTTATTTTTGTAGAATTTACAAATTTTGTAGGCTTTAAAACCTTATTTTTAAGTATGTTTAACTAATTTTTAAAAATAAAAAGGATTTTAATTATAAAAAGATTACCCCTTTTTTCCAGGGTTGACTGGTCAACGACCGGTCAGACTCGTTTATTATAGGCAGCATGTGAGGTTCGAACTTGTGACCTCCCGTATGCGTGCACGCAGCTCTACCAACTGAGCTACGTGTCTAACCCGAAATAAACTCTATTTTAATATATATATATATATATATATATATATATATATATATATATATACTAACTAGCTTTAACTTTATTTTGTTTTTATTAAAAAGGATTTAATATAGCCAAAACTGGTTACAACTGCCCGGCTCGAACTCGAGACCTACGATTCGTGTGCACACAGCCCAACCAGTTGGGCTGGGTGTCTAACCTGTATTAACACTGAATTATATTAAACTTATATACATGCAATGAGTTGATTTGAATAAGTTTAAAAAGTGTTGGTTTTATCTCAGAAAATCGGAGACATGTGCGACTCGAAATCCGGAACGTGTGCTTTGTTATTGCACACAGTCCACCACTGGACTGTGTGTCTAACCCGATTAAAACACCATATTTAATTATACTTAAACACTAAACAAACTTCATCTTCTTTCATTAAAACCCAGACATTGAACCCGTCTGATAACTTGATTAAACAGTTTTGATTAACTGTTTAAAACAACTAATCACTTACAACAGATATCAAAAAGTTTTAGAGACTATACCGATTGAAGAAACGTTACGATTTTTTTTCCTGTTGAAAATTCTGGCGAATAACTGAGGATTCCGGTGACTTGCAGGGACAGCTTCAGAGTGTTTTAGCGAGAGTTTAAGAGAGAGTTTGAGAGATTGAACGAGTTTTAGAACTGGTTGAAGTTGCCATTTATAGGCAAATGATTGCCAAGTTACGGTTTTAAAATCTTGATTTTGAAATCATTGATTTCAATTGGTTTCATATCAAATTGATTTGTCTTACGGTTATAACTGATTTTCAACATCAGTTACACACGCTTTCTCAACAGGAAACCAATAATTTAGCTTGATTGTTTGAATTGAGCTTGTCGGCCGTTACTGATTTAGCCAAAATTCGAATTTGTAGGTTGACCTTTGATTGAGTATAAAATATAGTTGTTTTGGTTTTAGAAACAAGTGGTGTGTGACTCGGTGGTCTATGTTGTGTGTGTGTTTGATGGGGACCCGGGTTCGAACCCGGTTGCCCTATTGTATTTATTTTTAGTATTTTTAACCTTATTTATTAACTTTATTATTTCTATTTAATGTTTTAGTTCTTTTTAATTTATTTATAAACTATAAATTAAGAACTCGGATTAAGTGGTGAAAAAAATACTTAACAAGACTTCAAATTTAATACTTGATTTATTTAAACGAATCGGGTTTTGAAACCCGTTTTACACGAATGTCATATTTTAGGTGTTCAAATTCAACCGCGTGGACTTTTACCTCAATTTTGTGAAGTAGTTGATCAACCTTCCTTCCAATATGAGAACGTAGAAGATGATCCATATAACTTTGTTTACGATCGTGTACCTAGAGAGCATTGTGTTTTAAAAGAATAAGGTGCATGTCCTGATTGTGGAGTAAAACATTTTCAATTTGAGTTTGATACCTTTTGTTGTATGGGTGGGGAAACTGTGTTACAAATTCAAAAATTCCAGAGGAATTGCACCGGATTTTCACATCGCAAGATGAAATTGGAATTATTTTTAGGTAAAACATTCGTGCTTATAACACCAATTTTTCTTTTGCCTCAATTGGGGTGATGTTGGATGATACATTGAGCAATATGAGAGACGGTGTATATACTTTTCGTACACATAGAGGAATATATCACAAAATCAACCAATTAGTTCCGAGGGATGGAACCCCTAGGTACCTGCAGTTTATTTTTATGATCCTGATGCTGAGTTAGATCTCAGACTCCAATGGCCGAATCTTGATCGACGTATTACTCAGATTTTGACACGTGTTCTTTCTACAAACCCATATGTCGATAAATTTCGAAGACTTGCGGAACTAGGACCTCTGGACAACTATAGAGTCACTTTGAATACTTCGGTTGAACTATAGAGTCACTTTGTAAGGCACCCTTTTGTTCTATTCTCTTGTACCTTGTTTTATACATTTCAGTAATTATTGGAGTTAATAAGAATACGTGATTAAAGGAATTTTATTATAGTTTTGGTGTTTGGCGTTTGTGGCATTTTCGCATTTTATGAGCAATTAGAGAAATAATGTATTTTGTTAGCTGAAAATTAGATAACAAACCACACAAAATGACACCAAAAAAGATACAGAAAAGAAAAAAAAATAAAAATGTTAATCCAATTTCTCAGTCAAATCTTCTCTGCCATCAGTCTCTTATTCTTGAAGTTTTTGTCCCCTGAACCTTTGAATTCCTTAGATAGGAGCCAATTTTCCTACACAGCTGAAACGCCCCTGCTTAAGGCGAAGCTGATCAATCAATCAACAATATGCCGTTTTAGCATGGTAGTGAAGATCTTTTCTTGTTGATTGGTGAAGTGGTTGTGTGGATGGTGGTGACACCGATGCCGTTTTTGTGGACACTATTGTTTTTGGTGTGATTGTGAGTGGGTTTTTGGCTTTGATGATACTTGGCCATCATCATCATGCGAATCCCACCCCCATCATTTCAAATGGATTCCAAAATAGCGTTTACACTGGCATAGGTCTCTCCATCTCATCCAAACCTTCATCAAGAACAAAGCAGACAAAATGACATATGACTGTCATCAGTCTCTTGGTCTTGAGGATTTATCCATCTCATTCAGCAAAATCTTTTACAACACACAACTTACAGGTTTGCCATATGTTATTTTGATCTTTTGACGTTTTAATTTGAACAAGGTGAGGTTTATCTCAATAAAATTTTGCTGAATGAGATGGACAACATTGTTAAGCTCACTTAATAATGACCTAAGAATGTTGTCCACCTCATTTAATGAAACTTTATGGAGAACAAAACTGATGTTATAAAAACGAGGTTTGCTATATGGTGTTTAGTAAACTATGGCGTTTGCTTTTAGTGTAATCAATGGAAGGGCCTGAGGTTGTTTATATAAGATGTTTTTGGCGCGTAGTTTGGGCGGGAATTATCTATAAGTTATTGTTCGTTCAATAATAAAGATGGCACGTCCCATCATTAAGTTACTATTTCTTCAGCTTTATCTGTTAAATCTGTAATGTAATCCTATCCACTGATCAGAAACCACTGATGACAAACCACGGCTAACACACCAACAGTAGTTGTATAGCAAAACCACTGATGTTATACTCAATAGTGTTTGTTCAGCACTGTTTTTGGCGCGTATTTTCGGCGGTAATTTTCTATAAGTTATTGTTTGTTCGGTAATAAAGATGGCACGTCCCATCAATAAGTTACTATTTGTTCAGCTTTATCTATTAAATCTGCAACTTGTAATCCTATCCACCGATCAAGAACCACTGATGCAAACCACTGATACAAACCACTAATGACAAACCACTGCTAACACACCAACGATAGATGTATAGCAAAAACCACTGATGTTATACTCAGCAGTGGTTGGCTACCACCAACAGTGTTTTGCCAACATCCGATGTTATTACTCCAACAGACTCTGATGTTATTAATAGTGATGATCAGAGTTCAGCAACATCATCAGTGTTTATCTAACATCTGATGTTATTAATAGTGTTTTTCTAACATCAGAGATTATACTAATTATAATTATTTAATAGTATTACTTATTTTACTTACTTATAGTTGACGATTATACTAACATCTGATGTTATTATAGTGTTTGTCTACCATCTGATGTTATTAATAGTGTTTGTCTAACGCCGAAGCTACAACTAAAAAAATTAGGAAAAGTATATCACCAAAGAATTGATAAACTAACAGAAAAACAAGTGCCAACATATCATGAATAAGAAAACTAACTTAAGTACTATACAATATATCACGAGACGACTGATAGCTAACGATAAACGGGTACTATTTAAATCGTTACTCCCACCGCATCGTATGGGTAAATAACTAGTATTAACTAAATAATCATTAATATGTTGCGTTTTGGCACGTTTCCCTTTCTTGGGTCGTGTGCCAAGGAATGTACTCTATTAAGGTCTTCTCATTCTCATGGTACCGGTGTACTGGATTTAGAATCAAGCGTACATAATTTAATAAAATCACTTTCATAAATTTCTAAAATATAATGCTAAACTTAAATACCAAAACAACTGCTCTAGAAACAATTGATATATACAGAAACAAACAAATAAGAAATCTACATAGATAAGAAATTGGTGTTTAATAGCCCAATTAACCATTCATTTTTTATATATTAAAATATTTAAAAATAATGGTATGAATGTAAATATGTAATACAAAGTGTCTCATACCGCCTCATTTTAAAGATAATGGTATAAATGTAAATATGTAAGACAAGGTGGCTCTTACTGTCTCATCTGAAATCAAAGAAATATATGTGCACAATATCTTGGTTATTTGTCGAATCGAAGATGCTCAATTAATTATTCATTTAACTGTTTTAACCATAATATTATTATCATATATTGACTATTGTTCTTAGCATTTATTTAAATAATGTTTTTTTTTTCATTTGACGTAAATAACCGCGTTATAGCAGGATGTTATATATAAATTTATTTGGTATTTAGATGAAAAAATTGCGAGGTTTTTTCATAATCCTTATTGGAATTCACCCTACGATACCACGGGAAATTTGCTATTTACACAAATCAACAAATTTGCGTATCCTTTCAACGACACGTAAAGCTCAATCGATATCAATTTGAGTATTGAATGATACTAAGCTTTAGGTCAAAAATAACATCAAGTTTGTTTTTTAAAAATACAAAGTAAACAAAAAACAAACAAACTTAATTTTATCTTATTTTCAAAACACTAAATAACTATTATAACCAGATAAACATCGTAAAATCAATGTCACATTTCTTCTCCATAAAGTATGCAAGAAAAAATAATTAAAAAGGTAAAATGGTATTACTTGTCTCGTACAAAACCATTTCATCCGCATGTAGTTTTGTTCTTTCTTCAAATCCACAAAATCCTACAACAGAAATACGAGGAAAATGTTGTGACAATGTTCACCACATCTCGCTATCTCTCCTCTGTGTCTCTCTAAACCTCTAATCTATCCTAAAATTGGGCATGCATTCAGCGATTCAAACGCTAGCGTTGTTCTCTGGTGAAGTTGACGACGTTGGCGGTGATTGAGGAGGCGCCGGCGGTTATAATGCCATTAAACTCTTAAAGAAAAGGGTTATAATGCCCTTAAAAAAGAAAGAAACCGGGACAACGGTTATAACCGCAGCTTTTTGGATTGCAACGATTATATAAGCGATTTTTGGATTGCATATAAATTTTTTTGGAATACATTATATAGCCTTTTGCAATGAATAGATAGGACAGTGTGTAAACTGTAAAGAGATGGACGGTGTGAGATGGGGGTGGTTTGTGTAGCCATTACGGTCTATTATACGGTGGTGTCCGTTGTTACTTTTTTTTACTATTGTATAATAATTAAGTAAAGAATTATATATATGTAGTTTTTATTATTGATTATATAATTAACTTTTAAAAAAGAAGTATTTGGTGGTGGACTTAAACAAGCGTTTGACACAAAATGCTTCGGTTCATTAAATTAAGGCCAATATATTCCACCTGAAAATGTACCGGATTTGGTTTCTACATATGAAAAAGGCTTTTTATTTATTTGTTTGGGCACTATTTATTGTCATTAAATGAAACTTTTTATTGTAACTAATGGTATGCCACATTGAAATTTTTTTGTTACGACAAGAAAACGCTACATAAATTTAACACAAAATTTGCTTACTAGAGTTTAGTATAAGTAGGTGGGGTTAGTTTTGAGTTAAACAAATAAACATCCTATCTAAAGGAGTCATGTCAGTGTTTGCAACCCATTTAGCTTAAGTAGGATAAGAAGTGATTTTATCATTTTATTTTCAAATCAATAATTAAGATAAAATATAAAAAAAAAGTGTGTAAAGGTATTTTAAAAATAACTAATTTGTTGACTTTTTCTCTCCCCATTTAAGAAATATGCATATTCCCTATATTTTTTAAGCATTCATAACTTTTTATATGATATTATTATTTTTACATTGCAAAAAAAAACCGAACATCTTTTTATCTTTAAGTTAAGTACACGCAGGGGTGTTTTTGTCTTTTTTACTTTGTTTAATAATTTCCCCCTTTTCTATTTCATACATCTCGTTATTGTGTGACACTGAAACACTTTTTTGGCGTTTAGTTGATGTTTAACTTCACAATTTTGGTGGCGTTTTGTTTCTTTGTTTTCATTCTGATAAATTAAGCTTTACTAAAAGATGCAAAGCTAAATATCTTGGTGTTCAAAAACTTCATAATTCATTAAAAAATAGACAAATATTACAATTAAAACGAAATGAAAGAGATCAACTAATACTCATTGTCGGATGGGAGTACATCAAAGATGTACCCTGATGTGCTCACAACGGTCTAACTAAACTTATTAACTTTTAACCCTAAACTAGGCACTCTAAGTTTTAAATTTATAAACTAGACTCTCTAAAAACCTAGACCACAAAACCATAAGTGTACTAGTCAATGTAATCAAGCTTAAGTTGAGTGAGTATTGAACCCACAAGACTCTACTAATTACGTCTACTAGACTTGATTACTAATTTCTAAACTGACTCGACTAATTTTTTTTTTTTTTGGGGGGGGGGGGGTTACAAACAATCTAACGAACTAACTAAAATCAATGACAAGACATGGTTTAGAGGATTCCTTTACGGGCTTCCTATGGAAACCTAAAAGTCGTTAACCTACAAGAAAACGAAAGAACCGAATGATTAACAAGCGCAAATCTTGATCCAATCTCTTTAAAACCTTCAATCCCGAGCTTCTTTTTCCAGATCGTCTTTTTAGCTTCCAAGTTCGAACTAGGGTTGTTAGATTCTCCACAATGAAGTCTAAATTCGTTTATATAACATTCTTCACAACATCCCATACCTAATCATACTTTCGTGAACTAAAACTCTGTTGCACGACGCGACGCGTGTATCATTCCTCTCATGTAGCGTGGGAGGCTGCCTTGACCGCCCTTTGACTTTGGACCGTTGCATGACGCGATGGTGATATCCTCTCCCTCTCCCTGTCATGTGACGCGATAGGGCTTACTTTCTCGATTTTCATTCCTTTGATCCACCCGATAAAGTACGACTCATCCGGAGGCTCGTTTTTCTTCATATCAGCTCATTTTCAACTCCTTTCTCCTCCAGAACCTGTGTTTGTTTGGTAGTGAAATTCAAAACCACGCGTTGGCGGATTTAGGTGTTAGCATTAATTTGATGCCCTATTCACTTGACGAAAAGCTAGGCCTTGGTGAACTTACCCCAACGCGCATGGCATTGTAGAGAAGTTGCTTGTCAAAGTTGACAAATTCGTGTTTCCCGTGGATTTTGTAGTGCTCGATATGGAGGCTGACGAAAACATGCCTCTCATTTTAGGACAACCTTTTCTATGCATTGCAAAAGCTTTAATCAATGTCTTTGCAGGCACAATCACACTTAGGGTTGGTGAAGAGACTGTAGTTTTTAATGTTACTAAGTCTAGAAATGAATGTTAGAAAAAAAAAGTGAGTCTGTGTTCTTTATTGGAGTTAGTGAGGTTGAGTGTAGAGGGCGTGAGCTAACATTGGAGGAAGAGTTTGGGGAGGAGTTGATTGGTTTGCATGTGTATGCAGAAGATGGAGTGTTTGCTCCGAAGGGTAACATTGCGACTTTAGAAGCATTGCTAGAATAAAACACCCTCAACAGTGGTTAGAATCGAGAGAAAAGTGGAAGTGAGTGAGGAGGTGATGTGAGTATATGATCTTAGTTTAGAGGTTCAGCAAAAACCTAAGTGTGGGGGTCAACCAGTGATAAAGGTAAAGAAACAGTTAGGTTTCTGGGGTCCTAGGATGAGAACACTAAGTAAAATCCAGTGTGTGGTTGGTTTTGCAGTGAGTAATTCGAGATTTAAATATCCTGGTAGTGACGTTAAGTCTAACACGAATTACGATGAAGTTTGGATAAAAAGAAGTCAAGTTACAAAAGTTTGTGCTAGAGCGACAACGTGAGCTTCACTAATTTTATCAATTTTTTCTTTACTTAACCTAGAGGGATTCTCGATTAGAGTCACCAACCCAAAGGGAGATTCCATTGGCTTTTTAACCAGCTCAGTTATTCAATTTTTTTTTCTTTGATAAAAATTCTACAGTTTTAATTTATAACGGCATTTCTTATACTATTTTTGGCGATTTCGGTTTCCCTATTTCTCCTAAATGAGTACACACAAGGTATCCTAACATGATAATGATTTTTATGTTCTATTTGTGGTATATTGTTTTGGTGTGTCATGTAGCATATAAATCTAAATAGTGCTATATAATCTCAGCTTTTGAAACATGAAAAATATACAGGTGATTTAACATAAACATGCATATTGTAAACAAAAAAACTATGTGCAAAATATGACGTTTTACATGTGATTTTAGTATAAACATGCAAAAGTGTAAACCAAAACGAATACGGAAAATACGGCGTTTAACAAACTAGTCTACTTTAGCGTCCATCCTTTCTTCGATCCTTTGCAATCCTGTATTGTACAATTCTGTTGTTCTTTCTTCCCATAATTGCAAGAATTTGTTTAATGATTTTACCCATCAAGTTCTACTTTCATTTAAGTTATGGAGTGGGATTTTTGCAGTGTACTTGATCATGAGGTCATTTAGTTGTTTCTTTTGTAGGTCAAATGGGGCCTTTTCATTGCTAAACCACATACCCAACCAGACTACCGCCCCATATACATTTCCATATGCCCTATTGTAAATATCGCACAATCGACCAAGTTAGATTTTGTTCTCCAATCCATTTTCTCTCTCACAATATATGCACTTTTTATCTCCCGAGCACTTGGGTTTTTTTTACCAATAAAGTACTTTGCAAAAGTATCTTGCTGCCAGTTTGACATTTTTGCAAATCTAGTATGGCGTTTTTCCACTAAAGTTGTAAAACAATAAAAAGTTTTTAAGGGAGTTACTAGGTTTTCAACCCATCCGTTATACTTTTCTTCAATGCTCAGATCATCCTATGAAGCACTGTTATCCAAGACGTCGACTTTATATGATTTTAGATTGAAGAAAATAACGTAGAAATGTCTTTGCCAAATTATTGGCATGAAGACCAGTTCATAATCCTTTATCGTTTTATCTTTTAGATATTTAAAACGAGCGTCTTTCAAAACCGTTTGCATGTTTTGATTGAACTCGATGCATCGTTGATCTTCTAGTTTTTCATACGCGGGCGTATTCAGTAATTTTTCATGTGAATATTTTATTAACAAAACAATGTCATAATATGACCCCATCGTTTAATTCAAAAAAATATTGACCAACATTATTTGAGTGTAGAACAATCTTGATTGTGATTCTAGGGTCTTAAACCTTTCTTCATAGTTCACTTGGTGCCCCCAAGCTTGAACACAACTGTTGTGTGCATATAATCCCGGTCTCATGCCTAGAATATCACCCTTGGGAGTTCCTGCACCCCTGTAATCTTGAATACTTTACTCCTGAAAATAGCACATGGCATTAAAGTTACTAGTATTACATTTTATTAGATCCTGGCGTTTGTGAGTTTTATGCCTTTGCAGGTTGTTTATAGCAATGTAAGGTTGCAACAAAAAAACTATGGCATTTTATGAGTTATGAAATGTACATACCATGTATAACCACATCCAGTGTATATGTACATTGAAATATGGTTTTCCTAGTGTCTCCCATGTTGCATATATAACCACTAGCCTCTTGGGATAAGGGAACAAGCATACCCTTGATGGTTGTGACACTCTTTTCCCATCTAAACCCACATTTTGCTCCTGTTCATTATCTTCTTCATCTCCATCTGCTTCCGGTGCTTTTAAAATTGTGTTCTTTTGCAACATCTTCCCTATGTCTGGTGTTCTATCTTCCACATCATTTCATGTCCCTCTGCCCTCTCTTGCATTTTGCTAGTTGTTGTTTGAGTTGATGTCAATAGCTTAAAAGAAGGCATATCTGAGTTTTTTTTTTCTACTAGCCGTGACGGTTTCACCGTCTGTTTTTTTGGTGTTTCTTCTTCTTCTTCTTCTTCTAGCCTTTGCATCGGAGTCCTCCTACCATCTTGACTTTCAATGGATATGGGTTTTTCACTTACTTTCTCAAATGGCGTTTCATCAAACACTGCACTATCAACACCAATATCTTTTTCGGTTTTTTCCAATTGATGTGAGGGTGTTTACCGTGTTTTAAAGTGTGTAATTATCAGGTTTTACATGATTATGTGCATGAAAATGGTTTACTTTGAGTTGATATTGATTTGCAGGTACCCGGAGCATAACATATGGCTTCTGGAGCTTGACGGAAGGTTTTCGAGAAGCATTATGGAGTATTTGAAGCATACACACAAGTTGGAAGGTCAAAATGTGAAAAACGAGAAGTTTGGTTGCAATTGGTGCCACTAGGTGTTGATTTCAGCGCACCACGGAAGGAAAGTACAATTTGGCGCACTGGGCGCTGAATCCCAGATCACTCGCGAATTTCATGTTTTTGCACCATATTTAAGCTCAAACATTCCCTAAACGAAAATATCATTAACCCTAGCCGTTTTCCACTTCCCAAGGACGAATTTTGGAGTTCCCAACCTCAATTCAATCATCAATCATGCAATTCCTCATCAACATTGAAGATCAAGTTAAGGACAAGAGTGGCTAAACCACCCGTGATCATCTCCGGAGCTAGGGTTTGTGTTTGGAAGTGGGTCAACTTGTATTTACATAATTTTGGATTGAGATTTGTCTAATCATTCAATTAGTTTATCTTTATGTTTACTTGTTTTTGATTAAACGGTTGTTGGATTATCGTATACACACTTGTTCATCAATTATTTGGTTTTTTCATCAACAATTGGGATTAAATTCTAAGTTGTAATTGTTCTTTAACCTTTAACCATTGAATTTGATTGTGTTTGTGAAACCTAGGATTGGTAATTAACTAGGTTACTATTCAATTGCATCAATCTTTCGGTTTAGACCGTGGATCATTGTAATCAAATATATCATATGTTAGTTAATTATAAAAATGAGTAGGTTAACAAATCATGTCTATGTGATTTCCAATTAATTTTTAATTAAGTAACCCGATTTTCTACACAACCCGAAAACCCGAAGAATGGTCCTTTCTCACAATTGTAAACAACCACACAAATTAAATTTGTTTTTCACAATAATTCTCTTAGTTGATAAAAACAAATAGTTTTAGAATTAGATAGTTACAAAAAGAAATGAACTTTAACACTTTCCAAATAATTCCCCGTGGATTCGACACCCTACTTGCTCTATACTAGTAAAGGTGATTAGGACACTTTTAAGAATATTTTTGACTGAACTTACGACATCGATCACCAATCGAGATATGAAAGCATCACTAAACTGTGGCTCACTCATAGGCTGTTGTATCTCCTTTGGCATTTTATCAAATGCTACAACAGTTCCATTTTCAAGTTCAATGATGAAAGTTTCACCGTATTGTGTTTCTTTTTGGAGAAATATAGTTCTTGCTTTGGTCATCCCATACCGTTTTATCAAATATAGGGACCTTGGGCAAGTCCTCAGTAGGTTGTAGGTGCTTCTTCATAGCTTTAACCATTTGTGCCAGGTATCAACACCTCTTTTCAATTCAACCATTTGTTCTAAATCTTGTCTTGGCAGTTCCAAAACCTTAACCACATTCCTTGCCACTATTCTTTAATCATTATACCTGACAATTTCATACTCTAGTCTTTTGTGATCACAATCCCAACTTTTTATATCATTGTCATCAACATCTTCATCAGTGGCGTTTTCTTCTGACCACATATATTCTTCATTTGCACTTTCAACACCACTTGCAGCCTTATCTCCACCTTCACCTCCATGACTAGCTTCAGCCTCAAGTGCAACCTCACATGCAGCTCCACCTTCAGTTGCTTTTGTTTCAGATATGGCATTTTGGTCAATCTCACTTGTAGCCTCACATGCAGCTCCACCATCCTCTTTTTCACCTTCACATGCAGATTCACCTGTATTTGGATTGGTAGTAGTCATGGCGTTTAGGTAACTCCTCTCACCTTCCCCTTCACCTTCACCTGCACTTTCACCTGCACCTTCACCTTCAACCGCATTGTCCACCATTTGATATGTTTCTTCTTATTTTCATTTACAAGCTTTGACATCCTATTTAACATGTCAAACATTATGAATATTTGATATGGACCAGTTGGCTGTTTGGATGTTCAAGCTTTGATTGATCTAACCAAGTCTTCATCTTGTTGTAACAGTCTTCTAATTCTTTGTAGGCACCATCCAACTTTTCAGCCATTGTTTGAAAATGAAAAAGGAATATTAAGTATGACGTTTGTTTTACTTTTTGTGTTTTTTGTGAAATTCTTAGTTGTATAACATACCTCCTCAGCTTCATACATGGTGTTCTTTTCCATCGTACTTTTTCTTGTTTCTGACCATCATCTTGTTGACCATGTTGTGTTAGTACTATGTATAGAGCATGGTCTCCTAAGGCAGATACTTCAAACATCTTGTGTTGGCTCTCTAAATCCTCTGCATCAATTCTTTGAATATAAGCTTCTTCCTCCTCATCATCCATGGCCATGGCGTTTTACAATTTAGAGTCGAGATCTATACAATTGTGGTAGACAGATATGGGTTTTTCCATCCGTGGCGTTTTGTCAAACACTTCAACATATTCCTTATGAACATCATGATCATAACCATCATCATCATCATGAACCTCATTATGAACATTATCAGCATCATCATCAACATTATCAACATCATTTTCAACATCACCACCATCAGTATCATCTTCATCAACAATCGGTATAATTTTAGCCTCTTTGGACATGGCTTTTTTTTTTAACAACAGATACAAATTGTGGCTTCTTAGCCTTCCTAACAATTGTTTTCTTTTGAGCCTTTCCTATCATGGCATTTTGGTTCACCACTAAATATCCTTTTAAGTAATGTTTCCCCAAACATTTCTAGAACTCTCACTGTAACCCATTCTATTGGGTAACCTTCTTTTCTATCCAACCTTCTTCTCTCGTAAGCATCATTCACCAAAGCCAACTGTACTAAAGATATTAGTTTTAGGTTTTCATTGAACAAACTATGTTATACAAAATTAGTTCATACGCAATCACGATCAAGGGCCATGTGCAATGCTTTTTTGGCGTCCATACACATTTTGCTTGTTGTAAACATTCAATGAGGTAATCATACCGCTTCATTTGGTTTATTTCAATGTTTGGTTTAACGTTGTGCATGTAACATTCGTGTAAAACGGGTTCCAAAAAAATCCGCTCCTATTGAGAATCAAGTTTTAATTTGAAAGTTCGTTGCGTATTTATTAGTGTTATTTAATTTATGTTATTATTCAATAAATATTACATAATTAAAACAATAATCAATAAAAATAAGTAAATTAATTAAACCTTGAAATAATAAAAAATAATAAAATAAATAAACAGAGGGAACCGGGAATCGAACCCGGGTCACCCACAAGTTCACACACAAGTTTCACCACTAGACCACACGCACACTTATGAATAACTGGAAATTTATTTAGGTTTTATACCGAAACCAAACATCAACCTGCAAGTCAAAGGCTTGCGGACTTGTAACCGGCGGCAACCATAATCCTCACAATCAATCACCATGATTAGAAACGACGGTTATAACTGATTTCGAACAATTTGATAAAACCCAAGATTTAAGTCAATTTGATTGAAAACGTATGTAATCATAGACTTTAAATTTTGGATTTGACACTGAAGATTTGAAAACTATTTTGGACACTATAAATATCAATCCATCATTTAGTCTAAATTCACTGAAGATTTACAAACTAAATCCGCAACCTTCTGTTCGAATTCAACGTCGCCGGAATCATCTGTTATCGCCGGAATTCAAAACGGTATCGTTTCTTCAATTCATTTAATTCTTAAAACTTTCTGATATCCGTTATATTTATTTAGTCGTTTAAATTAGTTAATCAAAACTGATTAACTAAGAAATCAGGCGGGTTCAAGTTCTGGATTTTGTTATGAAGAAGATGAAGATTCAAATGGATATTAATATAATTAAAAGTGGGTTTTAAATCGGGTTAGACACACAGTCTAGTGGTGGACTGTATTCAACATCATCAAGCACGTCCGGGTTCGAGTCTTATGCGCGTCCGAATGTCTGAAATTAAAACCATCCTTTTTAAAACCTATTGAGATCATTTGTCATCATGTGTATAAATATAATATAATTCAGGGAATATATGGGTTAGACACACAGCCCAAAAGGTTGGGCTGTGTGCGAGTGGATTGAAGGTCTTGGGTTCGAGATATGCTGTGGTAACCGGTTTTAAACATTAAAGAACCTTTTTAAATAAAACAGAAATGATTAATCTAATTAGTGTATATATATTATAAAAACATAGATTATTTCAGGTTAGACACGTAGCTCAGTTGGTAGAGCTGCGTGCACGTATACGGGAGGTCACGAGTTCGAACCTCACACACGCTGCCAATTCCAAGCACAAAACCGGTCAGACCTTGTCAGGTTTGACAAGATCCTATTTTTTTATTATTATTTTTCTTTAATATTTTAATTAAAAATCAATTAAAAATACTTAAAAACAACACCTATTAGGTTTAAAAACTCCATTAAATACCACAAAAATAACCTAAAAAAATAATAAAAACATTAATTAGAATGTTAACCTTTATTTATTTATTGAATTATTGCGTTATTATTTAGGTTAGTTTCCTTCGACGGTTAAATCCGAAATTCGTGCGCGTTCATCATCAATCCAAGGAAACACACCCACTGTGAGTGAATCCTTACAAATTTCCCTTTTTAATCATGTTTGGGGGTGTATCATATGTCGTATACATGTTTTATTTATTCAAACACTTCTGCTAACACCATTATGCGATCTTATGTGTATATTTTGTCGTGGTTGTTTTATGTGGTTATATTATGTCATTTCAGTGCAACTCATTCATACAAGGCCCATCAGTTCCTCGTTGGATACGAGTTGAGCATAGCGTGCCTCATTAGATCGGCTCCGTTTGATTGAGCCTTGATCTCACAGTTCATCATTCGTCATGCATGTGTACATTCTTGATATTATGTGGTTTGTGGTTTGTTTATATATACAACATATACATATGCTCACACATGGTCTTTGCACAATCTTTTAAATTAATCAATGTATTTAAATTGTTTAAATGTTTAATTTAGATTCACTCGCCAACTTTTGTTGACCCAAACTTTTATTTTACGCATGATACAGGAGGACAAGCTGAGGAGAGGAACACATAGGATTGGCCTTAGAAGATGAATTAAATACTTCATGTTTAGAACAATATTTCTGATGTTTGTATGTTTTCTTTGTGTTTGGATATTTCCTTAAAATTTCAAGTAATAAATATGAAACTTAATCATAGTAAATGTCATGAGCTTTGATGATAACCCAATTATGCCCCGACTTCTATTTCCGCTGCGGGTCAGGGTGTGACAGATTGGTATCAGAGCTCTGACTATAAGGATATAGGATAGGTTATTGGACCCTTAGAGCCTATACTATAGTTGATTAGATTTTAAATGCTTGTGTGTTACATGCAAACTCATGATGTTTATATGTTTCATATTTATTTCACACACAAATGTATGCAAGCACTTTCACTATTACATGTTATTGTGTGATATTATTTGTGGCATATCTATTCTTAACATATCATGTCGATGCAAACACACAAAACACAAATTCACAAATTTTCATGATTTTCTTTCTCAAAGATTTTGTAATGATTTCATGTTTTCAATCTCATCAAAGTGAGTTCTACGATGGGCATGTAGTAACTGGAAGGGTACCAGTACCGGTAGTCGGGACGTCCTGTCTAGGATTGGCATTCATATAAATCCAATATAATGGACCAGTTTGCATACCTGGGGACTAACAATGAGAGTACGAAGGACCTATTAGGCCAAAGCATGCCACACCAAACGTCGTGTGAACTAACCCCACTTTGAGTCGTCATTGTGTCTACACCTGGACACCCTCTGACCTTATATCTCACAATCATGTTTTACGATTTTCATTCGGGTGATGCGAGCGTTAACATGCCAACACCAATGTGAACCCTACAAAGCCAAGTAGTCATGGGGGCCCACATGACTACCTAGGTCGAAGTATGGGAGACATTTGGGGCCCAAACATGAGCAAAGCCCAAGACATCCTATGGATGTAGTAAATTTATTTTCTCAATTATTTTGTGAATGTTGTTTTCTTTCTTTATGTCACATGACACCTAAAAACGTTCAACTCATAATCTCGCTACGTATTTCCTGTAGATGTCTGCTAGACACTCTCGAGGTGGTAGAAGGTCAGGAAGATCTGGCGAGCGCATGGCCGCTCAAATAGCCCAACAGATGGCTGCCATACTTCCCGACATCATCGTACAAGTTCAACAAGCTCTTACCGCCAATCCCATCAACCCCACCAATCAAGAAGGTCAAAATGTCGCCAACCCTCTCCCTAACACCACCAAATGCACATACAAGCATTTCAAATCCTGCGATCATGCAAATACAAGGGTACTGAAGGTGTCACCGCTCTCCTCCGTTGGTTTGAGGAAATGGAAAGCACTTTTTTCAATTACGATTGTCCCGATGATCGCAAGGTGCGATATGCTACCGGTTGTTTGTACTGTCACACACCGACCCGCAGCGGATATAAAAGTCGGGGCATAATTGGGTTATCACTAAAGCTCATGACATTTACTAATAAGTTTCATATTATTAAATTGAAATTAAAACTTCAAATATTCAAACACAATGAGTCATACAAGCACAAATAAAATCAAAACATTGTTCAGAATATAATAGTTTTGTTTAATCTTCTAAGGCCATTCCTATGTGTTTCTCTCTTCAGCTTGTTCACCTGTATCATGCGTAAAACAAAAGATTGGGTCAACAAACGTTGGCGAGTGAATTTAGGTAAAAATAATTTAAGCAATTATTACATTAGTTAATTAAATAAAAATCATGCATAAATCATAAATGGGCATATGCGTATGTACAAACAGTCACAAACCACACAACATCCACAATGACCATATAAATGAATGATGAACTTGAGATCAAGGCTCAATCAAACGGAGCCGATCTAATGAGGCACCTGATGCTCAACTCGTATCCCACGTGGAACTGATGGGCCTTGAATGAATGATTGCACTGAAATGAAAAAATGTAACTACACATAATCATACCAATTGAAAATACACATTTGATCACATTACGATGTTAGCACGAGTGTTAAAAATAGATAAATAAAACATGTACGACACATGATACACCATAAAACGTGATTAAAGAGGGGAGTTTGTAAGGATTCACTCACAGTGGGTGCGTATTCTTGGCTGATGATGAGTGCGCACGAGGGAAAGATTTGACCGACAAACGAATACTAACCTAAGATAATAATACGATAATTTTAAAAAATATAAACAAATTAATATTTGGAACGTTTTGATTAAAATTTTAGGGTATTTTTGGTGGCTTTTATTGATATTTTATAACCTTAGAAATTATATTTTTATGGATTTTTAATTATTTTTTTTACTGAAATATAAGGACTTATGTAATATAAATTAATAAAATAAAAGAATTTAATATTAAAAAAACTGTCAGATCCGACAGTTGATCTGACCGAGCCGCGCTAGTTATAAGGCAGCGTGTGCGGGATTCGAACTTGAGACCTCTCGTACGTGTGCACGCAGCTCTTCCAACTGAGCTACGTGTCTAACCCGTTGGATTCTTGTTTTTTATTTATCTTATACATTCATTAGGTAGATTCAGAAATCATTAAGTTTAAAAAGGTTTTTAAATGGTCAGGCCGGTGATAGAGACGAGTTTCGAACCAGCGCTCATGCGATGCTTTGCACCCAGCCCATCCAGCTGGGCAGGGTGTTTAACCCGATTATATTCGAAATTTAATTTCACTTAACCACTTTGTAGGGTTCATCTCTTACCTTTCTCTGTTTAAAAATTCAGGTCGAACTTTGACATATAGATAAACATCAAAGATGATTGTTTTCAAATACAAACTAATGAACATAGATGCAGGGTAAAAATTGAAGGTTCGTACCACTGGAATAACAGGCCCGGTTTTCCGATGACTAATTCCGTCGGCAGTGGATGAATTCCTCCGACGAATTAGAAAGTTTGAACGAACAGAATATGTGTGTGATGCGAAAGGGGTGAGCGTGTTACTAATGAGTGCAAGGTTCTATATTTATAGCTGATCAATCATGTGGGTTTCAGTTATATGTTTTGATTAGGGGTTGATGATTTCAAACGATAACCGATTGAGAATCGGTTTATGATTGATTGCCGATGTTGTAACTGTTGCAACAGTTTCAGATTCAATATTTATGTGAGATTGATTCCCCATTTTTTCCGTCTTGGCGGTTATAGGTTCTGAGGAACAAGGAGAGGGGTTGCGGGTTTTATGTTTAACATAAGAATTTTAGGATTTCAATTATAGCACCTATGTGTGTGTAGTGTAATGGTGTTTGAGGTGTGTGTGTATGTAAAAGGCCCGGGTTCGACTCCGGTTGAACCCATTTTTTATTATATATTTATTTTTTTACACTTTATTCTTTTAATCAAATAAATTCCCTTCCTTTTATTCTATAAAATATATTTAAGTTTTTTAATTGTTATTATTGTTGTTATTATCACATAACAATGATTATATATCTAGTGTCCCTCGGCTTATAATAAAAAGATTCAACTATTAAACGTGGCGGGTTTTGAAACCCTAATTACACGAATGTTACAATATCCCCTACTTTTAGAAATTTCGTCCCGAAATTAAGTAGTAGCCGTAACCGGAAAAAGATGCGGGTATTTCTCGCACATTGAGTCTTTTCTTTCCCAAGTAAACCCAGGTTCTCGTTTTGACTCCCAACGCACCCTGACTGTTGGAATACAACTTCGTCTCAAATGCTTTTCCCCAATGTCCATGATTTCAACACGTCTTTCAATGAAGTGCATTGATTCATCAATTTGAATATCTTCCAAAGGAATATGAAGATTTTCGTCGACAAGACACTTTTTCAAGTTCGATACGTGAAATGTGGGATGAATTATGTTAGGTTCTTCTGGTAGGTCAAGTTTGTATGCTACAGGACCTACTCTTTCGAGTATCTTGAATGGTCCCACATAGCGTGGTGCTAACTTGCCTTTTTGTCCAAACGAACCACTCCCTTCCACGGTGATACTTTCAAAAGTACTCGATCACCAACACAAAACTCCAAAGGCTTACGTCGCTTATCAGCGTAACTCTTTTGACGGCTTTGAGCTGCTAGAAGATTATTTCGGATTTGAAGAATTTTGTCAGTCGTTTCTTGGATTAGCTCGGGTCCAGTGATTTGAGCTTCACCAATTTCGTGCCAACATACTGGAGATCGGCACTTTCGGCCATATAAAGCTTCAAAAGGAGCCATACCGATGCTTGAATGATAACTATCGGTAGATGAGTGTCCCAATTACCTTTGAAATCTATGACACATGCTCGCAACATGTCTTCAAGGGTTTTTATGGTACGCTCAGATTGCCCATCGGTTTGAGGGTGAAAGGAAGTGTTGAGATCAAGACGTGTACCCAGAGCGGATTGTACAGCTTGCTATGTTCGAGAAGTGAAGCGACCGTCTCGATCTGAAATGATACTTAAAGGTACACCATGACAGCTTACAATTTCATTGATATAGATACGAGCTAACTTCTCGTTCTTGATGTCCTCGCGAATTGAGATGAAATGAGCTGATTTAGTGAGACGATCAATGATAACCCAAATTGTGTCATACCCACTGGAGGTGCGAGGTAACTCAGTAATGAAATCCATGGTTATATTTTCCCACTTCCATATAGGTATTTTGGGTTGGACAAGAAGTCCTGAAGGTATTTGATGTTCAGCTTTCACTTTGGAGCATGTAAGGCATTTTGAGACAAATATAGCTATATCCTTCTTCATGTCAGGCCACTAGTAGGTGTATTGTAGGTCTTGATACATCTTATCAGCTCTTGGATGTATAGAGTATCGTGCTTTATGCACCTCATTCATGAGAGAAATACGGAGATCATCACGATCAGGTGCCCAAATACGATTTAAATAATAGAGAATACCATCCGATTTGGATTCTACCTTGGTTTCAGCTCCACAAGACAGTTCATCTCGTACATCATTTTCCGTGACGGAAATATGTTGAGCTGCTCTAATTCGGTTTTGGAGATCGGTCACAATTTGAGAACACAAAAGACGGATTGAGTTTGCATATTCCTTTCGACTAAGGGCGTCAACCACAACATTAGCCTTGCCAGGATGATATCGAATTTCACAATCATAGTCATTCAGGAGTTCGACCCATCGACGTTGCCTCATGTTCAATTCCTTTTGATTAAAGATATGCTGAAGACTCTTGTGGTCAGTGTAGATTTCACACTTAGTACCATAGAGGTAATGTCTCCATATCTTAAGGGTGAACACGACTGCTCCAAGTTCTAGGTCGTGAGTGGTATAGTTCTTCTCATGCACTTTGAGTTGCCTTGAGGCGTAGGCTATCACCTTTCCTCTTTGCATTAGAACACAACCTAACCATTGCCCTGACGCGTCGCAATAAACCACAAAGTCTTCATAACCATCAGGAAGTGTAAGGATAGGTGCATCACAAAGTTTTTGCTTCAAAGATTGAAATGCCTCCTCTTGCTTGGGCCCCCAAATAAAGGGTTTGCCCTTGTGAGTCAAGGCTGTGAGTGGAACGGCGATACGAGAAAAATTTGTGATAAAACGACGATAATAGCCCGCGAAACCAAGAAATGATCTAACTTCAGTAGGAGTACGTGGCGCTTTCCACTCTTGTACCGCTTTGCTCTTTGCAGGGTCGACATGAATCCCTTTGTCATTAACGACATGACCAAGAAATTGCACCTCTTTTAACCAAAACTCACATTTCGAGAAGTTAGCATAAAGCTTTGCAGACCTCAAAAGTGTTAGAATAAGTCGAAGGTGACGCTCATGGTCAGATTTGGTCTTGGAATAGATAAGAATATCATCAATGAAAACTATAACGAAACGATCGAGATAAGGTTTGCACACCCTATTCATCAAATCCATGAAAACCGCAGGATCATTGGTCAACCCAAAAGGCATGACCATGAATTCATAGTGACCATAACGAGTTCGAAAGGCAGTCTTGGGAATATCTTCTTCGCACACTCTAAGTTGATGATAACTAGAACGAAGGTCGATCTTTGGAAAACATGTGGCAGCTTGCAGTTGATCTAAAAGATCATCAATTCGAGGCAATGGATAACGATTTTTGATGGTCAGTTTGTTGAGCTCTCTATAATCGAGGCATATACGAAAAGTTCCATCTTTCTTCTTTACAAAGAGAACAGGCGCACCCCAAGGTGATGAGCTAGGACGTATAAATCCCTTATCACTCAACCCTTGCAGCTGACTAGCTAACTCTTGCATCTCAGATGGGGCTAATCGATAAGGAGATTTTGCGATTGGTGTAGCACCAGGTACAAGATCGATTCGAAATTTGACTTCTCGCACATGAGGAAGTCCTGAAACGTCGTCGGGGAAAAATTGAGGAAATTCTTTAATGATGGGAATATCTTCGAGCTTCCTTTCCTTGCCTTCCTTCTTAACGATATGAGCTAGAAACGCGATATAATTTTTGCGAAGATATCTTCGAGCCTGGAGGCACGACATCAATTTGAGCCCTTTAGAAGGAGTTTCTCCAAAGATACGCAGGGTTTGACCGTCTGCAAGAGGAATTCGAATAAACTTTTCGTGGCAAACAACTTCGGCGTGATGTTGACTAAGCCAGTCCATACTGATGATAATATCGAAACTACCCAACTTCATAGGAATAAGATCAATAGAGAAATCGCGATCATTAAGAGTAAGAGTACAACCACGAACAATCGAGTCTAACGAAATAGGTTCGCCATCAGCAACTTCCACCATGAATGGTTCAGCGAGACTAGTGCGAGGTAGATCAAGAATAGATTCGAATTCTAACGACAAAAAACTTCTATCCGCACCAGTATCAAATAGTATGGATGCATAACTACCGTTAATAAGAAACGTACCGTTGACCACATTATTATCAGCCCTAGCTTGATTGGCGTTGATGTTGAAAGCCCTTCCTCTAGCAGGTGGATTAGCTTGATTGGCTTGGTTCACCGGATTGGCTTGAGCTTGGGCGTTTATGATGTTCACCAGGCATGGACATGTGTTACGAAAGTGGGTTGGATCGCCACAGTTGAAGCATGCTCTGACAGGTTGCATCATTGGATAATTGGGTTGGTAGTATGGTTGAGCCATGGGTTGAGCAGGTGGTAGGAGTAAGGGTTGTTGGTTTTGGGCTTGGCCCACCACTTGGTTATTGGGTTGGGGTTAATACTGGTTGCGGTTTGGCTTCTAGAGTATACGGCAAGTTTGAATCGTGTGACCTGCACGGCCACAACTTGTGCAGTATTGGCAGGGGTTCTCTAGGGGATGATGGTATTGGCATCGATTGCATTTTGGGTGTGGACTAGTGTATGGCTTCTTGAATGGGGCGGTTTGAGGGGCGACTTGTGTGATTGGGGCAGCAGTGATGGGGGAATTGGTTTGGGTAACGGCGAAATTTTTCCCATTGCGCTTCCTTTTGCCAGCAAATTTGGAAGACGAACCTGCTGTTGTTGGGGTTGGAGTTTCAACAGTGCCTTATCTTTCTTCTTCTCATCCTTAAATCTCCATTTCGAATGCGAATTTCCGTTAGTTTGGTAGCCAATTCCATGGCAGCTTCGAGTGTTGCAGGTGAAGTACTTAACACAGAATCTTGAATTTTTGAGGGAGGACCCCGAATGTTATGCTCGATTAGACGGTAGAGAGGAGTGAACAGGTTGGGGAGCATCTTATTCAACTTGAGAAACCTCTTGTTGTAAGTGGTGTGGTCTCCTCGTTTTGCTTTAATGAGTAAAACTCATCTTCCAGCTTCTTGATTTCGCTTCTTGGGCAGAAGCGTCTCGTCATGATTTCCCTCAACTCATCCCAAGTCAAGGCCATAGCACCTTCAGCACCTCGCCTACCCTTTTCGGTGTTCCACCAGGTAAGTGCTACACCAAACAGCCGACCAGTAGCATAGCGCACCTTGTGGTCATCGAGACAATCACAATTGAGAAAAGTGCTTTCCATCTCCTCAAACCAACGGAGGAGAGAAGTGACACCTTCAGTCCCTTCATATTTTGGGGGATCGCAGGATTTGAAATGCTTGTAAGTACATTTGTTGGTGTTGGGAGGAGGGATGGCGATATTATGCCCCTCTGGGTTGTTAGGGGTGATGGGATTGGCGGCAAGTGCTTGTTGAACTTGCACAACGATATCAGAAAGTACGACAACCATCTGTTGAGTTATGTGAGTGGCCATACGCTCGCTGGATCTTCCTGACCTTCTACCGCCTCGAGAGTGTCTAACAGACATCTACAGGAAATACGAAGTGAGATTATGAATTGAACGTTCTTAGGTGTCATGTGTCGTAAAAAATGAAATCATAAAATAAATGAAACATGAATTTAACTACATCCATGGGATATCTTGGGCTTGCTTAAATTTGGGCCTCCAAATGTCTACCGTACTTCAGCCTTGGTAGTCACGTGGGCCCCCATGACTACTGGGCTTGGTAGAGTTCACATTGGTGTTGGCCTGTTAATGCTTGCATCACCCGAATGAAAATCGTAAGTCAAAATTGTAAGGTATAAGGTCAGAATGTGTCCAGGTATAGACATAATGACAACTCAAAGTGGGGTAGTTCACACGACGTTTGGTGTGACATGATTTGGCCTAATAGGTATTTCGTACTCTCATCGTTAGTCCCCAGGTAGGCAAATAGGTCCATTATTTGGATTTATACGAATGCCAAGACTAGACAGAACGTTCCGACTACCGGTACTCGTACCCTTCCAGTTACTACATGCCCGTCGTAGAACTCACTTTGATGTGATTGAAAATCATGAAAACATATTTGAGAAGAATCATAAAAATTTCGATATCATGATGTGTGTGCTTGCGTAGGCATGATATGTTATCAACATATAAACTATAATGAACATCACATATTAGCATATAGTAGTGAAAGTGCTTACATGTATTTATGTGAAGAATAAACATGAAACATATATATATATATATATATGTATATCACGAGTTTGCATGTAACACGTAAACAATTAAAATCTAATCAACTATAGTATAGGCTCTAAGGGTCTAATAACCTATCTTATATCCCTATAGTCACAAGCTCTGATACCAATCTGTCACACCCCGACCCGCGGCGGATATAAAAGTCGGGGCATAATTGGGTTATCACCAAAGCTCATGACATTACTAATAAATTTCATATTTACTAAATTGAAATTAAAACTTCAAATATTCAAACACAATGAGTCATACAAGCACAAATAAAATCAAAACATTGTTCAGAACATAATAGTTTTGTTTAATCTTCTAAGGCCATTCCTATGTGTTTCTCTCCTCAGCTTGTTCACCTGTATCATGCGTAAAACAAAAGATTGGGTCAACAAAAGTTGGCGAGTGAATCTAGGTAAAAACAATTTAAACAATTATTACATTGGTTAATTAAATAAAAATCGTGCGTAAATCATAAATGGGCATATGCGTATGTACAAACAGTCACAAACCACACAACATCCACAATGACCATATAACATGATGAACGATGAACTTGAGATAAAGGCTCAATCAAACGGAGCCGATCTAATGAGGCACCTGATGCTCAACTCGTATCCCACGAGGAACTAATGGGCCTTGAATGAATGATTGCACTGAAATGACAAAATGTAACTACACATAATCATACCAATTGAAAACACACATTTGATCACATTACGATGTTAGCACGAGTGTTAAAAATAAATAAATAAAACATGTACGACACATGATACACCATAAAACGTGATTAAAGAGGGGAGTTTGTAAGGATTCACTCATAGTGGGTGCGTATTCTTGGCCGATGATGAGTGCGCACGAGGGTAAGATTTGACCGGCAAACGAATACTAACCTAAGATAATAATACGATAATTTTAAAAAATATAAACAAATTAATATTCGGATTCAGTACTTTTTGATTAAATTTTTAGGGTGTTTTTGGTGGCTTTTATTGATATTTTATAACCTTTGAAATTATATTTTTATGTATTTTTAATTATTTTTTACCGAAATATAAGGATTTATGTAATATAAATTAATAAAATAAAAGAATTTAATATTAAAAAACTGTCAGATCTGACAGTTGATCTGACTGGGTCGCCCGAGTTATAAGGCAGCGTGTGCGGGATTCGAACTTGAGACCTCTCGTACGTGTGCACGCAGCTCTTCCAACTGAGCTACGTGTCTAACCCGTTGGATTCTTGTTTTTTATTTATCTTATACATTCATTAGGTAGATTCAGAAATCATTAAGTTTAAAAAGGTTTTTAAATGGTCAGGCCGGTGATAGAGACAAGTTTTGAACAGGCGCTCATGCGATGCTTTGCACCCAGCCCATCCAACAGGGCTGGGTGTCTAACCCAATTATATCCGAAATTTAATTTCACTTAACCACTTTGTAGGGTTCATCTCTTACCTTTCTCTGTTTAAAAATTCAGATCGAACTTTGACATATAAATAAACATCAAAGCTGATTGTTTTCAAATACAAACTAATGAACATAGATGCAGGGTAAAGATTGAAGGTCCGTACCACTGGAATAACAGGCCCGATTTTCTGATGACTAATTCCAGTGGCAGTGGATGAATTCCTCCGAGGAATCAGAAATTTTGAACGAACAGAATATGTATGTGATGCGATAGGGGTGAGCGTGTTACTAATGAATGCAAGGTTCTATATTTATAGCTGACCAATCATGTGGGTTTCAGTTATATGTTTTGATTAGGGGTTGATGATTTCGAACTGTAACCGATTGAGAATCTGTTTATGATTGATTGCTGATGTTGTAACTGTTGCAACAGTTTCGGACTTATGTGAGATTGATTCCCCATTTTTTCCTTCTTGGCAGTTACAGGTTTCTCTTTCTTGGCTGTTACAGGTTTCTGAGGAACAAGGAGAGGGTTTGCAGGTTTTATGTTTAACATAAGAATTTTAGGATTTCAATTATAGCACCTATGTGCGTGTACTGTAATGGTGTTTGAGGTGTGTGTGTATGTAAAAGGCCCGGGTTCGACTCCGGTTGAACCCTTTTTTTATTATATATTTATTTTTTTACACTTTATTCTTTTAATCAAATAAATTCCCTTCCTTTTATTCTAAAAGAATATATTTAAGTTTTTAATTGTTATTATTGTTAAATATTATCACATAACAATGATTATATATCTAATGTCCCTTGGCATATAATAAAAAAAATTCAACTATTAAACGGGGCGAGTTTTGAAACCTTAATTACACGAATGTTACATGTACGGGATAGCACTTACATGGTGGAACACAGAGAAAGGCAAGTGAGGTGTTGAAGCTGCTATGGCCTTAAATTGGGAAGGGTTGAGGGAACTCATGACAAGACGCTTCTGTCCAAGAAGCGAAATCAAGAAATTAGAAGATGAGTTCTACTGTTTGAAACAAGAGGAGGGAGACCACACAACATACAATAAGAGGTTTCTCGAGTTAAATCAGATGGTCCCCAACTTGTTTACCCCACTCTATCGTTTAATTGATCACTACATTCGAGGTCTTCCTCGAAAATTCAAGATTCGGTGTTGAGTTCTACACCTGCAACTCTCGAAGCTGCAATGGAGCTGGCTACCGAGTTCACGGAAAATCGCATCCGAAATGGCGATTTTAAAGATGAGAAGAAGAAAGACAAGACACCTGACCTCAACCCCAACTCAAACAGGTTCGTCTTCTAAGTTTGCTGGTAAAAGGAAACGAAATGGGAAGAATTCCGCCGTTACCCAAACCAATCCCCCTATCGTTGTTGCCCCAATCACACAAGTCACTCCTCCTGCCGCCCCATTCAAGAAACTCTACACAGGCTCACACCCAAAATGAAACCGATGCCAACATCACCACCCTCCTGAGAACCCATGTCAATATTGCACAAGTTGTGGCCTTGCAGGTCACACAGTTCAAACTTGTCGCATTCTCCAAAAGCCAAAGCACAATCAACCTCAAGCCCAACCCAATAATCAAGTGGTAGGCCAAGCCCAATACCAACAACCTCTACTCTTACCACTAGCTCAACCCACGGTTCAACCTTATTATCAACCTAACTACCCCATGATGCAACCAATCAGAGGACGTTTCAATTGTGGTGATCTAACCCATTTTCGAAACACTTGCCCACGTTTGGTGAACATCATAAATGCCCAAGCTCAAGCCAACCCAGTGAATCAAGCCAACCAAGCTAATCCACCCGCAAGAGGAAGAGCTTTCAACATCAATGCCAATCAAGTTAGGGCTGATAACAATGTGGTTAACGGTACGTTTCTCATTAACGGTAGTTATGCATCCATACTATTTGATACTGGTGCGATAAGATTTTCGTGTCCTTAGAATTTGAATCGATACTTGAATTACTCCGTGTTAGTCTAGCCGAATCCTTCATGGTGGAAGTTGCTGATGGTGAACCTATTACGTTAGACTCAATTATCCGAGATTGCACTCTCACCCTCAATGATCATGATTTCTCAATTGATCTTATCCCTATGAAATTGGGTAGTTTTGACGTTATCATCGGTATGAACTGGCTTAGTCAGCATCACGCTGAAGTTGTTTGCTACGAGAAGTTTATTCGAATTCCTCACGCTGACGGTCAAACTTTACATATTTTTGGTGAAACCCCTTCCAAAGGGCTCAAACTGATGTCATGCCTTCAAGCTCGAAGATACCTTCGTAAAGACTATATTGCATTTTTAGCTCACATCGTCAAGAAGGAAGGCAAGGAAAAGAAGCTCGAAGACATTCCAATCGTTAAAGAATTTCCTCAAGTATTTCCCGACGGCGTTTCAGGACTTCCTCCTATGCGAGAAGTCGAGTTCCGAATCGATCTTGTACCTGGTGCTACACCAGTCACAAAATCTCCATATCGGTTAGCCCTATCTGAGATGCAAGAGTTAGCTAGTCAGCTGCAAGAGTTGACTGACAAGGGATTTATACGTCCTAGCTCATCACTTTGGGGTGCGTCGGTTCTTTTCGTAAAGAAGAAAGATGGAACCTTCCGTATGTGTATCGACTATAGAGAGCTCAACAAGCTGACCATCAAGAATCGCTATCCTCTACCTCGTATTGATGATCTTCTAGATCAACTTTAGGGTGCCACCTGTTTCTCAAAAGTCGATCTTCGTTCTGGTTATCATCAACTTAGAGTACGCGAAGAAGACATTCCGAATACTGCTTTTCGAACTCGTTATGGCCACTATGAATTCATGGTTATGCCTTTTGGTTTGACTAATGCTCCTGCTGTTTTCATGGATTTGATGAATATAGTGTGTAAACCCTACCTCGATCGTTTTGTCATAGTCGTCATTGATGATATTCTTATCTATTCTAAGACCAAATCCGATCATGAGCGACATCTTCGACTTATCCTAACACTTTTGAGGACCGAAAGGCTTTATACTAAATTCTCGAAGTGTGAGTTTTGGTTAAAAGAGGTACAATTTCTTGGTCATGTCGTTAATGCCAAAGGGATTCATGTCGACCCTGCAAAGATCAAATTTGTGCAAGAATGGCAAGCGCCACGCGCCCCTACCGAAGTTAGGTCATTTATTGGTCTAGCTGGTTATTATCGACGTTTCATTGCAAATTTTTCTCGTATCGCCGTCCCACTCACAGCCTCGACTCACAAGGGTAAACCCTTCAATTGGGGGCCCAAGCAAGAAGAGGCTTTCCAAATTTTGAAGCAAAAACTTTGTGATGCACCTATCCTTACTATTCCTGATGGTTGTGAAGACTTTGTGGTTTATTGTGACGCGTCAGGGCAAGGACTAGGTTGTGTTCTAATGCAAAGAGGAAAGGTGATAGCTTACGCCTCAAGGCAACTCAAAGTTCATGAAAAGAACTACACCACTCACGACCTAGAGCTTGGAGTGGTCGTGTTCGCTCTAAAGATATGGAGACACTGACTCTATGGTACCAAGTGTGAAATTTACACTGACCACAAGAGCCTTCAACATATCTTCAATCAAAAAGAGTTGAACATGAGGCAAAGACGTTGGATCGAACTTCTGAATGATTATGATTGTGAAATTCGATATCATCCTGGCAAAGCTAATGTTGTGGCTGATGCCCTCAGTCGAAAAGAGTATGCGAACTCCACCCATCTATTGTGTTCTCAAATTGTAACCGACCTCCAAAATCGAATTCGAGCAGCTCAACATACTTCTGTCACGGAAAATGATGTGCGAGATGAATTGTCTTGTGAAGCTGAACTCAAAATAGAAACCAAGTCCGATTGTATTCTTTACTATCTAAATCGTATTTGTATACCTGATCGCGACAATCTTCGTACTTTTCTTTTGAACGAGGCTCACAAAACACGAAACTCTATACATCCAGGTGCTGATAAGATGTATAAATATCTACGACACTCATACTGGTGGCCTGGCATGAAGAAAAATATCGCTATATTTGTCTCCAAGTGCCTTACATGTTCTAAAGTAAAAGCTGAACATCAACGACCTTCAGGACTACTCGTCCAACCCGAAATACCTGTTTGGAAGTGGGAAAATATAACCATGGATTTCATTACTGGGTTACCTCGCACCTCCAGTGGGTATGACACAATCTGGATTATCATTGATCGCCTCACTAAATCAGCTCATTTCATTCCAATCCGTGAGGACTATAAGAACGAGAAGTTAGCTCGTATCTATATTGATGAAATTGTAAGCCGTCATGGTGTGACCTTAATTATCATTTCAGATCGAGCCGGCCGTTTTACGTCACGAACATAGCAAGCCGTACAGTCAGATTTGGGTACACGATTAGATCTCAGCACTGCATTTCACCCTCAAACTGATGGGCAATCTGAGCGCACCATACAAACCCTTGAAGACGTGTTGCGAGCATGTGTCATAGACTTCAAGGGCAATTGGGATACTCATTTACCATTAGTTGAATTTTCGTACAACAATAGCTATCATTCAAGCATCAGCATGGCTCCTTTTGAAGCCTTATATGGTCGTAAGTGCCGATCTCCTATATGTTGGCATGAAATCGGTGAAGCGCAAATCACTGGACCTGAGTTGATTCAAGAAACGACTGATAAAATTCTTCAGATCCGCAATAATCTTCTAGTAGCTTGTAGTCGTCAAAAGAATTACGATGATAAACGACGAAAGCCACTAGAATTTTGCGTTGGTGATCAAGTACTTTTGAAGGTATCACCGTGGAAGGGAGTGGTTCGTTTTGGTCAAAAAGGCAAGCTAGCACCACGTTATGTAGGACCATTTAAAATACTCGAAAGAGTGGGTACTGTAGCTTACAAGCTGGACCTACCAAAGGAACTCAACCGAATTCATCCCACATTTCATGTATCAAACCTGAAAAAGTGTCTCACCGACGAAAACCTACATATCCCGTTGGAAGATATTCAAATCGATGAATCAATGCATTTTGTTGAAAGACCTGTTGAAATCATGGACTTAGGTGAAAAGCATTTAAGGCGAAGTCGTAATCCAATAGTCAGGGTGCGCTGGGATTCAAAACGAGGACCTGAGTTTACTTGGGAACACGAAGACTCCATGCGCGAAAAATACCCGCCTCTTTTCCCAGTTACTACTTCTACCTAAATTTCGGGACGAAACTTCTAAAAGTAGGGGATACTGTAACATTCGTGTAAAACGGGTTCCAAAAAAAACCCGCTCCTATTGAGAATCAAGTCTTATTTCAAAAGTTTGTTGCGTATTTATTAGTGTTATTAATTTGTGTTATTATTCAATAAATATTACATAATTAAAAAAATAATCAATAAAAATAAGTAAATTTATTAAACCTTGAAATAACAAAAAATAATAAAATAAATAAACAGAGGGAACCGGGAATCGAACCCGGGTCACCCACAAGTTCACACACAAGTTTCACCACTAGACCGCACGCACACTTATGAATAACTAGAAAGTTATTTTGGTTTTATACCGAAACCAAACATCAACCTGCAAGTCAAAGGTTTGCGGACTTGTAACCGGCGGCAACCATAATCCTCACAATCAATCACCATTATTAGAAACGACGGTTATAACTGATTTCAACCAATTTTGATACAACCCAAGATTTAAGTCAATTTGATTGAAAACATATGTAATCATAGACTTTAAATTTTGGATATGAAACTGAAGATTTGAAAATTGTTTTGGACACTATAAATATCAATCCATGATTTAGTCTAAATTCACTGAAGCTTTACATACTAAATCCGTTGTTCAACCTTCTGTTCGAATTCAACGTCGCCGGAATAATCAGTTATCACCGGAATTTTCAAAACGGTATCATTTCTTCAATTCGTTTAATTCTTAAAACTTTCTGATATCCATTATATGTATTTAGTCGTTTAAATCAGTTAATCAAAACTGATTAATTAAGAAATTAGGCGGGTTCAAGTTATGGGTTTTGTTATGAAGAAGATGAAGATTCAAATGGATATTAATATAATTAAAAGTAGGTTTTAAATCGGGTTAGACACACAGTCCAGTGGTGGACTGTGTGCAACATCATCAAGCACGTCCGGGGTTCGAGTCTTATGCGTGTCCGAATGTTCGAAATTAAAACCATCCTTTTCAAAAAGTATTGAGATCATTTGTCATCATGTGTATAAATATAATATAATTCAGGGAATATATGGGTTAGACACACAGCCTAACTGGTTGGGCTGTGTGCGAGTGGATTGAAGGTCTTGGGTTCGAGACATGCTGTGGTAACCGGTTTTAAACATTAAAGAACCTTTTTAAATAAAAGAGAAAATTATTAAATTAATTAGTATATATATATATATAATAAAAACAGAGATTATTTCGGGTTAGACACGTAGCTCAGTTGGTAGAGTTGCGTGCACGTATACGGGAGGTCACGAGTTCGAACCTCACACACGCTGCCAATTCCAAGCACAAAACTGGAGGTCTGACAAGATCCAATTTTTATTATTATTTTTCTTTAATATTTTAATTAAAAATCAATTAAAAATACTTAAAAACAACACTTATTAGGTTTAAAAACTCCATTAAATACCACAAAAATAACCTAAAAATCTAATAAAAAACATTAATTAAAATATTAACCTTTATTTATTTATTTATCGAATTATTGCGTTATTATTTAGGTTAGTTTCCTTCGACGGTTAAATCCCAAATTCATGCGCTTTCGTCATCAATCCAAGGAAACACACCCACTGTGAGTGGATCCTTACAAATTTCCCTTTTTAATCATGTTTGGGGTGTATCATGTGTCGTATACATATTTTATTTATTCAAACACTTGTGCTAACACCATTCTGCGATCTTATGTGTATATTTTGTCATGGTTGTTTTATGTGGTTACATTATGTCATTTCAGTGCAACTCATTCATACAAGGCCCATCAGTTCCTCGTTGGATACAAGTTGAGCATAGCGTGCCTCATTAGATCGGCTCCGATTGGTTGAGCCTTGATCTCACAGTTCATCATTCGTCATGCATGTGTACATTCTTGATATTATGTGGTTTGTTTATATATATACAAATACATATGCTCATATATGGTCTTTGCACAATCTTTTAAATCAATCTATTTAAATTGTTCAAATGTTTAATTTAGATTCACTCTCCAACTTTTGTTGACCCAAACTTTTATTTTATGCATGATACAGGAGGACAGGCTGAGGAGAGAAACACATAGTATTGGCCTTAGAAGATGAATAAAATACTTCATGCTTAGAATAATATTTCTGATGTTTGTATGTTTTCTTTGTGTTTGGATATTTACTTAAAATTTCAAGTAATAAATATGAAACTTAATCATAGTAAATGTCATGAGCTTTGATGATAACCCAATTATGCCCCGACTTCTATTTCCGCAGCGGGTCAGGGTGTGACAGTGCAAAAATTGTTGGTTAACAGCTGCGTTATCACTTGCATTCCCAATGACGGTGAAGAATGCAACAAGGAAATTTAGACAGAACTTTCTCTCGTAATCATGCATCCGAGGTAGAATGTCATCAAAGTATGGCTTCACACCTGGTCTTGCTATCCAGGTTGTGCTGCTTTGCAACTACTGGGTCCGTCTTTGATGATCTTTTCGCCGTTATGACCACGTTTGTGACAATCGACAATTTCCGGTTGTAATTAAGCGCATATCAAATGGTAATACCATGATAATTAGCATAATTAGATGTAAAGTAACTCGATCAGGCCTCTGGAGAGCCTAGGAACGTCTATCTGATTCACGTTACGCGATATGGCAACAATCAAGAACTTTAACGCGAATTCGAACGATAAGAGAACTGATGCCGAACAAATACTGACAACACCTAAAAGTATGGAATTTGTACCTGTATGTATCATACAGTTATAATTATGCGATAAATTTCGATCGTTGAACGTCGCAAAGCACAACGCGGAAGTTACGCGGAAAACCGGAACGCACCGACAACGAAACGGAAGCCACGATAAACATTAATATATTATGATATATTTAGCTCCGTAATTGAATTTTATTGTTCGCAGTAGAAAACGGATCGAAAAACGAATAAAAAACGGTAAGTGTAGCAAAATACGCGATTTTAACGCAACGAACGGATTATGCGTCAAAAACCCGACCTCCGATAAAATTTTAAGCACTCTCGACTCCGAATAAATTTTTTACGAGGTTTGGGAATAACGATAACGGGCCTTGGATATCTATTTGGGCTTGAATACACGCTAACGGGCCTTTAGGCCCAACCCATTAATCAAAACCCTAATATAAAAACTTCAATAACCCTTTCCCCTCATTTCTTTCACACAAACCCTAGCACACCACAACCAACTCTCTGCTCTCCTATGCGAATCTGGTCACCGGATTTTCGGTGACCTCCGACGGTCGTTTTTGCCGGCGACACACACCACACACCCATCTCTTTTTCCCTCGTCTCCCATACACACACACACAACCGCATACATATGTTAGAGCGAGAGCAGAAGAAAGAGAGAGAAAAACGTAGAGAGAGAGAGTAACCAGGGAGAGAGAGAGATGATCGGCGCCGGCGATGGTTCAGACCAGTGGCGGCGACGGTCGCCGCGTCTCAACGACGCGACGGTCGCGGCGGCGATAGTGGTGTATTGATTCAGATTTGGTTCAGGTTTGGTCCGACTCGGTTCACCTTCGGTTCACTTCGGTTCAACACAGTTCCAAACCCAGTTCAATCAAACTCGGTTCAGTTTTGGTTCGACTCAGTTTAACCCGGTTCAGTCCAGATCTCCGGTTCAGGTTTCGGGTTCAACCCGGTTCAAGCTCGACACAGTTTTGCTATTTGTTTCGATTTGATTTTACATCGTTTCGCTTCTAATGTATGTTTGTTTCAGGTTCAGTTTCGGTTCGGTTCGGTCAACAAAAGTCAACTCGGTCAACACAGTCAAACTCGGGTCAAACCCGGTCAACTGGTCAACTGTCGGTCATTGAGTCAACGCGAGACTCGGTAAAATTTAATTACGACGCGAAATTTAAATTATATAGTTTATATAAATCTTAACATTAAATTTGTCGCGAAACCGAGCTTGACCCGACCCGTTAACAATAACATATCGCCAAAACATTTAATAAATATCAATCGATCCGACTACAATATTCGCGAAAACACAAATAGTTAAAATCGAATCAACGCGTCGTTGAATATATAAAACGAAAATTAGAATCGGCGAAACATTATATTTGAAATACGACGAGAATTTATATATGTTGTTATATTGACAATTGCGTTTTGAAAATTAAATCGACAACTTGTGTTGTCGGGATCGTCCGAAAACAGAGGGAACTCTGCCCGATTTTCGCAAAATACGCGATACAAAACGCGTTGGATTTCAAAGACAAAACGTCCGAATTCAAACGATTATTATAAAATAAATATAGATATATATTTATTTGTCAACGCTATTAAAACTTTCAACAACGAGCCGATCACATTTCAACAAGCGTAACTACAAGACACCAAGTTTCGGCAAACCGTTATAATCGAATATAATTATTTATATTGCTTCAAACGCCGAATTCGGGAATTAGTTTTTAGACATCAATAATTTATTCGAACGACAATATAAGAATAAGTATATTGTTTATATTCGTTTTGAACGTCAAGATTTTCCGAACGCTTTTACAAGATGAATATAAGGTGCGCATTACTTCAAATGACAGAATTCGGGAATCGTATAACAAGAATATTATATATATTCGAATGACGAGACGTTGAATATTTTTTATAAATAAATATAGTTATATTTATTTCAAACGTCGACGACGCGAACACTTGCGAATATTTTTGAAGGATTTTGTAACAATAATATATATTTGTTATATCCGATTTCAACGCCAAACGAAGTACGATGCAACTCCGCAAGACTATTGCGCGAATACGAAACGTATTATCTATACGGATATATTTTCGAGTATATATACATTATATCTTACGAAAACTACGAAGGGTCGTACTATTATCCATCGACGTACATGACGACTACATATGATTTCATGAAATATAGTTATGTTTTAAGTAAACATACATTTCAAGTTGCTCGAAAACAGAATCGTTTCTTAGAAAACCATAGGTTGGTTAACCGAGTTAAGACAATGATAATTTCATAGAATCGTATGGTTAAGGATTCGGTAGAGCTCGGTATCAGGTAGTATAGCTACGTCATCCTTAGAAACTTACAAGTATTCCATTTTAGGAATACTTTAGATTGCATGCTAGCAAGTCAACTTGTGGAGACAACACTATGGAAATCACATTTAGCTAGCTTTGCACAAGGACATCAAGGTAAGTTCATAACCCCCACTTTTACCGTTTTACATTTTTATAAATGTTTTTGGGGGTGGGAAAACATGCAAGTTTTGCGAAAGCATAAAATGTTTCGAGGAACGAAAATCATATATTTCTAAACTATCTTACAAACGAATTTCAATGAACTCAAATGGTTTAAGAAAGGTTTATGCTAAATTTACCGGTTTTCACAACTGTACAAAGCTTTTCAAAACATGCATGAGTTTTATGACTAGTGGCGGGATTGTCATAGTCACAACTATGGGGCGGGGCCCCAATTTTATAGAAAACATGGGCTAGGTCCAATGACAAAAGAACATGGGCTAGGCCCAAAATCACAAGAAAACATGGGCTAGGCCCAATGACAAAAGAACATAAGCTAGGCCCAAAATCACAAGAAAACATGGGCTAGGCCCAATAACACAGATTTATAACAACTGGTATGTAGCTATGGGATTAGATTATAACAGATCACTGTGCGTAAGTAGGGAAATAACAATAGTAACCATTAATCACGTAGTGACCAAGGTGCAAAAGGTGTAGATCTATCGAGTTTGAGATACGCTCCACTCTTGATAAGTTAATCGGTTAGGAGTGCTTTTGTGATCCCAAAATGACAAAGACGTATCGATTTGGTTACTTACTTATAGCACATAGGTCGGTGTATTAGCTACACACTGATAGATCCTTAGATTCCATAGGAAAACTACATACTACGATTTCAGTACTGGTTTATTTACTGATACGATAGAAAACATTTTATCACCAGTTTAAAACATAACAGTTATATGCATGGATTTGCAAATAACATGGAAAATATTTCGATGCTGTTATACAGACAAGATATTTCAAATGTTTTGGGATACTATGATCCCACAAACCGGTTTTTCAAATGCAAGACTTTCAAATTTTTTTTGACTAATTTGAAATGAAAACAAACAACTATGAACTCGCCAACTTTATGTTGATTTTTCACATGTTGTCTCTCAGGTTATGAGTACAAGTATAGCACAGTTGGAATAGTGGAACCCATGGGGATTCGAGGAGTTAGCGGGTGTTCATTTACTAGAAACCTTAGCCATCACGTCTGCTTCCGCTGTGCGATGAAGATGCCATTCGGTTCACGCCCCGCTCTGATGCGAAAGGGATTACACGGGGGTGTGACAACGTTTTCGTTTGGTATACCCGTTAAAGAGTGGATTAATTTTGCATTCATATGAATTGTAGGGTTGCTAACATTTAGATTGTTTGGTCTTTTGTTGTAATTTTGCACAACCAGTAGCCAAGCATTGTTGGGATAGTGTTTATTTTCATTTTTGAGGCAACACCAAATCCCATGTTCTGTACAACTTGTATTTGTTTTGCATTAAAATTTAAAAACCAACTAGTCAAGTTTGAAGGAGATTGACGTGGGTGAGCGTGGTTATATTTTTTGTTATATTTTAAGCACTTTTTACTCATTGATCAAGTTTTAAATTTATAAAAACATGATACAATACTACCACTCTACACACGTTAGGGCAAGTGCACCATCGTAGACGTAGTATAGTGATGGTAAGATACCGAGGTCGTCCAAGGACACAAGAGCTTTTAATACCGGCTTATCGTTAACGTAACCAAATTTTGATAAAAGTTTTGATTGTTTAAAAAGATAAACTAAATGTAAAAATCTAAAGAAATAAATAAAGACAAATAGACAAGAAAGAATCACTTAGTTCCAACCCTCTTTTATATATCCTTTGATGATTTCTGCACTTTGGGCTTTTTAAGAGATTATCTTAGTTACAGTGGTAGGCCCCTCTTGTGAAGGCGACGTTACCCTCGCCCATATTGGTCTGAGTCAGCAGGGATACAGTCCCGTAAGGGCGAAATATTGAAAGATAATTAAATAAGTTATTAATGCGAAATGTGGTAGGCCCCTCTTGTGAAGGGGACGTTGCCCTCGGCCATATTGGTCTGAGTCTGCAGGGATACAGTCCCGCAAGACCGGATAAAGTTTTAGTAGTAGTTTATTTATAAGAGGTTCAAGCCATTCTTACTTCCCCCTATTTGATGATATTTGCCTCCTAATAAGCTTGAAGCAAGTCCTCGCAGGATCCATATACTAAACGAGACAAGAACTTTACCCAAACACCCTTCTAACCCCCTTCCAGGTAGTTAACGCGCTTTATATAGACCGTAAAGACAGGAATGAGTGAATCAATGAAACATGAAGAAATGTTTAACCAAAGTTTACCTTCAATATAAAAAAACTAGTTATTAAATTCATTAATACATACCCAGTTAAAAAGTTGCCAAAGATTGGAAATCAAAAGTAATGCATAAAAGATTTGTCTTCACCAAGTGATATAAGAGATTTAGCCAATCATTGCCTTTGTTTGACAAGAACTCTTACAATTAACCTTGGATCCCGAGACTACTACACACTCTAAAGATGAAATGTGGATGATGGTGGCGTGGGTGGGTGTGGGTGTTGGTGTTGTAACGGTGGTGGACTGATGACAAGTGTGAGAAAAGTGGTTTGCCAAGGAAGGCCTTTCTCTTGAACCAAACACCTCTATTTATAGCTGGAAACAGAGGGCAGAAACGGCCCCGTGCTCACCATCACAACCCCGTGGTCATCTTTTTTACTTCCTTCATTAACTGCAGATGTCAAGTCTTGTACTCACACGCCCCGTGGTGTCATGGCACGGCCTCGTGGTTAGTGTACTTGTTGTACTATCGCAGATTCTGCGAATCTTATGGTTGACCATGACCCGTGTTGGGTTAGCACAGCCCCGTGTTGGTTTGTCTGTTGCTATTGTCTTTATCTACAGAGAATCTTGACTAGACACGGTCCCGTGCCTATGCTTCTGTTGTTGTTATTATTGTTGTTTTAGATGTGGATGAGGATTCAACAGGTCGTGTCAATCTTTCTTCTTTATATTTGTGTTGGTTTCTGCTGGTAATTTGTTCCTATTATTCGTTTAAGCTTTTTTTTATCCTGTAATTTAAAAGTAAACAAAGAAACATGCTTATTCCAACATTAGTACTGAAAAAAGGTTGATTTTATGCCTTGTTTGATGTAATTTATATGTTACGTTTTGCGCACATCAAAGACACTATTAATAAAACTCTAGAACCATTGATCTGATAAAAAGGTTCTTCCTGAATTTCAACTTCCTGACTTGTAGCCTTTCTATTCTTGGCGTTTTTTGCCCCTTTCAGTATGCACCTTTAAATTCACTTTTAGCCATTCCTTGCCTATAATAGGAGATAAGAAAAAAATGGCGTTTTAGAGGTATCTCGCGCTTTCATGCACTTCAATACTTATTATACATTATGGCGTTCAAAATTTGTACAATACATCATAACATTAGTTGGCCTTCACAATTTTTAATCATATTTCAAAGTTATATACATATGGCGTTTAGAAGGTCCATACTTGGCGTTTTCATAACACATTTGGCCTTCAAACCTTTACAATACATAAGGTCCATAGCTGGTGTTTCTATAACACATTTGGAATTCAAGATTTATACAATACATCACAACATTAGTTGGCCTTCATAGTTTAAAGATATTCCAAAGTTATATTTTATATGGCGTTTACAAATCCAAACTCAAAGTATACATGTACAACGTTCATCGAAATCATAAACTCGCAATTTCAACATTTAGATCACATAAAATGTAACGATTATAACCTTGTTTTGATGCTCTCTTCTTCATTTCTTTAGTCATATCTGTACATAAATCACTGAAATCAAAACGCCAATAACATCAAATAACTTTGAAGACCACACGACATTTAACTCACATTGATTTTTCTACTCTTGGATCGTGATTGATCTTCAGACGCGATAACATATCTAGGGTTTTCGTGTTTTCCGTAGAATTTGGGGAGGTTTTGTGTGAAGTTATAAGTTTCGGTGTTGTTTGAATTCTTTATTTAGAGGCACAATTACCTTTTTCCTCTTAATGAACCCCACACCATGATGTAAGTGATTAATATTTACATAAACACCACCGCTTTGTTTTAGTCCATATATTCTTTTGATCCAATGGATGGGAACCGTTCTCACCGTTTTTACACTTTAGGACGTTTTCTCCAATTTCTGACCCTATATATGTGTAGGATCAAATAAAAAGTTAATTTTTGCTTAATTAGGATAAGAAGTGATCTTAACCACTCATTTTTAAATCAATGGCTAAGAGAAATGTAGGAAAAAAGAAGGGTTTAAGGGTATTTTAGGAATAACTTATTTATTGACTTTCTCTCTCCATATGCAAGGCACATGTACATTCTCCTCAATTTTTTAAACATTCATAAGTTTTAATACGACATATTTTTTTTTAAAAATGGCATCATAAAATCGAGTATCTTTAGTTTGAGTACCTTATAAGAAGTATCACATGTCATTTTCCCAATCATTCCTAGGATACATCCATTAGTATGGAACATTTTCTTTTCCAAGTGAAATCCCCTAGTATATGAAAGAGTGAAAAAGTGCTTTCGTTGTTGTGGAATCGGCAAAACCCACATTTTAGTGAATCATTTCTTTATATTATGATATATATATATATATATATATATATATATGTATGTATATATATATATGTATGTATATATATACATACATATATATATATATATATATGGTGAGGTTCTAGAGTGAACACTAGTGTATTTGTAAACTGAGTGAACAAATCCTAGCCATTAATTTACATTATCAAATCGTAAAATAAACTAGTGTAGTTTTATCATCAAATCATGACCATTGATTTACACTTGTGTATTGATAATCAAAAGCTATGATTAGTTCACTAGTGTTCACAATCAAAGGGGTTGTTCATATATGAACCTACATTATATATATAGGAGAAGGATCCATTAGGAAACACCCTTTATTGCGAGAACCACGAGAAGCAATGTGAACACAACCAAAAATACCTAAAAAAAATCTAATACAACACAATTTTTTAATATTTTTTATAGAAAAATCCGTACTTTTCGTCATCATATTTTTTTTGATGACGAAAAGTAGCGATTTTTTTATAAAAATATTAAAAAATAAATAAAAATTTTGTGTGTTTTTTAGAGTTTTTTTAGGTTTTTGATGGGTGTAACTTTATGGTTTAGTTTTTAGCATTTAGCTTAGGTAGGGGGAGGGAGGTTAGGTTTTTTAGGTTTTTGGGGGTGGTGGTGGTGTGTGTGTGTGTGTGTGGTGGGGGGGGGGGGGGGGGGGGTTAGGTTCTTTTTAGGTTTTGGGTGGTGGTGTAGTGGGTTTATTTTGTGGTGTTTACATTGTTTTTCTCGATTCTCGCAATAAAGGTGGTTATCGCATGAGCCCTACCCTATATATAAAAAAGTAGAGAATCGGGAACACTTTTAAAAATTTAACTTAACATATTAAAAGTCAAATTTTAAATTTTTTTTCAGCGCTTCTCCTTATAAATACTTGTAAAAGCATTTTTAATATAAAAACTAAATATATAAAAAACAATTAAAAAAAGGATAATTTTTTACAAAAATTATTTTTTTTATTTCATATAGTTTCTACCCATTTTTTATAAAGAAAAGCACTGAATAAAATTTTAAAAAAATGATTTTTAACATGATAAGTTAATTTATAAGATATATATATTTTTAACTGTTTTTTTATACATTTTTTTTTATATTTTTAGTTTTCATTAAAAATGTTTCTACATGTATTTATAAGAAAAAGCGTCGAAAAAAATTTAGTAAAAATAATTTTTAACATGTTAAGTATAATTTTTAAGATTGTTTCACGGTTCACCACCTTTTTAGTGTTCCCCAATGAACCCTCTCTGATATATATATATATATATATATATATATATATATATATATATATATATATATATATATATATATATATGAAAGGTTTAAATACAAAGGGCTATTAACATGCAACAGTACGCGGCAACCAAATAACATGCGTAATTATCCAGATAATGTGCGTAATAGGGTTTAACCCAACCCATACGTAATGCATTAAATACAAAATAATTTAAACCAGCTCCTTTAAGTTGATTGATTTAAAACCTTTAACATACCAATCGCGTATAGCTTATATATGACTCAAACCTATGAACAAGTTATACCGAACTATGGTTGCAAAAGTCGTTATGCGCTCGCTAGTCGGATTCGAGAGTACTCGGGAAATACTCGGCCTAGGCGGAGATTACTCTGAGGAGTAATTTGCCTAGGTGAACAATACTCGGAACTCGACAGCTTACCTTGTAGCGAGTACTTAGAGCCTAGACGGGACTTTTACAATCATGTATCGAACTGGACAAACCGAGTGAAAAGACACTTGCTGACCATGGAGTCTGGACTTTGGAGGCTACCCAACAAATTTGGGCCAGTGTCAGGCCCGAGACCATAGAAGTTACAATAAGTGCTGTTGCATGCATCGAATAAAATGAAATGAACAAATCAAACACTATTCATGTAACCTTACCTCATGAGAAATGAATGTTTACTTAATTATAGTTACTAAAATCATTAGTATATTTTATAAGTTTAAAAACAAAAAACATAAAAAATTAGCAAAGATAACTAATAAAAACAAGTTTTTTTTATTGAATATCATAAATATTTGATATAATATTTTCGGTGAAAAAACACATTTATTTTACTTCTCTCCTAGATTTCGATATTACATCAAGTTGTTTCATGCTCTTCATGAGTTTTTTTATCCACTTGCGTTTTCTCGAAACCATTTCATGTGTTCATCTTCGTTTTACCATTGTCACACAAGGCGGTATTCATCGGAAGCCTTTCTCGTTTTCCACAACGATCATCATTCATCAACATCCAATCAAGGTAAGTAAAGTAACGGTTTTCCTTTGTGGCGTTTGCCCATTTTTCGTGGTCTGAGTTGGGCATTCAAGCCATTTAGTCATGCTTGCTATCAATGGGTTTAGTTTTCTTGCTCAAGTTGGAGTGTACAGGAGTGTTAATCACGGAAGTATGCTTTAATCATGGTTTAAGATTGATCTCTTTTATAAAAAGTGGTCTGAAGTAGTTAAAACCATTTCTAACTCAAGACTAATTTACCCTATATTTCGATATGGTGCTCATTATTTTGTTTCACGTCGATTAAACTGAACCGAATTACATGTTCGTTTTTCAGTCGAAACCAAATTTGGTAAGTTCGGTTTGGCGGTTTTAGAAATGTGAATCCGGTTCGACACCGAACAAAATTGAATATCAGCTAGTGGTTTTTAAAGTTTTGTAATTTACCCCAATTCAGTTTCAATTTTAGCCATATTTTGCGGGTCTTAATTTAATAACAAACAATGATAATTGGTAAAATATGAACATAAAAAAAATAAAAAAATTTCGCGGAATGAACTTGAATTCAGTCTTGGTTTGGTTTTCACCTAAATTTTGAACTTCTTTAAGCTGGTTAGGTGCAACTTTTGGTTTCGAGAAAAAAAAATCAACAGAATAAACCGAAAACCAAATCAATTAGCATCCTTACATCTAAAACATAAATGATAAAAAAACATTATCATTCGAAATAACACACCAGGAATGCCACATCAGCTTCTTAAGTATCACTATAGTATTCGAAATAGTTAATTAAGTACATTTATCCGTACAATTGTCCACACACTATTTAGTTGATTTCTACTTTCTAAAGTTATATATCATAAATAATCTTTTACATATCATAAGTAATCTTTTTATTATAGTAAGTTATCTATTTTGAAATACTAAACAATAAATATACGAATTATATTTAAATGCTACCTGATACGAAATGTAATAAAGTCGATAAAAATATAATTATGCCTCAACAACTTTACATACTTTAAAACATGATAAATTCGGTAACTAAAGTCACATAATCAAATGCCATTGAAAACTCAATAAAATACAATAAATAAATCAATAGAAATCTATAGTCTATAAATAGATAGTGGGAAGTTATAATATTAGCATTTGTTGCAGCAATCGAAAATAAAAACCCAATTACATATAAATAAAGATATGTACATAAGGATATTGACATATCGCTGGGAAACACTAAAAACAAATAACAATTTTTTAAAATATACATTTTCGAAACAAACCTAGTTTATGGTGAATAGTAAATTTCGATATATGTAGGATAACAATAAGATAAATGTTGGATACACTTTGTTATGTGTAAGGTAAATTCCGATACGCTAAAGATAAATTTCGAGTAGAATAAAATGTTTTTTCACTAAATTTTGATATGTGTAGCATAAAAATAAGATAAATGTTGGATACATTTAGATATGTGTAAGATAAATTCGATAAGCTAAAGATAAATTTCAAGTAGGATAAAATGTTTTTCACTAATTAACTAGAGATATAATAATTAATTGGATGAGATAAACTATTTAGCGTTTAACCAATTTACCCTTTATTCTCTCTATTCTAATATTAAAGTATAGAGTTAAATGCCATTGTAGTCCATGTGGTTTGAGCCATTTTAGCAGTTTAGTCCAAACGTTTCATTTTTCGCCAGGTCCAAAAGGTTTCACTGTTGCCATTTTAGTACACTAGGTTAACTTCATCCATTTTTCTATTAACGAGAAAGACAATTCGGTCATTTATATTGTAATTCTGTTAACTAGAAAGGCAAATCGGCCATATAAAATGACCGAATTGCCTTTCCAGTTAACAGAAATAGTGGATGAAGTTAACCCAGTGGATTAAAATGGCAACGATGAAACATTTTTGGACCCACGGGCGAAAAATGAAACATTTGAACTAAATTGGCAAAATAGTCCAAACCATAGGGATTAAAATGGCATTGAACTCTAAAGTTTATTATCCAAAAGATCCTTCCCTACCCTCTTTCTCTTTCTCTCTCACACACACACATATATACACACACTATTTAAGGCTGGGTGGTGTGGATAAATCCTCTATGGGCTTTATCATGCCAACTTAGAGCCACGTAGGCGACGCCTCAACATAGAACTTTATTGTTAACTTACACTATGTGGAATAAAGTCTCTTTAACTATTTAAAAAAAGAAAAATAAGAAACTAAATTGAAAAGAATCTGATTATAGTTTGCTTGAACTGTGTTTGTTTTGAATTTGTTGGTCATTGTAGAAATTGATGGAATGTGTAGAGTTTCGGTCTGTTGTAGAACTTAAATTATGTCTGTAATAGTTCCAATCATGTTATAGTGCTTTTAGGGCTTTTTGAATCAAAACAAGTCGTCTGTGATGCCGTTAAGATCCATTGTGTTTCTGGTCTGCAATTTAATTCATCCACTACATGAATTGTAAGTGTAAACTAATTGTCACTACCGTTGCATTTTTTTTAATTTACCGTCTACTTCACTTCATTAATTATTGATTGTTTGATGTAATTTTCACTCGATGTTCCCTATATGTAAGCTACTTCTATGGCTTTTCTTTCCACTAAATGTTATTTGTCACACCCCGACCTGCAGCGGAATAAGAGTCGGGGCATAATTGAGTTATCACCAAAGCTCATGATATTTACTAATATGTTTCATATTTATTAAAGTCAAAATTACATCCTCAATATTCCAAACATGTTCATACAAATACAAAGAAAGATAATCAACTAAACAATCCAAAGTCTAAACCAGTTTATTCTTCTAAGTCATCCTATGTGTTTCTTGTTGCAGCTGGATCACCTGTATCATATGTAAAAATGGGGGTTTTTGGGTCAACATAAGTTGGTGAGTGAACCTTGTTAGAAAAACATTTATTATTGATTTCTTGTTATCTTTATCATGAAAAATTGTGCAACAATCATATGTAAGCAAACGTAATTAAATCATACAATAACCATAACAACAACGAACAATAACGTACAATAACAAACCAACTTGTATGAATATATAACATGAATGAAACTGTATATGTTGGCAACGTCACGTTCACGCTCATAATGTAATGGGGAACGGACGGCCTATGATAAATGTCTGTGCGATCAAGGCTCAATCAAACGGAGCCGATCGTATGTTGGCAACGCCTGGTTCACGCTCATAATGTAATGGGGAACAGCTCAACGCTCATAATGTAATGGGGAGCGGCGGCCTATGATAATGTACGTACTGAAAATGATAATTTAATCAAACCAATAACCACACAAAACAGTTGAAACATGTTGAATACACATTTGATCATGGATATGATGGATGCACAATGGTTTAAATATAATAAATGATAAGACACATGATACACCCAAAAAACGTGATTAAAACGGGGAATTTGTAGATATTCACTCACATTGGGTGCGTTCGGTTAAAGGTGATAAAATGCGCACGAGTTTAGAGGATTGATCGACGGGAATTAACTAACCTAGATAATAACAAAAGGTATGGTAAATGGGTGGATTTTATTAATAATTTTAATAGGATTTTTAGATATATTTTTGTGAGTTTAAGGCTATTTTCTATCTTTAAAACCATTATTTTTAAGTATTTTAATAGATTTTTAAATTAAATAAATAAATAAAAATATAAAAAATGTTGACTTTTGCGTTGACCATTGACCGTTGACCGTGACTGTTGACCGTTTGACCGGTTCGCTAGTGTGCATATGTGCGCCGGGTAAGGCTCGAACCCGAGACCTCCCGTACGCGTGCACGCAGCTCTACCAACTGAGCTACGTGTCTAACACGAAATAATTCTGTTTTTAATTATATTTATATACTGTTTTAGTTTATTCAAAATTCCTCTATTTTCAAAAATGATTTTAATCATCGAACCGGCGTGTGTAACAGGTCTCGAACCCGGGACCTGTGGGTTAGTGTTGCACACAGTCCACCGCTGGACTGTGTGTCTAACCTGGTTAATATATCGATTTTTATTATACTTAACATCTTCCTTGAATTAATCCGGTTCAGTTAAAAAAAGAAACTTCTTTATTTCAGCTAATGAGTTTGTGTCAAGGATCGAACTCGCGGCGTGTGATTAATGTGTGCACACAGTCCACCGCTGGACTGTGTGTCTAACCCGAGTTATAATCCAAATTATATTAAACTTATATACAAACTAACTTCGTCTTCTTCGTTACAATATCATAGACAACGATTACCCTACTGTTTCTTGTTTAATTCGATTGACAAACATTCAAATGATTAAAATGAAATGGCAGGGAAGATTTTGGAAGTAAACATACCGGAGAAATGATCTTTCTCAGAGTTCCGGCGAAGTCGTTGGCTCTGTTTTTACGGGCTTCGTCTGAAAGGACCAATTAACAGTTTTGATTAGCTAGATGTAGAATTGAAGTACTGAACAAGAGTTACCAGAAGGTTTAAAAGGCTATACCATTTCACAGCGAAAATTGGGAATTTTCAGAAGTTTTCCGGCGAGAGTTAGTTATCCGATATCGTCGTCTGAAACTGATTCTGATTGAAAGGTTTGAGTTAGCAAAAGCTTAACAACTGATAGAAGATGGAAGAATTGAGAAACTTACTGTTTTGATGGAAAACACGGTTTTCCGGCGAAAGTCCGGCGAGTTCAAAAAGCTTTTCCGACGAACTGAAAGTAGAGCGAACTGAAATGCGCACGAGTTTAGAGGATTGATCGACGAGAATTAACTAACCTAAATAATAACGAAAGGTATGGTAAATGAGTGGATTTTATTAATAATTTTAATAGGATTTTTAGATATATTTTTGTGAGTTTAAGGCTATTTTCTATCTTTAAAAACATTATTTTTAAGTCTTTTAATTGATTTTTAAATTAAATAAATAAATAAAAATATAACAAATGTTGACTTTTGCGTTGACCATTGACCGTTGACCGGACTGTTGACTGTTTGACCGGTTCGTTAGTGTGCATATGTGCGCCGGGTAAGGCTCGAACCTGAGACCTCCCGTACGCGTGCACGCAGCTCTACCAACTGAGCTACGTGTCTAACCCGAAATAATTCTGTTTTTAATTATATTTATATACTGTTTTAGTTTATTCAAAATTCCTTTATTTTCAAAAATGATTTTAATCATCGAACCGGGTGTGTAACAGGTCTCGAACCCGGGACCTGTGGGTTAGTGTTGCACACAGTCCACCGCTGGACTGTGTGTCTAACCTGGTTAATATATCGATTTTTATTATACTTAACATCTTCCTTGAATTAATCCGGTTCAGTTAAAAAAAGAAACTTCTTTATTTCAGCTAATGAGTTTGTGTCAAGGATTGAACTCGCGACGTGTGATTAATGTGTGCACACAGTCCACCGCTGGACTGTGTGTCTAACCCGAGTTATAATCCAAATTATATTAAACTTATATACAAACTAACTTCGTCTTCTTCGTTACAATATCACAGACAACGATTACCCTACTGTTTCTTGTTTAATTCGATTGACAAACATTCAAATGATTAAAATGAAATGGCAGGGAAGATTTTGGAAGTAAACATACCGAGAAATGATCTTTCTCAGAGTTCCGGCGAAGTCGTTGGCTCTGTTTTTATGGGCTTCGTCTGAACGGACCAATTAACAGTTTTGATTAGCTAGATGTAGAATTGAAGTACTGAACAAGAGTTACCAGAAGGTTTAAAAGGCTATACCGTTTCACAGCGAAAATTGGGAATTTTCAGAAGTTTTCCGGCGAGAGTTAATTATCCGATATCGTCGTCTGAAACTGATTCTGATTGAAAGGTTTGAGTTAGCAAAAGCTTAACAACTGATAGAAGATGGAAGAATTGAGAAACTTACTGTTTTGATGGAAAACACGGTTTTCCGGCGAAAGTCCGGCGAGTTCAAAAAGCTTTTCCGACGAACTGAAAGTAGAGCGAAAGTGAGATTGGAGGTTCTATGGGTGATTTTGAGTCGCGAGAGGATGTTATTGTTGGAGTAATTCAGGAAATGAAGATTTTCGGTTATTAAAACCGATCATCACATAAATTCAAGCCCATTCAAGACTGAATTGATTGAAAGTGTCAGTTTATCGGTTATAAACAGAATTCCGCGATCACTCAAACGTCTTGGACGTTTGGGAGCCGATTACGGTTTCAGTTGGCGTAAACAGGTTGATTCCTGAGTGAAGTTATGTTTCATTTGCTTCCTACATTTCACAAAAGCAACTAGTGGCGGAGTGGTTATAACTGCGCGAGTTAAGTTGTTGACTCACCCGGCTGACCTGGGTTCGAATCCCGGCATCCGGTTTTCTTTTTTATTTATTTTATTTTCACTTTTTATTAATTGAACTTTTTTAAATTCTAATTTATTTATAAATTTTGCATCGTTTAAAATTAAAATAACCATAAATACGCAACGAAACATTTATAACTTGATATTCGATTACAAACGAAGCGGGTTTGGAAAACCCGTTTTTGACAAATGTTACAGTATCCCCTACTTTTGGAAATTTCGTCCCGAAATTTAAGTAGTAGTAGTAGTAGGAAAAAGATGCGGGTATTTTTCGCGCATTGAGTCTTCATTTTCCCAAGTAAACTCAGGCCCCCGTTTCGACTCCCAGCGTACCCTAACAATTGGAATACGACTCCGTCTTAAACGTTTTTCTCCGAAGTCCATAATCTCTACTGGTCTTTCAATAAAATGTATAGATTCATCAATCTGAATATCTTCCAGAGGAATATGGAGGTTCTCATCAGCGAGGCACTTCTTCAAGTTTGATACGTGGAATGTGGTGTGAATTCTGTTGAGTTCTTCTGGTAGATCAAGCTTGTATGCTACAGGTCCTACTCTTTCGAGTATCTTGAAAGGTCCTACGTAGCGTGGTGCTAGCTTGCCTTTCTGGCCAAAACGAACTACTCCCTTCCACGGTGATACTTTTAAAAGTACATGATCACCAATGTTAAACTCCAAAGGCTTTCGTCGTTTATCTGCATAACTCTTTTGACGACTTTGAGCCGCTAGAAGATTGTTTCGAATTTGATGGATCTTGTCTGTGGTTTCTTGAATCAATTCCGGACCGGTGATTTGAGCTTCCCCAATTTCGTGCCAACATACTGGAGATCGGCACTTACGACCATTAAAGCTTCGAAAGGTGCCATGCCGATACTAGAATGATAGCTGTTGTTGTACGAAAATTCAACTAATGGTAGATGAGCGTCCCAATTTCCCTTGAAGTCTATGACACATGCTCGAAGCATATCTTCAAGAGTTTGAATGGTGCGTTCAGATTGTCCATCAGTTTGAGGATGATAAGCGGTACTGAGGTCTAATCGTGTACCCAAAGCGGCTTGTACGGCTTGCCATGTTCGTGAAGTGAAACGACCATCACGATCTGAAATAATGCTTAACGGTACACCATGTCGGCTTACGATTTCGCTGATGTAGATACGAGCTAGCTTCTCGTAAATCTTCGCGGATTGGAATAAAGTGAGCTGATTTTGTAAGACGATCAATGATTACCCATATAGTGTCATACCCACCAGAAGTGCGAGGTAACCCGGTAATGAAGTCCATGGTTATGTTTTCCCACTTCCATACAGGTATTTCAGGTTGGACCAGAAGTCCTGAGGGTCTTTGATGTTCAGCTTTCACCTTGGAACATGTAAGGCACTTGGAAACAAAAACAGCAATATCCTTTTTCATTCCAGGCCACCAGTAGGTGTATCGAAGGTCTTGATACATCTTGTCGGCTCTTGGGTGTATAGAGTATCGTGTTTTGTGTGCCTCATTCATAAGGAATTCACGAAGGTTGTTGTGGTCAGGAATCTATATGCGATCTAGATAGTACAAAATACCGTCAGATTTAGTTTCCATTTTAAGTTCAGCTCCACAGGACAGCTCCTTTCGTACGTCGTCTTCCGTTACTGAAACATGTTGGGCTTCTCGAATTTGATCTTTGATGTCGGTTATGATTTGCGAACATAGAAGACGAATGGAGTTCGCATAACCTTTTCGACTGAGTGCATCGGCCACCACATTTGTCTTGCCAGGGTGATACCGAATTTCACAGTCGTAGTCATTAAGAAGTTCGACCCATCTTCGTTGCCTCATGTTTAACTCCTTTTGGTTGAAGATATGTTGAAGACTCTTGTGGTCAGTGTATATTTCACACTTAGTACCGGTAGAGATAATGTCTCCATATCTTAAGAGCAAACACAACGGCTCCAAGTTCTAGGTCGTGGGTGGTGTAGTTCTTCTCATGAGTTTTGAGTTGTCTAGAAGCATAAGCTATCACCTTTCCTCTTTGCATGAGAACACAGCCTAGTCCTTGCCCTGACGCGTCGCAATAAACCACGAAGTCATCACAACCTTCAGGAAGAGTGAGGATAGGTGCATTACAGAGTTTTTGTTTAAGGGTCTGGAAGGCTTCTTCTTGTTTGGGTCCCCAAATGAAGGGTTTCCCTTTATGAGTTAAAGCCGTGAGTGGTACAGCAATGCGGGAGAAATTTGAAATGAAACGGCGATAATAACCAGCTAAACCAAGGAATGATCTTACTTCGGTTGGTGTACGTGGCGCTTGCCATTCTTGTACTGCTTTGATCTTTGAGGGGTCGACATGTATTCCCTTGTCATTGACGACATGTCCAAGGAATTGTACCTCTTTTAACCAGAATTCGCATTTGGAGAATTTGGCGTAGAGCTTTTCATTCTCTAAGAGTGTAAGGATGAGTCGAAGGTGCCGTTCATGATCAGACTTAGACTTTGAGTAAATGAGAATGTCGTCGATGAAGACTATAACAAAGCGATCGAGATAGGGTTTGCAGACTCTGTTCATTAGATCCATGAAGACAGCTGGAGCGTTGGTTAAACCAAATGGCATGACCATGAATTCATAATGACCATAACGAGTTCGGAAGGCGGTCTTTGGGACGTCTTCTTCATTTACTCTGAGTTGATGATAACCAGAACGAAGGTCGATTTTTGAAAAACAGCTGGCGCCTTGAAGTTGGTCAAGAAGATCATCAATGCAAGGTAATGGATAGCGGTTCTTGACCGTTAACTTGTTGAGTTCTCTGTAGTCAATGCACATGCGAAACGTTCCATCTTTCTTCTTCACAAAAAGGACAGGTGCACCCCAAGGCGAGGAGCTAGGACGTATGAATCCTTTGTCAGTCAACTCTTGCAATTGACTGGCTAGCTCTTGCATTTCTGAGGGGGCTAACCTATAAGGAGACTTTGCAACTGGTGTAGCACCAGGTATAAGATCACTGCGGAATTCGACTTCTCTCACGGGAGGAAGTCCTGAGATGTCGTCAGGAAAAACTTGCGGAAAATCTTTTACTATTGGGATGTCTTCAAGTTTCTTCTCCTTGGTTCCCTTTTTGACGACATGAGTTAAAAATGCGACATAATTCTTGCGGAGATATTTTCGAGCTTGAAGACAGGACATTAATCTGAGCCCTTTCGATGGGGTTTCTCCAAAGATTCGTAGAGTCTGACCGTTTGTAAGAGGAATGCGTATAAACTTTTCGCGGCATACAACTTCAGCCTGATGTTGGCTGAGCCAGTCCATACCAATTATAATGTCAAAGCTTCCCAACTTCATAGGAATGAGGTCAACTGGAAAATCGTGATCGTTTAAGGTGAGAGTACAATTGCGTATAAAGAGTTTAATGAGACCGGTTTTCCGTCAGCAACTTCTACTGTTATGGATTCCATGAGCTTATCACGAACTTGGTTGAGGATGGGTTCAAACTCTAAGGACACAAAACTTTTATCCGCGCCAGTATCAAACAACATGGATGCATAACTACCATTGATAAGAAATGTACCATTAACCACATTGCTATCAGCTCTAGCCTGATTAGCGTTGATGTTGAAAGCTCTTCCTCTTGCAGGTGGAGGAGCTTGGTTAGCCTGATTCACCGGATTTGCTTGGGCTTGAGCATGTATAATGTTCACCAAACGTGGACAAGTGTTTCTAAAGTGGCTTGGGTCTCCACAATTGTAGCAAGCCCGCATAGGTTGCACCATGGGGTAGTTGGGTTGGTAGTAGGATTGGGCTAAATGCTGGGTAGGTGGTAGTAGTAGAGGTTGTTGGGCTTGACCCATTATTTGATGGTGGGTTTGGGTTGAGGGCTGGTGGCGGTTCGTTCGCTGAGGTATGCGACAGGTTTGAACGGTGTGACCTGCGCGACCAGAGCTGGTACAATGTTGGCATGGATGATCAGGAAAGTGATGGTATTGGCAAAGGTTGCATTTTGGGTAAGGGCCGGAGTATGACCTTTTATATGGTGCAGGTGAGGGGGCAACTTGGGTAATGGGTGCAGCAGGGATAGGGAAATTTGTTTTTGTAACAGCGAAGTTTCTGGTGTTTTGTTTCCTCTTGTTAGCAAACTTAGAGGAGGAGGTGGAATGGTTTGAAGTTTGGCCCTCAACGGGTGCTTTCTTTTTCTCATCTTTAAATTTACCGTTGCGAATTCGATTCTCGGTAAGCTCAGTAGCTAGTTCCATAGCAGCTTCAAGTGTTGCTGGCGAAGTGCTGAGAACTGAGTCTTGAATTTTCGAGGGAAGGCCTTGAATATAGTGATCGACTAAGCGGTAAACTGGGGTGAATAAGTTAGGGACCATTTGGTTCAACTCTAAAAACCTCTTGTTGTAGGAAGTATGATCTCCCTCCTTTTGCTTCAACGAGTGAAATTCATCCTCTAACTTTTTAATCTCACTTCTAGGACAGAATCGTCTCGTCATGATTTCCCTTAACTCCTCCCACGTTAAGGCCATTGCATCTTCGATTCCTCTCTTACCCTTTTCAGTATTCCACCAGGTAAGAGCTACCCCAAATAGTCTCCCGGTTGCGTATCGTACCTTGCGATCCTCGGGACAATCGCAGTTGAGGAAGGTGTTTTCCATTTCCTCAAACTAGTGGAGGAGAGCAGTGACACCTTCGGTCCCTTCAAATTTCGGAGGATCGCAAGACTTGAAATGTTTATATGAGCACTTTTTGGTAGGAGGGTTGCCGATGTTCTGGTCTTCTTGCTGGGGAGGATTGGTGGGATTTGTGGCGAGAGCTTGTTGTACTTGAACCACAATGTCAGGAAGCACCGCGGACATTTGTTTTGCGATTTGAGTGGCCAAGCGTTCGTGTGACCTTCCTGATCTTCTACCACCTCGTTGTTGCCTAGCCGACATCTACAGGAACATATATAAGAAGATTGTGAGTTTATGGAGTCTTTTTAGGTGTCACGTGTCTTAAAAAAAATAACATAAACATCAAGAATGCAACTACATCCATAGGATGTCTTGGGTTTGCTCATGTTGGGCCTCAAATGTCCCCCATACCTTCACCTGTATAGTCATGTGGGCCCCCATGACTATTGGCTTGGTAGGATTCACATTAGTATTGGCGGTTTAACACTCGCATCACCCGAATGAAAACCATGAAATATGTTTACGAGATGTATGGTCGGAAGGTGTCCAGGTGTAGACACAATGACAACTCAAAGTGGGGTTAGCTCACACGACGTTTGGTATAGCATGCTTTGGTCTAATAGGTCCTTCGTACTCTCATCGTTGGTCCCCAGGTAGGCAAACTGGTCCTTTATTTTGGATTTATACGAATGCCAAGCCTAGACAGGACGTTCCGACTACCGGTACTTGTACCCTTCCAGTTACTACATGCCCGTCATGAGAACTCACTTTAATGTGATTTGAAAATACAAAAATCATTGCAAAAACAATCATGAAAATGATGTGGTGTGTGCTCTCATGGATATGATATGTTATGAGAATATGATTCATGATAGGCATTATATAATAATATGTACTTATGAACATGCTTGCATAACATTGAATGTAACATTAAACATAAAACATATAAACATCATGAATTTTGCATGTAACACACAATTTTTTTTTTTAAATTCTATTCAACTATAGTATAGGCTCTAAGGGTCTAATAACCTATCCTATATCCCTATAGTCATGGCTCTGATACCAATCTGTCACACCCCGACCCGCAGCGGAATAACAGTCGGGGCATAATTGGGTTATCACCAAAGCTCATGATATTTACTAATATGTTTCATATTTATTAAAGTCAAAATTACATCCTCAATATTCCAAACATGTTCATACAAATACAAAGAAAAATAATCAACTAAACAATCCAAAGTCTAAACCAGTTTATTCTTCTAAGCCATCCTATGTGTTTCTTGCTGCAGCTGGATCACCTGTATCATGTGTAAAAAATGGGGGTTTTTGGGTCAACATAAGTTGGCGAGTGAACCTTGTTAGAAAAACATTTATTATTGATTTCTTGTTATCTTTATCATGAAAAATTGTGCAACAATCATATGTAAGCAAACGTAATTAAATCATACAATAACCATAACAACAACGAACAATAAAGTACAATAACAAACCAACTTGTACGAATATATAACATGAATGAAACTGTATATGTTGGCAACGTCACGTTCACGCTCATAATGTAATAGGGAACGGACGACCTATGATAAATGTCCGTGCGATCAAGGCTCAATCAAACGGAGCCGATCGTATGTTGGCAACGCCTGGTTCACGCTCATAATGTAATGGGGAACAGCTCAACGCTCATAATGTAATGGGGAGCGGCGGCCTATGATAATGTACGTACTGAAAATGATAATTTAATCTAAACAATAACCACACAAAACAGTTGATACATGTTGAATACACATTTGTTCATAGATATGATGGATGCACAAAGGTTTAAATATAATAAATGATAAGACACATGATACACCCCAAAAACGTGATTAAAACGTGGAATTTGTAGAGATTCACTCACATTGGGTGCGTTCGGTTGAAGGTGATGAAATGCGCACGAGTTTAGAGGATTGATCGACGAGAATTAACTAACCTAAATAATAACGAAAGGTATGGTAAATGAGTGGATTTTACTAATAATTTTAACAGGATTTTTAGATATATTTTTGTGAGTTTAAGGCTATTTTCTATCTTTAAAAACATTATTTTTAAGTATTTTTAATTGATTTTTAAATTAAATAAATAAATAAAAATATAAAAAAATGTTGACTTTTGCGTTGACCCTTGACCGTTGACCGTGACTGTTGACTGTTTGACCGGTTCGCTAGTGTGCATATGTGCGCCGGGTAAGGCTCGAACCCGAGACCTCCCGTACGCGTGCACGCAGCTCTACCAACTGAGCTATGTGTCTAACCCGAAATAATTCTTTTTTTAATTATATTTATATACTGTTTTAGTTTATTCAAAATTCCTTTATTTTCAAAAAGGATTTTAATCATCGAACCGGCGTGTGTAACAGGTCTCGAACCCGGGACCTGTGGGTTAGTGTTGCACACAGTCCATCGCTGGACTGTGTGTCTAACCTGGTTAATATATCGATTTTTATTATACTTAACATCTTCCTTGAATTAATCCGGTTCAGTTAAAAAAAGAAACTTCTTTATTTCAGCTAATGACTTTGTGTCAAGGATCGAACTCGCGGCGTGTGATTAATGTGTGCACACAGTCCACCGCTGGACTGTGTGTCTAACCCGAGTTATAATCCAAATTATATTAAACTTATATACAAACTAACTTCGTCTTCTTCGTTACAATATCACAGACAACGATTACCCTACTGTTTCTTGTTTAATTCGATTGACAAACATTCAAATGATTAAAATGAAATGGCAGGGAAGATTTTGGAAGTAAACATACCGGAGAAATGATCTTTCTCAGAGTTCCGGCGAAGTCGTCGGCTCTGTTTTTATGGGCTTCGTCTGAACGGACCAATTAACAGTTTTGATTAGCTAGATGTAGAATTGAAGTACTGAACAAGAGTTACCAGAAGGTTTAAAAGGCTATACCGTTTCATAGCGAAAATTGGGAATTTTCAGAAGTTTTCCGGCGAGAGTTAATTATCCGATATCGTCGTCTGAAACTGATTCTGATTGAAAGGTTTGAGTTAGCAAAAGCTTAACAACTGATAGAAGATGGAAGAATTGAGAAACTTACTGTTTTGATGGAAAACACGGTTTTCCGGCGAAAGTCCGGCGAGTTCAAAAAGCTTTTCCGACGAACTGAAAGTAGAGCGAAAGTGAGATTGGAGGTTCTGTGGGTGATTTTGAGTCGCGAGAGGATGTTATTGTTGGAGTAATTCAGGAAATGATGATTTTCGGTTATTAAAAACCGATCATCACATAAATTCAAGTCCATTCAAGACTGAATTGATTGAAAGTGTCGGTTTATCGGTTATAAACAGAATTCCGCGATCACTCAAACGTCTTGGACGTTTGGGAGCCGATTACGGTTTTAGTTGGCGTAAACAGGTTGATTCCTGAGTGAAGTTATGTTTTATTTGCTTCCTACATTTCACAAAAGCAACTAGTGGCGGAGTGGTTATAACTGCGCGAGTTAAGTTGTTGACTCACCCGGCTGACCTGGGTTCGAATCATGGCAAACCGGTTTTCTTTTTTATTTATTTTATTTTCACTTTTTATTAATTGAAGTTTTTAAATTCTAATTTGTTTATAAATTTTGCATCGTTTAAAATTAAAATAACCATAAATACGCAACGAAATATTTATAACTTGATATTCGATTACAAACGAAGCGGGTTTGGAAAACCCGTTTTTGACAAATGTTACATTATTTTCATCATTTTATTATTTTCTATATGTCAACATGAAAGATTTAGAATGCTTTTGCAATTTGTTGGTTTGGTTGAGAAGCATGCTAATTAAGTAGCAGATCTTGAAGTTTGGGACAATGGGAAGCCGCTTAAGCAACTCTTAAAGTAGAGCTTCCTGCTTGGAATGGGTAAACTTTTCTAATTAATATTCACACTTTGATTAATCTGATTTTTGCTACCTACTTTGACGTAATTGTCAATTTCATTTGAGAGCGATAACATTGTCATTACCAAATTGGTGGGAAGAAATTAATGAATCAAGGAACTGGAAAATTGGTGAATTCTTTATGATTAGCCTCGCTCTTCATGAAGCTCTCGGTACAGCAAAAGTGGATCAGTTTGGAAGAGAATCCAAACCATAATGGCTTTGCTTTTTACTGTTTCTTCCGTATAATCAATTCTTTGAGAATGGTCTTTTGTAATGATTAGTTTTTGAACCATTTTCATTGCTTGTTGTTGACTTTTTGCCACTACTTGAATGTTAGCACTTGAGTCAACAAATGTTTGATCATTTCCAGTTAGTTGATTATATCCATGAGGGTGCTTGATGAACCTATGTTTTTAGGCATTTTAACATGCTCTTCATACCTATAGGGCATTCTGTGACAAGGTGATTGTCCATACACTCTTGGATGTTTGTTTGATGGTGGGGCATTAATGACTTGAACTTCCCTTTGGATAGGGTTTTGGTTCAATGCCCTTGTAACTCGTGTTTGAACAAATTCAATTTTCTTACGAGTTGGTTGTGGTTTCCTTTTGAGAGGCCAACATCTTGACGGACCGATGTTCTATCTTTGACCTCATTTCTTCTGATGTTATAAGGTTTAAGATAGTAACATTTTCTGAGTCACATGGTTTCTTTTACCACAGATGGTGTACTCTTGCTTTGATTCACTAATACTATTTTCTCTGTTTATATCATATGCTTTTAAAAGAAAACAATCTTTAGTCACATGATTTGTTTCTTCACAAAGTTCACAAAGCTGATTTGTGATCTTATCTTTCTTATTACTTTTATCACTCGTTCTAGAAACAGACGTTTGATCATCTGTTTGAGAGTTAGTAATAGGAATGATTTTTGCCATGGGTTCTTTTAACCCATCAATGGTTGTAAAAATCCATTGGTTTAAATTCATATTTTTCTTTCTCAAAACTTGGTGATGGGTCTGATGGTTGTTCAAGGACAATATTTTTCCCATTTGGGTAAGTGATCTTAACTTCTTTACAAGATTAATTTGTTGGTATTAATTCAACCATTTAAGAGTCAATGTGATCCATTTCTTTGGAACATTTGTTATTGTAAGCCCCGACAATCCGGATCTAACACTGATATCACACAATCACCAAGGATGGGCGGAATCCAAACTTGGTGATCTTCAAGAAACCGAAAAGATGAAGAACAACACGAATCAACTTTAACACCTTGCACACGATTCTAGTACTTGAACAAGCAACAACGTCTAGTACAAGATGGAGGCTCTCTCTAGAGAAATCCCAAAAAGTCTTGACCCTAGAAATGAATAAGCTTAGCTTATATACCTAGGGTAAGGCATGCCCCTCATGGGCTTGCCTATGGGCTTGCCTTGCCCACATGGCCTATGACATGCCCAAATGACCTATAAAGGTCCAAACGTAATACAAATTAACCCAGTTAATCCCAGTTAACCACCATAGACTGTTGTGTATATTTGATGCTTCAGTCTCACACTTCTATGACCTAACAATCTTCCCCTAGACTGATGCATCAAATTGTCTTGATAGCATAAATTCAGCAACGTCTTCAACAGAGACTATGGTTGTCGCTATGCCGTAAGTGTTGTGGAAGTCAGTCTCATACTTCTTGGACCTCACACTTCAACGAACTCTCAGCACTGGGTCTCTTTCTTCTGCTCACGTGGTTAGCTTCATATCAGGATCTTGATCAGCTTTGCTTGAAACATCTTTGCAAAAAGAATGTGAGAGGAGGAACCTCAGCAACTCTTTTCTTGTTCAATATTTCTCTTTCAAGCAAGCAGGTTCTCATGTACTTCTTCAAATGTACTATCACTGTCAAATGATGACTGGCATCTGGTTCTTCTGACTTAGGTACACTTTGCTGTTGTGATGCTTCATGTTTTGTCGGCAAGTAACAACATCTCTGTTTCAGCAACCCCTGTTTCTTGATCTAAATCAAGATCTGCACAATTCTCAGAAATTTATAAGCAAACATTTTTATGCAACAGGGAGAGTACCGCATGAACACTTGGTACATCCAAGTACTTGTACTCGGATCGAAATTCAAATTTCTTTCATCATTTGCTTATTAGCCAAATCTTCAAGAGCGGTTAATAATTTTTAATAAAACAAATAAAGCACTCTATTTTTGGATTTTGGATTTTCTATTTTTAATTTTTTTTAAAATATAAGAATATAAACAGAAACACAAATAAACAAAGAAACTAACTCAACAGTTACAACTATACAATTGCAATGGGATCAAAATCGTTTTCAGGCGGACCAAGGGATACTTTTCAGCGTGAACTTGTTCAGACTGATCTAAGTGATTGCCAATATGTTTGTCCACTTAAACTTTAACGCTCAACTTTCATTTTTCAACTTCGTGATATGCTTAAGGTAGTATTATACTATAATATCCGTGCGTCCCATACCATGACATACCCCCGCGATCAAGGTAAGCACAACAATTCATTGTAGCAGATAAGTATACTAAGATCATCCTTTATCTTTTACAACGTCAGACTATAGGTGAACAGGTCAGTACTTTCGTACAACAGAGTGACCAATAGTATCTGACGAGGGTTAGGCAAATATCTTATCTGGTATGTTTGAATTCATGGAATTTTCTAATGATGAGATTTCCTTTCTTTTAAGGTTTTGGCCCTTCTATTTTGGCTCTTTTAAGGATATTCTGACTGTGCCTAGGTCTGCATATAATCTGGATGCAACAGAAGGGCAGCCAAGATATCCCCGGATGGCTCAACAACATAAAAACCCGAAACCTCAGACGTTGGCTATCTATCAACACAGGATTTAAGACCATAAAATCATACGCCGATGGTATGTTACCCACAAGATACATAGTTCATTATGTTTATATCACTTAGTATCTTTTAATCACTTTGAGCGTTAAGCCTACCGAGATATCACATTAGATCCCAGTCTTTTTAGCTACGACACCTTATGTGTGTCAGTCACACCCTTTATCACGAATATTTTTTTTAGTTTTTCAAATGTTTTTTGTATTTTTCTGTTTTTTTCAAACATTTTTTATATTTTTTTTATTTTCTCCCCCTCAAACAATACATATATATACATATATCGCTCTCTTCCCCCCTAAATTTGTGCATCATACTTTATGCACAAATTTACCTAATAGAGAAAACGTATGCACAAAGTTTTAAACGGAAGAAAACGAAAATATTTTTGTTGTTTTTGCTTAACCGTTCCGTCATTAGATTAAAAAAAACCAATCAATCTCAAAATAAAGCACGATATTTAAATTTGTACCTTTTCGCTGATCTTTTCTTACCTCATCTCCTCCAAAGGAAACATTGCACTCGTAAAAGATTTTAACCTTTTGCAATAGTGAGATGTTTTTCGATATGTCCCTAGAACAACCGCTATCAACATTTCAGAGATTGTCAACAGCTCCTCCTTGGTTGTTCCTGAAAAATAAGGAGATTAGTAAGACAGTGGAACCCAAACCATCGTGGTCCTGGGTTTCCCTGAAGCATCAAAATAAGACACTTCTTTTAGACACAAATCCCCTTTTGTTTCAAGGATTTGTGATGTTGCCACCGCCTTGGATTTGGGTTTCCAAATCTGCTTCGTTTTAACAAACGCGGTTGTTGCCTTTGATTGAGCAACTTTGGCTGTTTCAGGTTTAGTCATTTTAGAAGAAGATTTTTGTTTCTGAACAGCCTTGTGCTTGTTTTTGGCAACATTCCAATCCCCATCAGAATGGTTTAACCTTGGGATTCACATTCTTCATCGCCTTAAGGTGATGATACCTTCATCGACTTAGAATGATTGTTATCCTTAGGTGTATCCTTCTGACGTTGAACATGATACGGAACATGGGGACTATGTGTGCAGTTTCGAGCGATGTGACCAGGAATGCCGCAATTGAAGCACGTTTGTCTCTTCAAATGTAAAGCATTCTGATCAGCTTGATTTGCTCTTATAGGCCCTGAAGGATGAACTGATCCCTTCTGTGCTTGATTTCCTTGCACATTTCTTGCAGACAAAGATGAATTTGGATGTTTGTACTTGTCGTTTTCAAGGGCCTTCTTCTGTTATGGAGATTTCTTTGGATTCTTCTTCTTTTGTTTAGACTGCAAGTCTTGTTCAGAAATCTCCCCAACCTTTCCAAAAGCTTTGTTAGCACGGTCAAAAGCATATTTTTCACATTTTCCATTAAAGACCAGCTTAACAAAAGCATTTTTCACAACACTAGCCTTTTGAGGGCTATTGCTGCCCACTGATGATTTTGGAGAGTGTGATTGTCCTTGACGTTTGGACTTCTACTTTCTTTGTCTCCGATTTGCTCGTTTCTGCTCTTTTAACTTGCTCTGAACCTTTTCATCAGAAGCAGAAGGTTCAGATTTTTCAGTTTGCGCACTTGGAGCCTTGTTCACGTCAGCTCTCTCTTCATCACCTGACTCATTAGAAGAGTCAACAGCCCCAGATGGTTCCCATGTGCCTGACGAATAATCACTGGGTCTGCCGTACATCATATGTTGTGCTTTCTCAATATCTTCGTCGGTTTCAAGCACTGTCGTGTAGTTGTGATTGTACGATGGGGCAACCTGATTGAATCCCAAACCCTTCCCCTTGTTCGCCTTATATGCCAGCTGCACATTGCACACATCTTGAACAAGCTTGCTGTATGTATCAAACCTCTTTATATTAACTTCGTTTTGTTGATATTTTCCAGTAAGAAGTCCCAGCTCAACTCTTTCCAAGTCGATTCCATGGTTTTTGAATCTAATCTGGTTTTGTAATTATGGACCCAACATTTCTGTTGATTTACGTCCAGGTGGAGCTGAGCTATGTCTTTCTTTTGTGCTTCAACGTTTTCTATGAGTAACTTGTTACTTTCTCGAAGGCTGATGCACTGAGCCATTGCATTGTTGTATTCATCGGCCATTTTGGAATTAAGAGCCCTGAGTTGAGCAACCCTATTCCTGCAAGGTTCAGTGCATAAAAGAGAGTTGACTGTGTCAATGGGCGAGCTTGATTTGTCAGCATGAGTTTGGGCTTCAGGTCGAGTTTGGGGTGCTGGGCTGCTGATTGTTGCTTGCTACTTGCTGGGCTTGAGGTTTCTGTTCGAACACCTTTTCAGGATGAGACTCTGTAGATTTAGCGTATAGATCTTGGAGATCTTGGTTTAATTTTAAATGATCCCACAACCAAGATACAAAGGAGTCTTTGTCATCACCCAAGACACTATTCATCTCATCTATCACTTCCTCTTTTCGCCTCCCACGTTCAAGCAAACGCATCACATAGTCAGCAACCGGATCAACATTGTAGTCTCCGATAAACTCATTTAGCTTTTCCTTCACTTCATCCTGCAGGCTCGGGTTTTGATTTTGTGCTGGACTGAGAACTATGTTCGAGTGCTAAGCTTGGGCTGCAAACATCTTCGGATAATCGAAACCGGACCGTAAACACGATAAAAAATGTCTGAAAACTGTTTTTTACCAAAATTTACCGTTAGACTCGTCTCGACGATATGAATCCAATGATACATAATGTTTGATAATGATTTTAGGAATTTTCGTGCCTTTTTTTCTTTTTTTTTGCCCTAAAAATCACACGAGTCTAACCGTGCACCCGGTTTGTCAAGATTGTCTATGGATCAAATTCTGCGTACGAAAATGTTTAATTCTGGTTACGTCAGCTGGTTAACTTTCCACCTTTTTGGGTACAACTCGAAACAGTACCAAATCCGAGATGGAATCTCAAACAGTGATTCGAGATGCTAATTCGAGATGGTGATTCAGAACAGTATCCGAGATGCACTGTTTCAATCCGGATTGAGAATTCGGAATTGTATTCTGTAATGCTATCAGATACACAACAACAGTAACTCGGATGAATCCGAAATGGAGAAACAAATCCGGAATAAGGCCTGATCCGGAATGCAAAGTCTGATCCGGAATGGAAGCCTAATCCGGAATCAATCCGAGATAGATGATCTTCTTCGTGTTCTTCGTGATCTTCAACAAATTCGGATCCGAAATGCAACTATTACAATCCGAAATGCTTGAATATTATCCGAATCTATACGAAATTCAAGATTTTAATCCGAAATACAAAAGATTAATCCGAAATCAATCTGAAATGCAACAGAATGATTCGAAGTCTGTCCAAATTGTTACCAGAAAATCCGAAATGCTTGAATCTTCTTCGTGTTCTTCATGTTTTTCAGCAGAAACCGAACATAATCAATGTGATATTAGATCTGAGCCTGAAAATAGGTTCAACAGGCTCTAATACAACTTGTAAGTCCCGACAATCCGGATCTAACACTGATATCACACTCACCAAGGATGGGCGGAATCCAAACTTGGTGATCTTCAAGAAAACCGAAAAGATGAAGAACAACACGAATCAACTTTAACACCTTGCACACGATTCTAGTACTTGAACAAGCAAAAACGTCTGTTACAAGATGGAGGCTCTCTCTAGAGAAATCCCAAAAAGTCTTGACCCTAGAAATGAATAAGCTTTAGCTTATATACCTAGGGTAAGGCATGCCCCTCATGGGCTTGCCTATGGGCTTGCCTGGCCCACATGGCCTATGACATGCCCAAATGACCTATAAAGGTCTAAACCTAATACAAATTAACCTAGTTAATCCCAGTTAACCACCATAGACTGTTGTGTATATTTGATGCTTCAGTCTCACACTTCTAGGACCTAACAGTTATTTAGTGTCACACCCCGATCCACAATGGAATAGGTGACTGGGGCATGATTCGTTGATCCAAAGCTTATGACTTGCTATTTAAATGTTCGAATATTCATTAATTCAATATTAAAGAATTCCACATAGCAAATAATCCGAAATACATCAAATACATAAAAGATATTGTTCAAAATAGTAAACTTCTTGATTTCAAATTCTTGTTACTAAGGCACAAATCCTATGTTCATCTGCTCTTCATTCCTGATCACCTGTATTATGTGTAAAAGTAGTTTTTGGGTCAACAGAGGTTGGTGAGTGAATCTTATTGTTTTTGTGAGAATAATTAGTTTATTTTGTATATAGAAAATGTGCATATAACCAACTGTAATTAAATGTGTTGTTTGTAAATGTATTTAACCTCAAGCAACCAATCAATAAATGTTGTAATGACTCAAATGAATGTATGCATGTTGCACTACATAACGGTGTGCTGCAAAATTCGAGCCCAATCAAAAGGATCTGATCTCATGCATTGGCAACGTCGAGTTCCGCTCATAGGTAATGGGGAACAGACGAGCCTATGATGATGTACTGACTGTCTCATGAATGTAGTGCACCAAATGATGAACCAAAAAAACCAATCAACAAATAATGTAATGATTCAAAATGAATGTATGTATGTTGCAATGTATAATGGTGTACTGTAAGATTCGAACTCAATCAAACGGAGCTGATCTTGTGTGTTGGCAACGTCGAGTTCCGCTCAAAGGTAATGGGGAACAGACGAGCCTATGATGATGTAATGTCTCCAATGAATGTAATGCACCCTGTGATACACAAACAATTAACACATAACACATAAACCACACAAGATGGTAGTTGCATATATTTGAATTATGAAAATGTAATAATGTGGCACATGATAAACTCCAAAACTTGTAATGAAAAAGGGAAAATGAAAGATCCACTCAAAGATTGCATTTTTGATTCCTTGACTAACTGCACGAAATTGGGAACTCCAAATGACAAGATTATCCTAAGGATATAAAATAACAAAATTTTAAACGACCAATAATACAAACAAAACTAGAAAATTAATTCCTATAATTTGGGCTACAATTAAGATAATTGCCAAATTTTTTAGAGAGTAGCTCGTTAGCTTTATTTTATAGAATGATATATGTTTGTAACAACGAAATTAAGATTCAATTTTTGTTTGTAACTTACTTCTCAAAGAAATGATTTACAAATAGAAATGATTTCTTTTTATAATGATCTCATAAGACACGTGTTTTTGATAGCCAACAGAAACGAAACAAAAATGTATGGGGGCCAGGTCGAACGCGTAACCCCCGTGTTCATCAGAGTTGTCGGAACCGCTGGACTGGTTTGTCCGATGTGTGTTTTTACGCGGTAATTATCCCTCGAAATTTATGTGGTTTAGATAATTTTCATTGTTAGAAAGATGAGGATTTCGATATAGAATTAACAAGAAAATAAAAGATGGTGAAAAGGTATACCGAGAACAACTAGCGATGATGTGCTTCGGCGGGTTTTACGGCTCCGGCATGTTGCAGGCTCTTCAAGGCTACGTGGTTTAGGATTTAAAAAGTAGAGAGGGAGGGGTAAACAGGTTGTAGGAGGTCGAAGTGGCTATTTAAATAGGAGGATGAGTTGTCGCTTGCCTTAGGGTTTCGGTCATTACGGTTTGTTCGATGATTCCCGAATCTATAAAACGCGTTTACAAGTAACCTTGACTCACATGTGGAAACTTGAATCAATCTTCGCTGATTATAAAAGGTTAATATGCTTTCCATTGATACAGTCGAGTTTGGGCGGCAAAATTTTGAATTACGAGCGTCCGGCTTTGAGCATGATATGAGATGTGGTGCAGTGGTTGTTTTGAATGTGTCTCTTGTGGGAGGCCCGGGTTCGACCCTGGTCTCCTACATTTTTATTTTTAAAAAGCAGTTTATAGGTAAGCATGTATACATGTAGGAGTTTGTCATGCAAGATTACATATATATATTTTCGTGTGTATATAATTATATTTATTTGTATATATACTTATGAAACTTAAACAATCATATCAATGCCTCGTATTATTGCTTATTCGATAGTTGGATACATCGCGTGAAGTAGTAAAGGAAACATAAAAAGATTTTAGTGGATTGGTGATTCATTTTTTACGGGTGTTACATTTAGCTCTTTGAACCTTATTCCAAACTTCATATTACTCTTTGTTTGTTGATTGAGAAGTATCTCAAATCCAACACATGATTCCACCCATTTTTCACAAGTGATTGGGGTGGACTTCAGCTCCTTTTTTGCAGCCTTGATATTTTTCTATCATGATTTGGAGCTAATCTTTGGTAATGGTTGCATCATGTTTGAGTCTGCTAATTTCCTGGTCTTTTTCAGTGATTTTAGTTTTTAGCTCTTTGGTTAATTTTTCAAACTGATTTTCACTGTCTAAGACTTTCTTCCTGAGATTTTCATTCACCTCTTTAATATTAGCAAATGCAATAATACATTTATCATAACACAATCCTTTTAGAGCTTGAGGGGATACCTTAGTAGCAGCTATCAATGCATAATCACTATCACAATCAATGGATTTTAAGGGATTAAGGTCTTTCACTTTCTTCATCAACCTTTTCATAAACAAATGCTTGTACTAGGTTAACTGCATTCTCAACATCAATAGTTTGATCTTCACCATCAATCATCTCTTTTTTGGGTTCAACTTCTACTGCAATAGTTTTAAGTGCCATAAAAAAATTCACAGGTTCATCATTTGGTTTTGCTATTAGAGAAAACTTTCATCAGTTAAGTCCTCAAGCAAACTACTTTAGTCAACAAAGCCTTGTGTGAAGAAACTTTGTTGTTTTGCCTCTGTAGGTGCATGTGCTAGAGTAGCTGGAAGTGCTTGAACTTATGGAATTGGTACATGAACATATTGGACTTGAGGAATAGGTTCTTGAACATATTGCATAGGGACATGGCTTAAAGTTGAGCAAAATGTGCAGTGTTTTCAACATTTGGTCCAGGGGTATTTTTGAAATTTTGTTGTTGGTTACTAGATTGGGGTCTTTGATTTAATTATCATTGGTGCATAACTACTTGTTTGACTCCTACACTAAGCAAAATGGCCCAGTCTATTATACTTGAAACATTTTATCTTGGATTTATACAACCCTACCCTTGACCTGCCATTTAATCCTGGAAACTTCCTACTAGTTCTTTTATAGAAATTATTTGTGTTATAGGCCAATTGGTGAAAAATGTACATCTTCTCTAAGTCAGTGGGATCAATGTGTTATAGATCATCAAGAACAAAAGCCATGTTATCAGAACTTTGACCATCACCATTTGTTGTAAAAGAAAAATTTCAAGAGTATTGATGAGAGTTTATCCCAGTGGATATGTCAATGTAGTGAGCATAACCCTGATCATTGCATGTTCCTGATGATGATTCTTCTTGAATCAAAAGTGTTGTTGCCAAAGATATAGTTATTAGACACTTTTCCAGTTTCCCGGAGCTTCTTCTTTTGGATAACCTCTCTTTTAAAGGTTACGAGCTTACCATGAAGCTGAGTCAAGGTCATGTACTTGAACCCCTAATGTGGTTCTCGTAAAAATAGCAACTGTGTCCCACTTTTAAGGAAGTGACCTAAGAAACCTATAACTCAAAGTGGAATTGGATAATTATTTGTTAACCAATTTTAGTTCACTTATCAAACAGGTAAACCTTTCAAATTGTTATATTAGGGCCTCTCCCTGAACATGACTGATGGTCTCATACTATTGGTTGAGAATTGCTCGTGTGTTTTCAATCACATCTTTTGTTCCACCAAATTGTTCTTTTAAAGCATCCAAACCCTTTTACACTATTACAGGTAGTAGGACAGCATAAATTTCATTTACTAGCGCCATAGCAACAATACTGAATGCTTTTGCATCTAACTCGAACTTTTGATAATCTTGCTCGGAATAGTTTTCTGGTTTCTTTGGCTCTTGAACATTTGGATTTTCAGTACCTGGTACCATTGGAACATGTGGTCCTAATTTAACGGACTTCCAACATCCTGTGCTCTGTTGAGCTAGTACATGAGCCATCTGATGTTTCTAGATATTGTATTCTGATCTTGAAAACACCAGAGGCTTTTTTTACTGAAACTAGTGTTATGGGGATCATGATTGTTTTACGGTATCCTTTTGATCTTTGAGAAAATAGTGATCGTTCAAAACCTTTGTGAATTTGATACTTTGACTCAGTAATTTGATAAAACAAACATTTGGTTATCAATTATGTGAGCTGATCTTTCTGTATTAAACTGATTGTGGAATTAAGTTTAATGTGACCAAGCTCTGATACCAATTGTTAGGATCTGAGTTTGAGCTTGTATGATTTTGTGTGTGAATAAGTGATGTATTTGATGAATTAAATGAAGTATAAATGGAAATGATAGATGAATTGCAGCGGAATTTAAATGGACACACCAACTTCGAAAGATATCATACTATTTTCCATTAATAATCAAAACAATTACAAATTACAAGTATGATTATGCACTCCCACTCAGCCTGATCACACATCTTTCTATTCATACAAAAGGATGTAATGTGATGTGATAACTATATTTTTAACAAGTGAAATCTATTTATACATATACTAAAATCTGTTGGCAATCAGGGAGGACATCACCTTAATAGTGACATTTAATGTAACATCCGTCAAAATGGGCTTCCAAATCCGACCCGTTTTGAATCAAACTTTCAATGAATGAATGTGGAATTTTTTTATTATACGCATACGCCCATATATATACACGTTATCTCCATAATGAGCAACGAAATGACAATGTTTAGTAACAAAACTATAACTTTAATGTAGAGGGACCATTCGTTTATTAGTTGAAAGTTGGAGCTTTTTATATAAATAACTCAGAGAATAAATAAATAAAAAAAGAGAAAGCAGAGACCGCGAGACTCGAACCCGGGTCTCCATGTTCAAACACATAACGAACCAACCACTGCACCACCTTAATATTTGTTACACACTTCAGATTCGCATGAATTATATACACACTCTGCAGTAATCCTTTCTCTTAAATCAAGTTGCCGCCCAACTGTTGACAGCAAAGGCATAGCTGTGTTTCGTTTTCTTAATGATTCAATCACGATGGAATTTCCATAGTTGCGGATTAAGAACCTGGATGCCATTCCAAACGCATTCGTTGTATACCCTTGTTTCATAAAATCGGAAATTTATAGAGATTTCTAAAACAAGAATTAAGGGATTTTAATTTGAATATTAGACTTACACAAGCTCTGTTATGACCACAACACTTCAAAAACTTTCCCCAGTTTACCTGCACACTCGCCGAAAAACCCAGACGTCGCCGGAGCTCGAAGACACGGTCGGAAACTCGCCGGAGATCAAAGAACCAACCGGAAACCCGCACACCTGGGTTCGGTATACCTTCTTCTTTTCATATCAAATCATTTTCGTTTTATTATATATGCAAGTAACTGCAGAAGGTCATACAATTAGGAATATAAATTTGTCAGTTTTCTTTTCTTTCTCGGTTTAAGAAGGAAGAAGAGGATACAATCAAAATCGTTTCAAATAAAATAAAAACCCAAACCAACGCAGATATGAGGTTATAGCACAATGGGATTGAAAGTTTAACAAACAAATAAGGGGCGCGGGTTCCAGTCCTGGCCCCGACACACTCGCTGCACTGATTCTTTTTATTAATAGAAACCCTATGTGACAAACAATAGTTTCAGATTAAGTAAAATAAAAAGGCTGATATTTAACAAGTTGGAAGCACAGTCCAGTGGGTTAGTATGTATGTAAACGAAAAGGAGGTTACATGTTCGAAACCCGGCTCCTGTTCCTATCGTTGCATTTCTCTTCTTTTTAAATAAACCATTATATGGAGCAGCGCAGTGTCAATATAAGAGAATTAAAATCACAATATGGAATGGGTTAGACACACAGCCCAGTGGAAGGGCTGCGTGCACGTAAACAGAAGGTCTTGAGTTTGAAACCGGGCAGGGGCCGGTTTGGACGAAATTCATTGGCTAAATTCTTAAAATTCATTTTTTAAGAGGACCTTTAAATTATATCTACAAATATTTAACAGTTCTTTTTAGTTCTTTTTATTATAATTTCTTAATTAACCATTAAAAATTTAACTTAAATAATAGATAACTCATTTTTAGTTCTTTTAAGTAATAACTCATTAACACTCACATAAATAAATAATTAAAAATCTAAATAAATAATTTGCAAACATAGATAATAGGAATATTATTAAACTTATTTAACAAAGTCGTTATGTGGTATTTGAATATCTACGATAATCGTTTCGTTCGTTCGGTTTCTCGACTTTTACTCGTGTGTTATTTTACAAGGAATCGCAAACGCAACCACTGTGAGTGAGCCTTACAACTTCCTTTTTTATTACACGTTTTTTGGGTGTATCATGTGTCGCATTTCGTTATTACATTTTACAAAATTTAAATACGTGCAATCACCATTATGTGAAGTATATGTGTTATGTGTTGATTGTTGTTTATCACTTGGTGCATTTCATTCACGTTGGACATCACATCATTTTAGGCCCATCTGTTCCTCGTTACTATGAGCGGAATGTGACATTGCCAACATACGAGGCCAACTCCGTTTGATTGAGCTTAAACCTTGCAGCACACCATAATACCATGCAACATGCATATATAGGAATCATTACATTTGATTGGTTTATTGTTTGAGGTTGTTTTAACGAGGTTTAACATATGATATACAACATATTTATTTACATTGGTTAACGCACGTTTTCTCAATAAACCAAATTTAAACATACAATTTTTTTTAAAAACGATAAGGTTCACTCGCCAACTTTTGTTGACCCAAAAATTTTATTTTTACACATGATACAGGTGAACAGGTTTGAAGAATGGATCACTTAGGATTGGGACTTAGAAGAATAAATAAGTTATTTGAATTTATAGCGAATTATGTAATTGATTTGTTTGGATATTGTGTTTATGGGATTTATTTAAATTGAAATAATTAAAATTGGAACCTTTAATAGTATGTTATAAGCTTTGATGAAAACCCAATCATGCCCCGGTCACCTTATCCGCTGCAAGTCGGGGTGTGACATTTAACATTCCTAACAGAAAAGATTCCAAATATGTTAGAAACATCTGACGGAAGTAAACAATTGTTCTAAGATATGTAACATTTGTCAAAAACGGGTTTCCAAAACCCGCTCCGTTTTGTAATCGAATATCAAGTTATAAAAATCACGTTGAATATTTATGATTATTTTGACTTAAAATGATACATAATTAATAGATAAACTAAACTATAAAAAGTATATTTGATAAAAAGTTAAAACAAAATAAATAAAAAAAATATGTTGCTGCCGAGACTCGAACCCGGGTCAGCCGGAACTGGATCCAACGACTTAACACACACTCACATCACCACTCCGCCACTTTGTGTTTTCTGTTATCTCTAGGAAACAAATGAGATTTATACACAAACTCGGTTAAACCGGTTGCGCCAACTGAGAAACGGAAATCGGCAATTCAATCGTCAGATCGTTTGATTACTCGCGCATTCACGTTTATACCCGATGAACCGATGTCTTTAATCAACTCAGAGGTGATTGAACATAAATTTTCATTACTATCGGTTTTTATAACCGAAAAGAATCAAGGTCTCAATTACTTCAACTCTAGACCTCTCTCGCGACTCAGAAACGTCATACCAATACTCCATTTCACTCTCGTCACATTTTCAGACCGTCAGAACGTCTAAATCAACTCGCCGGAATTTTCTGCAAAAGTCGCCGGAAAACCGTATTCATCCTCAAACCGGTAAAATACCTCGACTTTACTGTTTCAATCAATTGTTAGAACCTTACTAACATTAACCCATCGCTCATAATCAACCACAGACGACATTGCTGGACTTTCTGTTTTCACCAGAAAACTCCTGGATTTGTCGGAAACTCGCTGATTACCGGTATGCTCATTCAAACATGTTGATAATCAATACCCATTAGTTCAATTTCACATCTAATCCCTTAAACCTGTTAATTGATTCTCACAGCCGAAGGTTCCAAAACAGAGCCGACGAGCTTCACCGGATTCTCTGAAGAAGATGATCTGTTCGGTATTTTCTTTGCCCAAACTTTTCGGTTCAATGCTTTCAAATTGTTCATCTTGTTCATTAACTAAATTAATCGCGTATCAGTTGCTTTGATTGATGTCTGTGTTTGAAATGAAGAAGACGAGTTCAGAGATGACATAAGATTAATTAAAATCGGAATTATAAACGGGTTAGACACACAGTCCAGCGGTGGACTGTGTGCAAACAAAAAACATACACGTCCCGAGTTCGATCCCTACTACACGCACTCCTTATGTAATAAAATGCCTTTTTGTTTAAAAACTAAACCGGGTTAACTCAGTTAGTTGTTAAGTATAATAAAAACCGAGATAATAACCAGGTTAGACACACAGTCCAGCGGTGGACTGTGTGCAACATTAAGTCACACGTCGAGCGTTCGAAACCCGTCACTGGCACCGGTTTGTTGAATTAAAATGTTTTTGCAATTAAAAGAATTTCGGTTAAACTATATAAGTATATAAATATAATTAAAAACAAGATTATTTCGGGTTAGATACGTAGCTCAGTTGGTAGAGCTGCGTGCACGCGTACGGGAGGTCTCGGGTTCGAGCCTCACCCGGCGCAAACTAATTCGCTGACCGAAACCGGTCAACAAGTCAACAGGTCAACGGTCAACGGTCAATGGTCAACGCTAAATAAACAATTTTTTTTATATTTTTATATATTTAATTTAATTTAAAAATCAATTAAAAATACTTAAAAATAACATTTTTAAGGATACAAAATAGCCTTGAACTCACAAAAATATATCTAAAAATTTCATTAAAATCCTTAATAAAATCCACTCATTTAATATATTTTTCCGTTATTATTTAGGTTAGTATTTCTCGTTGTTCCGCTCATCTAATTCGTGCGAATCTCACCATCTCCAATCTAACGCACCCAATGTGAGTGAATCTTTACAAATTCCCCTTTTTAATCACGTTTTGGGGTGTATCATGTGTCTTGTTATATATATATTATAATTAAACCATTGTGCATACATCATATCATGAACATGTGTATTCAGTTTGTTTCAACTGTTGTGTAGTTATTGTTGGATGCAATTTATTATTTTCAGTACATGCAATTTCATAGGCCGCCGCTCCCCATTACATTATGAGTGTTGAGCATGTTCCCCATTTTATTATGAGGTTGAACCTGGCGTGCCCACATACGATCGGCTCCGTTTGATTGAGCCTTGATCGCACAGACATTTTACATTTTCAGTATATGCAATACGATCGGCTCCGTTTGATTGAGCCTTGATCGCACAGACAATTTACATTTTCAGTACATGCAATACGATCGGCTCCGTTTGATTGAGCCTTGATCGCACAGTTTCAATTATGTTATTTATTGTATGATGTTAGTATGTTAATGTATGCTATCATATGTTATTGTATGTTATAGTTGTGATTGCTATTTGCCACTGCTTGATTATTTACATTTGCTCATTTATGATTATGCACAATTTTTCATTGATAAACTAACAAGTAATTCATTAATAAATGTTTATCTAATAAGGTTCACTCGCCAACTTATGTTGACCCAAAAACCCCATTTTTACACATGATACAGGTGAACCAGCAGCAGCTAGGAACACATAGGATTTGGACTAGAAGAATAAAATGATTTAGAGTTGGGATTGTTATGTTTGGTTTATTTTCTTTGTATTGTATGAACATGTTTGGATATTTGGAAATGTAACTTTGACTTTATTAAATATGAAACATGTTAGTAAATGTCATGCGCTTTGGTGATAACCCAATTATGCCCCGACTCTTATTCCGCTGCGGGTCGGGGTGTGACAAGATATCTAACATATGTTTAAACATACAATGTTACTTTGGAAACAATTGTTCTTTAAACCTCTGTTGACTTGTACCAAACATCTGTTTAGGCCTAAACAGATGTTTAGCTTATGATATCAGTGCTTTGTCTCTAACAGGGCTTTGGTCTTTGAACATACTTTTCTTCTTCTTCTTATTCAACAGTGCTTTCATGTCTTTAACAAATCTACAAAGTCTTCAAGATTCACTAAATTTGGGGAGAGATGATCATCATAGCTTGTTTATTTCTTGATCAGATTAGCATGTTTTGGCTTTCGCACTCATCTCTTCTTTTCTAGGTCCAACAATTGTAAAACTACTTTTAAAATAAAATAAAACCTAACTTTGACAAAAGGTTCCAAATAACCTGAAAAATACAAATATTGAAAATAACCAAAACTACAAAAAAAAAATCTATGGCTCACTTCATGAACAATCACATCCCAAACGATAAAGGCTTGATCTTTTTGTCAAACAAAAGTTTTGACAAATAAAATGAAAGATCAATGTAAAACAACTGTAACTGCAGTATTAGAACTGATAGCAACAGTATAAAGGGAGTCTGTAAGTGAAGTTCCTGCTGGGTAACTGTGCTTTATCAGTTCTGGTCAACAAAGTCAAAGAAGTCAAATATGATGAAGCATGACAGATTCCGGATTACAAGGTTAACTCGGAATAGTGGTTCCGAGTTTGATACCTTGTTCGAACTTTTGAAGATAAAGTGAATCTTCCGAATTTGTGAAACGATTATGTATTTTCGAGTTTGTGTGGATAAACTTGGAAGGTTTCTCAGATTCTAAGGATTCCGAATTTGCATGTTATATTCGGAATATATAGATGTTTGTTTGGTTAAATTTCGAGTTTGTTAGTAAACTCGGACATGATTAATTGTTGTATCCGGGACAATATGTTTTGTCCGGGTTTTGTCCTTAGTCTATATATATGTGTTGTATAGCTTAGATTAGGGTAAGCTTTGTGCACCTCTCACAAGCTTGGTAATCCTCCTGGTGTACACATTCTTTGTTTATTGTGTCTGTATAGTTTGGCCATGTCGACCAAATCAAGATATTCTCCTATCTTGATTTAGTACGACGTTTAGTTTGTCTATGTTGTAAAACAGTTGTATGTTTGCATATTGTTAAGTCTGGTGTTTCTAATCTTGCTGTCTGTACAGCATGTCTGTTAGCACGATCTACGAAGAATACCTTTTCGTGCGAGTGAAAGGTGCTTCGTATGAGCAAGTTGCTTGCTCATTATCTGTTCGTGGGCGACTGATTCTCATGATCGTACGAGTGGCCCCTTTCAACAAGCATTTTACTTATTCGTATGAACCAGTTACTATTCGTACGAGCAATAGGTTGTCCGTACGAGCAACCACTTCTGAATGTTCTTCGTGGCTTGTAATGGTTCGTACGACCAACAACATTCTTCGTACTGTTGCTGGGTGTTGGTACTATATAAACAGACATGCACTTCTCAGTTCAACGTGACACAAGAGAGAGACACTATGACACAAGAGAGAGACACTATGGCACAAGAGAGAGACACTGAGGCACAAGAGAGAGAGCACGAAGAGAATATCCTGAGTCTGTATGAACATTAGTTGTATGTGTTTGTACTAGCTCTCTTTATTTAATCAAGATAGTGAATCTTTGGTTATCTTGTATTTGTTACTTTGCTTTGGTTTGCATACTTACGTGGATTCCGCACTCGTATGTGTGTTATATAAACAAGGAAGTAGGTTATCTTGATCCTACAAGTGGTATCAAAGCTTTGGCTCTCTTCCTTGTTTTAAAACCAAGCTTAGTGTTGTGTTTGAGCAAGTTGTGAGGGTTCCTAGAAGTGTTCTTTAACTTCAACAAGAAACTTAAGTTTTTAAAAGATAACTAGCTTAAAACTTAGGTAAAACTTGTTCCAGAAAATTTTCATAAAAACCTTGTTAGAATACATGGAGACATGTTAGGATACAATTTTTCTTAAAATTTTCTATCAAAACTCAGTTGGACATATTTTCCGGTGAAGCACTTGCCGGAAAATTCACCAGAATATTCCTTTAGGGTTGACCAGATCTTAAGAGTTGACTGTTTTGACTGAAAAGCTGATATTGGAATGTTTGTCTTTTTAACCGAAACTGTGTAGACAGTTGACAGCTTTCTAACAAACTCAGAAACAAGTTTTTGTTACAAAAGGAAATTTTTCACCAACCAACCCTGCAAAAAGATCCCTCCTACAAAAAAACCAAAAAGCGAAAGACCTCCGTGCGAATAACCCATCCGCACGAAGAACAAGACTGTTTGTGCAAAAGACCAACTGACTCGCACGAAGGACCTTGTTCGCACGAAGTATTAGTAGCTCGTACAAAGAACAGTGGTTCGTATGAACAACCTGGTTCGTACAAAGAACTGTAATTCGCACGAACCTATTGCTCGTACGAAGAACTAAGGTTTTGTTTTTCAGGTTATCTGTGATAGTTTCTCGTGAGAACTGATACTTTGAGGTTTTCGAATTTGTGAACCTTTACAAGAAAATTTTCGTTTCAAGATTAACCCTTGAAATTTTTAAATTTTTCTTAAAAAGCAAATTTTCATAAACAAACAAACAAATGGGTACAAATCCTTGAGATTGGGGGTGTAGTTCAAGCACAAACCAAGACTCACCACAATATAGCTTCGCAACCTCATGGGTTAAATCACTGATGCCTCAGCAGACAGCTATGATTACCGCTAATCAATGGGCATGTGTGGCAAATCAAAACCAAAGCATTTAGACTCTTCTTATTAGCGAGAGTGAGACAGGAAGTACTAACCGTCCACTGAAGTTGAACCATATGAACGATTATCCTTCATGGAAAAGTCATTTCCATACATATGTTCTTGGTCAGAATACATAATTATGGACATGTTTTACTACACCATACAAAGAATCTCTCGAACAAGCAGGATCAAATCCAACCTCTTTAGCCAACTTAGATGAAAATGATAAAAAGGCTTATGATTTAGAAAAGAAGGCGTTCGCTATCCTCACACAAGCACTTCATAAGGACATTTATCATCAATACGTGTACTGTACCACCACCAAGAATTTGTGGGATACTTTGGAAGCAAGAGGGGAAGGAAATGTTGCAATAAGAAAAATACGACATAATCTGCTGAAGAAAGAGTTTGAAGGTTTTCTTTTCATGGAAAATGAAACACTAAGCGATATGAAAACCCTTTTCTATCATCTGCTTAGTGAAATGTATTCATACAAATTGATTGCATCTCTACAAGAGATTATAATGCGTTTTGCTGATGCCTTACCACCAAAATGGAGTCAATTCATTGACTTGCTAAAGCACACAGGTGTTTTGGATGTGATCAATACTTATGAATTTGTTCAGAAGCTAGAGAACGAAAATGAAGAGGAAATTCGAAAAGCAAAAAAGAGTTCCTGTTCCACAAAACCCTGAAATGTATTTTGGAGGTATTAACATAGGCATTAGTACACCTCAGCAACCAAAACTTCAAACAGCGTTTGTGTCAAACGTTAATCCCTTTCTACCACAACCAGTTCATATAGATCAATCTACTGTTTCAAGTACTCAAACCTATGGTCAAGTATTTGATCCTAAAGCCTTTCTACCACAACCACAAGTTGTTACACCTCAAGTTCCACAACAAGCTTCTCAACAAGCTTTCTATGGTAACAACTATCAACCTGCAAATCCTAATACCGTCAGACTTGATGCGTCACATCTTTCCAAGATCAATGTAGAAGTTGCTCGGGAACACATGGAACTTCTGAACACCATGGTTAGTGCATACTGTGGATTAGTAGCTGGTTAAATTGGAAACATCAATTTGACTAATGAACACTATTAACAAATAGACAAAGATGTGATGGTGTTGATGGATATTAAATGGGCATTTGCTAGTGCGATTAGAAGAGCAAAAGACTACATGAGCAGAACTAGAAGAACAAGTTTAGAAAGCAAGAAAGACACAAAGTATGGATTTGATAAAGATATGTTACTTGCTTCAACTGTGGTGAGAAAGGACACTTCAAACGTGAATGTACTCGACCTAGCAAGCAAGGAAATCAAAACCCTTTCCAAAATCAATCACGGTCGTCCAACACAACTCAAGTTAACAATGAACGAAGTATAATAGCTGTTAACAACTCAAACAACACCAACATGTCTGGGCCTTCAAACAACACAAGCAGAGCATTAGTTGCTCAAGCAGATGAATGATGTGATTGGTCAGTTCAGTTGGGAAGCGAGAATCAAGGAGGAACTGTGTGTTATGGCAAGATAATCAATCAGATCAAACATGTTCACAGTATTGACTCTTCTGATGATGATGTTGATGATAGTTCTGGGTATAATGGGAGTTCTGACGAGGAAAGCTCGAGTGTAGGTGGTTATGGATCTGATTCAGATGTCAGGGAAATGATTGATACTGAGGTCAATGAGTTGCTGAAAGAAGCAGATTAGCTGAAAAGTCAAAAGTCTGGTTTGATAAGGAAAGCAGAAATTGCATCAAAGGAAATGAAGAAACTCTTTGCCAACAATGCATCATTTTCTCATCATATTGCTTTCATGGCTAATGTTGCAGGTTCAACAAGTCAGGTAAAATCCGACACTCCTAAGATATGCAATGACTGTGCTGACTTAAAAACTAAATTTAAAACAATTAACAGTCACAATCAAAGCCTAGTCGTTGAACTATCAAAATGCAAAGAGGCAAATCTAGCTTTAACTCGAAATGAAAAAGAATTCAAATATGTAATTGAAACCCTTAAGAAAAGTGTGTCTGAGTTAACAAAAAGAGTTTTGAACAAACAAACAGGTATTAATAACTATACTAATATCCTTGAAGAAACAAAAAAGGAGTTAGCCATTGCCAAATGTGAGCATGATGCAATTAAGCTAAAATTGGATAGTTATTATAACTCCCGATATGTACTTGATCACATCATTGACGTTCAAAAACTTAAGGGAGATGTCAAATGCATTGGGTATAAATCGTGTCCACCATCATTGAAACACAATTATACCAAATTGCCTGATGAGGAGGAAATGCCACACTTTGAACCATCTGTACCTCTTAATCCTGAAGAGTTTGCAGCAGGGTTAGGGTTTAAACTGGACATTTCCTCAGATGAATCCAGAAAAACAGAGAACCCATCATCAGTTGTTGATCAAAATCCATCTATAATAGATGAAGATGATTCATCGGATGATGAGTCAGACAAGATCGATCAAGATCAATCTCTTCATGAAAAGAAAGGAGTAGAATTTCTGCTACTCCCGATGTGCAATCTGTTGCAAATCAAGGGATGATCCTATCGAATCTGTCCAGACAACTGCGTCTACATTTGAAAACGATAATGTGTTGTATATGTTGATTGGTGATGAAAAAATTACTCAAACAAGAACTTTCCGATCAAAAATGTAAATCCAACTTCAATTGATCAAGTTTTTGAAAATTCAACAACCAAATTTTTGGGAAAGAAGAAACCAATCAAACTACAACCATTAATCACTTTTAAAAGTAGACAATAAGAAAAGCAAACTGAAAAACCTAAGGTGTCACAACTAAAGGTTGAAGCTAAAGGCGCTCGCAGCAAGAAAAATGGGAAGAATATTAACTTTGTGGGCTCAACTGGTACTGACAAAATCGAGACTTTTGAAAATATGTCAAATATTGATTTTGTAAATCAAGTCAATATTTTAAAACATAATAGTCAAAACAATTACACTCAACACACAAATGGGTGTGAAGATGGACCAAAAGTACCTGTAGGCCTACAAGTTCAACATATAGTCCTCAAACGACATCTCCTAAATTTGTTGAAAGGAGAACATGTTTTAAGTGTGGGGAGCTTGGCCACATAATCAGAAACTATACTAACTCAGCAAAACTCAAGTTTGTTGAAAAAGCCCCTCCTGAAACAAATTGCCAACGTCGATCTGTGTCACCTAAACAAGATAAACGTATTGTTAAGGAACCAGAAGAAAAAACAGAGATGTAAACAAGTTAAAATAATTGAAAAGGCATTAAAACTGGATGTTTTATAAAAGAAACCAAGTTCATCAAGATCGTTAAAACCAGAAATGTCTAAATCTGTAAATAATAGTCAATCTGGTAAACATAAACAATCTTGGAAATCTAAAACCGCTAATGTTTCAGGGGGAGGCACAAAGTTTCCAAATCATCAAGAAATAGAAATCACATTTCTTGATGATAAGGGTCGACCCAAGACCACTAAGGCATGGGTCCCCATCTCAAACTAATTGGGTAATTCAATGTGCAGGGTGTTCTAGGAGGAACTGTGAATAGTCATTGGATTGTTGATAGTGGAGCATCACGGCACATGACAGGCGACTTAAGGCTCCTTTATGATGTGAAAATCATTAGGGGAGGTTATGTTGCTTTTGCTAGAGATAAGGGCGGTTACATCACTAGAGAAGGAATGGTTTCCAATGGTGTTGTTAGTATTGACAAGATCAATTATGTTCGTCAAATTGATCACAATCTTCTGAGTGTTTCTCAAATCTGCGACAAGAAGTTCACGGTTCATTTTGATGATGCCGGTTGTTATGTGCTGAAGCCTGGTTTCAAGATTCCCAAAGAATGGATTCTCCTGTCAGTTCCAAGAATTAATGACTTGTATATTCTTGACATGAGGCAAGCTATTACTGCGTCTGCACAAGTTACATGTTTTGTCTCAAAAGCCACTGAAAATGAGTCAATCTCTTGGCATAGACGAATGGGACACCTTCACTTGAGATAAATGAACCATTTAATGAAAAATAATCTTGTGAATGGTGTACCAGTGAAGAATTTTCATTTATTAGATGTCTGTGTTTCGTGCTAAAAGGGAAAGCAAGCTCGAAAGTCTCATCCTGTGAAGAAAATAAACACTGTTAATATGCCACTGTAACGTCTTCATATGGACCTTTTTGGACCTATGAAACACACGACTACCTTTGGTGATGCATATTGTTTAGTCGTTACTGATGACTATTCAAGATTTTCATGGGTGAATGTTATGGCACACAAGAGTGAAGTTCCTAAAATCCTCAATTATCTCCTCATGCTACTTGAAAATCTATACAATTTGAAGATAAGGAGAATCAGAAGCGACAATGGCACCGAATTTAAGAACCATTTTATGGATGAGTTCTGTTCTTCTAAGGGATTTTACATGAATACAGTTCTCGATACACTCCATAACAAAATGGTGTCGCTGAGAGGAAAAGTAGAGCTCATATCAAAACTGCAAGAACTATGTTAGTAGAATCAGAACTTCCTGTTCAGTTTTGGGGGTAGGCTGTGGCTACTGCATGCTATACCAGGAATAGAGTTCTTACAGTGAAAAGGCATGGGAAAACATGTTTTGAATTGTTACATAAAAAATCGGATGTCTCTTTCTTAGAACCTTTTGGAGCTCCATGCACTATGATTAATCCACATGGTATATTCGGTCCAAAGGCTATCGAAGGTTTCTTTCTTGGATATACTACTCCAAATTTCAGAGTGGGGAATTTGTCAACGAAAAAGATTGAGGAATGGGGTGAAGTTAAGGTTCAAAGATACACTAAATGTCACACCTGACCTACAGCGGCTATGGTAGTCGGGGCGTGATTGGGCTTTCATCAAAGCTCATGACATTTACTATTATAAAAGTTTCAAATTTATTATTTTGAATTAAAAAGAAATATTCCCACCAACACATAATCCATACAAACACAAAATGTTCGAAACATGGCATTCAAATAACGCTTTATTTATATTCTAAGGCCCAAGTCTTATATGTTCCTTGCTTTAATCTGATCACCTGTATCATGTGTAAAAATAGAGATTTGGGTCAACAAAAGTTGACGAGTGAATCCCGTTTAAACATTAGAAATAATTGATATGTTTATTAATTTAATAAAATGTGCATAAACCAAATATGAGCAACGTATATGTAATCTAACCACAAACCACATAATCATCTAACAATGTACATGTGAGCATGATAAGCGATGTGCTGTGAGATCAAGGCTCAATCAAACGGAGCCGATCTAATTTGGCAACGCGACGCTCTACCCGTTTGTAACGGGGAACAAAATGGACCTAATGTGAGAGCTTGACTGAAATGAGAAAGTATCACCACAAATAACAATAACAAAATATCACATAGCACGTTAGTTCATATAATGGTAATAGCACGAGAGTTGAATACAAATGAAACGACACATGATACACTCGAAAACATGAATAAAAAGGGTAAGTTTGTAGGAATTCACTCACAATGGGTGCATTTTTGATTTGATGAAGTGCGCGCACGATTTAAAGATACCAACCGACGAGAAAGGCTAACCTATATATTCACGTAATAATTCGATAAATATAGTTCTTTTACTTATAATTAGTATTTTTATTTAATAAATTTTATTAGACTTTTTAGGAAATTTTATGGTATTTGTTAATAATTTTTATGCCTAAAAAGGAATTATTTTATTATATATTTTTTCAGTTTTTGGAAAAAGAATAACAAAAGTTTAATTTAAAAAAATATACCCCTTTACGGGTCGAACCGGACTGCTTTTGGCAATGTGTGGGACTCGAACGCGTGACCTTTCGTTTACGTGCACGCAGCTCTACCAACTGAGCTAAGTGTCTAACCCGGAATATATCTGTATTTAATTATATTTATACACATACTATGGTTAATCATAATTACTTTTATTTAAAAAGGTTTGTTTTATTAACAGTACGTTGCGTATAACCGGACTCGAACCCGCGCCCTTGCTTCGTGTTGCACACAGCCCGACCAATTGGGTTGTGTGACTAACCCGAAGGATTTAGGATTTTAATTAACTTTATATACAAACTAGGTTGTTTTATATATATGTTATAAAAAGGATTGATAATATATAGGAAATCGGCAGCGTAGGTGAGACTCGAACTCGGGACCATTTGTTTAAAATGCACATAAATTTATTTGTTTAATTTACAAACTACAATACTACTGAAGAACATAAATTAAAAGGAAGAAAAAAAGATTTAGGTGAGGCTATACCAAACAATGGCGACCTTCGGTTTCTCCGGCAAGGTTCCGGCGACAACCTCTTGTTTCCGGCGATGTATATTTTATTTATTAACATTATTATGTTAACTTTATTATTTTATTTATTATTTAATACTATTAATATAACGAATTTTAAGCGTTTAACATAAATGCGTAACGAAACATCATAATGTATATTGAATTACAAAACGGAGCTGGTTTTAGAACCCGTTTTACGACAAAGGTTACACTGAATCAGTAAGAGCTCTGGGTGCTCCTTGGATGTTTGACTACGATGGGCTATTTAACTCCTTCAATCTGCCAAGTTTTGATGATGCTCTGCAGCAGCTCAAATGCTACTTGAAAGTGATAATGCAGTTGACTTGTCATTAGTACGACCAATTATTATTAACCCTCAGGTGTCTACTTTGGTTAATAATATTTTTCTGAATGAGGAATTTGAAGATGATGCTGATTATAATGTTTCGTCAGAAGATGATGAGTTCCATGACGCAAATAAAGCTACTTCTGCTCCGGTTCCTAGAATTTCTGATGTCACCTCAAATGTGCAAAATCAAGGGACGACTGAAGGTCATGCTTTTACATTTTCGTCAATTCCAGCCATCGAATTAGCTGTTGATCTGAATATCAACAACTTGGGTATAAATTCTCGAGTTCCCGATGTTCCTGAAACTCGAATCCATAATACCCATCCTCAGCAGAATATTATAGGGGATGTCCAGAGTGGAGTACAGACACGTAATCAGCTAAGGAGCAACCAAAATGCTGGTTTGTATACGGCTATTAGAGAATCTAGGGAACAAAATGATTGGTCTTTTGCCTGCTATGTTTGCCAAGTTGAACCAAAATCTTGGAAGGAGGCAATGAAAGAAGACTCATGGGTTGAAACAATGCAAGAGGAACTCCAGCAGTTTCAGAAGTTGGGAGTGTGGAAATTGGTTGACAGGCCTGACAACTACAAGAAGATTGGTACCAGATGGGTTTACAAGTGTAAGAAGGATGACCGAGGTGTTTTTGTGAGAAACAAAGCAAGATTGGTTGTCCAGGGCTTTAATCAGGTAGAAGGCAGTGATTATAATGAGGTTTATGCACAGGTAGCACGTCTTTAGGCCATAAGAATTTTCTTGGCTTATGCGTCCTACAAGAAGTTCACAGTTTATCAAATGGATGTGAAGAGTGCATTTCTTCATGGTGTGGTTGAAGAAGAAGTATACGTTGAGCAACCGCCTGGTTTTGAAGATCCAATTCATCCTGACAAGGGGTGGCTTCTTAATAAGGCGTTTTATATGGTCTTCATCAAGCTCCACGGGCTTGGTATGGAACGTTGTCTTCCTATCTTCTCAAGAATGGTTTTCGACGTGGATTGATCGATTGTACTCTCTTCATCAAAGAAAAGAATGAGGATTTATTGCTGGTACAAGTATATGTTGATGATATTATTTTTGGGTCTACAAACGAGAAAATGTGCAAAGAATTCGAGCAGGTGATGCAAGAGAAGTTCGAGATGAGCGCCATGGGAGAAATGACTTTCTTTTTAGGTTTGCAAGTTCATCAATCCAAGGAAGGGATCTTTATTCATCAAACCAAGTATGTTGGAGATATTCTCAAACGATTTCAAATGGAAGACTCAGAGCCTTTGGGAACTCCATTAGCTCAAAATCATGGGATTACTCCTGATGGAATGGGTGAACATGTGAAACCATCTCTTTATCGTGCTATGATCGGATCTCTTATGTATCTTACTGCTTCAAGACCCGATATAATGTACCCAACATGTCTTCTAGCTCGCTACCAGTCAAGTCCAAAAGTTTCTCATTTGATGGCTGTGAAAAGAATCTTTTGTTATTTGAAGGGTCGCCGGACACTGGTCTCTGGTACCCTAAGGATGATTAGTTTGATTTGACAACATTCAGTGATTCTTATCATGGCGGCTGCAAGTCGATGCAAAGTCAACATCAGCAGTATATTAGTTCATAGGAAATCGCCTGGTCATGTGGCAGTGCAGAAAGCAGACTTATGTAGCTACTTCAACTTCTAAGGCTGAGTTTATTTCGGCTTCTAGTTGCTGCTCTAAGGTTTTATGGATCCAACATCAAATGCGCGACCACGGTTTTGAATTTCTAACTACTCCTATTTATGTTGATAACGAAGCTACTTTACAGATCACTCGTAATCCTGTACAGCACTCAAAAAGCAAACACATTGAGATTAAGTATCATTTCATACGAGATTGTTATGAAAAGAAACTTATCAATGTTGTTAAAATACACACCAATCACCAACGTGCCGACCTGTTTACAAAAGCTTTTGATATATCACGTTTTGATTATCTTCTTTTGGCTAATGGCATCAAGGTGAAACCCGAGTAAATCATCCTTGGCTAATCATTTTCGTAAATATTTTCTTCAAAACTAAAAATACAAAAAGATTTTTCATTTTCTCTTATTTTTATATTTAGGGGGAAAAAATTTCTAGAAATTACAAAAACATAAAAAATGCAAAAATACAAAAATATGTCTTTTATTTAGTTATATCTTTATTTATTTACTTTATGCATTTAAGGGGGAAATTTTTTATAAAGATATCAAAACAATAGAAAACCCAAAAAATAAAAATTGAGTTTCTTGGAAAGATAAGAGAAGATGATGATACACCGGTGATCTATCAAAAACGGTCAAAAACATAAAACAAAAATTGATAAGTAGCTTTACTAATGATGTTCGGTAGGCTCACAATCAGATTAAAATGTGCAAGTTGATATAAACGTAACAAGACTGAAAGCCAGGTGGGAACCATTCATTAGCATATGGTCTTGGTACCAAAATTTCGTTTGATAGTATGCCGAGGTTCTGAGATATGCGGTCTTTATGCTTGCTTATCATCTGGGTATCATGGCTGAATCTTTTACCCAAAAATAACGTGGACGCAAGTCTATAACTTCCATGATACCATACATACGTGTAAATACTGCATACGACCATTAGTAAGTGATAAAAATATCACATTCACCCAACAATAAATGATAATATATCACAGCTTTATGCGGGAGTTAAGTTCGTCCCTTTGTCGGTACGATGGTACTAACCTGTTCACGGACTTACTCCTGTGCCCTACATGCATCTGAAAATCAAGTTCCTCATCAATAAGTGATTTAATCACATAGGGCTTGTTTTCAATCAAAATAAGTGAGTATCTCACATCATATACGTCAAAACAGATGATAAGTAGTATACTCACCGGTAAGATTTTCTCTCGTGCATGTCTTGATATGGGAATGTGTGGTTGAACACCGGCTAGTAAGTCATACATTAATCATATCTTCTAATCATGATTACATCTGATAAGTTGAGCTTATGTGGACAACAATACCGATAATCGTAGTAGAATACTTATTTATTTAATTTGGTGTTTTAAACAAAAAATCGTTTTTGGCAAGATTAAAAGCTGGTATGATTCTCTTACCTTGAAACTCATAAATAGATTGCTAGTTTTTGTACAATTTGTTCTTACCTGGTAGTAGTTATTTTAGTTTACTCTGTTTTTAAATTAAATTAATTTGATTTAGCCAAAGTTAAAGCTCAAATGTTTTCCACCAACATACACCCTAAAAATCATTTGCTTAGATTTCATAACTTCATTAAGTACCTTCTTACAACGGACTAAACTCATTACAAAGAGCAAAATCTGTTTAATGTGAAAATTTCTAACTTGTGATCTGTGTGGATATGTGTGAAGATCTAAACAGGTCAACAAAAAATCTAAGGTCCACGAAGAACTGATGTTCTAGTTTGGAAGAACCTGGATTCGTATGAATCAGTTGTTGCTTGTACGAATCAGAGGTTACTCGTACGAATGACATCAATTTATACGAATGAGTCAATGATCACTCATACGAGTGGTTATGCTTTGTATGAATGAGCCCCTAGCTCTTTGTTCAAGACAGTCCTTCGTACGACTGGGTGTTTTTCGTGCGAACTAGTGTTTTTCGTGCAAGGATAAGGATGTGGTATAAAGAGTGATGTGGTTTCTTCAGTACAACTTTACTTTCACCTTTTTCGCTTCATCCTTTCACTCTTGTTAAGTTGGTTGTGATATCTTTAAGGTACGTTTGACAATGTTGGCATGTCTTGAAGATAAACAAGTTGAACATTACCTGACTGTTTTGACATTACCTAACACGAACAACAAACTTTAAGCAAAGAACCTGTTGACGAAAAAATAGTTCGTCATGCATAATCTTCACTTGAACTTCATTGTGCGAACAAGTTGATTCTTATTCGTACGAGTGCATTATCACTCGTATGAGTAACCTGTGGATCGTATGAGCTAGTTACTCGTACGAGTGAATCACTTGTTTAATCGAGTCAGTTGTTGTTCGTACAAGTCAGTTGTTCTTCATACGAATAAATTGTTATTCGTATGAGTCGGTAGTTCTTCGTCTAGGGGATTCATACTTACAGATAATTCGCAAGAAAAACTGTTTGTGTATGTTCCCTAGTGTACTTATGTTCTTCTTATTATGGTTATTTTTGGTGTACAGGATGGCACAAAAAGAACAGAAAAGATAACCCGCAATGAAGAGAACTGACAAGTCAGAAGTGAAAATTATGTCAGAGCCGAGACACAACATGATTGCCTACTTAGATCCGAAAGATAAATTTACTGAGTACAACGGTATAATGAAGTTTTTGCTCGACTCAAGGATACATTATGCTATCACGCATAAAACTACAGTATACAAGACATTGATCAAGGAATTTCGGGATTCAGCTAAGGTTGTTGAAATGAATGGACAGGAACTTATCCACGAAAAGTAAATGGCTTAGATGTAGATATTTCCATTGAAGTAATTAACTCAGCATTGCAGCTTGGCGATGATCCCGAGGCTCCATACTCAGTTCCGTTGAAGCATCAACGTGGATGTTTGCTTCGAATGAGATGTGTTGGAGATTTTCTTGTAGGACAACTAAACAAAGCATGGTTGCGGCTCTGATACAAGTTCTTTCTACATGTTTTAATTCAGTGTTTAAGCAACAGACGAAGTGGTTATGACATGGCTAATAACGACTTAGTAGGAACGATGGTAGCTTTGACATTGAACAAACCATTCAGTGTTTCAATGTATATTTTTGCAAACATGAAGGAAAACCTGAGAAGAACCGGATTTGGTGGAAACAAGTTTTGGATGTATCCTCGTTTTCTCCAGATAATCTTAAATATATAACATCCGAATCTTCCGAAGAATGACAACGATGTTCTAAAAGTTGATGTTATGATGGAACATTTGTTGAAAATATTTAGAGGAGAAGCAGCAAAACATTACAAGGAAAGCATACCTCCTCATAAGTTGTTCGGTTTTCTGGCAAATAATGAATATGTTGCACCAAAAAATGATAAGTGGCGCCATGATGATAGTCAGTCAGATAATGAAGAACCAACTTTGAAAAAGATGATCAAAGATAAGTTTGGTCGTGAAAAGGAAAAGGCGATGATGATGCCAGCGATGAAATGGTGATGCGAGTGGTGTAGGTACTATAGGTGGTGATAAAGGTAAACAACCGGATGAAGAATCGAATTCTGGTGACAATTCGCTTGAACCTGGGTATGAACGCTATGTTGATGAGCGTGGGGTTAGGCAGATTAGAAAGATTCCAACAGATTCAAATGCTGACTATGTTCCATCCGATGCTGAGACTGAACAAGCTCGCAAAAAGAAACTTGCGGTTCCTAGGAAGAAACAGAGCAAAATGTCTATGGAAACCTCATCAGCTCAACCTAAAATCACACAACCTACGACCACACAACAAGAAACCGTACTGGAACCAATTGTAGAAACTCAGTCTACCTTCACATCGAAGGAGGCTGAAACTCTCATATCGGAACCCGCTACAACCTCTGAACCACAAACTGCAGCTGAAACACCTTCAGTTGAGATTACTCCAGTTCAACAACAACCCACTACTTCTTCAGTTCAACAATCCCCTTCCGCAATTCATCAACAAAGTACAAAACGAAGCAGTCGGTTATTCTCTGAAATGGAATAGGACGAGATAGTTGATTTTCTGTTCTCTTAGCTACAAGCTGCGGCAACTCAGATTAACAAGCACTCAGAGTTTATGTCTTCAAATCGCAATACAGTTATTAAGCAACAGTGGGAGATAAATTCTTTAAAGGAAACTGTTGGAAAGCAGGCTACTGAGATTGCGCAGCTAAGAAAGGAGAATGAGCAGTTGAGGGCTGTGGATACTGAAAGGGCAGCTCAGCTACAACAAATGCGAGCGGCTGATAACGCTCATGGGATTGAAATGAATAAGCTGAAAGAACGAAGTGCGGTTGTACAACGATCTGCCAAAACATTAACTGCTAAACATGATAACATGAGAGAATGGTATCATTCTCGTAATACTACACTGGTTGAAGGCTTTAATGGTATTAAAGACGTATTTGAAATGAGCAAAAAGCGGGCGAACATTATGTGGAATGAAAGATGCAAAGCACAGGAGATCCAGCGTAAACGAGATCACGATAGTGAAGACCATGGTAATCCTAATGCTTCAGCTTCATCCGTGAAACCAAAAGTTTCTACTGCAACTCCAGTGGTAGAGTCTAGTGCCCAGTAGATCATGGCCGATCCAGTTGCCTCAGGTGGTACTCAAGAGGAAACAGGAAAGGTTTGATGTTTTTGGAGAATGTTGAAGACTTTGATCCTCAGTCACTGATTGGTTGAAAGTATTCAGTAAATGTGGGTGTAGCAGTCCATTAGAAATGAAGACCGAAGACCAAGCAACAGCCAAGGGGGAGCTTGTTGATGCACTTTTGTGTCTGTCGCTTGTTCTTAGTTACATCAGCAATTGTGCGGTCTTTATTTATTGTGTCTGTATAGTTTGTTCATGTCGACCAAATCAAGATATCCTCCTATCTTGATTTAGTATGACGTTTAGTTTGTCTGTGTTGTAAAAGAGTTGCATGTGTGTATACTGTTACGTCTTCTGTTTCTAATCTTGCTGTCTGTACGACATGTCTGTTAGCACGATCTTTCGAAGAATACTTCTTCATGCGAGTGAAAGGTGCTTCGTACGAGCAAGTTGCTTGCTCGTACGAGCCATTATCTGTTCGTACGAGTTATTCTCATGATCGTACGAGTGGCCCCTTTCAACAAGCATTTTACTTATTCGTATGAACCAGTTACTATTCGTACAAGCAATAGGTTGTTCGTACGAGCAACCACTTCTGAATGTTCTTTGTGGCTTGTAGTGGTTCGTACGACCAACAACATTCTTTGTACTATTGCTAGGTGTTGGAACTATATAAACAAACATGCACTTCTCAGTTCAGTGTTGAGAGAGACACTGTGACACAAGAGAGAGACACTGAGGAATAAGAGAGAGAGCACGGAGAGAATTTCCTGAGTCTGTATGAACATTGTTTGTATGTGTTTGTACTAGCTCTCTTCATTTAATCAAGATAGTGAAGCTTTGGTTATCTTGTGTTTGTTACTTTGCTTTGGTTTGCATACTTACGTGGATTCCGCACTCATATGTGTGTTATATATAAACAAGGAAGTAGGTTATCTTGATCCTCCACGTGGACCTACAGAAGTGTTTCAAGTGTGTTTATCTGAGTTTGTGGAACTCCGGATTTAAATCAGAGTTTACTAAGTGTCCGTAGTTTGAGCTCACAATTCCGAGTTTGTTGATTCCGAATTTGTGTTTTGTTCCAAGTTTATTAGATAAGTTCCAAGTTTAAATGGTGCTTCCATGTTTTCATTTGTTCCGAATTTACCAGGTTGTCCGGGTTCGTATCAGTTAAAACATATCCGGGTTTGGCTCTTTAGTTCTTAGTGATTTAGAGTTTGGTCCGAATTTATGGAATATGTCCATAAATTCAAAGAAAGTGATAAATTCGGAATAAAAGTCCTAAATTCGGATTATTTCATACTAAATTCAGAAAATGTATGAACAAAGTTGGAATATAGGTGTCAAATTCGGACTAGAGGAGTATAAATTCGGACATGGGAGCAAAAAAAAAATTTTCCAGCTTTGTTGAAAAATTCGAATTTATGAGTTATGTTCGGAATTTTTGTTTTGATTGTTCCGAATTTCTTTGTATTCTGAAGTACTGTTCAGATGATCTGATCCGAGGTTTCAAAAGCTTCCGGGTTTTACGAGTTCAGAATTTTCTAGAATTCCGTGTTACTTGGGGTACCAGATTATTAGTTAAGTTTAGAAGTTTTTATAGTTCGGAAGTTCTGTTTTGCATGTTCCGAGTTTTTCTAGTTATTACGGGTTACCTGAGGTACCGGATAATTAGCGAAGAGTCAAAATTTTGTGTAGTTCGGAAAATTGAAGTCGGTTTTGGATTATTGAAGAGTTCCAGGGTACTTATGTAGTTATGTTGTTCGGATTAAGTAAGGATTTTCTGCTCGTAGTAATGAGACGCGGTAATGGTGGTCCACGGTGTTCTTTTCAAGATTCTCGGAGTTCAGATTTGGTCCTTAATTGAGTCTTGGAATAATTTTGGACTATTATCGTGCACTAGAGGTGAAGATAATAATGATTTGGTTAGACTTTGAAGTTTACAAAGAAAAAGGGGGAGTAAAATCTTCCTATTTTTTCGTAAATCTAAAGCTTGTGCGTGAAAAAGCTCGTGTGTGATGGAGTTTTGTCAAGTGTGTTTGTGTGTTTAATCAAGTATTGACGTGATGAAGTTGATTTCTCAGTTGACACTAGTTAAAGATTGAGCCTTATTAGTTGCTGTTTAGAGTAGAGAAGATTAGTTTCTTGGTCCCTCTTCCAAGACGATTGCTAGTCGGTTAACATGGTGCTTCTTGATTTGAGGGGAAGATCGATGATGAACACCATCGGGTATTCAATGGATTTGTGAAAATAAGAGATTGATTCATGAAGATACGTGACGAGATGAAATCACACATGAAGGGTTGAAGACTTTTGATCAAGATGGTGGATGTACATTTTCGGAGTTGGTCTGTTATTAACTTATCGAGCCAAACTTTATGTCTTTGCGGAATTTAAAGTGTTCGATGTTGGTCATTGGAAATCTTGCGTTTCGTTTTTCTGTCGGTTAAGTTTGAAGATCAAGGAAAGAGCAATGTTCTTACATTTGGTTGTAGGTCTGTTCGCGTTAACTAGATTCGGGAGAAGTTTTAGGGGAGGGATCGAAAGTGCTTGAAGTTGGATTCTTCGGGTTTCCCAAAGCGGCCATTTATGTGATCGTCAACAAGTCTTTTATCAGAAGGGTTGAAGATCACTGTGCTCTGCCGAAAATCAAGTCTCTACCAAAGTTGAAAGCATGCATGATATCATCAGTTAGGGGGAGATTGTAAGTGCAGTATTCGGTGCTGAAGATTTCAATGTTAGACAGAAATGATAGCAATAGTTAAGGGGGAGTCTGTAAGTGCAGTTCTTGCTGGGTAACTGTGCTTTATCAGTTCTGGTCAACAAAGTCAAAGAAGTCAAAGATGATGAAGCATGACAGATGCCGGATTATAAGGTTAACTAGAATAGTGGTTCCGAGTTTGATACCTTGTCCGAACGTATGAAGATAAGTGAATCTTCGAATTTGTGAAACGATTATGTATTTTCGAGTTTATGTGGATAAACTTGGAAGGTTTCTCAGATTCTGATGATTTCAAATTTGCATATTATATTCAGAATATGTAGATGTTTGTTTGGTTATTATTCCGAGTTTGTTAGTAAACTCGGACAGGATTAATTGTTGTATCCTGGACAAGATGTTTTGTCCGGGTTTAGTCCTTAGTCTATATATATGTGTTGTATAGCTTAGATTAGGGTAAGTTTTGTGCACCTCTCACAAGCTTGGTGATCCTCCTTGTGTGCACATTCTAGAGAGAGATTATGTTTTAGTAAGAGAAAGCTAGGGTTTAGATCTTTGTGATCTAAACCAGCTTATAGAAGATGATGTATACTCTTTCGGTTGTAAATCTGTATGGATTGTTACGAATGAATGAGTTTCTGCTACATCTTCTTCTCCATCTATCTTGTTTATGTCGTTTCACGTCTTGAATCAAGTGCAATGTTGATGTTCGTCATCGATCCAGTGCTTCCACAACAACAATATCTAAATAAATGTAAAAGTGGCTCTAATAATCCTTTTTAATTTATAAAATCCAATTAATAATAATGATAATATCTCTATTATTAATTGAGATGCGAAAGCATGATAAGACACAAACACATATAAAACTCTCACCAAAGATCTAGTTAGAATCTATATATATATATATATATATATATATAGTCACAACCATAGCGGGTTTAGAGTTATATCTTGACGAAAACTAAAGACTCGCATGATGGATGTAACAAACTGCTGCGCTAGTAAGCCGAATCACAAAATCCTCAAGATTATCACGAGAATCCACACGTGACACAAATCCAATCCAAATCACCAAAACATGGGGCAGCGAACAATGGTGATGGTGTGTGGTGGTGCGACGAGGCGTCACGACGGCGGTGGGCGTTGGTGATGGTGGAGGTGGCCGGCTAGCGACGGCACATTGGTAGTGGTCGGTCGTTACAAGGAGAGAGAGAGAGAGAGAGAGAGAGATATTTCTTGTGGCTAGGGTTTCAACTTAGTCTCGTGTATATAGGGTTTGTGATTGAGGATCTATTTATAGATCCACTAATTACATTTATACCATTAACTCTTAGACTTTTTCTCTAAGTAGTTAATCCTAGATTAATTATTAATTACCGGTCAATCCTTTGACCTTTGTTTTATTTTATCTATTAATATAACAACTCTCTTTAATTATTTTCTAATAATAACCATTCTTCGTTTCATCGAATAACGATTATTCTCCGCTAATATTAAACCACTAATCAAAACCATTTTGACTTTATTCTATTATTCAATAAAATAACTTTTTAATTTATTATCTAACTAATAAATTATTACTCGTTTAACTCTTTAAACCACACCAATTATTTCCACTTAATTAATTGTTTCACAAACAATTAATATCTTAAGTATTTCATCTAATACTCATTTTCCACAATTAATATCTGCTTTTTGTGATTTATAATATTTAACAATAGTATAACCTTTTAGATCGTCTCTTAATAGCAACGTTCAATACTATGATTGAACACATAAATCCAACAATTACAGCTAAAGTACATGTAATAAAGTTTAATATGACTCAAGTTGACCTGTTGTAAGTTGTAAGCTTACTTAAAATGTTCTTATTTCGCTCGCAATATTTGGGGCATGTAATGGAAATCTGTTCTCTTTTTAAACCATGATTGGATGTATTGCTATGGTGTTTTAGAAGTTTTTTAGTTACAGTTTTTTCAAATGTTGTGGCTTGTAAGGTCAGGCTCTATGAAGATGTTGCAATCATAGGGAACCTTCTGGATCATCCAGTTGGAAAAGGTATGGGTGGCCCCTAGTTAGTCTAATAATGAAATGAGTTGTATGGATTAGGTTCTCTTGTATCATAAGTTTTCTATTATGAAAATTCCAGTGTATTCTGTTATTGTCTTATAGAGAAGCACAATAACTTCTTATGCTATGACTTATGAGACTCTTAAAGGTAGTTTGATGAGTTGGAATTAATCTAACTAGAATGGATTCCTCGTCTTGCGAAGCTAGTTTTTTTAATATAATTTGACTGTACGTATATTTCTTTTGCATTGTTTTTGAAGTGAAAATAATAAGTGATTACATTTTCAACCCTTTAGATACTTCTAAAGTTGTGTTGAGAAATCAATTGTAGTTGGATCTCATGGTGTGTTAATGCGGTTTATTAATCGTAATTGGACCTCATGAACTGTTTCAAATCGAACTTTTCAATTAAATTATAGACTTCTAGTAAATATACATACGACACAAATACTAAACTCATATAACTTCATAAAAATCAATTCTCTTTATTATTCATTTTAATTTAATTTTAATAATTATGAAATAAGGATATTACCTCAAAAATATAACTAAATAAATAAATATCGGAACTCATAAAAATTGCAAAAATATCAATTTAGATTTTTCATGTACTATATTTATTAATAATGAGATGACATTACATTCGACATGATTAGATAAAATTATGTTTGTGAGTCATCTACATGTCAATATAATTTTCACTATATCTAAGAACTTCCCTAATTATATATATAATATTTAATACTTCAATTTCATTTTTAATCTATTTAATTGGAGAATGAATGATACTAGAATTACAATGAATACTCTTAAATTGTGTATAATTCAAGATTATTTTTGCCAAATTTTAATTTGCTGCCTCCACCACCATTCTCATTGTCACCACAATAGCAGCTAATAGCAGACCAAGTTTCTTTTTTTTTCTTTTTCTTTTTACTATGGTCACAAAATCTCTTGTTTTTGTATATCAACCGGTATAAATTGAATATTTTATACATTTTAAGTAAAAATATAAAGTTTTCTATTTGATTTTGTTTGTATGACATTTAGACTATATGGAGTGAGGCATGAAGAGGGGAGGACAAAGCTTCTCCACGCCACCCACACCACCCAGCCATCATTTTAAATGGGTGTTGGCCCCTTTCAATTTGGGACATCCCATATGCGTTGCCCCTCTTCATTAACTTGATTTTTGAGACTTTGTCCTTGCTCTTTGCCCACAACACATTCCCTTCCCTTTTCTGTGTAAAGGGTTACCCACTTGATCTATGTGACGAGATAGGGTTTTACCCTTGTTCTCATGACTCCATATAATCTTAGAAGTTTTGTTCAAATTTGAATGGCTCAAATATAATTGATTTTTTTTTTTTGTTTTTTTTATCTTGACACAACAGTACCATAAGTTTTGTTCAAATTTGAATGGCTCAAAACAGTACCATAAGCTGATATTATCCCAACAAAAGCTGATATTTTTGTCTGAACAATTTCAGTAGCGCTATAAAGTATCTTTTTTATAACATAAGCTATAGCGAGTAACGAACTGAACCGAACTGATATTGTCTCAACAATATGGGTACCATGTCGATTTCGACCTAATATGATAATCACTTTAATGGTTTTCGATCGATGTAAAACACGTGTCGATATCATTTTGGGCATACTATAACTTTTTTATTTTTCAGTTCTGTAACAAGTGTCGAAATCGTACCACCCCTGTAATTGAACCGAATCCACACCGCAATGCACCAAAGAATTCTACTACTTTACCATAAAATGTAACATTATTAGTGGCCAAAAGTTACAAAAGAGGTAAAGTACATGGACTGTTTATGCAATGTTGAATATATAGATACGACAGAATGGCATGATAATAGAAGTAGGCAGTTATGAAGCTGACCCTTATATACGGTTTCTTGTATCGCATGGTAGACGCAACCTTTTTCTGTTTCATGTGTCTTTAAGAGGAGGTCATTACCGTACCACAATATACAATGTATCCTCATATAGCAGATATTTGGACCAAAACTTGTTATTGTCATATATATTATTAAGTGTATATCATTATATTTATGAAATGTACTCACATGGGTCACTTTCAAATAATTATATTGTATTGATTGACTCAAACAAAAAGATGAGAGTAACAACTGAGAAGGTTCTAATGAACCTACTAAGAAAAACAAAACTAAAGGTAAATATCAAGGGAAAACATATATTAATATTTTAGAACGGCTTACGGCTTACATGTATAAAGAGCGAGCTAATAAAACTATACTAATTAGAGGTGTTCAAAATTTGTTTCGAATTTTAAAAATTCGGAATTCGATCATTAAGAATTCGTTTCGGTTATAGGAATTTGAATTCGATTTAATTCGAGTCAAGTAAATCGAATACGAATGTATAATTTCATATTCGATTCGAATAAAAATTATATATTTTTATTTACTATTTTTATATATAATACATAAATTTATTGGGCTATACCATAAATTTTTTTCAAAATTTATTCCATGTATTAAATTACCTATTGCCAAACTCACTACATAGCCTATAACTAAAACCTAAGTAACAAATCTATCAATAGATTTATAACCCTAAAATTTTAATTTGCAATCTGGAGTGACTATTCCCGACTTCTCGTTTTAATTTTTAGACTTATGGTATTTTACTTGGAAATTTTTAATGTGATATCGTACTTTGTGGCTGTTTTAAAATTTATTTTTCATTTTGATAGCTTTTTATATGTTTTAAAAGAATCTGAATCAAATCAAATATATTCAAATTCTATACGAAATTCGAGTTATTAATCAAATACAAATCGAATACGAAATGGTTTTTTATTTGAATACGAATTGAATTGAGTAGGTTTTAATCGAATTCAAGAGAAAATAAAATTATTTGAGTAATTCAAAAGTTCGACAATCGATTCTATGAACACCCTAATCATAAAAATAAATATTTATTTTTAATTTTTTTTAATACATAAATATAATTCAAATATAAGTCAGAAAACTTGCCAAGTTACATCAGAACAGAAGGTAGCCGGGCAACAAGCTGCACCGCCAATCCTTTCTAAATTGCAAACCCTAACCTTCCAAATACAAACCCTTGCCCCCTTGGGGTTGAACAATTGCTGTAGACGACCCGTTGAACCCTCATCAAGAAGTGGATAGCTTCTCGCGCTAGGGAGCCAAAAGTATCAAAGGCAAAAGGGACAAAGACATGCGGTTCTTTGCGCAAGCTTTAGCGTGCTTATCCACTTTATTTGATTCTGCCTTTCTTGCCGCTTGTCCAGCTACAAACCCGTTTTCCCTTAAACCAACCAAAGGGGAAACCCCCGTGAGGTCTACACAAGCATGTTTCCCCCCAGCCCAGCCAAAGACGAGCAAATCCGCTGGTCGCAGAATAGATCTCCCTTCCATAGGGTCCGTGAGGAAATTCACAGGGGCCTCTTTCTTAGCCGAAATCCCAGCTCTTCTTAAGATGTCCCACAAAGCATCACGCACCCACTCGTGCCGATATTTGAACCCAGGGAGCTCTTTACAGTGAATTGCATGCTCCCCATATTTATCAATACAAGCTTTACGACATATCGGGCAAGTTTCATCTTCCGGGTACATAGGGATCATCAACCGGTATTTGAGAATGACTCTATATTCTACTGCAGACATACATTGTCCCAACCCCTCAATTGGTATAACGGTCAAAAATTCCTGAGCATGGGGACCTTTCAGGCACTCAAACAACGCCTTCTGGCGGGATGACAAATCAAAAGCTTCTCCCAGGCTTTAGGCGATTTTGCTAAACAGAGCATTCGCCAAAGTTTTTTGTGGCTTCGAGGGGCGGTGTCCTTATTAGAGAAACCGCCAATATCCAAGTCTGGGAGAGAGACATTTAAGCGTTCAAGCGCCTGCTGATAGTCCGGGTCAAGCCCGACGACCTCACAGTTTCGAAGGATATGATCCTGTAGATCCCAAGACTAAGCTCTAGACGCCACAAAGGCATAAGCCCCAACATCTCAAGCTGAGAAGAGGCCCAAACCACCTAAATGCATTGGCAAAGATGCCAGACGCCACTGGAGGTCACCAAAGAAGGGGCCGCCACCCACTACTATGTCTTCTATAGCCTCTCTAAGGCCATCATCGAACCGAGATACCGCATCCTCCATAAAATACGGTTGACAAGTCCGCAACCCAAAAAGTAACTTAGCAACCCCCATGCACGACCTTAGCAGAAGGAGTTCACATTGGGGATCTCTCAGGCAGGGTAAGAGTTTCATGAGGTCAACCGCCCCCGAGGCTCGCCGCCCTGCCAACTCCTCAATAAAGCTAGGATCCCGACTAACAGCTCCACCAAGGAGCTTAATCCCCTTCTCTGGTCCACCGATCCCTCTCGGGAAAAGCCCATCTTGAACTTTCCGCCCGTCGCATGTCGGCCAAAAAACCTCTGTTTTCTTAATGTTGAGATAAAGCCCTAGAGATGGCCCCTCCTCGTTGATGATGTCTAAGGCCTTAGCAACCTCAGAGGCGTTGTCGATAATCATCCCATCATCCAAGTACCAAGCATGAAACGGGAGTTTACAGCGGTCCTGAACCCGGAGAATAAGGGGATGTAAGGCAAGGGCAAAGAGAAGGGGCCCCAAGGGATCTCCTTGTTGAACTCCGGTAGTAGCCCCAATACACTCGTTACCAACATACAACCTAGCAGGCTGGGCGTAAAGAAATTGGATCCGCCGATAGATTGACAGGCAACGCTGATGAACCTCGTGTAGAAAAGTTGTGCGGTCAACCGTGTTGAAAGCATTGGAGAAATCCACAGTAAGCAAGGCTAAGGAACCATCTGCATGAAATGAGTTGAGAAACCTGTTTGCACAGTGAAGCACCGCCTCTGCCCCATTTGGCACCCCCACCCCAAATTGATAGTCACCCAAGTATTGGGTCATTTCTTTCCCTACCTTCTTCATCGCCACCTTTGAAACCAACTTTCGCCAAATACCCCCCACAGCAATAGGTCGAATTCCTTTATCGGGCTTCAATAAGGGGGTGAGGGGGGCCGAGGCAACAAACTCAGCAAGCACCTTAGGGCAGGATCCCCCAAGCCATAAGTTAACAACTTCAGTAATGCTCGTAAGCAAACCTGAGGAAGTCACCGAGCCCTCGCAACCAATAGCACCTAGCAGGTGTTGGGCCCGTATCCCGTCTCTGCCACATGACGTCCCTTTAGGAAAGGATCGAATACATTTGAGTACACACTCCCCATCAACAACAAGAGTGGGTTGGGCCAAAGGGTTGGAAGGCAAGGACGGGGGCGGCTCCACTAGGTGTTTATCTATAAGAGCTTTCAATGTCGAATCACCTAGAGGGGCAACTCCACTAGAGCATAGGACCTTAACCGCAGCTGTGAAATGTCCATCCCTGACTTTCCGAAGACATTGCTTAATATTAGTGTTCCTTTCTTTGCTTCCTCTCTCCTGCATTCTCCCCTTCAAGCCCCCGTCTCCCTCACGCTATCCAATAGGGAAGAGACCAAATCATCAAACCCAGACCCATCTTTCCAAATTGTAAGCGCGTGTAAGATGTTACTACACTGTAGAGATTTCCTGTTCCCTGACCTTTGCTCTTGTCTGGAGGATGGTCTAACCACCCGCAAGGTGCAACGCGGTAGTAAAAACAATTGGACCCAGTTGTCAACCGATCCTGGCGACGCTATCACTTTGCGCAAAGCACCTGTTAAAACCTGAGCAAACAACAGCCGACAACTGGGGGGGAATGCTTTTAACAGTCTGAATAGGGAGGGAGAAAACACGATCGAGTAGGTTAACATCACCCCCGAGCCCTGCTGGGTGACGTGGGTTTGTGTCAACCACCACTTGACATGGTTTCCGGATCCCAACAATGAAATCTTCAACATCCCCCGAGATCATGGCAAACGACACGACCTCATTATCATGCTTGCATCCCCTACTGAGTGCATGCATCACCATGCACTTTCCACATAACCATTTATCCCCTTCCCTAAGAACTTCCGCAACATCCAATAAAAGGTCCAAGTCCTTGGAGATAGCCTCCTTCAAAGATAGCTTTCGGTTTTCTGTCTTGAGGTGTGTGCTTTGCATGTGTTCAAGTAGGCGGAAAAAACCCACAGACTCCGGTTTGCCATCTTTACATTCGTGGAAAAATTTGAAAGGGCAGGTCCTTAAACGACTAGCAGAGCCCTGCACAGGGCCCACTGAATTTACGTTCCGACCCCCTTTCGTAGGAGCCATGCGCGTATGTTAATTTCCACCGAAGCAAAAACACACTAACGGTACACCAAACTCGAGATGAGTAGTTGGGGGGTAGAAAACCAGTAAAATTCTATACAAGACGAAGGAGGGCAGCAACCGCGGGTTGCCCACCCTCTAAATGGTACCCCACATAACCCCTTACCCCATGGCGGATAATTAAAGATTATCACAATCGAATCTGAATTACAAGATCAAATCGCCTTAACCAATTCCCACTTCACAAGAGTGCTAAAGAAAAAAGTTTTTATAACCTTCACTTCATTGAAGCATTTGATCAAACACCTGGTGGGTCGACTTTTCTTTCACAAAAGAACACCCGTAGTTGAATCTGAAGAAGGAAATGATGATATGGTTGCTAAAAATTTAATAACTTTCAATATCAATGAGAATCTTCATTTAGTTCATAACGAACGACTGACTACTCTGATTATACAACTAAAAGACTCAAGAGATTCTGTAGATACGCAATCAAAACTGCAGAGGGAGGTTTGTTTTTCAGAAATGGGTATGGCGACATGTCGTAGTTAGCAATCGCGGGATTTCTATTTCAAAAACGTACCATGTACATACACATGCTAACAAAAAAGCCGTTTGTTATGATTATTAAATGCAATATCTAAAAAAGAAGATAAAACATTTTTAATCTTAGACCAACATCTGCATGAGACGATTTTTTATATGGAGATGTTGCGATTAGTAATTGTCGCATACCCATTTCTAAAAGATCTTAAAAGACCATTCTCAACGCTTCTTTTCTAAAATAGTCATTAATAAAAAAATTTAGAAATAAACAGTTTTGCAACATTTACCCCTTTAATTCTTTTTATTAAAAACCTCATCAAAATCAAAACTGAAAACCGAGATATCAAAACCATAAATCGCAACCAAATCTGTTGACTCGTTATCAAAATGATAACAATGAGAGATTATTAGAGAATGACACAAAAATAATAATGCCAACATTGAGAAATCCATTGATAAAATGCTAATATCAAGAGTTGATCAAAGGACGAAGCATCTTATACATAAAATCAAAGGGGAACCAAACCCCGAACGAAATAAGCAGGTTATAATGGCTTTATAGCCTAATGACATTTTAGGGGGTCGAATAAGGCATCGGATCAATAGATCCTGGGTTCGATTCCTACAAGGGGGTTTTCCATATTTATTGGGTTTCCTCCTAAATTTGTGTATAGGCTGGGTTTCCATATGTCTAGTGGAGATGGATATGATCGGGTGTTTTCCGCTGGTGGTATGATAATACTCTAGTGATCCGTCAATTATCCAAATTTGCCGTTCAAAAAATAAATAATCACCACCAACTATTCATAGAGTTGTTCACTCATTAAAAACGTGTTAAACAAATAGAAAATATACTTTTTAGCAATGCATTCTTCTGATAAATTTTGTTTTGCACATGTCCTTTACTAACCTTCGTACACCTTTTAAAAGGATACATCCATCAAAAACATACTAGTCCACATACTTTTATCTCTCTAATAAAATGCACAACTAAATGAACCATAACATCTAAAAAAGAATGAGGGAAAGTCTCGAGCAGGCACAATGTCGCACAAAGCTCTACCTGCAACTTATTGAGTTCTTCTACCATGAATTCTTCACTAAATAATAATTTGAAAAAGAAAAAACTGATAATAGCATGTCTTGTGGATTTCGACATGATAGACCGTCTTGCAATTGGCAAAATCTGTTGCATAAGCATAAGATAATCATGCGATTTAAGTCCCACAAGCTTCCTATCCTTTTGACTCACCAAACTAGAAAAGTTAGAAAAATACCCTTGTGGAACCCTTAAGCTTCATAAAACATGTCTTTTTGCAAACTTTAGAAAATAGTGCTTCTTCGTGCCATGCGACGAAGCACTAGTGCATTGTTGCGTGGCGCGACAGAGCAGGTTTTTCAGCCAGATATTTAAAATCCGCAAAGTAAGTCTGGTTTTCACTTTCCAACCACTCTAACACCCAACTAACCTCATTAAACCACAAACCCTAATACCTACTTACAAATACCCTTCCACCATACCTCATAAACACTTTACACTCTCTCAAATCACTCCTAAATCTCCAAAATCTCCAAGTGTTGGCAGATTGTATCAAGTTTCAAAACAGTGAGTTTTGAACACTTTTTTCTCATCTTTTCTTCTTGATTTATTCTTTCAATCTACTTGTACAATCTCTAGGAGTGTTGACACAAGTTTACCATGGTAAACTAGGTTGGAGCATCACCATATTGAGGCCTAAAGTTGGATATAAAATTAAGTTTTATCAAAGTTTTCAAAACATTGTTCATCCTACTTCATTTCTTGAATATCTTCAAGTTGCCACAAATCTCATTGTTGCTATAGGTTGGATTGATGATTATTACAAAAATGATAGGTGTTTAGATCACTTTTTGAATCACTAAAACAACTTCCAAGTAACAAAGTGAACAAGAATTCACCAAGTCTCCAAACACTATCCATGTTTGGAATGCACTTGTGTAGTCAAGAGACTTAGTTGTTTAGGTGAATTAGTTGATTTAGATACTTGTGTTTACCTTCTTGTACTTGTTCCATGGCCATCCGAATCATCCATTTGATGATTTGTGCATTGGTGAACAAAAGGGTTAATGGATTCATCCAATCCATGCATGACCATACTTGACTATATACCTACAAAAATATATGTAAATATCAATCCAAAATCGAATGATGATAGCAACCAATCCATGGTTGACTATCATGTGTTAAGGTGGAATTATATCTAAGTGTTGAACTCCTTACTTTGACTTCCATTGAGTGCACAACTCATGAAGAACATCAACTTTTATGGTATCCAAATTGAGTGTTCAAGCAAGATTTTATTGTAAATTCATACTATTAAAATTTCTGAATCCATTCCATCATCCACTCCATGAACTCATACACCTTGTTATCCATTTTAGGATAACCTCGGTATTTAATTTGTTGTCACAATTGTAGTGTTATGTTGGCTTTGTACAATCTCATTTGTCTAACTCTGATGTTTTCGGCATTGGTTGGGGTGTGACAATACGTCCATTGAACGACATTTATGGAAATTAATTTTAAGCCCTGACATAAGATAGAAGATACTTAGGATCCATTTAAGATGCATAAGGTTTTCAAGATCCCATTCTCCCAAGAACATCACATAGTCCTCATACATGGTACGTGGTACATAGTGTTAGGCCCGAGTTTACAAGGATTGTGATTAGAAAACAATTTAAGATCAAAACAACATTGAATTGTATAATAGAAGGATAAATAATTACAAACGAGAAGCCATCATCAAAAATTGTTTTTCATAAATAATCTAATGATTACAAATGTTTTACAAATGATTTACTCTACAGATTCCCCCTCGGCCAATCACTTAACAATTATGTTCGTACAAAAGAGAATGCGTGATGTGTAGTGATAAATAGATAATTAAAGGTGTGATCTAGCTATACTAAGTACGAAAGGCTCTTTTTGTGATTGGCTAACATCACCTTGAAAGTGACATCTAACATTGCTAACAGATAAGATTCCACAAATGTTGTAAACTTCTATGCAAATCTAACATCTGATCTAACTATGCTAGACACTGATACAAAACAAGTACTGTTATTTTGGAAAACCACTATTAGAACTATCATCTGTTGCTTTGATCCAAACATCTGTTTGGCCAGACAGATGTTTGGTCTTCTTCATCAGACCTTTGGCTTCAACAGAGTTTAGCTTCCCCAATAGACCTTGTTTCTTCTTGAAGAGTGGTTTCAAGGCTTTAATTAGATATTTACTTGTCTTCAACAGATATTTTGATTTAGGTGTTCAAGATTCATTATTTTTTGGGAGAGTCTGGTTCAATCCTTTATTTATTTCTTGATTACTATTCATGTTTTGGCTTTTGAATATCATATGTTCTTGTGAATGCCATAACAGATGTTTATTTGATCAATTTTGTTTCCTCTAAAACTTATCTCTGACTTGTGTTTTAAATTGTTATTCAAATCTTTCTAATAGTACGTCATCATCACCCCTTTCGAGTAGAAGACCTAGTAGATCTGACAGATCTTCAATATTTAGGCTCAACACACTATTCATTAAAGTCTTTTTCACTTTTCCACTTGCCCTGACTATTATTAATTCATGGTTGGCTTTGTCTGGGTACCATTTTTGAATTTTTGAGGCAGTTGAAGTTACTAGGAACGATATTATTGGAAGAAGTAAGGGAATATGCTTTCCCAAGACTTGCCCTAATAGTTTTGTTGAATTGACATCAGGATGCCCATACATTATCACATTTGTGATCCTTTCCTTTCTAAATCATCTTCACATATGTGTATGTCTTTTGTAGACATCTCCTTTTGTCTTTTGAAATGGCCTCTAGCCAATGAGGAAACATGCTTTGCAGATGGAAGTTCAGAATGTTTAGCCAGAGAACTAATAGGCAAATCTTCATAGTTAGGCTTTTTGGGGACCGAGAGATCTTTAGCTCTTAATGCTTCTAATTTCTTGTAGCCCTATCTGATTGTTGGCTCATCCTACCTAGTCATGGATTGTAGGGATCCATACTTTTCAGCAACCATCTCCTCCTTCATTCTTCTTAGCTCAATTGTTTTTTGACCAACAGGTTTTCTACCTAAAGCCCAGTTGGGAGTGGGTTTGACATCTGGCCTGAGCTTTAACATCTCAATCCTTGTGATTTCTTCTAGAAGGGCTTCTGCAGTCCAATCAAAGAATTGAGCTCTTGAGGCTCTAGGGTTGTTTTTCACGATGAACTCTAGATAGTCTTCCCTTAATTACTTTTTGAGGTCAGGGTTGCTTAGTGGTCCTTGAGAAGCCTTTTGACTAACATCTTTTGCAAAATCTTAAGTCTATTCACCTTTGTGAATTCTGCAAATATGATTTTATTGAGCCTCCTTATCACTTTTCCCTTTGCTTTTGAAAGCAGCTATCGCTTCAGCCTATTTGAGTTTTAATTCTAGGTACTCTTGTACATTTTTAGGCTTTTGATATCTTTTGAGGGATGGAAAGGTATGTTGGTCGATGTCAGTTGTGGAATAAAAAGATTGTATCTCTTTTGATACATTTTCTAATTCTAGTGGGTCAAGAATTTAGGTGGGTGGTTTAGTAGGTGGTATTGTGATGGTGAGAGTTGTGGTTGTGGTAATGGGTGATTGAATTGTTATGGATGAGGTTGAGTTGGTAGTGGTTTTGATATATGATGCATTAGGAGTTTCTTGATCATAATCTTGGACTATTAATTTAGTTCTCATGATTATGGTTTGTGGGGTTTGTGTTTTTTATGGTGGTTTTAGAGGTCGTGTTGTTGGTTTTCTTTTGAGAAGTCCTTTAGGGGACTTATGTGTTGGTGGTGGTAGTTGAGTAATTGTAACCTCTGTTGCCACTTTTGTAATAGTAACAGATGTTTGGACAATGGGAGCAATGGTTTAAATAATAGAAGTGGGAACAATGGTTTGAGTGATGGGTGTTTGGATAGTTGCCACAATGCTTTTTGTAACCTCTATTGGAACCTCTGTTGAAGAACCTTGGTTATCTTGAATTTCCTTTTTTTCAGTGATTTCCTTCACTGTTATCTACACATTAGCTTCCCTTGTATCCCTCTTCTTTTGTTTCTCCATTTCTTTGTCAATTTCTTCTTGTCTTGCCTTTTTCAGTGCAACAATGTTAGGCCTTTTTCCTGCCTTTTTTACAAGAGTGGGAGCTTCCTCATGTATTCTTCCTCTCCCCTTTATGGCATCATCTTCATATTTAGGGAGAGTGAGAGTTGTACTAGTGTTTTCAAGGATAAAGTCTTTGATGGCTTTAACCTCTGCTCGAGTAACTTTGTACTTGGCAACCACCATTTGTCTTATCAACTCTACTTGCATGTTGTGTCTTTCATCTACAGCCTGCTTTTAAAGATGTAGGTATGGTTGAACGTGGGCCCACATTTCTTTTGTAATATCTACATTTGATGGTGGAGTTCTAGAGTTTTATACCAAAGTCTTCATCATTTCTTTAATTTCTGCAACAGATGACTCCAACTTGGTGACTCTCTATTAATTTAGAATAGTTTAATCCATCACCTAAGTTAATAGGATTATCTGAATTCTCACCCGAGGTGGTTATACCTAGTTTTGAACTAGGTGCACCTTTTTCTTGGTACTGGGGACTTCCAACTGGTGGAGAGACTATTGTCTCAACGACAAGGGGAATCTTATTAAAAGCAGTGGTCTTTGTAGACAAGCAAACCAAGAATGTATGGAAAAATAATTTCGTTTATGGTGGGAATTTTGGTTTAAAAAGAGTTGTTCTCATCTGAGCTTCATATCCCCTTTCTATGAACGCATTTTGAAGATAATTTTTGGAGAAAGTTTCCACATCTGCCCAATCCTATAGTCTAAACATGTTGGAGATGGATTCTACAACAATTTCAACATGTTCTTTATTGATGATGGAAGTAATAAGAAAGGACCTTCTGTTTTGAAGTGAAATTTTTGCGTTTTCCCAAAATTCCCTAAGGGTGGTTTAATAGATGGGGGCGTTTGTTGTGAGGATGTAAAATCTGTTAGACAAATGATCTTACTATGTTTTACAAGATACGTTAAGTAGTTATGAGGGATTTTAAATCGAGGGCCATGAGGAACTTTAGTTCAAATCTTTTGAAAAATCTATTAAACAGATGATCTTTTGATTGAAAATAGAGTTGATGGAAGCAAATTCGAAGTTTTTCTCTTTTGAAGTGCTTTAATTTTGACAATAATGGAGGATAGATGTCAACTATGTTTCTAAAGGGTTTTTATAAGGTTAATAGAACAGGGATGCCAGCGTGGACAACGGTTACCCTTTTAGTCCATGTGGTTAGTTGCTATTTGTTATGGCAAACATTTGTTCAGAAAGTGGGTCCCTTAAAGGAAACCCTTTGAAGAAGATAAAAAAAGATCTGTTTTCAAAATATCTATTTGAAACCTCTGTTGGGCCTCAACAGATATTAAGATGGTAAGGTCAGTGGTTGGTACATCTGTTTGACTTTTGGTCAACAGATGGATGGAAACCCATGTTTGAAACCTCTGTTGGGTTAAACATAGTTTTGAGTGAAAATAGTGGTGAATTTTAATGAGACAGTGGATCTGTTTGACTTTTGTAGTCAAGCAGTGGTTCTTTTGTCTTAAACAGTGATTAACCAAGGTTAAACAGAGTTTTAAACTACTAAAACAGATGGTATACTCCTTTAAACATAGTGTTATTTTTGTTGATTCTATCAATCGTTTTTCCCTTTTTAAGAACAATTTTTTTATTTTCTTGTTTTAACTACAACATTTTAATGTTGCAAGAACCTTTTTGGTATATTTTTGAGAACATTTTCTTTCTATTATTAGGATAAGATAGATGTTTCGTTCAGTCACTGGTGAATGGGTTAATTTTGTAGATGACCCAAAGCATTATCTTCTTTGGGTTTGGTGTTATCAACTACTGCAATGGCTCCTTAGGATTGGTCATTTGTCACGAGAAGTTTTTGTTATCTCAAACAGTTGCTTTTGGTCTTTAGCAAGTGCTCGCACACTTGGGTCGACTGGTGGTTGACCATTCCCAATGAGATAGTTGTACCCATGTTGATGTCTATTTGCCCTTGGCTTTTGGGGCTGGTGCACAGATTCTTCATACCTATAAGGTACCATGGTGCATGGTAGTTACCCATAGCCTCTAGGGAGTGGGTTTTGTGGTGCAGCAGATGTTTGAGCAATCCTTTGTTTAGGATGTTGGTTCAAGCTGTGTGGGACAGATGTGTAGTCTGACTCATCTCTTTTGGGAAATGATTGGGGATTCCTATTGACAGGCCCATCGCCCTTTTGAAATTCTTTTTCTTTTTTGACCTAGTTTGATTGATTTCATGGGGTTTAGAAAAGAACATTGTTGAGTCAAATGATTGAGCTTTCCACAGATGGTACACCCAAGTGAAAATTCGCAGATGTTGTTTGTTCGATTAATGTCATAGGTTTTTAACTTGAAATAGTCTTTTGCCAAATTATTTTTCTTCCCATAAAATTCACACAACAGAGCTGATTTCTTCATACCCCCATCTCTCTTTTTAGCAACCGATGTTTTAACATCTGTTGGAGACTTGGTTACAGTAACGATTCTATCTTGGGTGGGTCAAGACCATTTGGGTTTGTAAAATCAACTGGTCTGAAATTCTCAAGTACATCAAATTCATCTGACCAAGAAGGTTTAAACTCATACTTTTGTTTTTCAGATTGAAAGGAACTTTGTGGCTTTTCAAGAATTATCTTCTTGCCACGTGGTTCAGTGATCTTGATTTCTTCATAGGTTGAGGTGGTTGGTATGACTTCAACCATTTCAGAATCAATGGAAGTGTTGGCTTGATGTTCTTAGTCATTTTTTCTAAAACCAACACCGAACTTCACATTGCTTTTTCTTTGTTTTTCTAAGAGCATCTCATAACCATTACAGGACTTCACCCACCTTTCACAGGTGATTTGTGTGGATTCTAACTCCTTGTTACAATTTTGATATTTTTCTATCATTGTTTGGAGTTGATCCTTGGTTATAGATGCTTCATGTTTCAGACTGCTTATCTCAATGTCTTTTTCAGCAATTCTTGTTTTAAAATCTCTTTTCAAATGTTCAACAATTATTTCATTGATTTGTACATTTTCTCATAGATTTTCATTCACCTCTTTTATATTAGCAAATGCTATGATGCATTTATTAAAACACAACTGTTTAAGAGTTTGAGATGATACCTTAGAGGCAACTAATTCTACTTGATCCTCATAGATGCAATCAGTGGAACTTTTGGGATTGTTCCCATCCATCCTTTCTACATGCTCTTGGTCACCAACAAATGTTTGACCAAAGCTTTCAGCAGTCTCACCAACAACTCCTTCATCAACAATTCTTCACCTGAAACATGCTCCAGAGGCATAAAACAAAAGTTTTCATGTTCATCACATTCTTTTCTTTAATGCAAAGTTTTCATCTGTTAAGTTTTCTAGGAAGCTACTCCAGTCAACATAGCCTTGTGTGAAGAAGGTCTGTTGACTAGGCTCTGCAGATGCTTGAGCAGGAGTAGCTTGTGGTGCTTAAACATGTGCAATTAGCATCTGAACATACTGAACTTGAGGCACTTGTGGTGCTTGAACATAGTGCACTGGTACAGGATTCATGTTTTGTGCAAAGTAGGTAGTGTTTTGCACATTTTGTTTGGGGGTATTTTGGGGATAAAACTGTTTTGTGTACTACGTTGAGATCTTTAGTTAAGGTATGTGATCATTGGTGCAGAGTTACTTGTTTGACTCTTACATTCTCTAGTAAAGTGTCCTAACCTATTACACAAAAAACATTTAAACTTAGATTTATCCAACTCCACTTTCGACCTCCCACTTAATCCTGGGTAAGTCCTGCCAGTCCTTTTTGTAAAAACTATTAGCTCTGAGACTGAGTAGGGCTACCTAGTGCAATCTGTCCATCCCCTCTAGGTCAATTGGGTCTATGTGCTTAAGATCATCAAATACAAACGAAAAATTATCAGGGACATGTTGATCAGACTTGATTCCTGTTGAGATGTCAATAAAGTGATCAAAACTCTGATCATTTCTCATTCCAGCTAATGAATCTTCCTGGCTCAAAAGTGTTGTGTTACAAAAATCGTAACTCCCAGACACCTTTCCAGTTTCCTAAAGCCTTTTCTTTTGGACAAGCTCCCTCTTAAATGTTAGGAGCTTTCTATAGAGGTGAGTTAGTCTCATGTCCTTAATATTTGGGGATATTCTTATCACTATAGCAATTGTGTCCCATTTTTCAGGTAGAGATCTTAGAAATCGGTTACTTAAAGTTGTTTTAGTAAATTCTTTATTAACCAACTTTAGTTAACCGATTAGACATGAAAATCATTCAAACTGCTGAGTCAGGGTCTCCCCCTTGACATGAGTGAAGGATTCATATTGTTGGTTAAGGATTTATCGAGTATTCTATATAACATTCTCCGTTTCACCAAATTGTTCCTTCAGTGCATCCCATAAGTCTTTGGCGTTGTTACAATGCAACAGATCATCATAGATATCATTCGGCAGAGTCATAGCCACGATACTAAAGGCTTTCACATCTAGCTCGAATTTTTGATAATCTTACTCAGAGTAATTCTCCGGCTTCTTTGGCTCATATACATTTGGGTTCTTGGCATTTGATACCATTGGAATATGGGGTCTGAATACAATGGACTTCCAAAACCCTGTAATTTGTTGAGCAGGTATATGTCTCATCCTACGTTGCCAGATGTTGGATTCGGATCTAACAAGTATAGGAGGTTTATTACTGAAGCCGGTGTTGTGTGGATCTATTTGTACCATTTTCTTTGGTTCTTTATAAAAAAATAGAGTATGTGCTAGATACTAATTAGTTCTTTACTATATAACTCTGAGCTACTAATAGTATTGGATCTTTGTTGAGTTGGTCTTTGTATCTTAAACTGATTATGAAATCAAGTTTAACATGACCAACCTCTGATACCAATTGTTAGGTCTGAGTTTACAAAGTTTGTGATAGGAAAACAATTTAAGATCAAAACAATATTGAATTTTATAATAGAAGGATAAATAATCACAAACGAGAACTCCTCATCAACAATTATTTTTCATAAATAATCCTATGATTATAAATGTTTTACAAAGGATTCACTCTACAGACTCCCACTCGACCGTTCACTTAACAATTATGTTCATACAAAAGAGAATGTGTGATGCGTAGTAATAAATAGATCACTAACATGTGTGCTGTATTTATACTTAGTACGAAAGCTCTGTTGTCATTAGCTGACATCACTCTGATAGTGACATCTAACATTTCTAACAAAAAAGATTCCACAGATGTTGCAAACATCTGTGCAAATTTAACATCTTATCGAACTATGCTAAACACCAATATAAAATAAGTATTGTTACATTGGGAAACCTCTGTTAGGACTATCATCTGTTGCTTTGGTCCAAACAACTGTTTGGGTGATGTCAACCAATCACAACAGAGCTTTCGTACTAAGTATAAACAAGTGTCGGGCCATTATTAGGCAAAGCAATACCTTTGAAGATCCCTTTTTTTCTACTGACAGATTGATAAGAGTCGATAATCCTTCCATAGAAATAATGAAAAGGAGTGGAGAAAAAGGATCTCTTTGTCTAACCCCCTGTTACATTACGAACTCATCCATAGGTGACCCGTTGACTAGGACTGACGTGCGAGCCTAATTGAAAAGCCTTTAATCCAATTTATCCAACACAAGGAGAACCCCAATTTATCCAGAATGGAATCAAAATAATTCCAATTGCTAGAATCAAAAGCTTTAGCCAAGTCCACTTAGAAAAGAAGCATTTCCTTTATGATTTTTTAATCCAAGAATGTATTAGATTTAGGAGGATATGGCCATCATAAATATTTCTCCCTGTAATATAAGCAGTTTGCTCTACCTATATCAAGCCGTGAATAACTTTTGCATTCTGGTAGCTAGCAATTTCCCAATTATTTTTGACATACAACCAATTAAATTGATTAGTTATACATTAATTACAATAATAAAGTTTGTAAGGGACATGAAATTCTTTATATTTCCATTGTGTACATTTGTACATATGTTTGACCGATGTCGTGTCCTCAATAATGATTATAAACCCAAAATGGCATTTATTTAATCATTTCAAATGTTTTCAAACAAAAAGATGTCAATGATGTTCGGTGATAAATACATCATTATTACTCTTCTTTAGTTAAAATTGGTTTTGTGAAATTGATCTAGTAAACTATTGCTCACCAAAGGCACCTCATATACAAGTCAGTGACGTTCTTCATATATATCCCTAGTTATAACCCAAAGGTGGACTTAAGGTTTCATCACCAATTCTGAAACCTTATCTTGTATCCGCCTTGGAAAAACAATGATGCCTTCTTTGTTCCTCGCTTTGTTTTTACCGTCCATCATGATGACTGGGATGTCGCTCGTCTATATTTGCTTGTTTTGGTACACCACATGTCATCTACATGAAAATAATGCTCCAGTTACACCCCAATTGGAAATGGCCTTTCTACTGCGGATCTCAACAAACTTCCAAGAATCATAGGGAAGGAACTTGGGTTGGTGACTGAGTGTTCAATCTGTTTGGATGATATCGAGGCAGAGCAACTAGCGAGGGTGGTTCCGGGATGTAACCATGGGTTTCATCTACAATGCGCTGATACATGGCTCTCGAGAAATGCAGTTTGCCCGGTTTGCTGAAACAAACTTGAATCGGATTTCTTTGAGTCTACCAAAACAAATCCTTGTTAAAGTTTTTGCAAAGTTTGTTCATCAAATCTTGTTTGTATATGTAATATGATAAAGCTTATAGATGCAAGTGTTCAAAGATTTGATAAACACAATGGGTTATATATATATATATATATCTATAACATAAATTATGTTTTCTTTGGTGATATATACCTTGGAGTTATTATTTTGATAAAAAAAATATAATAACAATAGTGTAAGAGTGAAGTTTGTATGAAATGACCCATATGAGTTTAAATTATCACCCCAAGAAATGATTAGAGTTTGTTGATGATATTTCATTGATTTGAGTTTGTTGAAGATATTTCATGGATAACAAGTAGTTATTTGACGACTACCAAATCATAAATATTTGTATACCTAATTGCAAAATCACATTAAATTACTAAAAATTATGGTGACGTGACTTGACATAACTCTTAGTTTCAATCAACTTTATAGATCAAACCTCTCCTCTCTTGAGTATACTCAAGAGAGAGACGTAACTTTGTTACACCACATACTCTTATTCCCAATTTTACCCATGTAGTAGACAGTATATATCGGAGGGTAAGATGAGGAGATTTTTCTTCAATAAAGAAAGAATGTAGCGTAATTAAAAGTAAAAAAACCCATAAATGTAGTTGTGTTTCCAACGTGTATACACTACCAGGATATCATTGTGCCACCAGCGAAATCACTCAATCATATTTATCTTCACTAGGTATAATGCCTATACATCAATTCAAAAAACACAATAAATATGGGAAAAATCCCCTTTGTAGGAATCGAATCCAACACCTATTAGTATCAAAGTCTTATTCCACACCCAAGGTCCACTAGGCTATAAAGCCATGGACACACGTCGTAAATATTTAAATACCTATTTAAAAAATTATATTATATAGCATTAAAAGAATCATGATGACGTGACTCATATAGTGTTACAAATTTATATACTATAAATTAACAAGTTTTGTATGAATAAGATATTGTATTTTATGTTTTGAGTGGTTTTAAAAAAATTGAAATTTTACTTTTAACCAAAATTTTTGAATTTCTTACAATTTTAACTTTATAAAATTGATTTTTTTTTACTTGAAAGCCAAAACTTTTCTTCATTTACAATTTAACCTCAACTTTTTTATATTTAACTTTGTCCCCTTTTCTTTTTATCTTTTGTAGATTTTCGTTTTACGTTTCGTACTAAATTTTGCGAGTGACCACGAATCAACGTGTGTGCGGTTCAACGTTTTTACGTTCGTTCATAATTTTGCGAGGTAATACCCCGCAAGGTCTATGTGTAGTTCAAGATTTTACGTCTATATTTTTTTTCATTTCATAGGTTCGTAACAAGGCGTGAGTCATTAATTGACTTTGTTATTTTTTTAGATGTTCTATTTTTCGGTTTCTTACAATTTTAACCTCACAAAAATTATTTCTTTTTTACTTTTAACCCAATTTTTTTAATCTTTTGTAATTTAACTTCACAACTTTTTTTATTTTCAACATTGATCCTTTATACTTTTCATCATTCCCAAATTTTCGTTTTGTGTTTCCTACTAAATTTTGTGAGTTATAACAGTGCAACGTGCGTGTATGATTCAACGTTTTTACATTTCGTTCATAATTTTCCTAGTTAACACGACGCAACAACCATGTGTTGTTCAATGTTTTTATGTCTATTTTTTTCTCATTTGACAAGTTCATCGTAACACATGAGTCCTATATCGACTTAGTTATTTTTTTAAATGTTCTACGTTTCGGTCTATTTCTTCGCTTCAAAACGTCACAACTTCAGCGTTGGTGGTCGCTGACGATTGTGTGGAATTGGTGCTATTTGACATGCTTTTACACCCCTATCGTAACGCGAGAATGCTTAATTCTAATTAACTATTAGTTACGATCAACTTTATAGACTGTATGTTATACTCATGAGACGTTGATAAAAGACGTAAACTTGTTACATCATATACTCTCATTCCCAATTCTACCCAACCAGACGTACTCAGAAACGAAACGATGGAACATTGAAGTTGAAGACGAGATTCTGTGTGTTTTCTTCATTAGAGAAAGATGTTATCGTAATTAAAAGAAATACAAACATGAATATAATTGCATTTCCAATGTGTACACACGTTTTGGATGTATGCATGATTGATGTCGTATTCTCAATAATGATATAAACCCAGTATGCCATTTATGTCATTGTTTTAATATATTTACAAATGAAAAAAATAAAAAAGATAATTGACAATAATTATACCCTCTGAAAATATATTTTGTTACAAATATACAAATATAAATAAGAAATATTAAAGTTGAGGTTATAAATGAATAGGTAATATTTGCCAAGGATATAGGGCATAAGAGGTTGTTTGGCAACTTCTGACTGGGTAAGTGCTGAACTAGTAAAAGGTCTGACTGGATAAAAGTCTTTGAATCAATAAGTGTTGAGTGAGTAAAGTAATGTTTGGTTAGACCCCTGAATGACTATGGAAAATTACCTTTTTACCCCTCTAAAATACGATGAAAATTTCTCATCAATCTAGTAATGACTAAAACTTGATAACATAAATTCAACATCTTAACAAGACCTTTAGGTTGGGCGAATTGGTGTGGAGGCCCGATCAAGGGAGGGCGCCTGATCCTAGCTTTGAGTCAGCCCACACGTCTTTATTTGGCAGTTAAATTAGGGTTTTAATTTAGACAGCCCTAGTTATCTCTATGTGAGCTTGGGTCTAACTTGGGGATCAAGTTTCCCAACCCTAGATTAATATCATTGTACTTGTAATTCCTTGAACACCTGAATAATAAATAAACCCTAGTTGTAGCACAATCGACGTAGGTCAGCTGATCGAACCACTTTAAATCTTCTTTTCGTTTATTGCTTTTGTGGGTGTGTGTGTGTTCAGTTTCGTGTGTGTATTCAATCCTAGCGATCCTAACAACTGGTATCAGAGCTTTGGCTTTTGATGGGATCACACGAGAACACCAGAACCGCCACCTTCAATTTTTCATCGTCAGCCACCTAGTAAACCGCCGCCGCCACCCCAATGCTGCTACGGTTCTGTCGCCGCTTTTAGGGTTTTCTGCCGTCATCGTAGAAGGAGTTTTGGGTTCTGTTTTTTTGAAAGCTTTAACAACCAGTCCTGTATTAGCCGAAATTAGAGATCTATTTTGCAAAAGAACAGTTTGGTTGAATCAAAGAGACTAACTACAGAAACCTAGAACCAGGGTCAACTGCGTTTGTCAGGTTTTATTGTTTCAATTTTGATTATCAAGTTCGTTATTCCGTTGCATATTAAATAGATTGATTTGCTACGTTTTGTCTCTATTTATTCATAACCAGTGTTTCGTTTAGTCACTGCCATGGCTGTAGACGGAAAGGTTATAATAGAGGAATAAGTTTGGTTGGTGGAAGATGCAGATTGAGGCACTACTTTGTTAGAAAGACTTAGATTTAGTGCTTGAGGTTGAGAATCCAAAAGATGTGTCACAAGCAGATTAGGTGAAGTTGGATAAGAAAGCCAAAGCAGTGATAACGCTTTCTCTTTTTGAGAATGTTGCCTATAACATCCAGAAGGAGACCTCAGCTAAAGGTATGATGGAAGCATTATCAAACATGTATGAGAAGCCTTCTGCAGCAAATACGGTTTATCTTATTCGACTGCTTGTGAATACTAGGATGAAGGAGGGTGACTCGGTAACAAATCACATCAATAACCTAAACTCAATCTTGTCTCGCTTAGTGTCTGTCGATATTAAGTTTGATGATGAGGTTCAAGCTCTACTATTACTATCCTCATTGCCTGATAGTTGGTCCGGAACCGTAACTGTTGTTACTAGCACTACGGAATCGAGTAAGTTCACGTTTGCGAATATGCGGGATCTTATTTTTGGAGAGGATGCTCGACGTTGTGGTTCAGGTGATTCTTCGAGTTCTTTGTTGAGTGCAGAGGTTAGAGGAAGAAAGAATCAGCGGGAAAGTCATCAGAGCAAGAGGAGGAGTGTGTCTAAGGCTCAGAAGGATGTGGCATGTTGGAATTGCAATGAAGTAGGACACTTTAGGAATTAGTGTTCGAAACAGATAAAGAAATAAACCCTATAGGAGACCACAGAGATGATGATGATGCGTTAGTCTGTAGTGTGGAGAGCGGTGCAGATTCCTAGGTCATGGATTCTGGTGCTTCATTTCACGCTACCCACAACAGTGAAGTACAACAGAATATGAAAGAAGGTGACTTTGGAAAGATAAAACTGGCGAATGATGAGGTACTTGATGTAACGGGCATGGGTGACATTGTTTTGAATACTTCAGTCGGTTTATGGACTTTAAGAGATGTCAGGGTTATTCCAGGTTTGAAGAGGTTGTTAATTTCAGTTGGCCAGTTGGATGATCAGGGACATGAAGTTAAGTTCGGGAATGGACAGTGGAAGGTTGTCAAATGGAATATGGTCATGGCTCGTGGAAAGAAAAAAAGGCTCATTATACATGGTCAGTATACCATCAGAAGGAAGTGACGTTCTAGTTCTGAAGAAAAACAAGGTCGAGTTCACGAAATCTCAGGGATAGAAGAGGGTTTCCTTTACAAGAGAGAAACCTAGAGTCACATGGAAGATTCGGGATGAACGAGTTTGGAAGGTCAAACCAGTCGGGGGACATCGTGACAGTGGGAACACAAGGCGTGTTTCAGTTACAGTTTTACGGCGACAATGGGTTAAACATACTAGAATTCCACATGGAAACTTCTCTCCAGAGAATCTCTTGCTAGTATTGGAGAGTGTGCGTTCTCAGGATTTGGCAGTTTGTTTAAGTGGGAGCCGGCAGGGACAGATAACGAGTCACAGGTTGTGACTGATGAGTTGAGGCTCAGTGGGAGCTCAACATTCCTTCAGGTTAATTGTCGAGAAGCCTGCTGCAACTAGGTGGTAAGGAAGATTACAAGATGTACAAATGTTGAAGACTATTAGGTGTTGTTCGAGTCTCCAAGTAGGAGATTGTTGAGCGAATTGGTGTGGAGGCCCGATCAAGGGAGGGCGGCCGACCCTAGCTTTGAGTCGGCCCACACGTATTTATTTAGCAGTTAAATTAGGGTTTTAATTTAGCCGGTCTTAGTTATCTCTATGTGGGCTTGCGTCTAACATGGGATCAAGTTACCTAACCCTAGATTAATATCATTGTAATTGTAATTTCTTGAGCACATGAATAATAAAGAAACGCTAGTTGCAGCATAGTGAACATAGGTCAGCTGACCGAACCACTTTAAATCTTCGTGCCGTTTATTGCTTTCGTGTATGTATTCAGTTTCATTTTCATGTGTGTATTCAATCCAAGCGATCCTAACACTTTAAATCCTAAATTCTAATCAATTCAACATCTTAACATGCCTTTAAATCCTAAATTCTAATCGATTCAACTCCTTTAGTACAATTCTAATGGATTCAACTCTTTCAATTCAACATCTTTTTGATTTAATCACTTCATTATAATGTATCAAGAACGCTTTTAGATTTAATCCAAAAGGAAATTGAAAGCAACAATTCTACAGTACCGTTCATCCCTGATTTCAACAATTTAACTGTACCTTTAAATCCTAAATGCTTTTTGATTTAATTCTACAGTACCTTTAAAATCCTATACTCTGAATTCTAACACAAATACATTTCAAGTATTCAACTCTTTCAAAAATTGACAGTGGTTTACACTACTGTAATAAACATCCACGAAAATACATAATAGTGGTTGATAACACATGTCAGATATGACTTGCCAATCAACGATCTAAGAAGCAAATTAACGACCTATGTTAGAGGGAGAAAAGATAAAATGTTGTGTTTTGTAAGGAAGGGGCATCCAGATACTTTTATCTGCTGAACGGTTCAGATCTGAATGAAACCATTAAGAGGTTGTGGCTTTTGTGAACCAAATACATCTACTTCTGACCGAATCAAAGGTAGCCTCTTAATCAAATTATTAAGAGGTAAACAAACAGCCCCTAAGACCTAGAAGAGTTGTGGAGACTGTGATTTTCTCGTCTATGCAGAGAATCTGGAAGTTTATAAATGAAAAGATTTTTCAGAACGAACGGTACTCGGTCTCGACCATGGTGGAAAGCATAGAAGAAGACTCCTTCGCCTGGATCAAACATCGATTCAAGAATCTCGACTGCTTTAGATGGAGAGATTTCAAGACTTTGTTATATATTTTCTGTTTGGTTTTTTTTTGTCTTGGGACCTCCAACCTTTGTACAAAAACAATAAAAATTTAATACGCATATACATAATCAATATTAAGTAAAAAAATCATAATATTGTGTAATGTATTTATATGTAATTCTTGACAAATATAATAAAAATTAATAACAGTAGCAAAATTCTTGACGTATATAATAAATATGAATAATAGTAGCAAAGACGGTAACATAACAAACTTATACATCACCCCTGAATCAAAATTTTGGGATACTAATAACGTTAAGTAAAAAATCATATAATGTTGTATAATGTATTTATACGTAATTCTTGAAGAATATAACAAAAATTTATAACAGTAGTAAAGACGGTTTCATAACAAACTTATACATCACCCTTGAATTAAAATTCTGGGATATTAATACCATTATGTCACTTCACTACTTAAAAAAGAAATTGTTCCAATTAAACTATTGCTAACCTTAGGCACCTCATATATAAATAATAGACCTTCATCATAGATATCCTTACTTAAAATCCAAAGGTGCACTTAAAGGTTTCATCACAAATTAGAAACCTTATCTTGCACCGTAGTGCGTACGACACCACTACCCTTGCGAAAAAAATGATGCCTTCTATGTTCCTGGCCCTGTTTCTACCCTGCGCCGGCATGAGTGTGGTGTTCATCATCTACATGTGCTTGCTATGTTACGCCGCCCGTCACCTTCCTGAAATAATTCCGGTGAAACCCTCAACAGGAAATGGGCTTTCCGCGGCGGAACTCGACAAACTTCCGAAAACAACCGGACACGAACTCGGGTTGGCGACCGAGTGTTCGATTTGTTTGGACGATATCGAGTCGGAGCAACCGGCCAGGGTGGTTCCGGGGTGTAACCATGGATTTCATCTACAATGCGCTGACACATGGTTCGCCAAAAATCCAGTTTGTCCCGTTTGCCGGAACAAACTGGAGCCGGATTTGTTTCAAACAAATCCGTGTTGACAATTTTTGAAGAGTTTGTTCTCCAAATCTATAAATAATTAGTTTTAACTTCTTTTTCTAAATTTTTTTCTTTATTAGATTTTGATAAAGTCTTGAATGTACATATGATCTAAATATGAATGTCACCAAGCTTTAAAATTCATCAGCAAAGTTCATCCTCTTCTGTTTCTCTTTCTCTCTAGAATCAAAAAAAAATTATTCTGATGAATTTTGGTTAAGTTTTTCTATTTTTTTATTAGTTAGTTGTATTTCGATCATGGAATGTGAAGTGTGTGATTTTAAGGATGGTGTAACGTATGAACATCTACCGTTTAAATTCATTGTCCTCTGTTTCTCTCTCTAAAATGTTTATTTTTTTATTATACATTTTTTGTTGATTTTCTTAAATGTATTTTCTTAAGTTCATGGAAAACGGTATGTAAAAGCTTCAATTGTGATGATGGAAAGCGTGAGGCTTTTAAATTTTTGCAGTTTTAAAATCCTCTCTTTCTTCTCTTTCAAAAACATTATTAATTTTTTCTGTTTTTCTAATTCTATTTCATTTTTTCTTTGTTAAATGGTGTAATTTAGCATAGAAAATGGCAAACCAATAAAGCAATCATCTTTATATGTCAAATAAAAAATTAAATTTAAAAAGCGAATAATAAAGCACATCATCTGATGTTTTTATTTTGATGCATAATATTAGTATATATTAACTATCTCATTTTATTTTTAACCATATCCGATTTATGCTAGGTACAAGTAATTGTACGATTCTTATATTCTTTTGTTTAAAATTGTCATGTATTTTATAGTCTTGATGTCTAGTATTATAAATATAATGTGCATTTAAATTCATACAAATACAAATTGATTTGATGTTAATTAAGAATAAAAATTATTAAATAAAATAGATAAAAAAGCGCATCTTTATTTGATATGGTTTTAAAGTAAAATAAAAAAGATGGATCTTTAATGTGCTGAAATACATGTATCTTGTCGTTACATGTTAACTTCAATATACCAAAGAAAGTACAAATATGAGAGTCAAGATCGAATCTTAAACTTCAAAAGAAAAAAAAAACTGTTATTATTATTTTATATAGTTAAACGTTTATTACATGGGGTCTAGATTAATGAAATTAAAATATTTAGCAATACGTATAAAAATAAATGAAATAATTGATAGAAATATTAAATAAATGAAATGTTATGAAGTCAATATTATTAAAAATAATGAAAAGTTGGGAAGCAATAATTGGGATAATTGGTCAAGTTTTGATGTAATCGATTATTGGAATTCAACCCTATAAAAGAACAAATGATAGAAAACCAAAATATACTATAACATCTGATCCTAATAATAATGAAACATCTTCTAGAGTCAAGCTCAGCTGAAGACAAAATGTTAAAGGTCTTCCATAGGCAAAACTCTGTTGAAGACTAAAGCTAAAGGTCTGCCAAGGTAAAACTCTGTTGAAGACTAAACCTAAAGGTCTGCAAAGGCAAGACTCTGCTGAAGGCAACAGAGGTTGTCTCATCAATGTTTTCTATCAGTCTTTGTAATGTTTACTATAGCAGTGGTTAGCTTAGCAGATGTTGTTAGTTTGTTAATATTGTTAAATGTCGCTTTCCGGCTGACATCATCATAAGATGCTTAGTGGTTAGAATTTTAGTATAAATAGAACAATGCCTATACTGTTCTATTGGATCACTTTTCATTATTTATCAATCCAATATTCTTCTTTATATTATATACAAACAAATCACTGATCTTAGGCTGAGTGGGAGATTGTGAGTTATATGCAAGTGATTATAATCACGAAAGCATGATAATGAAAACAATCTCTAAATTTTTATGAATCAAAGTTCATCATTCCGCTGCATTTACATCTGATTTATCATCTTTAGAACTTTCATAACAGTTTCAAACTCAGATCCTAACAATTGGTATCAGAGCTTGGTCAATCGAATTTGATTTAATAATCAATTTGATTTGAATGGATCAGCTTTCACTGCTAATACGGTTTGTTTGTTTTTATTGAAAACAGAGTTTAATTACATTTTCAAAGTTTCTTTAAACAAAAATCTGTTTGTAAACAATAAGAATGTCACACACTTCACAACATCCTCATAACACCAGCAACATGTTTAAACCACCGATCCTTGTCAGATCTGAGTATAATATCTGGCAAAGACGGATGGGTCATGTCCTTGCTCAGCAAAACACCGGTTGCTAGAAGTCGGTCTTTTTTGGACCTCGTGTTCCAATGATACTAAGAACAAACGACCCTAAAGTCCAAGTACTAAAGAATCCTGAAAATTATTCCGAGCAAGATTTCCAAAAAATCGAGCTAGACGCAAAGGCATAGCATTGTGGCCTCTGCACTGCCAAACGATATCTATGCTGCTTGTTACATTGCAGCAGTGCAAAGGAATTATGGGATGCTTTTAAAGAGCAATTCGGTGGGACTGAGGAAGTGACTGAAATTAACAGAGAAGTTTTAAATCAACAATACGAAACATTTTGTCATGTTAAAGGAGAGTCATCAACCCAACAGTTTGAAAGGTTTAACTGTCTCATTATTGAGCTTAAACTGGTTAATGTTACGTTTGCAAATTCGACTTTAAATAGTCGTTTTCTTTGATCATTACCAGACAAGTGGGACACTATAGCTTTTGTAAAACTCGAAATTCAGTTAGGTTTAAAGAAATGAGTCTAACACAGCTTCATGGTAGGCTCCTCACTTACGAGAGGAGATGAACAAGAAAAAGAAGCTACAAGAATCTGGTAATGTAGCTGATGACTATGCATTCGGTAGTACAACACTTTTTGGCCAAGAAGAAGCCTCTGGCAGCTATAAGGATCAGAGTTATGATCATTTCATTAACATAACCTCTGGTGGTAATTACAGCTCTGATTCTTACACACCCAATTATGCTTTTACTGCTAATGGGGAAAGCCAAACTTCTGATAACTTATCCTTTGAGTTGAATGACCTTCTACATGTTGACCCTTCAGATTTGGAAGAGATGGATATTTTACACCAGTTGGCTCTATTAAGTGTTAGGGCTAGCAAGTATTAAAAGAGAACTGGTAGAAAGTTTCCAGGGTTGCATGGGGAGCTAAACAAGGCTTTGTAAGAGGTCTACTAAAAAAACTTTTCATAAAAGATGAACATTGTGTTTCCTGTTTAAAAGACAAACAACATAAAAGTTCATACAAGTCCATTGGTGAGTCTAAAACAAGTAAATGTTTACAATTGTTGCATATGGACTTGTTTGGCCATGTAAAAATCATGAGTCTTAAACAAAAAAGGTATTGCCTTGTTATAGTTGATGATTTTTCAAGGTTTATATGGACTTACTTTTTGCACACCAAGGATGAAACTGCAGGTATCTTGCAAGGATTTGTGAAACAAGTTGAAAAGCAATTTGACCTGCCAGTAAAAGTCTTCAGGAGTGACAATGGCACAGAGTTTAAAAATAAGGAGTTGGATGAGTTTTGTGTGTCAAAAGGAATTGTGAGGCAGTACAGCATTCCAAGAACACAAGAACAAAATAGGGTGGTTGAAAGAAAAAACAGAACTTTAATTGAAGCTGCTAGAACCATGCTTGCAGATTCTGGTTTACCCTTGTCTTTTTGGGCAGAGGCTGTAAACACTGCTTACTATGTTCAAAATAGAGTTTTGATCAACCCCAGGAATCAATCCACTACTTATGAAACTCTGTTCAAGATCAAACCACTGATCTCATATTTTAAAATCTTTGGTTATCCATGCTTCATTTTAAATCTAAAAGATTCAATTTCAAAATTTGCAGCCAAAATAGACTATGGTTATTTTATGGGATACTCAACCACTGCCAAAGCCTACAAAGTCTTTAATTCAAGGACTAGGTGTGTGGAAGATACGTTGAAGGTAACTTCAATAACTTTCTTCATTAAAAATCCCAGCAAAACCTGCTGAACTTTTTGATTTAGACAAAATTCACATTTGAAGTTGTGTCTGGTAAGACTGACCCTGCAGGTACACCATAGTCTCCACAAAAAGACTATGGATATGGCATTGTGATTCCACAGTATAAAGCCACATCCACCACCAGAGGAACAAATGTTATTAACAACTGTGAAAACTCTGCCACTGTTGGATCAACCACTGTTGATCCTCAATCCTCTACCATCTCATCCACTATAACCTTCGTTGATAAAAGTCCAACCACTGTGGATCAAAGTCATCATGTTTTTGCACCTCTCTCACATATACCTCCACCTCCATTTCAAACTGATGTTGGCTCTTCAAAATTGCCAACAAATGTTAGCTCAGATAATTCCCATTTGCAACCTTCACCTCAAAATGCCATTATTCTATATAAGGGAGATTTAATCTACCTTAAAAACCATCCATTTGATCTAATCATTGGTAATATCAATAAAGGGGTGCTCATAGAAGTCAATCCCAAAACAATTATCTTTTTGCTAGTTTCCTATCTCTCACACAACTTGTCAAGTACCAAGAGGCACTACAAGACAACAATTGGGTAGAAGCCATGCAAGAAGAACTCCTTCAGTTTAAAAGACAATAAGTATGGGAATTTGTACCATTGCCAAAGGATGTATGTCCAATTGGCACAAAATGGGTCTTCAAAAACAAAACTGATGAAAGGGGTATTGTTGTCAAGAATAAAGCTAGGCTTGTAGTTCAAGGTTACAGACAAGAAGAAAGCATTGACTATGATGAAACCTTTGCTCTTGTAGCAAGATTAGAAGCCATCTGACTGTTCTTAGCCTTTGCTGCCAACTACAATATCAAGGTGTTTCAAATGGATATCAAAAGTGCATTCTTGTATGGTAAGATCAAAGAAGAGGTATATGTTTGTCAACCTCCTATCTTTGAAGATGCATTTTATCCTGATCATGTCTACAAGCTTAATAAAGCTTTTTATGGCTTGAAACAAGCACCTAGAGCTTGGTATGAAACTCTTTAACCCTTTCTCTTATCCATTGGTTTTTCAAGGGGTAAAATTGACAAAACCTTATTTTTGAAATGGAAAGGAAAGGGTTTGATGCTTGTCCAAATTTATGTGGATGATATCATTTTTGGATCTACATGCACTGCCATGTGTGAAGAGTTTAGAAAACTCATGGCAGTAGAGTTTGAAATGAATGCAATGAGTGAGCTCCAATTCTTTCTTGGTCTTCAAGTAAAGTAATTGCAAAATGGTACTTTCATTCATCAAAGTAAGTATGTCAAAGAACTACTTACAAAATTTGATATGAATGATTGCAAAACATGTAGCACACCAATGGCAACCATGAAGCTTATCACTGTTGATGACAAAGATAACTTGGTTTGGTCAAACTCTTTATAGAAGCATGATAGGTTCTTTATTGTACCTAACTGCATCGAGGCAAGACATCATGTTTGCAACATGTGTTTGTGCCAGATCTCAGTCAGCACCTAGGAAGTCCAATCTCATTGCTCTAAAAAGGATATTCAGATACATAAAAGGTGCTCCCACACTTGGTATCTGGTATCCAGCTAATGGAAATATTGAGCTTTCAGGTTATTCAGACAGTGATTTTGCTAGATGTCCACCACACAAGGAAGTCAACTTCAGGGGGCTCTCAATTCCTAGGCAATTGCTTAGTGTCTTGGCAGAGCAAAACGCAAGCTGCAGTATCAACATCCACAACAGAGGCTGAGTATATTGCTGCTGCAAGCTGAACTGCTCAACTCCTATGGCTTCAAAATCAACTATTGGATTTTGGTGTAAGTGCTTTAAAGACTCCTCTCATGTTAGATAGTCAAGCAGCTGAAAACATCACCAAAAATCCAATATCTCATTCTACCACAAAGCACATTGACATCATACACCACATTGTGAAGGATTGCTATGAAAAAGGTTTGATTTCTCTGTATCATATTCCAACTAAAGATCAACTGGCAGATGTTCTAACAAAAGCATTAGATACATCTACCTTTGAAAGTCTATTCTCTAGAATTGGTATGCTAAACATGGAATAAAACATGCATTTGTGTTCCATGAATAAATAACATTAAAATGTTTTCAGAAAGTAAAAAAATCCATCCTTAAAAATAGCTAAAACTGAAATTGTTCAATAAATATCTAAAGTCTGCTCATAACCACAGTTTCTCTAAACCTCTGATTCGCGTGAAAATCTATCCGTTGCTGAAAGTGTATCCCCTATTCTACATCCACTGTTTGTGACACCACTGTTTTCCCAATCCACTGATAATCTATCCTATGATAGTGTAAAATTACCACTGATCATTCCTTTGTTCAGAACCACTGCTGGTATCCAGCAGAGGTTTCCAAACAACTGTCATCCATTACTAACAAAGGTTGCACGTGGACAGAGGATAGCCATTAGATCTTTTAAAAGCGCTGCCACGTCAGCCTTCACTTTTCACTTTATAAACCCTGTTTCATCCAAACAGAGTTCTACTTGCCATTTTGATTTCAAAAAATTCTCCATAAAAATCTCCATTACTCTCATCTTCTTCCAAACCCTCAATAATCACTCTTCCATCATGAATCTCATCATCAAAACTCCACACAACTACCTTCTTATACTCGAAAAACAAATAATAATACTGCTTTTCACTCAATGATCGATGTTCTACAAACATCATCATACAAGGATGTGTTACTGGCCAAGGCTCCAATCTACCTGGACACCCTAAGACAATTTTGGGCAAATGCTAAAGTCGAGATTCAAAATAAAAAACCATTTGCCATTACGTCAAAGATTGGGCAGTCACTTGTCCAAATTTCTCCATCCACTATCTCCACCACGTTTGGTCTAAATTACCCCACTTCTTTCCCAAAAAAAGATTTACATGCTGAATTTATTGAGCGTGGTTATGAAGGTCAACTAACAGGTATTTTTCCCGCTAATATGAAATTCTTTTTTCATACACTTTTGTTATGTTTATCAGCCAAGACAACTGCTTTTAATGAAATACCTTTAAACATTCAGTACCTGGGTTATGCTATTTTAACAAAATCAAAATTTAGTTTCTCCTATGTTTGTTTTCTAACTTGGTTGCAAATTTTAACAATATTAAAAAGGGTAAATCTTTTCTGATACACCCTAGGTTGTTGAGTTTCTATTTACAAAAATAAGTTTCTGTAACGGATTTTCAACAGGGCGTCGTCTGTGAAGTTGGCAGCCTTAAACATGAAACTTTTACTAGACTCTCAATTAAAAAACCGAAGGTTTTGAAAACAAAAGTAACAGAGACTGAGCAAATTTTAACTACTACCACATCTACTGCTCCTTCTTCTGTTGTTGAGTCCACTGCTCCTAGTGAACATGGGACTACAACCAGTGCTATGCAACTCCCACCAGAAAAAACCCAAAAAGAAACCCACCATATCTAAAAAGCCCACCAAACAACCCAAAACGGTAACTCTGGAAGATGAGATCCCAGATGATTTACCTGTGATAGCACCAAAGTCACATGAGACCATTGCTGCTACTTCCTCACAGCAGATGGTTCAAAGATCTCCACCAACACCGGCTCCTCTTGCTTCCTCATAAAAGGAACAAGTTGTAAGTAGAGAGACATCACAATATGAGGCAGATGATTCACTTGAACATTTGTTCTCAAGCCCCTCTCTAGGGCTATGTCTCTTTCTACTCCACTACCCACCTTTCCAATTCCTTCCACATTCTTACCCTTGTTTCAAGCTATTGAGAAAAATCAGATTATATGTAGTCCCTCTCATTCACCTATCATTGAGAGTTTAACTCCATCATTGACTGAATCTGAGAAAACAGCCAACCCAGAAACAGTTGAGGAGGCTACCCATGAGTTACATGTAACTCTTCGTGGTAGTTCAAATGAAGCAACTACTACAACTGCTGCTACAACAGTGGCTCAGTTGGACAGTGGTTACATACATAAGATTTCCTTGAAGGCAACAACTGCTGAGGCTACAATTCTATCCTCTGAACCAGTTGGAAGTCTCTTGTACCAAGAACAAAGGGCATTTGGTTCTGAAAACATTGAGACTCCTCATGTTGATGATCTAAATACAACTACCTTTGGTAGCAATTTAGATGATCCTATTCACTTAGGTGATAAATTAAAATACCAAGAATTGATGGAGAGAATCAATTCCATGGAATCATCTATTGATCAAATCAAATCCATGATGAAACAAGTGCTTCAACATTATCAACCTCAACCATCCCCAACTCAAAATGCTGATGAGCTATGGAAAGTTGTTCAACCAATTATCCTAGCTCAGAGACAATTAGCAGACATTCGGCATGAAACCCACATGAAATTGACTAGAAATATGGTCGAGGCTAGATACAAAGATACACAAGTAGACATTAAAGCCATCAAAGACCATTTGCTAAAAACTACTAGCTATGCCCAGGTTATTATTCTTCAAGATGACATAGAAGATGATGCCAAAAAGGGGGAGAAAGATAACCTGAGAAAGTTGCAACCTGATTCAACTGTTAAATCAAAGGTGCAACAACAGGTAGAAACCACTGCTAGCATTATTGAAGCATCCGAGGCAACTTTGGGAAAAGGGATTGATGAGACCCTAAACAAAGAAGCTGAAAGGATTGCTGTTGAAAAGCAGAAGAGACAAGATACACTTGAAACTAAAGCAGTTGGAAAAAGAAGATGTTGGTACTTCAAGAAAAAGAAAGTCTGCAAGAAAAACAAGACAACCAACTGTCATCTCTTCTACAACAACTGCCGAAGCTACTGCTGCTGTATCCTCTATCCATATAAACCCAACATATGTTAAGGCAGATGTTGTGACAGCAGATGTTGGAACAACAAATGTTCTAATAGATGTTACCCAAACCACTGCCTTAATCACATTTCCCACATTAACCAAACCATTATCCACACCACCCCGAATTCCTATACATCCACCATCACCCAAAATCAAATTCCAACTCAAAAGGAAAATTTTTGTTGTTGATGATGATGATGAAGAGAGTCAATCACCACTCCATGTATCATCAAAATCCATTTCACAACCATCCTCATCACTACCATATCCTGAAACCCCATTTCCATACATGCACCTACCATATCCTGGAACTTTTTGATGTCAAAGGAGAAATAAAGGCTTTCTACAAGATAGAGGATCCAAAACAAAGAGAATTTCCATCTCTTCTAGTGTATCGAAAGCCTAAGAGATGAATATATGAAGTTAAAGGCTAGACAAGCTGAGACCATAACAAAAGAACGATCAAAAGGTAAGGATGACAGGGCTCTACAAATATCCATGCAATTTCAATTGAGCAAAGTGAGAAACATTGAAGGATTTTCTAACAATTTGAGTAAGTCCATGTCTGAAAATCCAAACACTGATGATCCAGAACTAAAGCAAGATTATCTTGATCATATAATGAAGTTCATGCCTTACAAAGCAACAATGGTTCAATTCAAAGACTGGTCTGCAAATGAGTTGAAAGAAGAAATTGAAAGAATCCATACCATGCTCAAGGATCCTTCAAAGGCCTACTCCTTTTGTTTGGAAAAAAGGCTAAGCCTGAAAGCCAAGACCATGCTCTAAAGATCAAAAGAATGAAAGCCGAACTTGTTAGTGCCCAATATGGAACAACAAGGCAAATTGATAGGTGATCTGAATCTAAAGTTGTCGATACTTATAGAAGACTAGAAGAGCTAAGAAAGAAATATCCTTCTGTCCCAAGAAAGCAAGTCTATTCACAGACAACCACTGCTCCTCAATAGACCCATGCATCTAAAAGATCGTCTTCAACATCTGTCTTACCCACAATTGCCTTAAATCAAGCAAAGAGACAAAAGCAGATGGAAGAAGAGGATCAAAGGTTGCATGAAGAATTAAGAAAGGAGGGGATTAGAAACCAAATCTTATACCATAGTGATGCTGCAAGTGATAAGCTTGTGGCCACACTTTCATCACTTGTAAGCAGACCCATCTCACCAAACTCATCACAAATAGCCCTACTCCCAAGAAAACCATCTGACTCAAAAATTCTAAAATGGAAGTTATCCATAGACACCCATGAATTGACACTGCTCATGTCAGAGGGTAGAGATCAAAAGATAAGAATGGAGGATGCATCTTGTCTGGATGCAGCTGACCTCTAAGACCTGCTGAATCTTGAGCTTGAAAGGGATGTAGATGATATGATTGCCCTGGACTTTGTACTTCAATTCAAAGCACAAATAAGGGAATCATTGATGAGGAATAAAGATCAGTAATAAAGTTTTTGTTTGCCATCATCTGTTCTAGGGGAGATTGTTGGAATTGAACCCTACAAAAGAACAAATGATAGAAAGCCAAAATATACTACAATCTCTGATCCTAATAATATCTGCTAGAGTCAAGCTCTGCTAAACACAAAATGTTAAAGGTCTGCCATAGCAAAACTCTGTTGAAGACTAAAGCTAAAGGTCTGCCAAGGCAAAGCTCTGTTGAAGACTAAAGCTAAAGGTCTGCTAAGGCAAAACTCTGTTGAAGACTAAAGCTAAAGGTCTGCTAAGGCAAGACTCTGCTGAAGGCCAACAGAGTTGTTTCATCAGTGTTTTCTATCAGTCTTTGTATGTTTAATTATAGCAGTGGTTAGCTTACCAGATGTTGTTAGTTTGTTAATATTGTTAAATGTCACTTTCCTGCTGACATCATCATAAGATGCTCAATGGTTAGGTTTTTAGTATAAATAGAACAGTGCCTGTACTGTTCTGTTGGATCACTTTTCATCACTTATCAATCCAATATTCTTCTTTACATTGTGTACGAACAAATCAGTGATCTTAGGCTGACAAGGGAGATTGTGAGTTATATGCAAGCGATTACAATCACGAAAGCATGATAATGAAAACAATCTCTCAACTGTTATGAATCAAAGTTCATCATAGCGCTGCATTTACATCTGATTTATCATCTTTCATTTTTCATCTTTAGAACTTTCATAACAGTTTCAAACTCAGATCCTAACATCGACCGGTTGTATTTGTGTTAAGAATTTCATTAAATTACTCATTTATTTGGTATAGCTAAAGTTCACATAAAAAAATAAATCGTTGGGAAACAACGTCTTCCATGTTATCCTATGGCGTCTACAATTCGTCCATGGTTAAATCATCCTCTAGTTCTTTAATTTAAGCAATTGCCTCTAGTAATAATACGGAGAATCGTTTTATGATTTAACAAATTAGTAATCAGGACCCGCGCTTTGCGGCAAAACGCTAAACCACGCACACCCGTTGTAGTGTGTTAACACGAAAAATTAGATCGAAACGTAAAACTCAGAAAAGAATTATAAGTCGACTTAGGATCCTCGTGTTGCGACTAGGCCATTAAAAGAACAATATATAGATGTAAAAATGTTGAACCATACGCCCGAGTTGCAGCTTGTTAACTCGTAAAATTTAGACTGAAACGTAAAACCAAAAATTTCTGACAAGTTTGTAAAAGATGAAAAGTATAGAGCTAAAAGTAAACAAATAATAGTAAAAATCGTTAAACAACACACACATGCTTCAACGTGTTAACTTACAAAAATTTGCCCGATATGTAAAATATAAAAAAATAACTAAGTCAACGCAGGACCCACAGATTGCGACTGGGCTGCTTAACTATAAAAAAGTTGTGACCATAAACTCTTTGTGACAAACATGTAAAGGTTTAAAAATATAAGGATTAAAAAGTAAAAAAAATTGAATGAAAAGCATAAGATTTAAATATGGAAGGTTGAAAAGTTAAAGGGTTAAAAAGAAAAGAAAAGATATTGAACATAGAAGTTTTAAAAAGTTAAAGGGTTAAACACAAAAGAAAATTGATTAGTATTTTTATGAGAAGAAGTATATTTGTAAATTATTATATAATTAATAGTAAGACTAAAACCATAATTCCTAAAAAGAAATAATCAAAGCTATGAATACCATGAAATTAACACTCTATTATTATTATTATTATTATTATTATGATGATGACGACGAACTAACAAATAATAATAAGTGAGCATCTCTTTCTAAAATTTAATTATAACAAACCTATTGCAAACATGAAAGCCATTCAAATGGTTGAAATTTCAAGGACTATATTTAAGAGCAAGTTTCATAATGTCAAACATAGAAAAATTGTCTTCTGAAAATTTAAAGAAGTATCAAAAGATGTTTCATCATCCTCATCATTCCAGTCCTTAACTATCATTGTATCTTCACAAGAACTAGATAAGTTAGTATCATTCATGCAATTTCGTTTATCAACAACAGGTTTAGCAACCAATGGTTCAACCTCATCCTTTTTTAACTTCAGCTAGTTGAAATGTCTCGTTCTTGAGAGGTGATTTTGAGGGTTTGTCAAAACCGGTTTTGCTGGGGGCGGTTATTCTTATAGGTGTAGATTTTGAGGGTGCAATCTGAATGGGTATCGATTGAACAAGTTGGGAAGTTGTGGGTTTTGCATACACCATATGTTTTTCCTTTTCGAGTTCTTCTTCAGTCAAAGGCATGCTTGTATAATTATGATTATATGGTGGAGGAACATTTTTAAAACCCAATCCCATTCCTTTGTTATCTTCATACTCAAGTTGCACGTCACATATATTTTATACCATTTTGCTTGAGGCTTCAAAATTCTTTATATTAATTTCATTCTTTTTAAAATTGCTTTTTTCAAAGCCTCTAACTAAGTGGTTCTCGAATGAAGGCCTTCACGAGCATCCTTGTTCCAACATTTCAGAACACTGGGATCTTCCTTTAATTGTTTAATATCTTTGTTTTGTGCGTCAATTTTTTCATAAAGTATTTTTTGATTTTAAAAGTAAGGTTTTCCCTTCGAAGGTCATTAAATTCATTAAGCAATTTAGCATTATGGTATCTTATAGTGCAACTTTTGCGGCTGCATTCATTAGCACACAAACAAGAATATACCTCTTTAAGAGCTGGACCCTTGTTGGACATTTGCACCATAAAAGCTTGCTAATTATTTGCTGGATCAGCTGGGTCAAACAGGTTCAAAGCATTCAACTGATCGGTTTAATTGAAAGCATTTTGATCTTGAGCCATCAACACTATAGTCTTCCTTTCTTCATTTGTTCCTATTAAGGATGAAGCTCTAGTTGTAGTAACTGAAACCATAGCTCGTTCAGGATTTGCCTTAGCAACAGATTTCTTGCAGTCTCTAGCATAGTGACCTGGTTCACGACATCTATAGCACCTGGGATTCGCCTTTAGTATTTCCCATACGACCCTTTATCTAGTTATTCCGACCTGTCTTAGCAACAAAGTTGCTAGCCCTAAATGCAGACATGGCCAATTGCCAAGAATTATCCATTTTCTCAACATCCTCTGGATGAATTTGATTCAGGTCAAAAGCACTCATCACATGGGGTGTAAGTTCACCAGCCAGAAAAGCGTTTAAGCTGTTAATCATGCTAGCAGCAAGAGCTAATTTTCTTCATTTTGCTTTCTCAGGAAGCTAGCATTTGGTATGGATTGGGCAGAGCTAATATGAGTTGTGGGTGGAGATACTGAAGTTTTCTGGGTAGAATTAACACTGCCTGGTCCTTTATTAGAGGAAGGTGATGAAATGTAACATGAAGCATGTTCGGGTGTCTAGTTATTCTTGCCGCCAACATGCTGATTATGTGGTTGGTTTCTCTCTGCTGATCATTCATCTCATATGGCTTAATTATTGAAATAATCTCCGAAAGAGCAATACTGTTCAGATCCTTTGTCTTCTTAATCCTAGCAACATTATTATCCCAACTTCTAGGCAAAGCAGTCAGGAGTTGTCGGTTGATGGCACTATTGGTCAATTGAATTTCAGAAGCTTTCATCTGAGTTACCAGCTTGACCAGTCTTCTTATCAGATTATTAACTGTTTTCCCATAGATGTAATCGAAGGAGGTAAAGTTTTGATTTAGTAGGTTTCTCCTGCTTTCTTACATGTCTTCATTTCCCTCAAAAGCTTCCTTCAATCTAGCCCCATAACTGTTTTGAAGATGTAACTTCCCTGAAGACAACCAAAATTTTTGGAACTAGGGCCATTGTCAGGTAGGATAAGGCCTTATCATCTTCTTCTAGGATATCAAAATCAGCATCCTCATATATCCTGAGTGGTATATGTGATCATGCGTGGTCCTCTAAGAATACATCTCCAAACTTTTGGCTCATTAGCCTTCATGTACAGTTCAAAACGGTATCTCCACTATAGATAGTCATCAGCCTTAAGCAAGTGAGGAACCCTAGTTGTGGTTCCAATGATGTAATCCAATTCTTGTTGAAGGTTTGCAGAAGCAAGAGTAGCTTGGGAAAAATCGGAGGAATTCATGATTCTTAGTAAAAATTACCGAATACATTTAAGTTAGTATTAATGTCCAAATTGTCTTATTTAAAGTCCAAGGTCCAAAAGTCAATTAGAACGAAGGTTGATAGATCTTAAAAACATAATATTTTTTAAAACTGGTGTTCTCTTGAAATCAAGGTGTTATTTTGAGAAAAGTAGTTTCTCGAAAACTTGGCAGCGCGAAAACTTGATGCTGTCGAAAACTAGTTGTCGTAAACTTCAAGTCAAAATCTGATCCTCAAAAACATAGCAGCTAGAAAACCTGATATTGTTGAAAGCTTGATGTCGAAAACTGCACTGGAAAACCTGATATTGTCGAAATACTGTTATCGAAAAATTCACCTCAAAAACCTACAACACAAAACAATGAGAAAAAACCAAACTCCCGAAAACTTAGGAATTTGAAGATTTCAAAAATCTCTAACAGATTGTTTTGAAATCTCTTCCAAGATCCAAGACTTCCAGAAAGAAATTGTAACAAATCTTCAAAGCAAAATATAATGATTTTGATGAACAATAAAAAACACCACTTAAACAGCCTCCCTGAAATCAGAGAAATACCAACATAATCACCGAAGCAACTTCAAAATTTGCAGATACACTAAGAGAACTGATCGAATCTACAGATATCATACACCGAGCCTAGAAGTAGGTTCCAAAAGCTCTGATACCACTTGTAAATCCCTAATCCAGATCACTATAATATGATATCAATATAAACTTGTTCGTATGGTGGAATCACACAAACACATCAGATTCAAGATGCGAAAGTATAGATGAATAATTATGAAACAAAACAACTTGTTACGATTAACAGAATTCGTCTGATACAAGTTTCTTATCCCCCTTAGCGATAACCTCATAATGATGCAAAACAACATCATATATGCATCACCATAGGTTAAACCTAGGTCCATAATGTAACCCAAAAACCCAACCAGACTACAAGCCCATATCGAAACCCAAAGGGATTCAAGATATTATATAAATAATATCAAACTTAATTGCTTAAACCTTAACGGACCCAACATTTCCTATAACAAAAGCCCCAAATTCTAAAACTAGGAATTCTAGAAAACAAGAAGTAAGCTTTATATAGATATGACCCTCTATCACAATACCAGACAGAGAGGTTTTTATAGAAATCTAAGAAATTAAAGAAAATAGGTTTTAGATTTACCTACTTTGGTGTTGAAATGAAGAAGATAATGAATATAAGAAAATTCCAAGATCTTGATGACGCTCCTTGTCCAAAAACTGAATTAGAGAGGTGACGAGTAGATGAAATCCGAATTTGATGATGTATATTTTGGCTCAGAAATTTTGCATGGAGTGTTTGAAACTTTAGAGTATAATGGTTGTGTTCTTGGAGGAAAGATGCAAATGATGCTTTGTTTTGATTTTTAATTAGTCCAATAATGGACCATAAGTGTACATTTAATTTCCATCAATACCCAATTAATTAGGACCGTAATAAAGAAAAAAGTATAAGAATTGGAGGGTCTAGAGGCTGTTAGGATGCACGAGAACGGTTTCTACAAAAATGAAACTCTACAGGTCACTTTCATTTGCAACTTGTGACTTTCACCTTCGTTTGAAACATATTCACCATCGTTTGGACATCCGTTTTGGATAATGGACCTTAGTTTAGGATAACGGACCTTCACTTAGGACCTTCATTGTAATACCTTGTAAAATTGTGTCCAATAATATAGTGACAAGTGTCGTATTTTTTTATATAAGTCTATTAAAGACTAATAAGGACTAAAAGTGTCAACATGATCAAACTAAGCCTCTGAGTGACCCTCTGATGTCAACATGCATAAACCAAGCCTCTGAGTGACCATTAGTGTCAGCCTGCTAAAATCAAGCCTCTGAGTGAGCATTAGTGTCAACATGCTTAAATCGAGGCTCTGAGTGACCATTAGTGTCAACATGCTTAGCCTCTAAGTGACCATCAGAGTCAACATACTTATACTGAGCCTCTGAGTGATCCTTTATGAAGTCCTAACTCTCAAATGAGCTACTTGTTGGACGAGATTGATTAATTCTGTAAATAAGTAAAAGTTGGACAATGGAGGGGTTAAAAGTGTCAACATGTTAATTTATACCTCTGAGTGATCTTTTAACGAACCGAGAGCTCGACAATGTCCGGGCATAATCCCGGTACGCCAAATGTTGGCTACGGAGGGCTAAAACGCTATAAAGGTGTTTTAGAAGGTTTTGTAAGTTGAGGGACTAAATGTGAAAAAGTTTAAAAGTTCCCTTGAGGCGCTCGCGGGGCGCGAGAGACACTGGCCATGTCTCTCGCGGGCCGGCAGAGGCCTATATTTCAGAAAAATTGCTTGGCCTCCACACAAGTTGCCAAAAACCATTTGATTCGAAACTAGAGACTTCCAAACTGCTATGCCACGTTTTAGGAAACTTGTAAGCTCCCTCTAACACCCCTTAACACCTGACATCACCTCCTTCAAGCTCTCCAACAGTAAATAGGTGCCAAAGTTCACCACTTGAACTTGCACCTTTCTCATTCTTCATTCTATCTCCCTCCTCTAAAAGTTCCTAACTGAAAGGAGCATCCAACTTAGTTCTGTTTCATCCTAGGAATCACTTGTAAGTGTTCCTTTCTCTTGCATTTTCGTTTATATGCTTTTATAGCCAAAAGTCAAGCATTATACGGAAAACGCCTTGACTTTCGGTTAAGACCATTATGGTACAGCCATTCTTCGTAACGAACATGGCTAAGTGATCGTAATAAGGTAGGTGTTAATCCCTATTAAGGGAACCTCCTAAAGATCACATTTGCAAGACCAATTGACGGGTCAAAGTATTAACATTAAAAAGTCAAATAGGCCATTTTTTGGAAAATATTATAATCTGAATTTATATATGTTATGAAACATGTTTTGACACTTAAACAAGTTGGTAATAATTATTAGAACATGTGAGAACTTGTTCGGCTCGTCAATTTCAGTTCTAGGGTCGGTTCGCAACCAAAAGTCGCAAAGTTTGAATTCTGTTTTGACTTTCGATTCTGACCCGATTTAGATTAGTTAGTTATTGATCTAAGGTTGCATTATGATCGTAATATGATGTAGCATAACCCTCTGAGGTTATATTACACGATCATAATTAGAATATGAGTTTATGCACAAGTTCCATTATTATGTCATTTTGATTAAAATGCCATTTTGACATAAAATAAAGTTTAATTGATAACGAACTTGAAAATAAGTTTCCTACTGATGTAATATCATAAGTAAGATTATTTAGGATGTTAAGTCAGATTATATACTAAGTTTATATACAAGTTCTTGTATTATGTCGACAAATGACGATAAAGCCCTTGTGGCACATATAATGGTTTTTAATCATACCTTTTTATATCAAATCTTTTACCTACTGATATATTATATAACATATCTAAAACAATTAAACTTGATTTTAACATCAGTTTTAACTAAACTTCATATAAATCGTCATTTTACGACATAAGCGCCGTTTCGGCGCATAATATGGTTTTAAACCATATATATCAACCAAGACTTATTACCTACTGATTTTAAAACTTATTTAAAATATTTTTAAAGTAGGTATATGATATAAACTCAGAATCCCAAATAAATTATAAAACTATGTGTAAAATGACCAAAATGCCCTTACAGTGCATAGATTGGTCATAAAAGATAAATTACACATATAATTAATATCTTACTGATATTATATCATAAATTAATTATTTTTCCAGAATACTTATGATTATTACATTATAATGCATTCAAGTTCCTTTTATACGATAGATAACTACCAAAACGCCCTTATGAGGCTTAGTTTCATTATAAAAACCTTAACGGGCATATAAGTTGATATCTTACTGATATTACAACTTATTTAAAGTACAGTGGCATATAGAACTTGTCCATGACTTATCCGGTTACCCGATATTGCTTATATGCGCATGGTTTAGTGTATGTAACTAGTTTACGGAAATTAACTGAAACGGGTTTAACCTTATCATTTTAGTCTCAAGATCCATAATGCTTATGGTTTACCCATATTATACGAGTCATAGTATGTTTTGGGTTTAAACTTCATTCTATCCGGTTATCACTTAATCTAGCGTATTATACCGTTTTGATCCTGTACTCTAGTCGGTCTAAGTCTATGATTTAATCAAGACCGTTAGCATTTAATTGGTTAGCTTATGCCATAATCCAGACTAGAGCCTTCCGGTAAATGCTATCTGCACTTAGTTCATTTTGGATACGGCTGAGATATTAAATCTTGCATTTTTAAATCAAGACTAGCTCAGGTAAATACTCTCGACTTATTTTCCCTATACGGGCTTGGTTTACGGTAAATTATTACCGCTTGGTCGGAAATGGGATCAATCGAATGCCGGACTGTGGCTAGTAAATCCGCATATTCCATTTTAATCAGTTTTGTTTGATAACTTAAACGTTGGGGTTAACGACCGTGTCTTTGATATCCTTGGCTCATTACATTAGTTAATGTTCATGACCTAAGCGCGGGGTATAGGCATACACCTGACAGATGCTCATGCTAAATTATTTTTACCCAATTGTTGGGGACAAACATGTGAAGCTGTTAACAAGGTTACAAGGCTGACGTTCCCAAGTTATAAAAAATTTTATGCCATGTGCACTTAAAACCATTTTCAAGTGTTTTCAAAATGAGTCAGTTGGGTGTATTTACCAGCGAAAGCTGACGTATTTTCAAAAGACTAAGCTTGCAGGTACAATACGAAATAGGCTGGAAGCTGCTCGGTATTGATTTAAGAGGATCTTGCAAATCCTTAGATCTGCCCAAAGTCTGTTATACACTTTTGTACATTTTTACGATCCGCCTGTGGATCTTCCATTACAAGCTGTCTGTATATTATTTTTCGTACTTTGAACATTTGGTTTGTAATAGTAATTTAACTCCAAGACTTCCGTTGTTCTGTGATTAATTGACTCTGATGATATCAACTTACGTCACGATATTCCCCACCCGGGCCCACCGATGTTTTTTGAAAATACGGGGTGTGACATTCGTTTGGTACAATGGACCTTCACTTAGGACCTTTGTTTAATAGGTCACCCTTTTTTGGTAGGTCACCTTCATTTGGTGGGTCACCTTCGTTTGGAGATGATAGCCATCGTTTAGGTAGCTGATATATTAATTTGATTATTTTTTATAATAAAACAAAAAATATCAAGAAATTAAATAACAACTAAAAGTCACATGTAATAATAAAGAAATTCATACTTTTATTTATTTCATTTAAGTTCCGCTTTTACAACTGAGTAATTATAGATCAAGTGTCAAAGTGAGATCTTTACAAAATTAACATTTTTAAATCTCGAAAATATTTGCGTTAATTAAATTATCACACGATAAAATATAACTAATAAGTTACAAACATTCGCCTTTATATTTATTACGTTTCAGATCCGATTTTAAAAATTGGGTGGGTTTTTCTAAGATCTGTTTTTATGGATATTACATTACTAACGTCTCTAAGAAACAATGTGATCTTATTATTTGACTTCCTAGTGCTATTACTAAATCTAACCGATATCTCTTACGCTTTTGAAAAGCCCTACACACTATTTCTACATGAGCGGTTTCCCTATAATTTCGGGATGAAATTTCCAAAGTAGGGAGACTATAACATCCGCAAAAAACAGATCTCCGAAACTTGACTCAGATTGCAAAATCGGACCCTTCAGAAATTAAATAAAAATGGAAATTTATTGAATTTTATAATTTTCATAAATTTAATTTTTTTAAATACTGATCATATATTGCGTTGGATTAAAATAGGACTTGAAAAGGTAATTTAATAAAGGTTTCAGTTAGTAGTGTTAGTTATTGTAAAGGAATGCATCAACTGGGTTGAATAATAAGGTTAAACCAAGTTATAAGATGTGGAGGCTACAAAGTTTGAAAGTGATTTAGTAAAGCTTGAGTTAGTTATTATATAAGGTTAGTTAACTAGGTTAGTTTTATAAGTCAATCAAGTTAGAAAGACTTTTAAAGAAGGAGGGGTTGAATTGTCAATTTTGAAAGTGGTATTCAAAGAAAATTAAAGGAAAGAAAAGAATGTGTTGGGTGCGGAACTTGAACATGAGTCCCCAGCGACCCAAAACTTTAAATCCAACATGCACACCAACTGAGTTGCGCCTCATTTGGTATAAGAACCAAACACGTTTTATTTATAACATAACCCAAACCACAACTGTTCTCCTTCTTCTTTACCAAGTTCGACCTAAAACGCGAGCAAGAGTCTGACCCGGCTATATCTCATTTGTTTCTTACCCGTTTGACCTCATTTTGTTCCATTGGATCGGTATGGTGGAGAAACGAAGTGTATACCAACTAATTTTTCCTTATTATCCATAATCAATTCATTTAAGATCAAGTTAAAGGCACCATTAACTCACTATTAAAAACTTCAAGGGACTTGATCGGTTTTGATGCAATTCGACATCATTGGTCCACAAAATCGTACCATTTCATTTCTTGAAGCATTTCACACAATTACCCCCTCCTAAATTCCATCAACACCTCGTCAATCTCACGAATTAAGACGAAAAGGATTCTAGGGCTAGTATCTTGTTTCTACGATTTCCCCTTCAAAACATAATGAAATTAGGTAATTATTGAGCCTATTTTGCATAATTTTTCATTCTGTATAAAACCGTACTATCCATTTCTATGATAGAAATGCAAATGAATTTGAATTAGATTGTTATTTTAGGGTTCTTAGTTCTTAGATTTTGAGGATTTTGATCTTAGACTTGTGTTATGATGAAATTAGAACTAGGATACTGTTATATATCATGTTAGAATAATTTGTGTAATTTTGAGAGTTTTTGGGTAATATATGGATTTATTTTGAATTTTAGATGTATATATTATTTAGATAATCAAATAAAAATACAAATTTATCAAAATTAATTTCCATAAATATCGATTTTTTATAATTTTTTTCTATAATTGTTGGTAGTATATTTTGTAATTAAGGCTTTAATCAAAGTATAAAACAAGTAAATTACTTTATAAATTTAATTAGTTTAAATACAAAATTTACAATCGTAAAATCTGATTAATAGTTTATTTTGTGAATATTACAAAATTATCAAAATTTTCGTACTTATAAAATATATTAACATAATAAATTGTTATTATTAAAATTAATGATGAACATTTATTCAAGAAATACAAATAATGGTTAGTTATTCTTCTGGATAAATAATGTACATATTTCAAGTCGACGAATAGAAGAACCCCATTTTCTAGTGCGGTGATTATTTTGGATACCTCTTTATTCAAGTGTGGTGATTCTTGTGGATTTATCTTCGCAAAACTGTGAGTAAATCTTTTTCCTATCCCCTTTTTATCACTAAATATTTTTGCGGTGTACCATGTATCATTTGTTTCGTATGTTTCTTATCATCAACGTGCAAATTAAAGTGTTGTCATGTGTTACGTTTATTTGTGTCTTATGTTTTGTTGGATCTGGGCCTATTGTACTTGTAGTTCTAAAATAAATTATGAACAAACAATTTATGAATTGAATAGCAGATAATATAAACACACAAGCATGAAGATATATCAAAACTGTTTTGTATTGAAATCAAATGATTATAATTACAGTATAATGATTTAACAATCCCCCAGCCTGATTACACATAGTTCTATTTGTACAAAACAGAATATGTGTGAAGTGATAAATAGATCTCTAACATGTGAGATCTATTCATACTAAGTACAAAAGGTCTGTTTGCAATCCGCTGACATCATCCTGATAGTGACATCTAACATTCATAAAAGAAAAGATTCCACAGATGTTAGTAAACATCTACGGAGAACTAACGTCTGATTTAAGATACTAAAACTCTATTACAAGCAAAATACTGTTACATTGATGAAACTGCTGATCTTCAAACCGCTTTTGCTTTGTATCAAACATCTGTTTGACTTGAACAAATGTTTGGTCTTCTTGATCAGAGCTTTGCTTCAATAGGGCTTTGGCCTTTGATCAGTGCTTGGTTCTTCTTCAACAATGATTCAAAGGCTTGAATAGATGTTAACATGTCTTCAACATTCAACAGATGTCCTGATTAGTGTTTAAGATTCACTATATTTGGGAGTGGGAAGCTTCATCTACTATTTATTTATTCATCAGATAGGTCATATTTTGGCTTTTGAATATCATCTATTCTTTTGTAGGTCCAACAATCTCCCTGAAGAAACACTAGATTAACAAGGAGAATATCCAGGGATATCTTTGTTACAGCTCAATGTCTCTGCATGAAAGGTTATCTCTCGTTTGCTCTTCTGGGTGATCTCACTTCGAGCTATCTTCAAAACTAGCAACGCCATTAGCCTCGTCACGAGAGAAAGGGGGAGGGTATTCTCTGTGACCACACTCCGGCATGAGAATAAGTATTTGGCATTGCAAGGTAGTAAGCAATTAGCAAGTAATTAGTGAGTGAGCTAGAAAACATGTGTTTTACCTTGTGGTGTGATCCTTATTTTATAACTGAAGATATGTGTGTAGGAGATGGGCTGATGGGCTTTGGGCCCAGGCCCGATGACCAGGGATATCCGTTCTGTCTCCTCTGCATCGACCATTAATGGTCTTTGGCAGGAGGCGCGCTTTGGCACATGGTGAGTGGAGCCACGTGTCAGGGCAGCTGTCGTTGGTGTCAGACCTGTAATCAGCTGATAGTGGAGATCCTTTGATAGTCGCTGGCGTGAGTTTGGTTGGTGACACATGTTTGTCCTTTCATACAGTCTATCTTCTACATTACTATTCATGCGACGCAGTCTGACACAACATGCCGAGCGGCTATTGGGTCACAACTCTGCCACTTTGTACCCTTGTATTTGGTCAACGCCCCTTTGTGCTTCTCCCTTCCGCGTGGCTTTAGCAATGCTTTTTGGCCATTGCGAAGTTGTAGGGATTAAGTCCTTTTCTCAAGACTATGAGTTGCTCTCATGTTGGTCTTGGCCTTGTGCAAGGTTGTAGGACTTCATGGCCTGCGGGTTGTTTGATCCGTGCATGATCAAGGTCCTACGCTTCCAGGTCTAACTTGCCATTGCGAAGTGTGCGCAAGGTTCGTTGTGCGACCTGCATGTATCAAGGTTGCAGGGTCAAGGTCCTGCGCTTCCAGGTTTAACTTGTCGTTGCGCAGTATGCGCAAGGTTCGTTGTGCAACCTGCTAGTATCAAGGTTGCAGGGTCAAGGTCCTTCGCTTCCAGGTTTAACTTGCCGTTACGCAGTATGCACAAGGTTTGTTGTGCAACCTGCTAGTTTCAAGAATGGCGCACTGTTGCGGGTTGCGCGCAAGGTTATTCTTGTAATATCTTGTCATTGAGGGTATGGTTCCTTGCGTAGGCACTGAGTTTTTGTGACCATACCCCTCCATGTTCCCTAAGTCCAGTGGTGCTCCTATGCGCATGTTGGCAAGTAGGTGGAGTGTTGGACTATAAAAATTCTTGTATGCGCGCTTATTTCAACGGCAAAAATTCAATAAGGGGTGAAGAAAACCTTTGTGTGAGGGAAAACTTTGCTCATGATGAGGTATTTGAAATTTGAATCTTTGTCATGCTGATGTTGTAGGCAAGTTGGTGAGAAAAAAGGTGAGGTGGAAGTGACTATTGATAGCTGTGGTATGCTGTCAACAGTGCAACCTCTCTTTCATGAATGAATTGGAAGAGAAAGTACCAGCCATGCGTGCGTGGCGACCATCAGTTTCCACTTGCCCTATACGCGTCATGCACTGATTGGCTATTGATTCTGCGCGTGCGTCACATTTCCCCATTGCGTTAAATGCGATGGGTATAAATAGGGGAACCGTATAGGGTTTCCATTCACGCTTTCAAAACTTATTCTTTGAAATTCTCTCTGAATTCTTGAGTCCTTGTTCTCTTCAATCTTCTTTTCTTTTCTCCGACGATCAACATGGCGACTAGTGGTCCGGAAAATGTTTCTGCTAGTGAGGCTTCAACATCCCTGCCGGTGTTGAAGTGGTCTTCTGCGAGTTTCCAGCGTTTGGTCTCCGGCTTCCGGTTCCGTAAGGACTGGGATGCTCAGGTTCCGGCTGAGGGAGAGACCGCCGCCGATGCTCCGGCCGGCTATATTACTTTATTCTTTGATTTTTTCGCCGATGGTAACTTTCGGTTGCCGGCAACCAGATTTTTTCTTGAATTTTGGACTATTACCGATTCCACATCTCCCAACTCAATCCAATGGTGATGTTGAGGATCAAACATTTTGAGTTTTTGTGCAGATCCATGGGCGTTATCCCTACCGTTAACCGGTTCAGGGTTTTTTATCAACTACATTGCTCCTTGGGATTCTACTCTTTCCAACACCGAATCCAGGCGAAGAAAATTTTGCACGCACCGCCAAAGTCCTACCACGATTGGAAGGCAAATTTTTTTTACATCAAGGCCGGCGTCATTCCCCTCCGGATGCATTTCCGGGGGGTGGAGGATATTGCTGTTGAGGCCTCTCCAATACCCGCTGAGGAACCGTGGTATTTGGAGATGAAAGATATCCCGACGGTCCAGTTGCCGGAGAGGGAGCTGGTGGCGGCGGGCATGAGTTTGGTATGGAAGCCTAACCACCGAGAAAAGCCCGTTTACATGGAGGGGGAGAAGAGTAAGTACTCTTGTCTCATTTTTTCATTATTTCTTGATTTCTCCTTGTGCGCAGACTAATTGTATGCGTGTTTTTTTTAGAGGTGGCGTTGTATGTGGTGGCGTTCCAAAGGGAGCAGGGGCGGATTGAGAAAATCGCCTTTGGCCCTGAGGAGCCAACATGGTACGCGCAAATCCTTGGGAATTTTGAAATCCCAAGGAATGAGGATTTGGCGGCCCCCGCGCCTGAGAGTGGTAAGCCTTCATAGTTTTAAGTGTTTTTACATCTTTGCAGATCACTTATTGTGTTGCGCCATTGTGCAGGCGCGTTAAAGAACTTGGGCATTGGCCCAGATCCTAAGAAGAAGAGGCGCGTGGGACCAAGCGCGGTGGTGGAGAAGAGGGTAGCTCAACCCAGGGCGGACCCGCCCAAAGGTACGTGTTCTGTGCCAGACACTTGGAATGACTATGTAGTAGTCTCTGATTCCTTGGAGAGTCTCGCACCTGTAGGTTTAAAGAAGCCAAAGCCGGAGCCGCGCGAGATGGTGGATATTCCGGCTGCCAACCTGGACGACCCCATCGACGTGGAGTCGAGCCCAGAGCCCCTTAAGAGGAAGCAGGCTCCAAAAAGCAATTTTTCCGTGCAGCCTCCCAAGAAGGCTGCGCTGAAAATGATAGGGAAGTGCGGGAACCTAGATGCGCTCACCGCCAAACTTTCCCCGGGTAAACATCTTTTGACTTGTATTTTATAGTTCACTTTTCTTCCTTTTGCACTTGTCTAACTTTCTATTATCCCGGAGGGAAATGTGAGTCACCTTTGGTTGCTCCAACTGCTCCGGACGCGCCCATTGACACATCTATGCCCCCACCCGTGTTTGAGACGACGCAAGCGTCAACTGTAAAGGGTGGGGAGACCAGCGCCGGGGCGGCGGAGGTGCAGGTGGAAGTGGAGGCTGTAGAGCCTGAGGGAGATGTGGAGGAAGTTGTGGAAGAAGTGGTGGTTGAAGGTGATGTGGTGGTTGATGAAGACGCTCTGCAAGGAGCTCATGCAGCAGAGCCGGCGCACGGTGGTGAGGTCAGAGGATCTGGGGAGTGCCCTTCTTCCGAAGGGTCCCCGATTCGCCCGGACGAAACCCCGAGTGATTATTATTACAAGTCTTACACTGAAGGCCACGTTGATGAGATCCACACCCTGTGTGGAAGCTAAAAAGGGTGATGAGTTCACTCACTAGCTGGCGTGTCGTGAGAGGTTCAAGGGCGCTTTCCCCCAACAAAAATGCGTGCGCGCGCGGAACAGTGCCACCAACAAACATATCGCGCGTACCTCCAGGCAATTGCTAGCTCCGCCTCGAACACACACAAGATTACAAGGGAATGGCGGAGCATGCATAAGGAACATGAAAAATTTGAAGCTGCCAAGAAGGACTTGGTCTAAGAGCGAGCCCAAGTGGCTGTGCAAAAATCAGAACTAGAGGCGGGCAAAGCTAAATTTGCCGAAGCTCAACGGATTAAAAAATGGTTCGTGTTAGGATGGAGAAAAAGGCTGAAGGCTCCGCTGCCACGCTTGCGGAGGAGTGCAAGTTGTGGTGGGAGTCCTGCGAAAGAGACAACAACGAGAAAAAATCTTTATGAGATGAGATTGTGAGCCTGCGCGCTGAGGCTGCACGTTTGAAGGAGGAGAAGAATGCAGCGTCTGCTGCGGCCACAGAGGCCAGGGCGCACCGGTAGCGAGCAAAAGGAGGTAAGAAATTTGCCTTTCTTTATTTTGTATTAATCAAAGATTGCCATACTAACCTTGTTGTATGTAACCAGGTGGTGGCTTGCGCGGCGCTTGAGGGCGCAAAGAAGGATCTCCAGGTGGCCTTGGTGGAAAAAGCTGAACCGTAGCGCAGGCACCTTGAGGAGGTGTAGAAACTGTGCTTGGCGGAGGCCAATGTGGGCATGGGCAAGATAAAATTTGAAGATTCTGAAGTCGTCCGCGCATCTCGGAGAGTCTGGTGGAGTCGCTGACAAGCAACATGCTGTGGATGCAACAACGTGGAGTTGTCAATGTAAGTCCTCTGTTGTTATTTTGATCACTTTGTCTTTATTCTCATCCTGTTTTCCTTGTATTGTAGATCGCGAACTCTATCCTTAATTCAGTAGAGTTGGACGGCGTAGTGGCCAAGCTGATGGTCACTGCACACCATGATGGGTATGCGCAAGGCTATGCTGAGTATGCACACCATGTCACTCATACGCTGGACGTTCAATGGGATACCAGCTGCGCTTCAATCGTGGAGTCGATTCCGAAGCTGCCTTCTCCCAAGCAAAGCATGAGTATGACCGTCTTCAACTCCCAGTCATGGATTTAGTGAGCGAGGCGCTTCAGCATGATGACCCTACGTGGATCGCCTTAAAGATATATTCCAAGACGTAGCTGAGGTTGAAGAGAGTGAGGGATAGATTGTAGGATGCTGATCATAATATCTTGAATGTGATTGCGCGTGGCGCTTTGATGTACATATTTTTCTTTTAATGAAATGGATGTTTTTATTTGAAGCTACAATATTTGCGCGAAGATAACAACTTTGTGTAGGTAGAGCGAATAAAACTAGTAATGAACTCGTGTATGAATGTTACATCCTATGCGCATGCAACAGGTAGTGAATTTTGTTCATGAGTCGTTGTATACCATGGTGTTTTCGTGTAGACCCAAAGTAGTTTCGCGCATTTGTAATAAAACATCTAGATAAAGAAATTCATGTATCCATTTTCTTTATTAACAATAAGGCATAAGAGCCATGTACATAATAGATAACTAGATCATAATGTTTGCTTGTTTACATGTAGCACCGCCTTAGCTGTTGCACATTCCAGGTCCTAGGAATGTTTGTGCCATCCAAACGTTTGAGGTTGTATGCACCATTTCGTTGGACTTCATGGATAATGTAAGGTCCTTCCCACTTGGCCACAAGTTTTCCTGGACTTTCAGCGTTGGACGCTTCGTTGTATCTCAAAACAAAATAGCTAGGTAGGAAGATACATATGCGGACTCGCTCGTTGTAGTATTTCTCAAGCTTGGACTTGTATTTTGCTTCATTGATTGCGGTGTTTTCACGCCTTTCTTCCAAGAGGTCCAAGTTGTGTCTGCGCTCTTCTTCATTGTTCTGGTTTTGCACATCTAGCATGCGCGGTGATGAGAGGCCTATTTTCATGGGAATCACTGTCTCCGTACCATACACCAGGCTGAATGGAGTTTCACAGGTGCTGGTTTTTGGCATGGTTCGATGAGCCCAAAGGATACTTCGCAACTCATCTACCCAGCTTCTCTGCTCCGTCCCCAATCTCGTCTTGATCCCTTCGACGATACTCTTGTTTGTGCTTTCCACTTGGCTGTTCCCTTGGGGATGTGCGACCAAAGTGAACACATGTTCGATATGCATTTCCTCCATCCACCGTTGTAGTTCTTCCGTGACAAAATTGGGGCCGTTATCACCGACAATGTGTAGGGGTAGCCTGAAACGGCAAATGATATGCTCCCAAATGAATTTGCGCACTATAGTTGCTATGGTGGATGAAAGGGGCTTTGCTTCTACCCACTTGGTGAAGTAATCGACGGCTACGTTTATGAACTTCATCGCGCCTGGGGCATCTGGGAAAGGTCCCACCATATCGATTGCCCATTGTTGGAAGGGCCATGCTGTTGTCACTGGGATCAAGGGATTCTTGGGGCGCAATGCCTTGGGTGCGTGGCGCTAGCATGATCCGCATTTTCGTAGCGTTTCGACTGCATCTCGATGCATGCCAGGCCAATAGTAGCCGGCGTTCAGGATCTTTGCAACGACCATGCGCAGACCGGTGTGAATTCCGCATAATCCTTCATGTATCTTGCGGATCAAGTATTGTGCGTCTTGCGGGTTAACGCAGCGGAGAAGTGGTCCAAGGTATGACTTCCGGTAAAGGATACCTTCCACCATTTTGTAGCTGAGTGCCTTGTTCTGGACCTTTCTGGCTTCCGCTTTGTTTTCAGGGAGGGTCCCGTACTGCAAGAACATGATTATGGGAGACATCTAGGAGGATTTCCCATTTCGATGCTGTTTACTTGACGCAACGGAATAGAAGGGTTCTTGAGCACCTCAATGCGCACTTTTCGTGCGAGGTGTTTGAAGCTTGTAGTAGCTAGTGTGCTAAGCGCGTCGACATGTTTATTCTCGCTTCGGTTAATGTGGGTTATTTTTAAACTTTGGAATTTGGTTATCAAGGCTTACGTCTGTTCAAGATACAAGATCATCGTTTCGCCCTTTGCATCGTACAAGCCATTGATCTGCGCTGTGACCAAAAGGGAATCAAGATGTGCTTCCAAATTCCTGGCCCCCATTTTGATGGCTAACTGAAGGCCTGCCAGAAACGCTTCATACCCAGCTTCATTAATCGTGCTTTTGAAATCCAACCTGATGGCGTAGGTGAATTCCTGGTTATCGGGGCTTATTAGACGAAGACCTGCCCCTGCGCCATCATCATTGGATGCGCCATCTGTGTGAAGTATCCATGCGCGGTCGTCTGTGACTGGCGCTGGGTTTTGTACAGATTCACACTCTTGCGCTTTATTACTTGGTACTTCGGTAACAAAATCGGCTAATATCTGGCCTTTTATTGCTGGGCGTGGTTTGTACATGATATTGTGTCCACCAAGCTCAATCGCCCACTTTCCAAGACGACCAGATATGTCCGATTTGGATAAAATTTGGCCTAAGTGATAGTTCGTGAGAACTGTTATCACATGGCCAGAAAAATACCGACGCAACCTTCGGGATGCGTGGACTAAAGCAAGAGCAAGCTTTTCCATCATCGTATATCTTGTCTCTGGGTCAGTTAGCATTTTACTGACATAGTAGATTGGAGTCTGGACTCATGCACGCTCTACCAGCAAGACTAAGCCCAGAGTGATAGCTGATGCGGAAAGGTAAAGGATCAGTGGCTAGTTCTTTTGCAGTGCCGTGAGTGTAGGCAGCTGAAGCAGACACTCCTTCATTTGTGTGAAGGCTTTCTCCGCATTCGGAGTCCATTGAAACTTGTTCTGCTTGACATAATTCCTCAAAGTGCTGATGAATGGGAATGACTTCATCGCGTGGTTGGCCAAGAACCTGTTTAGCACAGCAGATCGCCCCCCAACCATTGCATTTCTTTGATGGTCGAGGGGGAAGGCATCTGCTGAATCGCTTCCACTTTCTCGGGATTGACTTTGAAACCGTCGCGTATGACGATGAATCCTAAAAAATCGCCTTCTTCCATTCTAAACGAGCACTTACTGGGTCCAGCTTCCGATTACCTTGCGCAAGGATGCAAACATCTTCTGAGCGTTTCTCAGCATCTTCTCCTCATCCGAGCTCATGATGACAAGGCCATCAATGTACACTTCTACAGTTTCGCCAATGTCATCTCCGAAGACATGGTCCATCAAACGCTGGTAGGTGGCTCCTACGTTGCGCAATCCGAAGGGCATCTTTGTGTAGCAAAAGATTCCCTTGTCACTGTGGAATGCGGTTTTGTCTTCGTCCTCTTTCTTCATTTGTATCTTGTGGTAGCCTTTGTAGCAGTCAAGAAAGCATTTCCATCTGAATGAAGCGAGGGAGTCCACCTTTTTGTTGATTTCGGGTAAAGAGTAGCAGTCTTTGGGACATGCTTTGTTCAGATCTTTGAAATCGACGCACATGCGCCAACTACCGTTGTGCTTCTGGACCATGACTAGATTGGCTACCCATGTTTGATAGCGTACTTCTCTGATGATGCCTGCTTGGAGGAGCTCTGAAACTTGTTCGTTCAGTGCACGAGTTTTTTTAGGCACAAAACTGCGCTTTTTCTGAGGAATGTGTGCAGCTTGTGCTCGGCAATTTCCCTCGGTACGCCTATCATATCCGCTGGCAACCAAGTGAAAATATCTACATTGCAGAACAAAAGTTATTTTAACCGCGCCTTGACTACAGGGGTCATGGCGGGTCCTAACATCACTATTTTGTTTCGGGTACTTGTTGTTTAGTACCCATTTCTCTTGCTCACCATTGGATGATGACTTCAGTATCTTCTTTAGTGGTTCCTCTTCGATGGACATGATATCCTTCATCGCGTACATGATGGCCACCCCGTTTCTGTTGGAAAACCGTAGGCAACATGAGGAGTGGAAGTGATCATGATGAACTCTCTTTGGGCGCGCCGACCGAGCAACACGCCATGGCCCGATGTAGCGGGCATGACCATGAAGTTGACTAAAACCGTGCGCCAGTGCCGCCATCGGAAAGAGCTCCCTGGAATGAGATCTGACCTAGTGGAAAGACGGCTTCGTTGTGGAAACCAGTCAGTGGGAAGTCGACTGGCTCCAAGCGTGCTTGTCTTCTGGGTCCAATTGTTGGAAGCATTGTTCATATATGATGTCCATAGAGTTTCCTGTGTGTATGAACATGTAGTCGGTGCGATAATAGCCAAAGATGCCAGTTATCACGACCAGACGTTCCTCTTGCGGGCCCCCAGGAACTTCGGGGAAGATGACCTGTTGGTCGCGCCAGTGAGGCGTACAACGCTTCTGATAGCCACGCTTGCGCGGCGTGCCACCTTGGATCATATGAACAAATGCTTTCATCTTCTTGTTACTCAGGCCTTCTTCGCCTTGAGTAATCTAGCGCACCTCCTTGCGCACATTTTGAAGTAAGTTGGTGAGCTTCCCACTTTTCAGCGCTTTCTCGATCTCCGTGCGCAAGGAGATGCAGTTGTCGGTTGTATGCCTTGTATCCTTATGATAATCGCAAAAAAGTTTAGGGTCTTGACCTTTTTTGTTGCGCATCAGCGGTGGTTGTTTGAATTGGTGATCTTCTGTGTTGAGCACCTCCGCCGGGCTCTTCATGAGTGGCGCCCACTGACGATCGCGATTATCTGTCACACCCCGACCCGCAGCGGAAATGGTGATCGGGGCATGATTGGGTTTTCATCAAAGCTAATGACATTTACTATAAAGTTTCATATTTATTATTTCCTTTTTAAGAAGAACATTACAATAAACATACAAGTACAACATGTTCAAATACAAATTTCATGACTTCATTATTTTCCTTCTAAGGCAATTTCCTATGTGTTCCTTGCTTCAACCTGTCCACCTGTATCATGTGTAAAAATAGGGTTTTGGGTCAACAAAAAGTTGGCGAGTGAATCTTATTTAAACATTTGAAAGGATTAGTTATGTTGGTTATTTAAATAAAATTGTGCATAACCAAATATGAATAAACGTAAATGTAAATTTAATCACAAAACACATAATATCAATAAATGCACAAACACACACAAAATGATGAACAATGAGATCAAGGCTCAATCAAACGGAGCCGATCGAATGAGGCACCTGATGCTCAACTCGTCTCCCACGAGGAACTGATGGGCCTAATGCATGATTTGCACACAACTTGACAAGAATGTAAACACGTATCACAACAAACAACATAATCACATAATCTCAATTAATGCACAAGCACACACCAAATGATGAACAATGAGGCACCTGCTACTCAACCCGTCTCCAACGAGGAACTGATGGGCCTAATGAATGATTTGCACGCAACTTGACAAAATGTAAACACACATCACAACAAACAATATTTACATCTCGAGTTTAGATCATATAATGGTAATAGCAAGAGTTTGAATAAATGAAATAATTAAAGCGACACATGATACACCCAAAAACATGAATAAAAAGGGGAATTTGTAAGAATTCACTCACAGTGGGTGCGTTTCTTGATGATGATGATGCGCACGAATATTAGGACTCGACCGTCGAGGAAAAAACTAACCTAAATAATAACGAGACGATCCGGTAAATAAATTAATTTTATTTGGAATTAATGTTTTTAATTGGTGCTCTTAATGGAATTTTTAGATTTATCTTGGTGAGTTTAAGGACATTTTCTAACTAAAAAAATATTATTTTTAAGTGTTTTTAATTGATTTTTAAATAAAATAAATAAATAAAAAGAAAATAAAAATTTTGACTTTTTGACCGTTGACCGTTGACCGTTGACCGGTCGGACTGTGTTTATTCTATGCGCTGAGTGAGGTTCGAACTTGTGACCTCCCGTATACGTGCACGCAGCTCTACCAACTGAGCTACGTGTCTAACCCGAAATATTTCTGATTTTAATTATATTTATATACTATTTAGATTATTCAGAATTCTATTTAATTAAAAAGGTTTTTAAAATCATTGAACCGGTGTGAGAGCCTGGACTCGAACCCGCACCCATAGCCTTGTATTGCACACAGCCTGACCAACTGGGATGTGTGACTAACCCGAATGATATGCGATTTTAATTACATTTATATACTATCTGCGTCTTAATATATATAAGTATTAAAAATGGTTGGAAATTTGTAAGAATCGGGCAGCTTGTTAAGACTCGAACTCGGGACCATGATTTAAATTTGCACACAGTCCACCACTAGACTGTGTGTCTAACCCGGTATATTTACCGGTTTTAATTTCCTTTAAATACATTTCAAACTTCATCTTCTTCAATTTATGAAACCAGAGAATCAACCCGACTGTTTAATCAATAATTCTTATTGAATTAGTTGATTGATTATTACTGATAACGAAAATAATTTAAACAGAAAAGGATTTAAGAATGTTGTACCGAACAGAAAGTTTTTCTCAGATTTCCGGCAAGAGTCGTCGGCTCTGATTGGCGACTTCCGTCTGAGTGAATCAATTAACAGTTTTGGTCAAAGAGTTGTGCAATTAAGTTACTAAACAAGGGATATCAGTGGGTTTAGATGATTGTACCGATTGACAGTGAGACCTCGGAATTTCAGTGATTTTCCGGTGAGTGCAGGAATTCCCGGCAACGTTGTCTGAGACAGATTCTGGTTGAATGATTTATGTTAATACTTGCCTAATAATGGATTGAAAACAAAAGAGTCGAGAATTTTACCGATTTGAAGTAAGTCTCGGTTTTCCGGTGAAAGTCCGGCGACTGTAAAATATCTCCGGCGACGTGCTAAAGCTTCGAGAGATTGTGCGATTTTGAGCGAAAAGGTTACCAGAGGTTTGGGTGGGTATTTATAGGGAAGAACAGAATGTATTGGGTCTGCATTTGGTCTTGAATTCGCGGTCAAAGTTTTTCCGGCGGTTACGACTGAATTTGAGGGTTAGACATCGGTTATAACCGATGTCGAATTTAGTTCACGCGTTTCAGTCAAAGAAAACGGTCGTGATTTGCGAAATCGTCGGTTTTTTCCGGCGACTGCGGATTGGGCGCGCTGATTTCCGGATTTTGATTTTCTAGTTTTTGTATATATGTTATTTGTTTCCTTGTTTATCACAAAATCGTGTGCGGCGAAGTGGTGTGTTGTGCGTTTGTTCATCCGGGTGACCCGGGTTCGAAACCCGGCGTCTCCTTTTTTTTTAATTCATTATTTATTATTAATTTTCAATTATAGATTTTAAATTCTAATATATTTATTAATTATGTATTGTTTAAAATTAATATGAACCAAAAATACGCAACGAACTCTATAACTGAATGTTTGACTGATAAACGAAGCGGGTTTTGGAAACCCGTTTTTCGACGGATGTTACATTATCTTGCTTGATTGCTCTTTGGGTAGCAATCTTATTAATAATTGCGCGAGCATCGACTGGTGAGTAGGAAGAGTTTTGGTTGGATTCCCTCCAAATCTTCTTATTCTTCTTCGCAAAACTCTTACTCAAGTCCTGTAGACGGTATTGGGGTAGGGGAGGTCTGTTGGAGTTTAGGTTGCGCTCTGTCTGCGCATATACCTTTGCTGCCGCGATTAGTTTCTCCCAGCTTTTTGGGAGGCCAGTAGTTCCCGACAAGACTTTGATCATCTCGTCGCAGCGGACAACGTATTTAAATTTTGCGCGAATCAAGTCTTCGTGCACGTCTCGAATCTCCAATACCTCTTTATTATATCGGGTGATGAAATCTTCGAGACTTTCATCATCCCGCCTCCATATGTTCATGATGTCAGAGGAATCTCTGACATAGCGCCGTTGTTGACTGAAATGCGTCAGGAACTTATCTTTGAGGTCGTTCCATGACGTGAGCTTACCCGTGGGTAACTTGTCAAACCATAGGCGCGCAACGTCTGTAAGAGTTTGAACAAACAAGTGACACCACATGGTCAGCGTCCAATCTCATATTAGACCTGCGCCTGTGAACAGGCGCATGTGGTCATCTGGGTCTGTCAACCTATTAAACTTACCCACGTTGGAGGGTAGTTTCGCGCGCTCCAGTGGTTCAAGATAGATTTGTTTTATGAACTTTGAGTGTTCGTCTACTTCAGCTGGCCTGTAGATCTGGTTATAATTGTACTTCGCCTCCAATTTTTATACAGCGTGTGGCGCAGACTTGTAAGCAGTATGATCTTTGGGTAGCCGGTGAAACACACTGGCGCTATCACCCTCGCCATATGTTCTATCCTCCTCACGCTGGGTGTCCCGCCCCTCTAGAGGACGCGGGCCCAGCCGTGAGTGGATGGACGCTCGCCTATGAGTGTGAGACTCATGTTTAGGCAGCGATTGAGAATACTCTGTTTCCCTGGTACGGAGGTGTAATGGAACGCTCGCTCCAGCCGGCAAGTCAAAACTGAGTACTCGAGGTGCAGGCGAGGCATGCACATGAGTAGTGGGTGGCTGCGTCGGCGCAGTGGATCATTAGTTTGCGCACAGAGTTGCGCATAAACGGTATGGGCCGTTTGAGATTTATTGTACTAAGACATCAAAGTTTCACCCGGTGGTAAAATAGATGTGATTGGTACACATGGAGTCTCCATTTGAACTCCAGGAGTCACCGGGATGTTCACACGACCCGAGTCGTGGTGAAGACAAAAATTCCCAGGAGAACCTTCTTCCACTTATCCGTCAGGTCGAGGGGCATGAATTGGGTTCTTGCCCTCAGCCCGAGGACCTCGTGGTGTGTTTAATGGAAATCAACCATTTGAAAGTGAGGTTTGAGAAAAAACGAACGAGAAACGGATGCGAGAGTTTGTAAAAAGCAGATGATGCCAATGAAGAAACACTGGATTAACAAGGAGAATATATGGGGATATCTTTGTTACAGCTCAATGTCTCTGCATGAAAGGTTATCTCTCGTTTGCTCTTCTGGGTGATCTCACTTCGAGCTATCTGCAAAACTAGCAACGTCGTTAGCCTCGTCACGAGAGAAAGGGGGAGGGTTTTCTCCGTGACCACACTCCGGTGTGAAATAAGTAATTAGGATTACAAGGAAGTAAGCAATTAGCAAGTAATTAGTGAATGAGCTAGAAAACATGTGTTTACTTGTGGTGTGATCCTTATTTTATTGACGAAGATAGGTGTGTAGGAGATTGGCAGATGGGCCTTGGGCCCAGGCCCGACGACCAGGGATATCCATTCTGTCTCCTCTATATCGACCGTTAATGGTCTTTGGCAGGAGGCGCGCTTTGGCGCATGGTGAGTGGAGCCACGTGTCATTGCAACTGTCCCTTGTGTCAGACCTGTAATCAGTCGATAGTGGAGATCGTGTGACAGTCGCTGGCGTGAGTTTGATCATGCCGTGTGTACGTCCTTTCATACAGTCTATCTTCTTCATTACTGTTCATGGGACGCAGTCTGACACAACCTGCCGAACGGCTATTAGGTCACAGCTCTGCCACTTTGTACCCTTGTATTTGGTCAACGCTTCTTTACGCTTTTCCCTTCCACGTGGTTTTATCAGTGCTTTCTGGCCAGGGCGGAGTAGTAGGGATTACGTCCTTTTCTCAAGACTATGAGTTGCTCTCATGTTGGTCTTGGCCTTGTGCAAGGTTGTAGGACTTCGTGGCTAGCGGGTTGTTTGATCCGCGAAAGATCAAGGTCCTGTGCTTCCAGGTCTAACTTGCCGTTAAGAAGTGTGCGCAAGGTTCGTTGTGCGTCCTGCATGTATCAAGGTTGCAGGGCCAAGGTCTTACCCTTCCATGTATAACTTGCCGTTGCGTAGTATGCGCAAGGTTCGTTTTGCAACCTGCTAGTATCAAGGTTGCAGGGTCAAGGTCCTGCGCTTCCAGGTTTAACTTGCCGTTGCGCAGTATGCGCAAGGTTCGTTGTTCAACTTGCTAGTTTGAAGAATGACGCACCTTTGCGTGTTGCGCACAAGGTTATTCTTGTAATATGTTTTTATTTAGGGTATGGTTCCTTGCGCAGGCGCAGAGTTTTTGGGGTCATACCCCTCCACTCCCCTAGAACATATGATGCCAAAATTTTTATTGGATCAACTTTTATTTTTCATCAACTTTTCTCTGATGTGGCTTTTGAACTGAAGCTCAAACTTTTTGGAGAGAGATAGAGAGAGAGAGAGAGAGTCATCTGAATCCTTTTCAAGCAGAAAATTTATTACGTCTTGCAGCTCTTCATCATTAAGTCCAAGGGCATTGATCATTGAGGTCGTTTTCACTTCTGACTATTGTCAATTCATGGCTAGTCCTATTAGACGTCTATTTTAGAATTTTGGAGCTTGATGGATTCTTGGGGCAGATGTTATTTGATGAGTTTATGGAAATTGTTTTCCCAAGACTTGGCCAAGCAGATATTCTAGTTTTGCATCTGGATGCCCATATATCAGTTCATTCCTGATCCCTTCTTTTCTTATTTCATCTTTATATTTCTTCAAGTCTTCTACAAGTATCTCTTTTTGCCTTTTTAAGTAACTTTTTACAGCTATAGAGATATTCTCCGTAATGGGAAGCTTTGAGGGATCAACCAAAGATCTGATGGGAAAGTCTATATCTTCATAGTTTGGCCTTTGGGGACTAAGGGATCTTTTGCTCTTAAAGCTTCAAGTTTCTTGTAGTTTTCTTTAATTGTTGGCTCATCCCATCTAGCCATTAACCGCATAGAGCCAAATTTAGCTTCTACCATATCCTCCTTCATTCTTTTCGGTTGAAGTGCCTCTTGGCCAACATGCTTTTTTACCTTCTCTCCATTTGGGGGGAGTGGATTTGATATCAAGATTGAGTTTAACCTTCTCAATCCTCATAATTTCTTCTTGAAGGCCTTCTGTAGACCATATACAGAATTGGACTCTTGTTGCATTATAAGGCTTGTTCTTCATTATATATTCTGTGTAATCTTCCCTTAATGCTATTTTGAGGTTAAGGTCACTTACAGGGGCTTGTGAAACCTTTTTACTAACATCTTTGGTAAAATCTTCTAATATGTTCACTTTAGTTAACTCTTTAGATAGAATTTACTAAGCCTCCTTATCACCTTTACCTTTGCTTCTTTCTCCTGCAATCATTTTTGCCTGATTAATCTTTGTCTCCAAATATTCTTTGACGTTAGTAGGCTTTGGCAGATCATGCAAAGAATGGAAGGTGAGTTGTTTTGGATCTTTTGTGGAATAGAAAGATTGTATCACTTGTGATACATTTTCTTCCAGAGGGTGTGAATAGATGCTTAGTCCTGTGGTAGTTGATGGAATGGATGTGGAAGATGTTGTGGTAAAAGTGGTTTCGATGGGTGGTGAATCAGGTTTTTCTTCATCATCATCTTGGATAATGAATTTAGCTCTTCTAGGTCTGGTTTGAGGTGTGGGTGTTTTTGTTGGTGGTAATGGGGTTTGTAGGTAGTTTCTTTTGATGAGGAGACCTTTAGGAGTATTTTGTGTAGGTGGTAGTGTAGATGTAACATATGTTGTCACTTTTGTAGTGGCAACAGATGTTTGGGCAGTTGAGGCAGTGGTTTGGGTGGTTGGTGTTGGTTTTGTTGAAACTGTGCTTTAAGAAACTTATGTATTGCAAAATATATACATTTGTCATGTATAGTTTGTATATATTTTGATTTGTTTATATCAGTTTTTAGTGTAGAATTAGTTTCCATTGATAGTTTGGTTAATTGCAGGTTTCGGTTGCTGAAAGTGATGAAAAACGCAGGAAATACATCAAGTGAGGAGAACCAACAAGAACCAGACAAGACCCAGCTGAACGTAATTGGAGAAAACGAAGAATGCTTTAAAAAACACCACGTGGCGTCACGCCACCACACATAAGCATCTCCTTCGTGTAACTCGAAGGTAATTAAAAATAATAAAAGTAAAAGAGACTCCGCGTTACGGGACGACCTAGGAGGATCCCCTTCGCGTGACGCGAAAAGGTTGTTTTTGCGGGCAAAGTTGTTCTGGGAGCTGGATTCTTGCATGAAAACATATATAAACATCTCAATAAACAACTCTAAACCCTAATCACGAATTTGCAACATCTTGGGCGAAAAGTTGAAGCATTTTGAGCATTATCGAGAGTTTGAAGACATCGGTTGAAGGTTTGAAGCAAAAGAATTCATTCGGGTCATGTTTTTACTATTCGGGTTCATTTGTTTTTTCTTGTTTCTAGTTTTGATCATGTTTTTTTCTTCTTCTTCTTCTTCTTTTGTTTATACTATTTTTTTGTGTTTAACTTTTGTTATGTTAGGCTAAAAACCTTGTACTACCTAGATTGGATGAATGGATTGGTTAAAATTTTGATTTTTATTATGGATGTTTAATTATTTTATGGATTTTTATTAAGGTAGTCGACTTGATTGTTGGTTTGATGTGTATGCGTGCTTAGTGTGTTTAACTGTCGTTTATTGCTTCGTATGAGCCTTGGTGGATGTCTTTCACATAACAGGTTCACGCTAGATTATAATATTGCTTTGTAATCTTTTGGGTTAATTGGCCAATACACCTTAGAAGTGATAATTGATAGTTAGATAAGTCTAGATGTTGTACTAATCTCAATAGCTGTGAGGTACAAGGTTATTGTTAGGTCTAAGTTAGTAAATTGCTAGGTAGGGTCTTTGTGAGGAGTCTGAACTAGTTTCCCTATTGACCGTTGTCTAACAAGTCAAATTGAGAACCCAAGTTTATCCTAGGTTTATAGCTTGCGAGGGAGTAGATCGAATTAGGATACTTTTGTAAACCACTTAGATAACCTGTTAGGGAGTCTAGACCAACTAGTGTCCGTAAAAGCCTTTAGAGCTCCATAAGTGTCTTGCTGAGAAGGGTTGGGGGTCTTGTTCAGTGTCTCGACAGGTTTAGCATTAAAAGATCCCGGTTTCATAATAGTTAACATCCTAATAAATCATTACTACTACAATCCAGGATTTAAGTCTAGGTGGTCTTTTCCGTCATCTGAGTAAACCCAAATTCGTTTGTGTCTAGTTAATCTAGTTAATCGGTTTAATTAATTCACACTTTAGGATATTTAGAAACCCCCCAATCAAATATAAAAACAGTTAGTGTCATGTCCGGTCAGTCTAGGTCTATAGAGTCTAGTTAACGTAGTTAAATTGAGTCCTGCGGGTTCGATTTCCGAACTTGCTTAGCTTTACTAGAGTCAATCTGTTCACTTGTTGGTTAGTAATTTAGTCGAGTTTAGAGAGTCTAGAGTATTACTTTGTGTCTAGATTAGGTTAATTTTAGTTGTTTTAATTAAACTACTTTTAGCACATCAAGTTTTTGGCGCCGTTGCCAAGGACTCTTTGGCAATTGCGTTGACTACTTTGTTGTAACTTATTTAACGTCATACGTGCTAAGTGTTTGTTTGAGTCGTAGGAGTCTAAATATTTTTAGTGTCTTTTATTTTTTTAGTGAGTCTTTTGTTAGAGTCTTCTTACTTGTTTTTTTTTTTGGTTTTGTAGTGGATGCCCCATACGTGTTCGCAAGGACCGACGCTGAAGCCGCAAACGGACAAGCATTCCTTCTCTTGTTCCACCCCAAAGGTTAGTACATGTTCTTCCTCATCTTCCGTTGTTTTGACTCTACACTTCCATCTAAATCACCGAACTTTCACTTCACACCAAAGTCGTCACCCCATAATTCCCCACCATCTGCAAGTCCTCCGAGTTCGCCACCCGCAAAGGCATCTCGCCTTCGTATTCAGATCCATTCGTTTCGGATGGAACCTGATAATCCCTATTACCTTGTGTGGGAGAGATTCCAAAGCCTGCTTACCCGATCCTCTCAGCACTGTTTATCTAATTGGGCACTTGTAGAGAACTTCTACAACGGTCTCACCGTTGAAACCCGAGCCCACTTTGACACCTCAGCAGGTGGTCACCTAATGGGTAAGAAAATGGTGGCCGAATGCAACGAAATGTTTGAGAGTTTTGCATATTTTAACCATAAACAACGGTCTACCATCAGGAAATCCATTCCTGATTCTAGTACACCCCAACTACTTGAGTGATACACCAAGTTAGCATGAAACAACGATAGCCACTGCATTAGAGAGCTTTAAGAGAGAAGTTAGCAAGGAAATTCAAGAGTTGAAAGCTAAGGTTGATAAGTGTGAGGTTTGCAGGGGAGGTCACGGTACAATCGAGTGTTTGATGCTCACTCAAGAGCAAGTCGAGTACATAACTTGTCAGGACCGAGGTCCCACTAACCCATTTAATAATAATAACTCCAACTGTAGCTCTAATAGGCGTAGTAATAATAATAATGATGATGATGATGATGATAATAATTATAATAATAACAATAATAAGACTACTTTCTGTTCTTAAGGTAACTCCCTGGTTTGCAAACATGTCAAACTCAAAACATGGGGTAGGGTTAATTCTATAGTTGGGGTTTAGGTTTAGAAGGTCAGTTTTCAGGTGGGGGTTCGCAGGGCCAGTTTAGCTCAGGGGTTCAAATAGGAAAGACTTAGGTAATGGTTTAGATGAGATAAAGTCTATGTTGTCTCAATTGCTTGTTAAGGACCAAAACATGTAGAGATCCTTAGAGGAACATGTAACACTCTTAAAGAACCAACAGTCCATCTTCCTAGATCTTCAAAGGACTGTCGGTGACATTTTTCGTCAGTTGCAAGAAAGACCACCCGGTTAATTCTCAGGAACACCAAACAAACTCGGCAGCCCAATTAAAGGCTATCTGAACCCGGAGTGGTAGGATTCTAGGAGAGAGTTGCTAGAGAGGTAGTTGAGGAAGAGGAGGAAGAGCTAGTCGATGAGGAAATCGAAATGGAGGCTCTTGGTAAAGTGCAAACTAGGTTAGACCCAGAAATTACCGCACACACTGAGGAGCCCCGAGTTGAGAGGAGCATAGAAAAGAGATCGTGACGTGATGTCGTAGTCTCACGTAAATTTAATCCAAATACTTCTAATAGCTAGCGGTAAGTGGGTATCGAACACAGAGAGTTTGTGGAATATGTGCTATCTAAAATTATACTAAGTTGACTAATTTATCTAAAATGCAAGAAATTGAATTCAGGATTTTTAGTGTGTTGTTTTTAAAATTAAACTAGATGCAATTCAAATATGGGTTGTTTAACATATTAGAAGCAAGTAATCATCCTAAGTTTCCGGTTTCAATTAACACTTGTGTTTCAAATCCAACTAGAAAGAGTCACATAGACATGACTCGTGTATGACTATTTGTTCGTGATAAATGGGAACTAAGTACTCGGATTACTATGATGCGAGGTTGGAACCCGATGACTAATTAACCAATATCCAACCCTAAAACCTCCCGTGATATCTCGATTGTCAACGACACCAAGAACGTACGATTAAGGCCAAGATCAAAACATCAATCAACAATTTACCAACAAATATTCAAACACCATAATAAACTACAACCATTGCAAGTCTACTATTCTAGAAATTAAAGATCAAACACAATTGTTTCAAGCAAACCTTCAACCTAGGATGATCACAATGAGTTTAGCCACACATGGTCTTGCAAACCATCACACCTTCAAATGTTATGTTCATATGAATCATAAACACCAAACAAATGTTTTGAAATTGTTTGAACCCACAAGAACACCAAAATTCGCCTCCTAGCTCTGCAAAAACATTTCCAATGATTGATATACCAAAAGTCCCTTGAAAACCGAGGTAAAATGGACAGTTACACTTTTCTCGCAGGTCATCACCGTAAGCTACGGTGCCCACCGTAGCTTACGGTGGGCAAAATTTCCTTACGGCATCAAGTGACTAGCTTACGGTGCATATAAAGGTTAGACACCACCGTAAGCTACGGTGCCACCGTAGCTTACAGTGGACTGCAGATTTTCCATTTTTGTTCTTGTATTAACTATCCAAGTCTTCACCTTCATTTAGCCAAGTGTAGGCTCCCATCAAAGCACGTAAAAACCGCTTGTTTATGTTCTTCGGTACCTGCAAGGCAATATACATCGTAGTTATCAAATTTTAACCATTAACCCAATTAAGTGCGGAATATTGATTGTTTTAAACCATTTGAGGGTTGTCCAATGGACCACCCGTCACATCCCCACACTTAACCGTTGCTTGCCCCAAGCAACACATTAAAAACATTTTCAAGCTTAAAAGTGATCAAAATGTAAACCAAACACAGACATGTCTTCCAGTTGTCAATTAACCATCATACCAAATGAAACACCCCTCACAATAACTCTCCTCTCGGTGACAAAAATGTTACTAGCAAGGTTATGCTTGATCACTCAATGCTAGTGCGTGATTGTGCGACCATAAGCTTGTGTAATAATCAAATCTCCACCACAAAATGCCTAACATGCTTACAAATCAAAAGGACTTTCGGGTTGTAACGAGGCTATGTGTAAGGGTGAGAATCGGTGGGATATATATGCATGTAGCTCATTGAATCGAACCGGTCTTATTAGTTCAAAGAAACAAAAACAACCATTACTATTTACACAACTTCACTATCTTTCTCTTTTTTTTTCTCTCTCTTTTTTTTTCAATCAAACATTAAACAAAGAACACATACACCTCAACATCAAGACTACAAACTAAGCTCCTAAACCGGGTCGATCAATAGGTAGAATTTTGGAAGACATAGGCTTGGGTTACAAATGAATGGTATTTTGGCTACTAATGACCAAACCCCCGTCCCTCTCACTACCAAATTCATATATTTATCTTATGAGGTCCGACCCCCAAACCCACACTCTCACACATACAGACGAGGCTACCTAAATGCCCTTATCATCTTCACAAGAATGTTACACCTAGGTCTCGACAAGCATATATTACACAAGTTCTACTAACACAAATCACACACCGCCACTCAAACCAAAGAAATAATTTATAGTAAGCATCCATGTGGCCCAAAAGTCACCATGAAAAGGATACCAATGTGTCATGTTGAGTAAGGTTAAATATTCAAATTTGACAATTGTTTTGCTTGGTTTAAAAATTTTCAAAATCGAAAAAATTTCCCCCATCCTCACACTTGAGATACATTAACCCCAATATATGGTTTTGAAGGAAACGATTACTAAGTTACCTCAACCTCACCTTAAGCTCAACTCTCAAATCCCAATTTTTTAAACACATATAACACCACCAATATACCAAAACCCATAACATGTATATCAACCATAATACGCCCCCTTTCCACCCAACCATAAACAAAACAAAACACAATAATGTCTACAATAATATATAAGGAAAGAACACCACCTGACTAATAGTAGCGCGGCTGAGGAGGTCCAAAGATGGAAGTCATCATCTCTCTGAAAAACTCACAAAATGCAAACGTGCCGCTTCCACTACCACATCCTCCTTCACCTCCTTCTTGCTGCCCGGCGGCCTGCTGCTGACCATATCGAGGATCCACCCGATGTGAATGATGCATCGGTGGCATGGGGTAAGAAACGCTACCATCATAGGGTGGTAAGGTCGAGTAGTCCGCTGGCGGTGGGTCCACAACCACCGGTCGCCCCGCATGCCAATCAGCGTGCATGCGCCGGTTTTGATCATCGATGTACCGATTGTTTATCTCCTGTTCAAAAGCATAAGCATGGGTGCGGTTCCATGATTCTTGGCGGTCGAAATTGTGCCGTAAAGCACGTTCCATGCTTGCACCCATCCACGTCTGATGATCAAAAAATGTCCTTTCGGACCCACTCCAACTATCAAATACCAGAGGATGTTGACTTTCAATCACCTCCTGCATTGTTCCTTAATGAGCCCAGTTTGGCTCATAAGGATACCTTGAAAAGTCAAAGAAACCCCCAGCAGGACCACTACTCGAAACCCCTGATCCACATTCGTGGGGGCAACATATGGATCATCCATATAATCTTCATCACCACTTGGCCCCTCTTCTTTACTTTCGGGCTCATCATCCTCCCACGGTCTTAACAGTCGCGCATCGGCTTTTAACACTCTCCATCTCTGACCCTCACTCTTCAGCTTATGGTACCTTTCAGATTCGGTGTATTTCCACCCAGCCCCCAACTGCTTAATATCAAACGGCTTGAACTTTTTGTAAGATCCCTTGTTGTCCGCACCAATTACCCCATACATCTTCAACAGTGTTGTGATGAGCCTACAGTGCGGAATAATCTTCTGCTGATCACTGTTTCTACTAATCCTAACATTATTCAGCACCAAAAATCGAAACGGAAACAATGGGCCCCAGGTCAACAAAGTGTAAAACACCAGCACTTCCGGGCACCGAACCTCAGCTTTGTCACCCCGCCATCAAATGACATTCTGCAAACTAATCGCTAACATCAACTTCCCTTCAATTCTCAATTTTTTTCGGTAAAGCTTCCCATGAGTGATACCCGGTAAAAACAGATAGTCCAACATCGTGTTCCACCGAGGATGCTTTTCGGGCTCAACGTATAAATTCTCCAACCTTGGGATCATATATTGATTTACCGGTTTACTATCTAACTTCGCCACCTTCCGCAATGAATCGAACGACATCTCCACATTAATGCCATTGACGGTTCCGATCAACCTCATCTCTGACGCACCCTTGAATGAAGGAGATCTTAGAGTGGCCATCCACTCTTGAATTTCAGCATCATACAAATTTATCCCTTCATAATCATAGCACTTTAATGCTGCTTCCCAACCTAACGCTTGAAACTTCTCAATAACCCCAAACAGACCAAAGTCTAATTCTCTAACCTATTTTTCGCGTATAAAGGCTTTCTTCCGTTGGGCTAACTTATTGATTTGGTCATTGAATAATTCAGCTTGCCATTTAGCCGGCTGATCGTGCAAGGGTCCAGATGTCCACTTTGGTTTAGGAGCCCAATCCGGCACTTCTTCTTCATGCTCTTCTTTGATGTCACTTTGCAAAACTAACCTCCTCTTTCTTTGAGTTGGATTACTCGAGAATCCAACCTTCTCTTTTCCTTTACGTCCCATGTTAATTCTGCAATGCATAAAAATAAAGAACACAAATTATTCCTTATCTCATAAACCCACAATATCCCCACACTTGCTTATCACTATGGTTATAGATACAAGCTAAATCATATGTTTTTCATTTGCAAAAATTTGAACAAAATTTCCCTAAGTTAGTAAAGTTTTGCCCAAAAATCATATTTTTACCAAATGTGTTAGCTTCCATACCACAACCATTCAAAACCCATCAAATTCATCACAACATAACAACTATAAGCAAGTGTGGAATCAACGATACATAACACTTACAATTCTATAATGCATCATCAATAGTGTAAGAAAGTAAATACCTTTTCTTTGTAGAAGATCACAATACTAAGAACTTCAAGATTAACCCAAAACCCACCAAGAACCCTAAGATTTTCGGACCAAAATGTCTAAAATTGATCACCCAAACATTGGATTCTTCGAAATGCAAGCACAATATCAGGATCCTTGCGAAATTTTAGTCAGGATTTACCCAAAAATCACACGATTTGGTGAAGATATGAAGAATTGGTGAAGGTTTAAAGGTGTGTGCTTGAAAGGAATTAGGGAAGAAGTAGAAGAAGCTAGCGGCTGAAAGATTGTGCAAAAAATATGTGGTTTTGGTTAAAATTCCGTATTACTTTGCTGTTACGGCGGACCCACACCCTGGAGGCACCGTTAGCTACAATGCCCACCGTAGCTTACGGTGGCCAATAAAAGTTTTGAGGACCGTAAGACAGGAGCTTATCACCGTAAGGGAATTAAAATCCACCGTAAGCTACAGCGGGGGCCGTAAGCTACGGTGATATCTGGGCATTTTTATTTCAATTTTATTTTTTATTTTTTTAAACTTATCATTTTTAAACATTATGCTACTACCACCCTCGAAAAACCTGTGTTGTCCTCAACACTGTGTTTGAGAAATTCATAAGAACTTTCCCACACTTGTTTCAAACACAAATTAAAACGAGTTTAGATAATTACTTGAAACAAACAAACTAAACAACCAACTAAATATTTACACTACCAAACCTGGGCCTCTTATGCTTAATCCTCATCCAATGGGCGTAGAATGTAGCCCACTTTGTAAAGCTCGAGATGTTTGATGTCGTTCCCTTCCAAATACGGTTTGAGCCGATGCCCATTCACCGTTTCCTTTGTGTTAGTATAAACGTCTATAATATCTACATATCCAAACCTACCCGCTCTTGTGATTACATAAGGACCCATCCATTTGCTTTTCAACTTACCCGCAAACAGCTTCAATCTTGAGTTGTACAACCAATCCTTTTGACCCACTTCAAAAGTTCGTTTCCGGATCTTTGCATCGTGAACCTTTTTGAGCTTATCCTTATATGCCGCCGCACACTCATACGCTTCATCTCGGATTTCTTCAATCTCGCTCAACTGTAACTTCCGGATTTTACCCGTTTCGTCATAATCCGCGTTCACTGTTCTAATTGCCCAATGCGCCCTATGCGCTAACTCCATCGGTAAATGACATCCTTTCCCGTACACCAACCGGTAAGGAGTTGTACCAATTGGAGTTTTGTAAGCTGTTCGGTATGCCCACAATGCATCGTCCAATTTGCTTGACCAATCCTTTCTATCTGTTCGTACCGTCTTCATTAGAATTTCTTTGATTTGACGGTTGGACACTTCAACTTATCCACTCGTTTGCGGATGATACGGCGTGGCAATTCGGTGATTCACATTATACCGCTTCAACAATTTTCCAAAATAAAAAAATTTTGAAATGCGAACCACCATCGCTGATTATAACCCTCGGGATCCCAAAGCGAGCAAAAATATTTGATTGCACAAACTTACAAACAACCGAATGATCATTAGTCCTTGTTGGTATGGCTTCAATCCATTTCGAAACATAATCCACCGTAACCAATATCTACAAGAACCCATTCGAACTCGGGAAGGCCCCCTAAAATCTATACCCCATACATCAAAAATCTCCACCACCAAAACGGGTTGCAATGGCATCTCATCCCTTTTCGAAAAACTCCCCATCTTTCGGCAATTTAGACAATTCCGAGCAAATTCACATGTATCCTTGAAAATTGTCAGCCAAAAAAACCCACATGTAAGCACCCGATATCCCGTCTTGTGACCACTAAAGTGCCCCCCACAAGCGGATGAATGAGCATGAGTTAAGATTTCAGACACTTCCGTTTTCGGCACACATCTCCGAATCACTTGATCGTGCCTGATTTTGAAAAGGTCTGGTTCATCCCATATATATTGCTTGACTTGTACCATTAACTGTTATCTTCTTTTCTTCATCCAATGATTAGGAATAACACCCGTAGCCAAATAATTAACATAATGAGCATACCATGGTGCAACAGAAGTAGAAAAAGCTAACAATTGTTCATCGGGAAACCGTTCATTAATTTCACTAGAATCATCGACTCCATCCATTTGAATTCGAGATAAATGATCCGCCACTACATTTTCACTTCCTTTCTTATCCAAAATTTCCAAATCGAACTCTTGTAATAAGAGCACCCACCGAATCAATCAGGGCTTCGCATCTTTCTTCTCCATCAAGTAACGAACCACACTATGGTCGAATACACAACCACCTTGCTTCCCTATATATATGACCGAAACTTGTCTAAGGCATACACCACTGCTAATAATTCCTTTTCAGTTGTGGTGTAATTCAGTTGCGCCTCGGACAATGTTTTGCTTGCATAATATATTGCCACCGGCTTCTTGTCAACTCTTTGACCCAAGACCGCTCCGATAGTTGTATCACTAGCATCACACATAATTTCAAACGGCTTTGACCAATCCGGCGGTTGTAAAATGGGGGCTTTCACCAATTGTTCCTTCAAAACGGTAAAAGCTTGCAAACATTCATCAGTAAAATTAAAGGGTACATCTTTAATAACAAATTACACAAAGTTTTAATAATAACACTAAAACCTTTAATAAATCTCCGGTAAAATCCCTCATGTCCCAAAAACGACCTTACTCCTTTTACATTTTTAGGTGGAGGTTTTGCCTTGTCCACCTCCATCCCCTTTTCAGAAAGAACATGACCCAACACAATACCTTCTTGGACCATGAAATGACTTTTCTCCCACCTAAGCACCAAGTATTTCTCGACACATCTTTTTAAAACTTTTTCTAGCTCATCGAGACAAGACTCAAAACTTCTGCCAAAAATGGAGAAATCATCCATGAATACCTCAAGTGACTCCCCAACCATGTCCGAAAAAACACTCATCATACATCGTTGGAAAGTCGCCGAAGAATTACACAAACCAAACGGCATTCGTCTAAAAGCAAAAGTGCCATACGGACATGTGAAAGTGGTCTTGTGTTGGTCATCCGGGTGAATAGCAATTTGGGTATAACCCGAGTACCCATCCAAAAAAACAGTAGTATTTTTTGACCTGATAATTTTTGAATAATTTGGTCAAGAAAAGGTAATGGAAAATGGTCCTTAGAAGTCGCGGCATTCAATTTCCGGTAATCGATACAAACACGCCACCCGGTGACCGGTCGGGTGGCAATTTGTTCACCATTTTCGCCTTTAATAACTTGAATGCCGGCCTTTTTAGGCACCATTTGAGTAGGTTACCCAAGCACTATCAGAAATAGGATAGGTTATACCTACGTCTAACCATTTTATTACCTCTTTTTTTACCACCTCTTGTAGGTTCGGGTTTAACTTTCTTTGAGCTTCTCTTGTCGGCTTTGCATCTTCCGTTGTGATGATTTTGTGCATGACACTGGATGGGTTAATTCCTTTCAAATCAGCAATCATCCACCCAATAGCCGCCTTATTCGCTTTTAGCACCTTCAACAGTTCATGCTCTTGGGCCACCTCCAAGTTAGAGGCAATAATGACCGGTAAAGTGTCATTATCCCCTAAAAATGCATATTTCAAATGGCCCGACAAGTCTTTCAACTCAAACTTTGGTGGCTCCTCTAATGATGGCTTCATATCCGAACTGATTTCCACTGGTAAGCTCTCGAACTGATGGGTCCATGGCGGTCGACCCTCTTTAACCGCCATTGCGTCTTGCTCTTTCTCCTCCATCCTTAATGCACAAGCATGTACCTGTTCATAAAAATCACAAACATCTACAGACTCTTCCTCATACTCATGCGGTTCACATCCATCAACCATGTAACGCTTTGCATTTGTATCTTTCCGTTTTTAGGAAGCCTGCTTCGTGTTTCTATTTTTTGAAAAGTCCAAACTCTGTAATCGTATTTATAACCTTCAATTCAATGTATTCTAAGGCTTTCATTGTAAACAAGATTAATCAAGTATGCTAAATTCACAAACTTTATTCGTGTTAAACTTATGAACGCACGACACTTTATGCCTTCGTAAATCAATTCGAAACAACGTGTAACTGTGTGATGAATCTTTATCAATCTTATACTAAACTCAAGCAAACCATTAGTGATATTATTCAAAGAACTAAAGCTTCAAATTATCATAAAATCATGTCATTATATGTTCAAGAAAAATATGTAACATTTGTCAAAAACGGATTTCCAAACCCGCTCCGTTGTAATCGGATATTCAGTTATAAATGTTCGATGCCTATTTATGCTTATTTTAATTTTTAATGATACATAATTAATAAACAAACTAAACCATAAAAGTTATAATTGATAAAAAGTATAAATAAAGTGATTAAAAATAAATTGGGGCTGCCGGGACTCGAACCCGGGTCAGCCGGATTGTAACATCAAAGATTTAACACTCACCCGCATAACCACTCCGCCACTTGTTTGTTTTTTGTCAACTCTAGGAAACAAATAAGTCTTATATACAAACCTAGATGAACCGGTTGCGCCAACTGAAAACCAAAATCGGCTATTCAGCCGTCTAAACGTTTGAATGATCATGAATTCAGATTTATAACCGATGCACCGACAATTCTAATCAATTCAGACTTGAATTGACTTGAATTCTGATGATGATGGGTTTATAACCGAAGTTATCCAATAATCCGAATTACTGCAATCAATCATCTTTCTCGCGACTCAGAAACATTCCACAAACCTCCAATTACATTTCCGCACCCTTTACAGTCCACCGGAGAAGTTTATTTTATTCGCCGAAAATTTCTGCAAGTTCGACGAAAAACCGTATTTTTCTCAAAACGGTAAGTCCTTCAATACCGTTGTAGTCTAACAATTGTTAAGCTATTTCTAACTCAAACCTTTCACTTGAAATCGAATTCAGACGCTACTATCGGATAATACCAGTTCGCCGGAAAAGTTCTGGAAATCTTTATTTTCATCCGTGAATCGGTAAGGACATTCAAACACTCTGTTAACGTTTGTTTATCACTTCAATTTCCACGATTAGCTAATCAAAACGGTTAATTGTCTTGTTCAGTTGAAGTGCACAAAAACAGAGACCGACACCTTGCCGGAATTCTGAAATAAACCGTTCATCGGTATGTTTACTTCTAATTATCGTTTCTGCCATTTCATATTAGTTTGTACAATGTTTATCAATCGAACTAAACAAGATATAACAGTGTAATCTTCTGCCTGTAAAATCTAACGAAGAAGATGAACTGCGATAACATTATAAGAATAATTAAAACTGGTATTTTGAACGGGTTAGACACACAGTCTAGCGGTGGACTGTGTGCGAACAAAAACACGCATACGTCCCGAGTTCGATCCCTGATACACGCACCCTCTATGTAATAAAATGCCTTTTTGTTTAAAACTGAACCGGGTTAACTCCGTTAGTTGTTAAGTATAATTAAAATCTGTATAATAACCAAGTTAGACACACAGTCCAGCGGTGGACTGTGTGTAGCGTTAAAGCACAGGTCCCGGGTTCGAGACCTGTACATGGCACCGGTTCGACGAATTAAAATGTTTTTGAAAATAAAAGGATTTTGGATAAATTGAGTTAATATATAAGTATAATTAAAAACAGAATTATTTCGGGTTAGACACGTAGCTCAGTTGGTAGAGCTGCGTGCACGCGTACGGGAGGTCTCGGTTTCGAGCCTCACCCAGCGCATTTCGATTTCACAATAAACCGGTCAAACAGTCAAAGTCAAAAAGTCAACGGTCAACCCAAAAAGTCAACATATTTTTATATTTTTATTTATTTAATTTAATCTTAAAAATCAATTAAAAATACTTAAAAATAACGTTTTTAAAGATAGGAAATAGCCTTAACTCACAAAAATATATCTAAAAACCTTATTAAAATTATTAATAAAATCCACTCATTTGCTAAATTTCCCGTCATTATTTAGGTTAGTTATTTCTCGTTGTTTCCGCTTTTCCAATTCGTGCGCATCTCACCATCTCCAATCCAGCGCACCCAATGTGAGTGAATCTTTACAAATTCCCCGTTTTAATCACGTTTTGGGGTGTATCATGTGTCTTGCTATATATTATATTTAAATCATTGTGCATACATCATATCATGAAGATGTGTATTCAGCTTGTTTCAACTGTTTGTGTGGTTATTGTTAGATTCAATTTATTATTTTCAGTACATGCAATTTCATAGGCCGCCGCTCCCCATTACATTACGAGCGTTGAGCAAGTTCCCCATTACATTATGAGCGTGAACCTGGCGTGCCAACATACGATCGGCTCCGTTTGATTGAGCCTTGATCGCACAGACATTTTTCATTTTCAGTACATGCAATACGATCGGCTCCGTTTGATTGAGCCTTGATCGCACAGTTTCATTCATGTTATTTATCGTATGATTGTTTAGGTATGTTAATGTTATGATTATATAGTTATTGATTGATATTGTGATGCTATGCTACTGCTTGATTATTTACATTTGCTCATTTATGATTATGCACAATTTTTCATTGATAAACTAACTAGTAAATCAATAAAAAATGTTTATTTAACAAGGTTCACTCGCCAACTTATGTTGACCCAAAAACCCCCATTTTTACACATGATACAGGTGAACCCGCTGCAGCCAGAAACACATAGGATTGGACTAGAAGAAAAAAATGATTTAGAGTTTGAAATTATTTTGTTTGGTTATTTTCTTTGTATTGTATGGACATGTTTGGATTATTTGGAATGTAATTTTGACTTTAATAAATATGAAACATATTAGTAAATATCATGAGCTTTGGTGATAACCCAATTATGCCCCGACTTTTATTCCGCTGCGGGTCGGGGTGTGACAGATTGGTATCAGAGCCATGACTATAGGGATATAGGATAGGTTATTAGACCCTTAGAGCCTATACTATAGTTGTTTAGAAATTTTTAAGATTTTTGTGTGTTACATGCCAAATTTCATGATGCTTATATGTTTTATGTTAAATGTTACATTCAATGTTATGCAAGCATGTTCATAAGTATATATTATCATATGATGCCTATCATGAATCATATTCTCATAACATATCATATCCATGAAAGCACACATCACATCATTTTCATGATTGCTTTTACAACGATTTTTGTATTTTCAAATCTCATCAAAGTGAGTTCTCATGACGGGCATGTAGTAACTGGAAGGGTACCGTACGGTAGTCGGAACGTCCTGTCTAGGCTGGCATTCGTATAAATCCAAAATAAAGGACCAGTTTGCCTACCTGGGGACTAACGATGAGAGTACGAAGTACCTATTAGGCCAAAGCATGCTATACCAAACGTCGTGTGAGCTAACCCCACTTTGAGTTGTCATTGTGTCTACACCTGGACACATTCCGACCATACATCTCGTAAGCATATTTTGTGGTTTGCATTCGGGTGATGCGAGTGTTAAATTGCCAATACTAATGTGAATCCTACCAAGCCAATAGCCATGGGGGCCCACATGACTATACAGGTGAAGGTATGGGGGACATTTGAGGCCCAACATGAGCAAACCCAAGACATCCTATGGATGTAGTTGCATTATTGATATTTATGTTATTTTCATTTTTCTAAAGACACATGACACCTAAAAAGACTCCATAAACTCACAATCTTCTTATGTACGTTCCTGTAGATGTCGGCTAGACAACAACGAGGGGTAAAAGATCAGGAAGATCTCACGAACGCTTGGCCGCACAAATCGCGAAACAAATGGCCACGGTGCTTCCTGACATTGTGGTTCAAGTAGAACAAGCCCTCGCTACAAATCCTACTAACCCTCCCCAACAAGACGACCAGAACGTCGGCAACCCTCCTACCAGCAAGTGCTCATATAAACATTTCAAGTCTTGTGATCCTCCTAAATTTGAAGGGACCGAAGGTGTCACTTCTCTCCTCCACTGGTTTGAGGAGATGGAAAACACTTTTCTCAACTGCGATTGTCCTGAGGATCGCAAGGTTCGATACGCCACCGGAAGACTATTTGGGGTAGCTCTTACCTGGTGGAATACTAAAAAGGGGAAGAGGGGAATTGATGATGCAATGGCCTTAACGTGGGAGGAGTTAAGGGAAATCATGACTAGGCTTTCTGTCCTAGGAGTGAGATTAAAAAGTTGGAGGACGAATTTCATTCTTTGAAGCAGAAGGAGGGAGATCATACCTCCTACAACAAGAGGTTCTTAGAGTTGAACCAAATGGTCCCTAACTTGTTCACCCCAACTTATCGCTTGATCGAGCATTATATTCGAGGTCTTCCCTCGAAAATTCAAGATTCAGTTCTCAGCACTTCACCAGCAACACTTGAAGCTGCTATGGAACTAGCCACTGAACTGACCGAAAATCACATTCGAAACGGTAAATTCAAAGAGGAGAAAAAGAAAGCCCCCATTGAGGCTCAAACTCCAAACCATTCTGGTTCCTCCTCGAAGTTTACTGGTAAAAGGAATCGAAGCACAAGAAACTTCGCCGTCACACAAACCAATTACCCTATTCCTGCTGCACCCATTACCCAAGTCGCCCCTTCACCTGCACCATACAAAAGACCATACTCTGGCCCGTTACCAAAATGTAACCGTTGCCAATACCACCATTCTCCTGATCATCCTTGCCAATATTGCACCGGCTGTGGTCGCGCAGGTCATACTGTTCAAACCTGTCGCATACCTCAGCGAAAGAACCGCCACCAGCCTTCAACCCAAACCCACCAACAAATAATGGGTCAAGCCCAACAACCCCTACTACTACCACCTACCCAACATTTAGCCCAAACATACTATCAACCCAACTATCCCATGGTACAACCTATGTGGGCTTGCTACAATTGTGGAGACCCAAGCCATTTTAGAAACACTTGTCCACGTTTGGTGAGCATCATTCATGCCCAAGCTCAAGCAAATCCGGTGAATCAAGCAAACCAAGCTCCACCACCTGCAAGAGGAAGAGCTTATAACATCAACGCCAATACTGTTGAAAATAATAACGGCCCGAACGAATCACCCAACTAATTTTTTTCCTCGCCAAGAATCAAGACTCAACTCCAATCGTCTAGTTTTAATGTTTTCTTTATGTTATCTCAATCTTTCCGTATCCCAGTTGTAAAATTTGGAAATTATGTATCCAAGAATTTTAATGCGATTTGATATTACAGTTTTGTTCTATACTCATTGATTTAACATTTATATCATCATACATCTCGACGTATCTCAATCTCATCATTTAAAGAAGTTGGGTTGTATCACACTTTTACATAGACTGACCCCTTCATCATAACCAACGAGAGAGGTACTGTCATCATTTAGTCATGTATCATCTCTGAATTGAGACTCAAGTTTTGTTCGTGTGTTGTTTATGTTTTAGAGTCACATAGAACTGATCATGATTTACTGATAAAGCCAACGAAAATTTGACAAGAATATGGTGGATACGCCGCTGGTACTTCCTATATATAAGTATTCTTGGCAAAGGATCAAAAGCATTACCAGGAGGTTATGAAAAGTTCCGTGTAGGTTTAAATATCGTCATGGTTGAAGTTTTTGTTTTATGATACATACCTTATCATTACAAATGTATCGGTTCCCTCAAAACTGTTATAAATAAAATCGTAAGCGACATTAAAGATCAAAATCCGAGAAGCCCAGCATGTTTCAGTAACAGAAAGGAGACGTATGCAAGGAGCTGTCTTGTGGAGCTGAACTTAAAATTGAAACTAAATCCGACGGTATTCTATACTGTCTAGATCGCATATGGATTCCTGACCACAATAAACTTCGTGATATTATTTTTTATGAATGAGGCGCACAAAACACGATATTCTATACACCCAGGAGCCGACAAGATGTATCAAGACCTTTGATAAACCTACTGGTGGCCTGGAATGAAAAAGGATATTGCTGATTTTGTTTCCAAGTGCCTTTCATGTTCCAAAATAAAAGCTGAATACCAAAGACCCTCAGGACTTCTGGTCCAACCTGAAATACCTATATGGAAGTGGGAAAATATAACCATGGACTTCATTACCAGGTTACCTCGCACCTCTGGTGGGTATGACACTATATGGGTAATAATTGATCGACTTACAAAATCAGCTCACTTTATTCCTATCCGCGAAGATTTCAAGAACGAAAAGCTAGCTCGTATTTATATCAGCGAAATCGTAAGCCGACATGGTGTACCATTAAGCATTATTTCAGATCGTGATGGTCGTTTCACTTTACGAACATGGCAAGCAGTACAAGCCGCTATGGGTACGCGATTAGATCTTAGTACCGCCTACCATCCTCAAACTGATGGTCAATCTGAACGCACCATTCAAACTCTTGAAGATATGCTTCGAGCATGTGTCATAGACTTCAAGGGAAATTGGGACGCTCATCTACCATTAGTCGAATTTTCGTACAACAACAGCTATCATTCAAGCATTGGCATGGCACCTTTTGAAGCCTTATATGGTCGTAAGTGCCGATCTCCAGTATGTTGGCACGAAATTGGGGAAGCTCAAATCACTGGTCCAGAATCAAGACTCAACTCTAATCGTCTAGTTTTTAATGTTTTTCTTTATGTTATCTCCATCTTTCCGTATTCCAGTTGTAAAATTTGGAAATTATGTATCCAAGAATTTTAATACGATTTGATATTACAGTTTTGTTCTATACTCATTGATTTAACATTTATATCATCATACATCTCGACGTATCTCAATCTCATCATTTAAAGAAGTTGGGTTGTGTCACACTTTTACATAGACTGACCCCTTCATCAAAACCAACGAGAGAGATACTGTCAACATTTAGTCATGTATCATTTTAGAATTGAGACTCAAGTTTTGTTTGTTGTGTTGTTTATGTTTTAGAGTCACATAGAACTGATCATGATTTACTGATAAAGCCAATGAAAATTTGACAAGGATATGGTGGATACGCCGCTGGTACTTCCTATATATAAGTATTCTTGGCAAAGAATCAAAAGCATTACCAGGAGGTTATGAAAAGTTCCGTGTAGGTTTAAATATCGTCATGGTTGAAGTTTTTGTTTATGATCATTACAAATGCATCAGTTCCCTCAAAACTGTTATAAATAAAATCGTAAGCGACATCAAAGATCAAATTCGAGAAGCCCAACATGTTTCAATAACGGAAGAAGATGTGCGAAAGGAGATGTCTTGTGGAGTTGAACTTAAAATTTAAACTAAATCCGACGGTATTCTATACTGTCTAGATCGCATATAGATTCCTGACCACAATAATCTTCGTGATATTTTTCTTGTGAATGAGACGCACAAAACACGATATTCTATACACCCAGGAGCCGACAAGATGTATCAGGACCTTTGATACACCCACTAGTGGCCTGGAATGAAAAAGGATATTGCTGATTTTGTTTCCAAGTGTTTTTCATGTTCCAAAATAAAAGCTGAACACCAAAGACCCTCAGGACTTCTGGTCCAACCTGAAATACTTATATGGAGGTGGGAAAATATAACCATGGATTTCATTACCAGGTTATCTCTCACTTCTGGTGGGTATGACACTATATGGATAGTAACTGATCGACTTACAAAATCAGCTCACTCTATTCCTATCAGCGAAGATTTTAAGAACGAAAAGCTAGCTCGTATTTATATCCGAGAAATCGTAAGCCGACACGGAGTACCATTAAGCATTATTTCTGATCGTGATGGTCGTTTCACTTCACGAACATGGCAAGCAGTACAAGCCGCCATGGGCACACAATTAGATCTCAGTACCGCCTATCACCCTCAAACTGATGGTCAATCTGAACGCACCATACAAACTCTTGAAGATATGCTTCGAGCATGTGTCATAGATTTCAAGGGAAATTGGGACGCTCATCTCCTATTAGTTGAATTTTCGTGCAACAATAGCTATCGTTCAAGCATCGGCATGGCACCTTTTGAAGCCTTATATGGTCGTAAGTGCCGATCTCCTGTATGTAGGCACGAAATTGAGGAAGCTCAAATCACTGGTCCAGAATTGATCCAAGAAACCGCAGACAAGATCCATCAAATCCGAGACAATCTTTTAGCGACCTAAAGTTGTCAAAAGAGTTATGCAGACAAACGACGGAAGCCCGTTAAGAGTTTAACATTGGTGATCATGTACTTCTAAAAGTATCACCGAGGAAGGGAGTAGTTCGTTATGGTCAAAAAAGAGCAAGCTAGCACCACGCTACATAGGGCCTTTCAAGATACTCGAAAGAGTAGGACCTATAGCTTACAAGCTTGATTTACCAGAAGAACTCAACAGGATTCATCCCACATTCCACGTATCAAACTCGAAGAAGTGTCACGAAAACCTCCACATCCCTCTGGAAGATATTCAGATTGATGAATCTATGCATATTATTGAAAGACCTGTAGAGAATCATGTAATTCGGAAAAAAAAAACGTCTGCGATAAAGTCGCATTCCAATTGTTAGGGTACGCTGGGAGTCGAAACGGAGACCTGAGTTTACTTGGGAACGTGAAGACTCAATGCGTGAAAAATACCCGCATCTTTTTCCTACTACTTCAACAACTTAAATTTCGGGACGAAATTCCTAAAAGTAGGGGATACTGTAACATTTGTAAAAAATCGGGTTTTCAAAACCCGCTCCGTTTTATAATCGAATATCAAGTTATAAAAGTTACGTCGAATATTTATGATATTTTGATTTAAAACGATACATAATTAATAAATAAACTAAACTATAAAAATTATATTTGATAAAAAGTTAAAATAAAATAAATAAAAAAATTATGATGCTGCCGGGACTCGAACCCGGGTCAGCCAAGACACACTTCAGCGACTTAACACCCATTCACAAGACCACTCCGCCACATTGTGTTTTCTGCTAACTCTAGGAACACAAATGAAATTTATACACAAACCCAGTTAAAACCGATTGCGCCATCTGAGAAACGGTAATCGGCAAACCAATCGTCAATTCGTTGTTTATTCACACATTCAGTTTATAACCGATGCACCGACGGTTTTTAATCAAATCGGAATTGATTAAACATAAAGCCTCATCATTATCGGTTTTTAAAACCGAAAAATCATCAAGTCCAGAGTTCTTCAACTTCAGACCACTCTCGCGACTCAGAGATATCATACCAATACTCCATTTCATTTTCGTCACAATTTCAGACCATCAGAACGCCTAAATCAGTTCGCCGGAATTTTCTGCAAAAGTCGCCGGAAAACCGTATTCAACTCAAACCGGTAAAATACCTCTACTTTACTGTTTCATTCAATTGTTAGAACCTTACTAACATTAACCCATTGCTCATAATCAACCACAGACGACATTACTGGACTTTCTGTTTTCACCGGAAAACTTCTGGAATTGTCGGAAACTCACTGATTATCGGTATGCTCATTCCAACGTGCTGATAATCAATACTCATTAGTTCAATTTCACATCTAATCCCTTAAACCTGTTAATTGATTCTCACAGCCGAAGGTTCCAAAACAGAGCCGACGAACTTCGCCGGATCCTCTGAAGAAGACGATCTATTCGGTATTTTCTTCCCCAAACTTTTCGGTTCAATGCATTCAAATTGGTCATCATGTTCATTAACTAAATTAATCGCGTATCAGTTGTTTTGATTGATGTCTGTGTTTGTAATGAAGAAGACGAGTTCAAAGATGACATAAGATTAATTAAAATCGGAATTATAAACGGGTTAGACACACAGTCCAGCGGTGGACTGTGTGCAAAATACACACGCACGTCCCGAGTTCGATTCCTGCTATACGCACTCCTTATATAATAAAACGCCTTTTTGTTTAAAAACTAAACCGGGATAACTCAGTTAGTTATTAAGTATAATAGAAACCGAGATAATAACCAGGTTAGACACACAGTCCAGCGGTGGACTGTGTGCAACATGAACCATACGTCGCGCGTTCGAAACCCGTCACTAGCACCGGTCCGATTGAATTAAAATGTTTTTGCAAATAAAGGAAATTCGGTTAAATTGAATAAGTGTATAAATATAATTAAAAGCAAGATTATTTCGGGTTAGACACGTAGCTCAGTTGGTAGAGCTGCGTGCACGCGTACGGGAGGTCTCGGGTTCGAGCCTCACCCAGCGCAAACCATGTCATTGACCGAACCGGTCAACAAGTCAACGGTCAACGGTCAACGCAAAATAAATAATTATTTTTTATTTATTTAATTTAATTTAAAAATCAATTAAAAATACTTAAAAATAACATTTTTAAAGATAGAAAATAGCCTTAAACTTACAAAAATATATCTAAAAATTTCATTAAAACCCTTAATAAAATCCACTCATTTAATATATTTTTTTCCGTTCTTATTTAGGTTAGTATTCCTCGTTGATCTGCTCATCTAATTCGTGCGCCTCTCACCATCTCCAATCCAACGCACCCAATGTGAGTGAATCTTACAAATTCCCCGTTTTAATCACGTTTTGGGGTGTATCATGTGTCTTTGTATATATATTATAGTTAAACCATAGTGCATACATCATATCATGAACATGTGTATTCAATTTGTTTCTGTTGTGTAGTTATTGTTGCATGCAAGTTTATTATTTTCAGTACATGCAATTTCATAGGCCGCCGCTCCCCATTACATTATGAGCGTTGAGCATGTTCCCCATTTCATTATGAGGTTGAACCTGGCGTGCCCACATACGATCGGCTCCGTTTGATTGAGCCTTAATCGCACAGACATTTTCATTTTCAGTACATGCAATACAATCGGCTCCGTTTGATTGAGCCTTGATCGCATAGTTTCATTTATGTTATTTACAGTATGATGTTGGTATGTTCATGTATGCTGTCATATACTATTGTATGTTATAGTGTGATTGCTATTTGCCATTGCTTGATTTTTTACATTTGCTCATCTATGATTATGCACAATTTTTCATTGATAAACTAACAATTAATTCATTAATAAATGTTTATCTAATAAGGTTCACTCGCCAACTTATGTTGACCCAAAAACCCCCATTTTACACATGATACAGGTGAACCAGCAGCAGCTAGGAACACATAGGACTTGGACTAGAAGAATAAAACGATTTAGAGTTGGGATTGTTATGCTTGGTTTATTTTCTTTGTATTGAATGAACATGTTTGGATTTTTGGAAATGTAACTTTGACTTTATTAAATATGAAACATATTAGTAAATGTCATGAGCTTTGGTGATAACCCAATTATGCCCCGACTCTTATTCCGCTGCGGGTCGGGGTGTGACAGAGACTGTGCCAGCGACATGAGATCCCCGCACCCCAGTACCCTAGACGTTAGCTACCACCGGACCCACTCACATTAGAGTCACTATATGATTGGATGGATCATGGGTTTGGAGTGATATATACTAGGCATGATACGCAACACGATGCACTTAGGCATATCATGAGCATTGGTGTCCCTCGTCTTATTTCAGCCGTATGTAGCACCTAGTCATTTTGGTATAGGTGGTTAGTTTGGTTCTGCTAGTGAGGGTGGATCTATTCAGCCAGTTGGGCATGGGTATGGTTCGAATCAGTACGGTTATGTGTATCCGACGACTGACTTCCCAGTGTATGAGTAGGGTGATTACGAGAGTGAAGAGGAGAGCGAGGATGACAAGGAATAGTGTGGGGATAGATGACACAACAAGAGCTTAATGGAGTATCTTTTATGGTATTTTTGTTTCATATTGTTTTATCCTCTATGGTTTGTATTTATATTTTGATACTTAAACTAAATGGGTGGGATGATGAGTTGGTTGTGATGGTTGGATGTTTTTTTTGGACACTTTTATCTATCTATCTATCTATCTATCTATCTATCTATCTATCTATCTATCTATCTATATATCTTTGTTGGTATGTTTGTTATTTGATAGGTACGGTGTGATTGTTGCCGCTTCCATTCGTATGTGAGATTGGGAATTTTTGTTGAGTGTGTTCGGATTGGAGAGCTTATGTGGAATTGACTTGCACTTTGATAGTTTCGCATATCAGCTATGTTGTTTCCAATGTATATTTTATATATTTTATTTAGTATTTCTTTTTAGTTTTTAGTTTAGTTAGTTTTAAGTCGTGTTCTATGTCTGCATTAGGGATAATGCAAACCTTAAGTGTAAGGATGGGATATAGAGTCATACATAGAGTCGAAGTGTTAGTTTGAGTCATAAAAAATTGAAAAGAAAACTAAAAAATAGAAAAATCGAAAAAATCCAAAATATTTGAAAAACTAGAAAATGTCCTTGATTGTTTGCACATAAATATGAAAAAATTTTAGAAAAGTTGAGTATATTCAGTTCTCAAATAATAATTATATGAGCTAATAAAGTTGATCATGTGTCTAGTTTGGGATATGTGGGTAGGCTCTTCCGTTTTTAGGGTTCCTTTGAGCTAAAATAATTAATATGTTAGGATACCTGTCACACCCCGACCCGCAGCGGAAAAGGTGATCGGGGCATAATTGGGTTATCATCAAAGCTCATGACATTTATTATATGTTTCATATTCATTAATACAATTTAATGGAAATTTACAATAAATGATACAACATGTTCTAACTATCAATCTAAGCTTCTTGGTTCTCTTCTAAGGCATTTCCTATGTTTTCCTTGCTTCAACCTGTTCACCTGTATCATGTGTAAAAGGGTTTTTGGATCAACATAAAGTTGGCGAGTGAATCCTATGGAAAACATTTGAACAAGTTTATCCAATTGATTATAAATAATGTGCATACCACATATGAGTAAATGTAGATGTAAATTTATTCACACAACACATAATATTGAATAGTGAACACACATACACCAAATGATTGTTTTGAGGCACGCGTTGTTCGACTCGTCTCCCACGAGGAACTGATGGGCCTAATGAATGAGTTTTGAGGCATGCGTTGTTCCAACGAACTGATGGGCCTAATGAATGAGTTTTGAGGCACGCGTTGTTCTTACGAACTGATGGGTCTAATGAATGAGTTTTGAGGCACGCGTTGTTCTACGAACTGATGGGCCTAATGAATGAGTTTTAAGGCACGCGTTGTTCAACTCGTCTCCCACGAGGAACTGATGGGCCTAAATAATTTGCATACAATTTTGACAATATGTAATACATCACAACCAACAATAGTTACATTCTAGTTTAGATCATATAATGGTATAGCACGAGTTTGCATAAGAGAATTAGTTTAAGCGACACATGATACACCCCAAAACATGAATAAAAAGGGGAATTTGTAAGAATTCACTCACAGTGGGTGCATTCGGTTGATGATGTTGAATGCACGCGAAGTGGTTTTAACCACGAGTGAGATTAACCTAGATAAATCGCATTATGGTTTGGTAAGTAAACGGATTTTATTAATCTATTTTAGTAGGATTGTTGGGTGTATTTTTGTGAGTTTGAGGCTATTTTCTAACTTTAAAAATGTTATTTTTAAGTATTTTTAATTGATTTTTAATTTAAATAATTAAATAAAAATATAAAAAAAATTTGATTTTTTTCTGACCGTTGACTTGACCGCTGACCGTTGACTGACCGTTGACCGGTTCGAATCGGAATATAAGTGCGCTGAGTGAGGCTCGAACCCGAGACCTCCCGTACGCGTGCACGCAGCTCTACCAACTGAGCTACGTGTCTAACCCGTTATATATCTGTTTTTAATTATATATATATTAATTAAGTTAATCATAAAATCCTTTATTTTAAAAACACTTTAATTTGAATCAGACGGTGCGCTCCACAGGTCTCGAACCCGGGACCTGTGGCTTAAACTAACACACAGTCCACCGCTGGACTGTGTGTGCAACTTGTTAACTTTACTGATTTTTATTATACTTAAACACAAATTAGTTATTTCCTTTTCTGTCTTAATTAAAAAGAATAGATAATTGTCCGAGTCGGTGCAGTAGCCCGGACTCGAACTCGGGACCTGTGATATAAACATACACACAGTCCACCGCTGGACTGTGTGTCTAACTTGGTTATTATTCCGGTTATTAATATACTTAACATATACCAGTATGACTCCGGTTCGGTTAATAAAAAAAATCATTTTTATTAAGGCGACGTGTGTGGGACAGGATTCGAACTCGAGCCGTTAGTGTTTATTGTGCACACAGTCTACCGTTGGACTGTGTGTCTAACCCGAGTAATTTCTTGTTTTTAATTATACTTAAACGTTCCGGATACATCGTCTTCTTCATCAAGTTATAACCAGAATCGGAAATCGACTGGTTCAAAGTCTTAATCGTTTTCTTTAGTGTTTTAGGTTAATTATAGATGAGATATAAGTATAAAGAAAAGAAAATAAGCGTGAGGTATACCGACTAGCTTTCCTCTGTTTTCCGGCAGAACTCCGGCGACAGCAATAAGCTCCGGCGTCAGGTGTCTTGCAGCAGCGAGTCTCCAGAAAGTTTGAAAAAGGTATGGGTGACTTCGGTATAAGTTTAAAAGGTTTAGTAAGGCTCAGAAATGGGGAAACCGGTTTTCCGGCGATGAGCAGAGATATTCCGGCGAGTGGAATTACGTCCGGTAAAGGTGTGGTTTTGAGCGAAAAAGTTTGCGGTGGGTTGTGGGTGAATTTATAGGGAGAACCGAGATGTATTTGGTCTGATTTCCGACTGGATTCGTCGGTTATAAAAACTCCGGCGGTTATGGTTTGGTCGCGGACTCAGACGTCGGTTATAACCGATGTCTTAGTAATGGTTTACGTTATAACGGAAAATGTTGTTAAAAACTCGCGAGATTACCGGGATTTCCGACGACTGAACTATTGGGCGCCGGTTTTGAATTCGGAAAGCCACTATATGAATTAAATGATCTTTATAATTAACAGACAATACAAGTGCCGCAGTGGTTTGTGTGTTGAGTGTTAAGTCGTTGAACCGACTCGGCGACTGACCCGGGTTCGAAACCCGGCAGGAACATAATATTTTTATTTTCTTATTTTTGACAGTTTTTCAAAAACTAATTATATATTCCCGTATAATAATTGATTATGTATCGTTTAAAATTATTTTGGGCATTTAATTCGCAAAGAAATTTTTGACTGACTGTTCGGTTGATAAACGGAGCGGGTTTGGTAAATCCGTTTTTGACGGATGTTACAGTATCCCCTGCTTTTTAGAAATTTCGTCCCGAAATTTAAATTGTGATATATTTGACTAAAAGAATGATGGTGTTTAGTTTGACAGTTATATGCTTAGAAAAATAAGGGTTTAAGTTTTTGTTCGAGGCGGTAACGTTCCTTGTAAGGGTTAAGTACCCTATTACAGGAATAGCTTTTTGTTGCCTACTGTATAAGTATTGATAAGCAGGAATGATTCGCTAAAAATGATATCATGCATAAGAGTTTAGATACGTTTGGAAAAGTATGGTTATATCCTAAGGCAAAACTTCTAACACTACAACCTACATGGAAACATAAATAAAACACAACAGCTGATATTTGAACATAATTAAACACAACAGCTAATATTTGAACATAATTAAACACAACAGCTAATATTTGAACATAAATAAGCACAACAGCTAATATTTGAATCCACATTCTGATAGCATATATGTTTGAATGGTGGAAGTTCCTCTCTCGTTTGTTATGATGGAGAGGTTAGTTTATGTTGAAATGGAACACAATTCCAATTTCTCTAAATAGCAAGATGATATAAATGTAACATAATTTCAACCAAGGCAATACTATATCCTACATGGAACTTCTCATAACCGCCTGATAATGCCTCTGATCCTTTGGCAAGAATACTTATATATAGGAAGTACCAGCGGCGTATCCACCATATTCTTGCCAAATTTTCATTAGTTTTATCCACAAGTTATGATTAGTTACCAAGAAACTAATAAATCCTACATAGAACTTCTCATAACCGTCCGATAATGCCTCTGATCCTTTGACAAGAATACTTATATATAGGAAGTACCAGCGGCGTATCCACCATATTCTTGTCAAATTTTCATTGGTTTTATCAGTGAATTATGATTAGTCCTATAACTCTACAACCAATACAACAATCATAAAATACTGAAATGAAATATATCTGTGCGATCAAGGCTCAATCAAACGGAGCCGATCGTATTGCATGTACTGAAAATGAAATGTCTGTGCGCTCAAGGCTCAATCAAACGGAGCCGAACGTATTGAATGTACTGAAAATGAAATTGTCTGTGTGCTCAAGGCTCAATCAAACGGAGCCGAGCGTATTGCATGTACTGAAAATAACTTAACCACACAAACAGCCTATGCATGGAACCTCTCATAACCGCCTGATAATGCCTCCGATCATTTGACAAGAATACTTATATATAGGAAGTACCAGCGGCGTATCCACCATATCCTTGTCAAATTCACATTGACTTTATCCGCAAGTTATGATTAGTTCTATGTGACTCTAGAACAAACACAACAACCACAAGATACTTGATAATGAAATTGTCTGTGCGCTCAAGGCTCAATCAAACGGAGCCGAACGTATTGCATGTACTGAAATTGAAATTGTATGTGCGCTCAAGGCTCAATCAAACGGAGCCGAACGTATTGCATGTACTGAAAATGAACAACTTAATCTAAAAAACAATCACACAAACAGCCTATGCATGGAACCTCTCATAACCGCCTGATAATGCCTCCGATCATTTGACAAGAATACTTATATATAGGAAGTACCAGCGGCGTATCCACCATATTCTTGTCAAATTCTCATTGACTTTATCCGCAAGTTATGATTAGTTCTATGCAACTCTACAACAAACACCACAACCACAAGATACTGATAATGAAAATGTATGTGCGCTCAAGGCTCAATCAAACGGAGCCGAACGTATTGCATGAACTGGAAATGTAAATTGAACTGTGCGCTCAAGGCTCAATCAAACGGAGCCGAACGTATTGCATGAACTGGAAATGTAAATTGAACTGTGCGCTCAAGGCTCCATCAAACGGAGCCGAGCGTATTGCATGTATTGAAATGTAAAATGAAATGACCGATCAAGGCTCAATCAAACGGAGCCGATCGTGCGGGCACGCCAAGATCAACCGCATAATAAAATGGGGATCAAGCTCAACCTCGATGGATGGGGAGCTGCGGCCTCGGCAAAAACATATACTGAAAACAATATATAATATATAATATACAATAATTACTCTAACAGTCTACACATGGAACCTCTCATAACCGCCAGATAATGCTTCTGATCCTTTGACAAGAATACTTATATATAGGAAGTACCAGCGGCGTATCCACCGTATTCTCGTCAAAGTTTCATTGGCTTTATCCTTAAGTTATGTTTGGTTCTATGTGATAAAGAAAAACATAAAACTAAACGATAGGAGTTGAATCTAGATCTTCGGCGAAGAGGACTAGTTGGGTATCTTCATTTGGGTCGTCATTATCTTCGACAGGATTGGCATTGATGTTGAAGACTCTTCCTCTTGCTGGTGGCATAGTGGTTGGGTTTTCTTGGTTTACTTGGTTAATTGGGTTTGATTGGGCTTGAGTGTTGATGACGTTAACCAATTGAGGGCAAGTGTTTCTAAAGTGGGTAGGGTCGCCACAATTAAAACAAGCTCGTGCATATGGGAACATGGGGTATTGGGGTTGTTGATAGGTTTGGGCCATGTTTTGAGTAGGGGAAAAGGTTTGGTTTTGAAAGGTGCGGCAAACCTTGCTCAAATGACCATAGCGTCCACAAGTTGTACATAGACGACAAGGTAGGGTATGGGGATGGTGATAAAAAAAAACAGTTGTTGCATCGAGGGTGAGGTCCAAGATATGGTTTCTTATTTGGGTAAGTTGAGTTGGGTGCCACTTGGGTGATTGGGATAGCTCGGATGGGTATGGCGTGAAAAATTGGTTGATTTCGTTGGGTAGCAGCGAAAAGTTGCCTGTCTCTTCTTCTCTTAGGATTGGGTTGAGAAGGGAATTCGGTTTGGGTGGAGTCGGAGGTTTCAGTCGGTTCTTTATCCTTCTTCTTCTCCTCCTTGAAGTCTTCGTTTCGGATTCGGTTCTCGGTAAGCTCTGTTGCTAACTCCATTGCTGCTTCCAACGTTGCAGGCTTGGTACTTATTACAGGGTCTTGAATCTTTGACGGAAGACCACGAATGTAGTGTTCGATCAAACGATAGAGGGGAGTGAACATGTTGGGAACCATTTGATGTAACTCGAGGAACCTTTTGTTGTATGTGATGTGGTCTCCTTCCATTTGCTTTAACGAATAAAATTCATCTTCTAATTTCTTGATTTCGCTCCTTGGGCAAAATCGTCTGGTCATGATTTCCTTCAATTCGTTCCAAGTTAAGGTCATAGCATCTTCGACGCCTCGTTTGGCCTTCTCTGTATTCCACCAAGTAAGTGCTATCCCATATAGTCGACCGGTAGCATAACGCACTTTGCGATCGTCAGGGCAATCGCAATTTAGAAAAGTGTTCTCCATCTCTTCAAACCAATGGAGGAGAGCGGTGACGCCTTCAGTCCCTTTGTATTTCGGAGGGTCACATGATTTGAAATGCTTGTAGGTGCATTTAATGGTATTTGGGGGAGAGTTGATAATGTTTTGGTTTGCTTGATTGACAGGATTAGCGGTAAGTGCTTGTTGTACTTGGATTACAATGTTGGGTATTACGGCAGCCATTTGTTGAGCGATTCGGGATCATGGGTCGCATTAGGAATGAACATTCATAAAATAATTATAGAAAAATACTACATCCATAGGATGTCTTGGGCTTTGCTCGCTGTTAGGCCCTACATGCCGCCATACTTTACCTGTGTAATCATGTGGGCCCCCATGAATACCGGTTTTTCATATGGTTCGCACGGGTTTGCCAGGTTGCGTACACAAAAAAACCCGGAGAAAATCGAGAAATATGTATACAACGTGTGATATTCAGAATGTGTCCAGGTGTAGACACGGTGACACCTCAAAGTAGGTTAGTTCGAACGACGTTTGGTGTGGCATGCTTTGGCCTAATAGGTCCTTCGTACTCTCATCGTTGGTCCCCAGGTAGGCAAACTGGTCCGTTATATTGGATTTATACGAATGCCAACCTAGACAGGACGTTCCGACTACCGGTACTTGTACCCTTCCAGTTACTACATGCCCGTCGCAGAACTTACTTTGATGAGATTTGAAAATTGCACAAAATCTTTGGATAATGAGAGTATGAAAATAAATTGAATACATGAACATCGATATATGTATAATGAATATGTATATAAGCATGTATGTTTGACTGTAAATGTAAACAAATATGAAACAAATAAATATCACAAGTTTGTATGTAACCACCTAATCAATTAAAATTTAGGCAGACTATAGTATAGGCTCTAAGGGTCTAATAACCTATCCTATATCCCTATAGTCATGGCTCTGATACCAATCTGTCACACCCCGACCCGCAGCGGAAAAGGTGATCGGGGCATAATTGGGTTATCATCAAAGCTCATGACATTTATTATATGTTTCATATTCATTAATACAATTTAATGGAAATTTACAATAAATGATACAGCATGTTCTAACTATCAATCTAAGCTTCTTGGTTCTCTTCTAAGGCATTTCCTATGTTTTCCTTGCTTCAACCTGTTCACCTGTATCATGTGTAAAAGGGTTTTTGGATCAACATAAAGTTGGCGAGTGAATCCTATGGAAAACATTTGAACAAGTTTATCCAATTGATTATAAATAATGTGCATACCACATATGAGTAAATGTAGATGTAAATTTATTCACACAACACATAATATTGAATATTGAACACACATACACCAAATGATTGTTTTGAGGCACGCGTTGTTCGACTCGTCTCCCACGAGGAACTGATGGGCCTAATGAATGAGTTTTGAGGCACGCGTTGTTCCACGAACTGATGGGCCTAATGAATGAGTTTTGAGGCACGCGTTGTTCTTACGAACTGATTGGCCTAATGAATGAGTTTTGAGGCACGCGTTGTTCTTACGAACTGATGGGCCTAATGAATGAGTTTTAAGGCACGCGTTGTTCAACTCGTCTCCCACGAGGAACTGATGGGCCTAAATAATTTGCATACAATTTTGACAATATGTAATACATCACAACCAACAATAGTTACATTCTAGTTTAGATCATATAATGGTATAGCACGAGTTTGCATAAGAGAATTAGTTTAAGCGACACATGATACACCCCAAAACATGAATAAAAAGGGGAATTTGTAAGAATTCACTCACAGTGGGTGCATTCGGTTGATGATGTTGAATGCACGCGAAGTGGTTTTAACCACGAGTGAGATTAACCTAGATAAATCGCATTATGGTTTGGTAAGTAAACGGATTTTATTAATCTATTTTAGTAGGATTGTTGGGTGTATTTTTGTGAGTTTGAGGCTATTTTCTAACTTTAAAAATGTTATTTTTAAGTATTTTTAATTGATTTTTAATTTAAATAATTAAATAAAAATATAAAAAAAATTTGATTTTTTTCTGACCGTTGACTTGACCGCTGACCGTTGACTGACCGTTGACCGGTTCGAATCGGAATATAAGTGCGCTGAGTGAGGCTCGAACCCGAGACCTCCCGTACGCGTGCACGCAGCTCTACCAACTGAGCTACGTGTCTAACCCGTTATATATCTGTTTTTAATTATATATATATATTAATTAAGTTAATCATAAAATCCTTTATTTTAAAAACACTTTAATTTGAATCAGACGGTGCGCTCCACAGGTCTCGAACCCGGGACCTGTGGCTTAAACTAACACACAGTCCACCGCTGGACTGTGTGTGCAACTTGTTAACTTTACTGATTTTTATTATACTTAAACACAAATTAGTTATTTCCTTTTCTGTCTTAATTAAAAAGAATAGATAATTGTCCGAGTCGGTGCAGTAGCCCGGACTCGAACTCGGGACCTGTGATATAAACATACACACAGTCCACCGCTGGACTGTGTGTCTAACTTGGTTATTATTCCGGTTATTAATATACTTAACATATACCAGTATGACTCCGGTTCGGTTAATAAAAAAAATCATTTTTATTAAGGCGACGTGTGTGGGACAGGATTCGAACTCGAGCCGTTAGTGTTTATTGTGCACACAGTCTACCGTTGGACTGTGTGTCTAACCCGAGTAATTTCTTGTTTTTAATTATACTTAAACGTTCCGGATACATCGTCTTCTTCATCAAGTTATAACCAGAATCGGAAATCGACTGGTTCAAAGTCTTAATCGTTTTCTTTAGTGTTTTAGGTTAATTATAGATGAGATATAAGTATAAAGAAAAGAAAATAAGCGTGAGGTATACCGACTAGCTTTCCTCTGTTTTCCGGCAGAACTCCGGCGACAGCAATAAGCTCCGGCGTCAGGTGTCTTGCAGCAGCGAGTCTCCAGAAAGTTTGAAAAAGGTATGGGTGACTTCGGTATAAGTTTAAAAGGTTTAGTAAGGCTCAGAAATGGGGAAACCGGTTTTCCGGCGATGAGCAGAGATATTCCGGCGAGTGGAATTACGTCCGGTAAAGGTGTGGTTTTGAGCGAAAAAGTTTGCGGTGGGTTGTGGGTGAATTTATAGGGAATACCGAGATGTATTTGGTCTGATTTCCGACTGGATTCGTCGGTTATAAAAACTCCGGCGGTTATGGTTTGGTCGCGGACTCAGACGTCGGTTATAACCGATGTCTTAGTAATGGTTTACGTTATAACGGAAAATGTTGTTAAAAACTCGCGAGATTACCGGGATTTCCGACGACTGAACTATTGGGCGCCGGTTTTGAATTCGGAAAGCCACTATATGAATTAAATGATCTTTATAATTAACAGACAATACAAGTGCCGCAGTGGTTTATGTGTTGAGTGTTAAGTCGCTGAACCGACTCGGCGACCGACCCGGGTTCGAAACCCGGCAGGAACATAATATTTTTATTTTCTTATTTTTGACAGTTTTTCAAAAACTAATTATATATTCCCGTATAATAATTGATTATATATCGTTTAAAATTATTTTGGGCATTTAATTCGCAACGAAATTTTTGACTGACTGTTCGGTTGATAAACGGAGCGGGTTTGGTAAATCCGTTTTTGACGGATGTTACAATACCGGTGGGTACTCATCTAGGAGAAATAGAGAAGTCGAAACTGCCAATAATAGTATAAGGAATACCGTTATAAGCTAAAAGTCTTAGAAATTTTTTATCAACAGAAAAAAATTGTGCAACATTGAGAAAATGAACTAGATTGAATAAAAACGATGCCTATGCAATCTTTATTAGGGATGGTGACTCTGATTTAGATTGCCTCTAGATTGAGTTAAGAGAAAAAAAATGCAAAAATGCCGAACCTCATGTTGTCGCTCTCGGGGATGGTGACTCTGGTTGAGACATCCTCTAGGTGAGGTATGCAAAAAGTCTAGTGCTCATGATGAGAAAAAAAGAGAAAAAAAAGTTTGGTTTTAAATTCTTTGGGTTTTGGTATAAAACAGTTAGGAAATAGCCAATTGGTTGTTCCTTCTATTTCATAAGCTTGACGCGGGATTAGGTGGAACCATGACTCTTTAGTGTGAGACCCTAGGTTGATTAACCGCACTTAAACGTAAATAAACATGACAAGGGCCTAGGAATCGGTGTTGAGTTTAGGTGGATCTTATTCACGCAATCATGAGTTACCATGTGCTTGCTTTTTAATAACATAATCTGAATTTTGAGATCGAATATTAATTTGACTATGAATCCGTAGCATATATCTTTTTAAGGGATGAAAAAAGAGTAAGTGTGGGAATATTTAATGTATTGCAAAATACATACATTTATAATGTATAGTTTGTATATATTTCGATTCATATAGGTTTTTAGTGTAGAATTAGTTTCTATTGATTGTTTGGTTAATTGCAGGTTTTGGTTGTTGAAAGTGAGGAAAAACTCAGGAAATACGTCAAGTGAGGTGACGCAACGAGAACCGGACGCGATACAGCTGAATGAAAATCGAGAAAACAAAGAATGCTGGAAAAACACCACGTGGTGTTACGCCGCCACACATAAGCATCTCCTTCGGATAACGCGAAGGTAATTACAAATAATAAAAGTAAAAAAGACATGCCATGCTACACGACAGCCTAGGAGGATCCCCTTTGCGTGACGCGACGGGGTTGTTTTCGCGAGTAGAGTTGTTTTGGGAGCTGGAGTCTAATTAAACAACTCTAAACCCTAATCACGAATTTGCAACATCTTGGGCAAAAAGTTGGAAGCTTTTGGAGTATTTTTCGAGAGTTTGAAGACATCGGTTGAAGGTTTGAAGCAAAGCAAATCATCCAGGTCTTGTTTTTACTATCCGGGTTCATTTGTTTCTTGTTTCTAGTTTTGATCATGTTTTCTTCTTCCGTTTATACTCTTGTTTTGTGTTTGACTTGTAAGGCCATATAATTTAGTAGGTTTACGCTTATCTTTACCAAACATATGTATAAGATATTGGGCTTAGCTTTCTAATGGTTAGATAGTATGGGGATAAGCCATGTGGGCTAATTAAATGTTTTGGGCTTATTTAGTTAATAGTGTGCATGTGGGCTTGGTCCAACTTGTATTTAGGTCACCCGATGTAACTATAAATAGCGTGAGCCTAGGTCATTAGAAGGTTGTTGTTCGCGTGGTTGTTCATCTTAGCATTTTCGAGTTTGTATGATAGTTGTACAAGACGAGTTTCATACTCGTGTGCAATCTAATCAATTCGATTGTTCTTGTTCTTGTCACTTTCATTAGTTTTCCGCACTTTTGATTGTGTTAGAGATATCCGATTGGGGTGTTTAGACTTACATGACTTTCGTTATGTTAGGCTAAAAACCTTGTACTACCTAGATTGGATGAATGGATTCGTTAAAGTTTTGATTTTTATTATGAATGTTTAATTAATTTATGTATTGTTTATGAAAGTAGTCGACTTGATTATTGGTTTGATGTGTATGCAAGCTTAGTTGTGTTTAACTGTCGTTTATTGCTTCGTATGAGACTTGGTCGATGTCTTTCACATAATAGGTTCATGCTAGATTATAATATTGCTTTGTAATCTTTTGGGTGAATTGGCCAATTCACCTTAGAAGCAATAATTGATAGTTAGATAAGTCTAGGTGTTCTATTAATCTCAATAGCTCTAGCTCTAAGGTACGAGGTTATTGTTAGGTCTAAGTTAGTTAATTGCTAGGTCTAAGTCAATAGCTCTGAACTAGTTTCCCTATTGATCGTTGTCTAACAAGTCAAATTGAGAACCCAAGTTTGTCCTATGTTTATAGCCTGTGAGGGAGTAGATCGAATTAGGATACTTTTGTAAACCACTTAGATAACCCATGAAGGAGTCTAGACCAACCGGTGCCCATAACAGCCTTTAGAGCTCCATAATTGTCTTCCTGAGAAGGGTCAGGGGTCTTGTTCGGTGTCTCGACAGGTTTAGCATTAAAAGATCTCGGTTCCATAATAATGTACATCCTAATAAATCATTACTAGTACAATCCAGGATTCCAGTCTAGGTAGTCTTTTTCATCATCTGAGTAAACCCAAGTTCGTTCGTGTCTAGTTAATCTAGTTAATCAATTTAATTAATTCACACTTTTAGGATATTTAGATACCCCCCACAGAGACATGGTTTATGCTTTATGCAAAATGGGCAGTGTTTTTTACACTTGGTCCAGGGGTAGTTTGGGTATTTTTATAAAGCTGTTGTTGTGTGTTTGATTGAGGTCTTTGGTTAGGATATGTGATCATTGGTGAAGAGTTATTTGATTGACTCATGCACTCTCTTACAAAGTGACCTAATCTATTACACTTGATTTAATTTTAGATATATCTAACCTCACCTTTGACCTCCCATTTAACCCTAGATATGTTGTACAAGTCGTTTTATAAAAAAATTCTCTAAGACTTAGTAGTGCGACTTTGCGTAATATATCTATTTCCTCAAGGTTAGTTGGATCTATATGTTTGAGATCATCAAGGACAAACGACAAACTATCGGGACCATGACCGACATCTTTAGCTGTGAAAGCATAGTTTGAGGAATATTGATCTAAGTTGATTCTAGTTGATTTATCAATGTAGTGATCAAAACTCTGGTCATTTGATATTCCTGATGATGATACTTCCTGACTCAGAAGTGTCGTGTTTCCGAAAACATAATCGTCTGACACTTTTGCAGTTTCCTAGAGCTTCTTTTTTCTGGACAAGCTTTCTTTCAAATGTCAAGAGCTTTCCATGAAGCTAGTCAGGGTCCCTTTCCATGAAGCTAGCCAAGGTCATATCCTTGAAGTCAGGGGTTGTTCTCGTCACTATGGCTATTGTGTCCCACTTCTCAAGAAGTGATCTTAAAGATCTGTTACTTAAAGTTGATTTTGAAAGCTTTTTGTTTACCAACTTAATTCACTAATTAAGCAAGAAAATCTCTCAAACTGTTGTGTAAGGGTTTCTCGCTTGACTTGTGTGAAAGTCTCATACTATTGGTTAAGGATTTCTCGAGTGTTTTTGATCGCATCCTCCGTCCCACCAATTTGCTCTTTCAATGTATGTATTTGTGTGTGCGCGCGTGCATGCATGTATGTATGAGCTCGGTACCAACCAGTATTGGTACCGAAAATCCCAAAAAATGGGTACTGGTACCGGAAATACCCCCAGTACAGGACGGTTCATTACCAACACTGGTACTGGTATTTGAAGGTAAATACCGTTACCGAAAACACTAAATGTCGGTATCACCAAAATTCGTATCGGTCAGGAAATTTAGTATCGATACATGGTATCATTTACTCGTCCCAATGCTTGCATGTATGAATGTTTGTGTTCGCATATGTGTTTGAAAATGTCAAGAGAAAAATCAAAAACTACATACATTGTTAAATGTATAGGTCAGTGGCCATAGGCAATTTACTGTTTATTATATTTAATCATAGGTTACAAGTGATTAAAACTTCATTAGAGCATTTATAACATGACCTTGGTGGCCATATCCGGAAAGTCAGACTATCTGCCATGGACCGATGCGTTGTGGGGTGGTGTATGGTTATGCTTGGTCTGCATGCACAAACCACACACGGACTACACATGTGGAGCACACCGAAATTGTATATACTTTATTCACTTATAGCTATTTTAGGTATTTTTTAAAAAGAAAAGTAAAAAACCATCCCCTGGATATAGTCGCTATAATCATGGGGTTTTTTAAAAAATTCATAAATATGCATGTACCACCTGTCTCTCAAAACGCTCTCAAATATTCTTTTCAAATTCTTTAAAATCGCAATGAGTTCTAGTGATGAAGAAAGCCTGCTCCACATTCTAAATTGCTCCTAATCTTGATATACAGTTCAAGTAACTAGCTATGAAGGGGTATGCGGAATTGATATGCGATTACGCCGAAATGGCTTACGTTCATGTTTTAGACGTGTAACAGGGAAGCGTAAAGAAATAAATAGGGGTCCTGTAGATGGAGACATGCACTATCGAATGACTACTTTGCTCTAGAACTGCCCAGTTGCATGAAAAAGGCTATATACTTAGGTGACCAAGGATGTCCCACCATAGTGCGTAGGTAGTTGCACCACAAGACCATTAGATTCGACATGGTTATTTTGGAGTAGTCGGATCAAACAATAACATCAACATTATAAATCAGTTACCAATATTCAATGGCGTGTTAGAAGATTATGCGCCACTATGCAATTTTAAAATGAACTAGACACAATACCGCCAAGGATACTACATTGGAGATGGCATTTATCCCAAATGGTCCACCTATTGTTAAAAGCTTTCCGTATCCACAAATTGAATAGATGAAATTAATTAAAAAAAATTGACATGAGTCAATAAGAAAGGATGTTGAGAGGGTTAGTAGTCTCCTCCAAGATTGATGACACATTATACAGGGCCAACAAGGCTTTGGAGCACAAAAATATATCTAATATAATAAAATGTATACATGCGTTATATTGCACAACTTGATCATAGAAGATGAAGAATTGGGATTTTGTACAGAGGTTTGAAAATATGATGTGACATGCTGAAGTGCAGGTTTGTAAATGCTTTCAAAAATAGCATTCTAGATGAAACTTTAATAGAGTGGACTTATAGTTCGTTCGTGAAGTTACATTAAGAAACCCTAAACTTTAAGTACATTTACCATTAACCCTTATATACTTTTCCTTTTAAAAAAATAGCCAAACTAGAACTTGCCATGTGGCCTACTCATAACTTTCTTATTTTTTTTTTCACTTATAAAATTTTAAATATACGATTTAGACGTGCTTATATTTATTTACATTTCGGTGTAAATATTGTTTAAAACGTAGTTGTGCATAATAATGTATAAATCGTCAAAGCACAAACATACAAGCGTCAAATCTACTTCGAGGTTTCTTTTTTATTTTACAAGGTTTTTTGTTTTCTTATTACACCTTATTTGTGGATTTGCCATCGTTTCGTGCTTATTTTCATCGGCGTTTTGATGTGCTTTTTTAAGTTATTGCCTCGACTTGTTTTTTATGTACATTTTGATACTTAAACAAAGCGGTAACAACTTTATACGAGTTTACATACTTTACCAAATCAATGTCACCGCCACAGTGCGTGGCAACCACCACCTCGTTATATTAAAGTTGTCAACTTGATTATTTTGCTAATAATCAACTCTGACCGTATAAACCGTTGGCTTCATGGTAACTAATAAAAGCCTAAGCTTTTTTTCCAAGAATCTTTAGATGCAAATATTCAACAACAAAGAATGTACAATAAAAAAGTATCGTATGTAAGTTTAAAATAGAAAAAAAAACTGATTTGACAACTTGCAAGATACATATCAGCACAAAACGCTTTTACTAGATTCTCAAATAAATAATTATCGAAGATATTTGGTAGAATTCTAGAGCCGTTAACACAAAGTTGGCCTTTTGATTTTAAGCAAATTGTCATCATCATTGTTGCCATGATGTCTATAAAATATGAAATTATCCATAATCAATTAAGTTGGCTTGTTGCTAGAAGCACTAGGGCATATAAAACGGGTATTGGTTCAATACCAATCCCTCAAACGAACAATAATATCCCTTAAATCATGGTCCATACTTTTAAAATCAACAAAATTCTATATAGATACAAAGATAAGTTTGGAGAATCTGACACTTGTTATTGGTCCAGCTAAATTATAGTTTTGCTCTATTCAATTTTACATTTTTATCATTGGTTTTGTTTTTCTCTTCTCTTAACTAAGTTACGATTTTGGGCTGAGTTCAAATATGGTTTTGCCATAGGTTTTGTTGTTTTTTCCTCTCAAGTTACGATTTTCCCCGGTGTAAAATTACAGTCGTGCCATTGTTTTAGTGTTTTTTTTATTGTGCCATCGTTTTAGTGTTTTTTATTGACAAAACTATGGTAGTGTTTTTTTAATTGGTTGACTCAGTGTAATTTTTATTCGTGTCAGACGGTAGACGGTTGCCTGGCACATGCTCATTTGTCCTGAAAAAAATACAATTTTCCCCAAGTTTAAATTTATAGTTTTTCCATCGCTTTAGTTTTTTTAAGCAAAAGTATGGTAGTTTTTTGTTTTAATTGGTTGACTCGATATAATTTTTTAAGATCGTGTTATGAGCAGTATGTACAAGTAACTTAAACACACATGTATATGTTATAAGAGAGAAATACTTCGCTTAGTGCCCTGCAACGCGTGAGGGGTAAAAACTAGTTTGTGTACAATATTTAGATTGATTCTTTACGTGAACTGATATGCACCAAATGCAACATATAAATTATATCAAATAAGGTATAATATCAACTCTTTTATGTACTAATGTTGGAAAAAATGTGTTTCCTTGTATACTGTTGATTTTAAGGATTAAAAGAGCTTAAATGCACAAAATGAACAAATTAATGGCAAAAACCAACATAAATACAAAAGAACAAAAGTTGATACATCATACCGACCCTCAGAGCTTCACCCAAGACAAAACACAACTAGTAAGAAGACAAGCACGGGGTCGTACCACCAAGGCATGGGGTCGTGCCCTACTCTAGATTCCAAGAAAAAAATACAAACAGAAGCAGACAAGAGACACTGGGCAGTGTCCTATGGACACGAGCCGTGGTCAACTCCCAGATATGTAGAATCTTGGATAGTACTGCAAGTACAAGGCCACGGGGCCGTGTCGTTGACACACAGGGCTGTGTGAGCATACAGACTGACAGAACTCATTAAATGAAGACAGAGAAGGAGACACAGGACCGTGTGAATAGTTTGTTTCCAGCTATAAATAGGGGTGCTTGGTTCAATTGCAATCCATCCCTTGGCGAACTACTTTTCTCACACCTGCCACCACCCCACCACCACAATACCACCATCATCCACCACATTCCTCCATCATCCATCTTTAGAGTGTGTAGTAGTCTCGGGATCCAAGATTGATCTAAGAGTTTAAAAAGGTCATGCTTGGCTGATCTCTTACAACACTTGGTGAAAATAAGACTTGTATGTTTTACTTTTGATTTCCAAGCTTTGGTTAACATTTTAATTAGGTATGTATTAGTGACTTTAATAACTAGTTTTTTTTATATTGAAATTGAACTTTATTCTATTATCTCTTCATGTTTTGTTGATTAATTCATTCGTGTCTTTACAGTCTATGTAAAGCACGTAAACTGCCTGGAAGGGGGGGGGGGGTTAGAAGGGGAGTTTGGGTAAAGTTCTTGTCTCGTTTAGTGTATAGATCCTGCGAGAACTTAATTCAAGTTTATTAGGATTTCCTTTGAGGCAGATATCATCAAATCGGGGGAAGTAAAACGGCTTGAATCCCTTATAAATAAACTACTATTAAAACTTTAAACCGGCCTTGCGGACTTTATCCCTGCTCACTCAGACCAATATGGCCGAGGGTTGCGTTGCCTCTAAAAGAGGGACATGCTACATTTTGCATTTATAACTTATTTAATTATCTTCAATATTCCGGCCTTGCAGGACTGTATCCCTACTGACTCATACCAACATGGTTGAGGGTAGCGTTGCCTCCAAAAGAGGGACATGCCACTATAACTAAGATAATCTTTAAAAAAACCCAAAGTACGGAAATCATCAAAGGATACGTAAAAAAATGAGTTGGTACCAAGTGATTCTATCTTGTCTATTTGTTTCTTTTATTATTTTAGTTTCTTTAATTTTAACTACTAAAATCGTTTTCTCAAAATTTGGTTAGATTAGACGTTGACGATATTCCGGAATTAAAAGCGCTTGTATCCTTGGACGACCTCGGTATCTTACCATCACTATAATACACTAACGATGGGTGCACTTGCCCTAGCGTGTTGTAGAGAGTGATAGCGTTATATCGTGTTTTATAAAATTAAAGCTTGATAAACGAGTAAAGTGCTTAAAAATATATTAAAAATCATATACCCTCCACTCAAGTCATGATCAAAGGTAATAAAAGGAAGTATGAAAAATTGGAAACTGAAATTATCTACGTATCAAATGTTGATATTCAAGAAGAGGTGCTTTATAGATGAGGAAGCAAGAGCTTTTAGATATATAAAAATAGTAAATTACAAAAAAAACGTCATTTATGTTTACAGTAGATTACAAAGTGTGTTTTTTACATTCAAAAATTACATAAAAAACATAAAAAAACGTATTTTGTGTTTTCAAAATATTGCACGTTGTGTTCTTTGACTCTAACTCAGTTAATTTTTCGTAATTAAATCCAACCAAGTGAACCCCATATGAGGGCAATTTGCTCATTTTACTTTAAATACTAATCAATAATCATAAAAAAATAATAAATAACCAAGTGAACCACATATGAGGATTGTTTGGTCATTTTACTCTAAATACTAATCAATAATCATAAAAAATAATAAATAAAACAATTATGTTTAAAAGAAATTATATATACATATAATATCAGTATAAGAAGAAACTCCTATAAATGAGAAAACTATGGAAATTTGATTTGTGTGGAAACGATTTATCCACCTCATTTATTAGAATCACATGTCTAAAGGGCAATTTGGTCAACTCTTGTACCATACCAACCTTTGTTCTTCACCAACCTTCACTCTTACCCATGCTTTATCGATTCCCCCCCACCAACCATACATTTTTTTGTACAAATCATATATTTTAGATCCTCGTTCATTGTTCATTATCGTCCTCTTCCTTCATTCCTTTCTTCTCACACACCCCATAAACTGTCTGTGCTTTTTTCATTCTCTGTATTTCATGGGCGATCCACATGACTTCGTGGATGACCTTCAGGCTTACTCTCGTAGTCGTGTATTCTTACTTTCATCGGGGTTCATCTTCTTTAGGTTTAAATTTGTTCTTTTTTTACAACATAATCATGTTTTTTGTGTGGTTTCATTTCAAAATAGTGGTAACTAGGTATTTTTTTGTACATTTGATGATAGTTTTGGTTTTCATTTTTTTGATGATACATGGAAGCATGTGTTTTTATTTGTTTAAAATTTTGAAGATTTTTCATTTGTTTCATTTTTTAAATCAGCATGCAATTTTTTTTGTTTGTTTTTTTGAAACATATGATTAGATAAGTTTTGATTTATGGCATGTTCATTTTTAACGGGTCTGTTATGTTTTTTGGAAATCGTATCTACGTAACTTCCATCATTTTTTCTAATCATAATCAAGAGTTGGATATATTAGAGATGAAAACATCCGGTTAGAGGTAGATGAACAACAAACACACTTTGAGATTTGTTCACCAACCGAAGAAGGTTTTAACATCCACATTTGAAAGGATATTTTTTTCTATAAAAATACCTTAAGTTTTGTCTTATTCTCCATTTTTCTAATTAACGGTGCAAACTCTATTTTTAGATATGTGGAGTGATGAGTATGATGAGAAATCGTTGTTACATGCACATAACAATGATAGAGGAAATCCCCACTAATCACACCTGATGTTCATGAAGGTTCTCTTTACCCTTATTGCTATCTAAACACGATTGTGATCTGAAACAATAAATAATTTTTAAAAATATTCATTAGTAACACATGTTACGAGGTTTTGTTCACCTAAAGTGATGTTGAAGAGGATATTTTTGGCAAAAAGGTTTTGTTTATAGATTTTTTTTGGTCACAGGTGATATAAGTCATACGTGTAAAATTTCATTTTTTGTACATGTTTTCTGTAATGACCACTGTAACATGTGTTAACTATACTTTCCCTCAAGGTAATAGACTGTTTTACACATGTCATGTACGTGACAAAGTATATTCACATTGGTAACATGCAATGTTACCAACAATTTAAAAAAATCCAAAATACATGCATTGTAGCACGCAATTTGATTTTATTAAGTCCGATAAAAGTAACATTTTCATAGTAGGCATCATGTTAGGTGTTTGGGAAAAAGATAACTCTTTTACGCCACACGATGGTTACACGTGTTACACCCATCAAGTTATAACTACACGTGTAACGTACGTAACAAAGTAGCTTTACATTTGTAAAATGTAAGGTTAGCATCATTTTATAAAAAAAAGAAACATCCATTATAACACATGTAACAAGTTTTACTAACTTATATATTTGTTTATCTTAAGTCCGATAAAAGTGACATTTTCTTGTTAGGCTAAAAGTAATTTTGCCACAAAGTAACAGATTCTTTTACACGTGTCACGTACATGACAAAGTCTATTCACATTGGTAACATGCAATGTTACCAACAATTAAAAAAAAAACTCCAAGAAACATCCATTGTAACACGTGTTACAAGGTTTACTCAGTTAATTATTTGATTTTCTTAAGTCCAATAAAAGTAACATTTTCATGGTAGGCATCATATTAGGTGTTTGGGAAAAATAATTCTTTTCTGTCACATGATGGTTACACGTGTTACACCAGTCAAGTTATGCCCACACGTGTCACGTGCATCACAAAGTAACTTTACATTTGTAACATGTAAGGTTAGCATCATTTTCTAAAAAAGAAGCATCCATTATAACACATGTTACAAGTTTTACTAACTTATGTATTTGCTTATCTTAAGTCCGATAAAAGTGACATTTTCATGTTAGGTTTTGGAAAAAGATAATTTTGTCCTCCACACATATATTATTTTTTTCTAATATAGTATGATGATTTACACCTGTTACACCAATCAAGTTATACCCACCTAACGCAATGCACATTCGGTTCAACAAGATGTGATATATGTAATACGTGTAAATTTCATTTACATTGTAATAGGTGTTACTAGGTTTACTTAGTTAAGTATTTGTTTTCACCAATGAGTACCGTAACACGTGTCACATATGTCACATGTAATGTTACCATCATTTTTTATAAAAAAAGTATAAAAAATCCCTTGTAACACGTGTTACAAGGTTTAACTTAATGGAACACAGTAACACATTTTTTTACCGAAGCACATTTTTTCCAATATATCACGATGCCAACATGTGTCACACCTACCTTATCAAAATGTACTTTCCTCCAAAACAATAGGCAGTTCTAACATGTGTTAGACATGCAACCCTTATGATAAGGGTTGGAAAAAATATACCTCTTTTGGTACTTCAAAACAATAGGACGTTTTCACATGTCTTACACATGTAGCCCTTATGTTAAGGGTTGGGAAAAAGATACATTTTTGTTACTACTCACACCTTTTACATGTGTTACTTCTGACACATCTTATATACAGATGATCAACAAGGAACACCTGCTACTATGTAACTCAGTCCCCACAAGGAACCAAATTTTGGACTCCCATTGTGGACAAGGAGTTCCATCCTATACTTGGAAAATCATAAGAGATATTCAAAGAGCTTATTGCAATGTATAAGGCATACGGGTATCAAGTTAGGTTCGGTGTTAAAAAGGTGCAAACCAAGGTTTGGATCGGTTGTGCGATGCACAAGTACCTGAGGTGCTCGAAGGTTGCTAAACTGCAACAGAAAAGGACGTTCGACACTCTTTGTGAGTATTCGGTCTTGACCAACAGGAAAAGTACATTCACACTCACTAATTGCAAGGCGTAAATTCTTGTTCTAATCACCCAAAACCCTCTTCGCATTGTTGTACACAACTGGATTGATGTGCATAATCACCCCTTTATTGACCCATTCAACCGCGACCTATCAAAAATTTCAAGACAATTCCCATTTGTAACCCAAGAATTTATCCACCGAATGAGCATTAATCGTATTGGTCCGGTCAAGATCCACCAGTGAGTTTAAAACTTCAGCTAACAATTGAGGATTTTTATAGGTGACCGAGACGCTCAACTTTTTCTGGAACGCCTTCGTGATCGAAGCGAAAATTTGCCAAACTTCTACTACGAATTTGCTGTATCTGAAGGGAAATTGAAGGTTGTGTTTTGGTCTGATGATATCCAAGCTAAAGTACAACACATTCGACGATGTACTAGCGATAATACTTACAAGACAAACAAGTGAATAGATATATTACATACTTAACACAATTACCTAACATATGTAATGTGTTTTATTTCCAACATATTTATAGTTTTTGAAATGAATTTTAAAGTTTTATGATAACCGCCCATGTCACACCCAATTGATAGCGGAATCATCAGAGTGATTCAAACGAGATTGCTCGAGACTTCATAACACTAGACATGACAAGTATTTAATAAATGATATTTCATTTCATTATTAACGGTTCAAGTACATGAATTTGAAAACATAACACAACAAGTAACGTATGACTAATTTATAAACATGAATTTAAAGTTTGTTACGTTTCTAGTCCTTCCTACTAAGTTCCATTCGTCATCATCATTGAATTCCTACAATACATATCAAAGTATAGTTCAATACAAAAAGTATTGGCAAGCAAACAATTTTTAAGTACTAGCATAGTATAAAAGTTTAAACGAATCCACATGGCATAATAGTCAACTTAAATTATCATACAATGCTAGCATGCAACTATACGTGTCAACCCATGTTTACTGCTAGAATAATATTATAGTTACAATGATAAGATTGTTATGAATGATTTAACATACCTCAAGAATACTGGCGGTGCGTTACTCCTAGAGCGCTATACATGTTAAGGGAGGCTTGTACGAAGTTAATGACAAGTATAAAGCATAAGAAATAGTCTAGCATATTCAAACTCAAGTATAACGTTTAAGCATGTATATTGGATCGTTTGTTTGTGATTTAAGCATAAACTATGTGATTGCTTGATTTTTGATAACATATACGTATTGCACCCAAAAGTGTTAAAAGTAAAATGGGAGTCGAGTATACTCACAATTTTGCAAAGCTTTCCTCGTCTAGACACTCATTTGGACACTAAGTTTTAACGTGTTTTCATGGGTTCTAACGTGCCCATTACAATCGCAAACGAGGAATAAAGAACGAAGATAGTATAAATTATATTCACAACTTGTAATCATTATTCGATTAACATCAAGAATTCGGTTATGTTTATATTTATATTTTATATAGTATATCTAATAACAAGTCCTGCATATATTATCATAGAATTTATGGAGGTCAAGTGTGGGGGTGCGAACACCTCATTTGTATGATTCACCAATGCACAAATCACCTTAAGGATGATTCGGATGGTCATGAATAAAGGAAAGTACTTAACTAAAACTATGAACAACCAAGTAAGCAAGCTAGGTGCGTGCATCCCGAATATGGCAACGTTTGGGGACGTGTCATAGCCTTGTTACTTAATTGAAAGTTGAACAAGTTTTAGTTGCTTAAACATAGAAAACATCAAGTGACGCGGTGGAATGAAAGTAGGATAGCCAAATCTTCCAAGTATTCACACCTATACCAAAACACAAGTCTTGCTTTTAGAGTTATGGAAGCTCGGATGGTTTCATCACTTGTGGGTCGTATAAAACCTATTAAAATAGAAAGTTTAGAAGGTAATGTACACCTTTAACTTGTAAGAATCAATCTTGGACAAACTTTCTAACCATAGACTTGGTTAGTAGCAAAGGAAGCACAAGATTGTATAAGAAAACATAGCTTTAGTATTAGTTAATAAGAAAATCTTCCAAAACAGAAAGTTTGGACCTCAAAATGGTGATGTTCCACCTTGGTTTACCATGGTAAACATGTTGAAACAATACAAGAGGTGTTCCAAGCTTTGTAGAGGAGGAATTGGTGAAGAAAATATGAAGAAAAGTGAGATGAAGCTCACTTTAGGACTTATAATGATTCTGTCTAAACTTACAAATGTAACTGATTTGAGAGTGTTTTTGGAGTGTAGAAGAGTTGGAAAAGTGAAAATGAGGTGATGGAGGCTTTGTTTTATAATGGAGGATTGGGGGTTTAGTGTTTAAGGAGCTTGAATGGTGATTTGGGAAGAGAAAGGTGGAGAGAAAATGGCCAAGCTGCAGCACGGAAACAACATTATGCGGATCAGGGACCTAGACGCTAGGTAGAGCCCAGAAGGGGAAGGCGTCACGTAGCATGGCGCCTCATTATTTAGGCAAAGATGAAGAAATGTGAGATGAAGCTCACTTTAGGACTTAGAATGATTTTGTCCAAACTTGCAAATGTAACTGATTTGAGAGTGTTTTTGGAGAGTAGAAGAGTTGGAAAAGTGAAAATGAGGTGATGAAGGCTTGGTTTTATATGGAGGATTAGGGTTTGGTATTTAAGGAGCTTGAATGGTGATTTGGGAAGAGAAAGGTGGAGAGAAAATGGCCAAGCTGCAGCAAGGAAACAACATTATGTAGATCAGGGACCTAGACGCTAGGCGTAGCCCAGAAGAGGAGGGCGTCACATAGCACGGTGCCTCATTATTCCAGCACAAGTTTGGTTTATTACAAATGACCCCTAAAGTTCTTATTTGATAATATTTTAAGCATAAACTTTGTAAATTGGCATGTTTTCAAGTATGGGAAGTATATGTAAGCATAATTTGAATAGGAGGGCTGCTAAGCTCAAAGTCTTGGATTACGAGATTGGGAAAGATTATGGGTATATGTTTCTAAAAATAGGATTTACGACTACACTTTTCACATAAGGAAAGTTCAGAAATGCGAAGCGTTACAGTCTCCCCTACTTTAAGAAATTTCGTCCCGAAATTTATTCAAGAGGAAGACTTTAAAAAAGGCATTGTGGTTAAAACGTTTGGCTAAAATCACAATTTGAATTTTAAAGTTTACGCGGGGTTTATGTATAAGAGAAGTTTGTATAGGTGATTCATTTGACTAAGATGTTTTGAGGCATCAAACGTAAGTGAGTAAAACGTGTATGTGTCGAGTTCGAGCAATTTTGATTGAGAGGAATGTTTTAAAAGGGATACGACCTAAGAAGAAAGTTTTTGTGAAAGCAAGGATGTAGTTTGATGAAATGTGCGGCCCGCATCGTAGGTTGTAGGAAAAGTTTTTTTATTGGTTATAGTGTGTATTAAAATCATATGTTGCAGAAAAATGTATATAGGTGAGAAACCAGGATGGTAAGTAATTATGGTTTCAAAAGTTTTGGCGGTAAAAGGCCAGCTAGTTGAATCGCGTAATAAAGAACGAAAGGTGTTTTGAAAGTGTTAATTGACTCGAGCTGGTGAGGATGTTTGTTAAATGGATTGAATGTTTAGGCTGATAGTTCGTAAATAAAGTTTGGATGAAATGTTAAGGAAAGAATTCGGAATATTCGTGGTATGAGAGCAAAGGAGCGATTCGGTAGGTCTAAGTGAGGGGTAAGGATGGTATGGATATAGAATGAAATACAAATACAAGAGTTTCATAGATGCTAGTGATAGTTGTAGCTGTAACAGTTAACGATTTTGAGAATGAGGCTTTGTCATGGATAATAGAGTATCAGGCATTTCGAAGTGTGTTTGGGTACAACTGAGAAAATTGTGAGTGACCAAAGTTTGTTGTTAGTCAAAAGTATTTAATAGGTTCCGGGAAATCACTGAATTTCTCATGGCACGTCTGACGAAATTTTGGTAACATGGTAGGGATACTTATATATAGGAAGTACCAACGACTTATCCACCATGTTCACACCATGTTACGTCCGTTTCGCTATTCGGTGTCATGTTATGTTTCGTGTTACGATACATAGTAGAACCCACTATAGTTTTCATGCGCCTACCAATATAATCCCGTGTAGGTCCACCTGAGGAACAAGTTAACCCTGCCTCCTTGTTCATACAACACAAATACAAGTGCGGAATTTAAGTATGCATGCAAACCAAAGCAAGTAAGAACACAGGATAACCAAAGATTCAATATCTTGATTAACTGATGAGAACTAGTACAAACATATACAAACAATGCTCATACGACTCATACAAACTGCGTGTGCTCTTGCGTCTTCTTCTGCTCAACTTGCTAGTTCGACTTTGATCAGTGACCAATGCACTTAACCAGAGATCAGAAAATAACTAACTCTTGACTGAGAGGTGCATGTCTGCTTATATAGTGTCCATGCTAGTCATTCATACGAAGTACGTTGCTAGACATACAGAGCACACTATTACACACGACTAACTGCTCCAAAGATGCTCGTACGAACTAGTTGGTTCGTACGAAGCATTCTCTTCTTCGTACGAAACAAATAAGCCACTAGCTTACATGGTTTCCATCGTACGAAGCTGGTGACTCGTACGAGCAACACCTTGCTCGTACGGAGCATTCATACTCGCACAGAATGCTTTCTTCGTAGAGCGTGTCACAGACATGACGTACGCAAGACTCAACAGTATGCACACATGCAACTGTTTAACATAGACAAACTAAAACGTCGTACAAAACCAAGATAGGAGGATATCTTGATTTGGTCGACACGACCAAACTTATACAGACACAGTAAACAAAGACCGTACAATTACATATGTAACTAAGAACAAGTAACAGACATAAAAGTGTATCAACAAACTCCCCCTTGGCTGTTGCTTGGTCTTCGGTCTTTGGTCTTCATACTTGAATGGCCTGGAGTATCAACAAACTCCCCTGAAGATCTGCTATCCATTGATAGAGCATCAGGTCTTCAGATTTTCCAGAAACATCAAACCTTTTCTGTTTCCTCTTGATAGCTGCTTGAGGTAACTGGATTGGTCACTATCTGCTTGAGCATTTGACTTTTACTACTAGAGTTGATTGTAGAATTTTTTTGTGGCAAGGATGAGGCCGAAGCATCGGGATTGCCATAGTCTTCAGTAACCGGATCATGTTGATCTTGGATTTCCTTTGCTCTGCATCTCTCATTCCATTGAATGTTCATTCGCATTCTGCTCATTTCAAACATGTCTTTAAAACCATTAAAGCATTTAACCAATGTAGTATTTCAAGAATGATACCATTCTTTCAATTTGTTATGCTTAGCAGTTAATTTTCCCGTTAGGTTTACCGTTGTAAGAAAGTACTTTATGAAGTTGTGATATCAAAACAAATGGTTTTTATGGCGTATCTTAGTAGAAAAACCTTTTGAGTTTCAATCTTTGGTTAAAAAAGGAACTTAATCTAACAACATAGTAAACTAAACTAAAATAATGACTAATATTAAATATTCACCAGACAATCTTTTTTAGAGTTTCAAGGTAAGAGAATCATACCAGCATTTAATCTTGACAAGAACAGGTTTTGTTAAAATATCAAATTGAATAAATAAATATTCTACTATGATCATCGGTATTGTTGTCCACGTAAGCTCGACTTATCAGATGTAATCATGATTAGGAGATATGATTAGGGCATGATTTATACTTACTAGCTGGTGTTCAACCACTTCACGACACATTCCTGCATCAAGATATGCACGAGAGAAAATCTTATCGGTAAGTATACTGCTTATCATCTGTTTTGACGTATATGATGTGAGATACTCACTTATTTGATATTTTATCACTTAAATCACTTATTGATGAGGAACTTGATTTTCATATGCATGCAGGGCACAAGAGTAAGTCCATGAATAGGTTAGTACTATCGTACCGACAAAGAGACGAACTTAGCTCCCACATAAGCTGTGATATTTTATCACTTATTTTTGGGTGGATGTGATATTTTGATCACTTATTTGAGGTCGTATACAGTATTTACACGTACGTATGGTATCATGGAAGTTCTAGACTTGAATCATCATTATTTTTCGGTAAAAGATTCAACCATGATACCCAGATGATAAGTCAGCATAAAGACCGTATATCTCGAAACCTCGGCATACTATCAAATGAAATTTCGGTACTAAGACCATATGCCAATGAATGGTTCCTACCTGGCTTGTAGTCTATTAAGTTTGTATTAACCTGCACATTTTAGTTTGATTGTGAGCTTACCGATACATCATTAGTAAAACTACTTATCAATTTTCATTCTTTGTCTTTGACTTGTTTGTGACAAATTACCAGTGTATTTCATCATATTCAACTTGTCTTATCCAAGAAACTCATTTTTTATTTTTGGGTTTTCTATTGTTTTTGTATTTTCTAAATTTTCTCCCCCTTAAATGTAAAGGGGTAAATAAGTAAAAGACATATTTTTGTATTTTCTTCTTGAAAAATTTTCCCCCTAAAATATAAAACTAATAAAAATTGGAAAATCTTTTTGTAGTTTTTAGATTTTTAGAAAAATATGTAGAAAAAGGTATTAGCCATAGTTGAGTTACTCGGGTTTCACTTTGATGCCATTTACCAAAAGTAGATAATCAAAACGAGATTTGTTAAAAGCTTTGGTAAAAAGATCGGCACGTTGGTGAGCGGTGTGGATTTTAACAACATTGATAAGTTTCTTTTCATAACAATCTCGTATGAAGTGATACTTAATCTCAATGTGTTTTGTTTTTTTAGTGCTGTACAGGATTCCGAGTGATCTGTAAAGCAGCTTCGTTATTAACGAAAATAGGAGTAGATAGAAATTCAAAACCGTAGTCCCGCATCTGCTATTGAATCCATAGAACCTACGAGCGGCAACTAGAAGCTGAAATATACTCAGCTTCACAGGTTGATGTAGCTACACAAGTCTGCTTTTTGCATTGCCACGTGACTAGGTGATTTCCCAAGAACTGACATCCCGCTGTTGTTGATTTTGCATCTATTTTGCAGCCGCCATGATCAGAATCACTGAATGTTGTCAGATCAAAGTTATCATTCTTAGGGTACCAAAGACCAGTGTCCGGGCGACCCTTTAAATAACGAAAGATCCTTTTCACAGCCATAAAATGAGAAACTTTCGGACTAGACTGATAGTGCGCCAAAAGACATGTTGGTACATTATATCGGGTCTTGAAGCAGTAAGATACATGAGAGATCCGATCATAGCACGGTAGAGAGATGGTTCCACATGTTCATCCATTCTGTCTGGAGTAATTCCATGATTCTGAGGTAATGGAGTTCCCAAAGGCTTTGAGTCGTCCATTTGAAATCGCTTGAGAATATCCCTGACATATTTGGTTTGATGAATGAAGATTCCTTCCTTTGATTGCTGAACATGCAAACCTAAAAAGAAAGTCATTTCTCCCATTGCGCTCATCTCGAACTTCTCTTGCATAACCTGTTCAAATTCCTTGCACATTCGATTGTTGGTAGACCCAAAAATAATATCATCAACATATACTTGCACTAGCAGCAAGTCTTCATTCCTTTCCTTGATGAAGAGAGTACAATCGATCAATCCCCGTCGAAAACCATTCTTCAAAGATAGGTAGACAACATTTCATACCAAGCCTTGGAGATTAATGAAGACCATATAACGCCTTGTTGAGAAGCCATACCTTGTCAGGATGGATTGGATCTTCAAAACCTGGCGATTGCTCAACATATACCTCTTCTTCAACCACACCATGAAGAAATGCACTCTTCACATCCATTTGATAAACGATGAACTTCTTGTAGGACGCATAAGGCAAGAAAATTCTTATGGCCTCAAGTCGTGCAACCGGTGCATAAACTTCATTGTAATCAATGCCTTCGACCTGATTAAAGCCCTGGACAACCAATCGCGCTTTGTTTCTCACAACAACACCTCGATCATCTTTCTTGCATTTGTAAACCCATCGAGTGCCAATCTTCTTGTAGTTATCGGTCTGTCAACTAACTTCCACACACCTAATTTCTAAAACTGCTGAAGTAATTCCTGTATGGCTTTAACCCAAGAGTCTTCTTTCATTGCCTCCTTCCAAGATTTTGGTTCAACTTGGCAAACATAGCAGGCAAAAGACCAATCGTTCTGTCCCCCAGATTCTCTTATTTCCGAATACAGTCCAGCATTCTGGTTGTTTCGAAGCTGATTACAAGTCTGCACACCACTCTGGACTTCTCCAATAAAATTCTACTCAGGATGGGTATTATGAATTCGAGTTTCTGGAACAACGGAGAACTCTAGATTTTATACCCAAATTGTTGATATTCAGATCAATAGTCAAATGGAGTGCTGGACTTAATGATGAGGTAGATGCATGACCTTCAGTCGTCCCTTGAGGTTGTATATTTGACGTGATATTTGGAATTCCAGGAACTACGCTCGAGGTTGCTTCATTTGCATCATGAAACATCATCTTCTGATGAAACATTATAATCTGCAGCATCTTCGAATTCCTCATTTTAAACAAGATTGAAAACCAAAGTTGACACTTGAGGGTTAACAATAATTGGTCGAACTAATGATGAGTCAACTGATGTATCACTTTAGTAACATTTGAGCCGCAGCAGATGCATCATCAAAAGTTGGCAGATTAAAGGAATCGAACAGTCCATCGTAGTCGAACATCCAAGGAGCACCCGGAGCTCTTACTGATTTTGTGTATCTCTGAACCTTGACTTCACCCCATTCTTTAATCTTTTTCGAATAAAAATTCCACACTCTGAAATTCGGAGTAGCATATCCAAGGAAGAAGCCTTCGATAGCCTTTGGACCAAACTTTCCATGTGGATCAATCATAGTGCATGGAGCTCCAAAAGGTTATAAGAAAGAAAAATCCGGTTTCCTTTTATGTAGCAACTCAAAGCATGTCTTCCCATGTCTCTTCACCGTTAGAACTCTATTCATCGTGTAACATGCAGTAGCAACAGCTTCTCCCCAAAATTAAACGGGAAGTTCTGATTCTACTAACATAGTTCTTGCTGTTTCAATCAGAGTTCTATTCTTCCTTTCAACGACGCCATTCTGTTGTGGAGTGTAGCGAGAACTGTACTCATGTAAGATGCCCTTTGAAGAACAGTACTCATCCATAACTAGATTCATTCTTTTGGGATCTTGAATCCGGGTTTCAGCACATAACAACCGGTATCATCAAAATGTGCTGTGAACTTCTTGTCGCAGATTTGAGAAACGCTAAGAAGATTGTGATCAATTTGCCGCACATAATTGATCTTATCAAAACTCACAACACCATTGGAGACCATTCCTTCTCCAGTGATGTATCCACCTTTATCACCAGCAAAGGCAACATAACCACCCCGAATGCCTTTCACATCATACAGGAGCCGTAAGTCGCCTGTCATGTGCCTTGATGCTCCACTGTCAACAATCCAATGACTATTCACAGTTTCTCCTGGGACACCATGCACATTTCAAAAACCAGATCAGTTTGAAATGGGGACCCAAGCCTTAGTGGTCTTTGGTCGCCCCTTATCATCAAGAAATGTGATTTCAATTTCTTGATGATTTGAAAATTGTGCTCCACCTCTTGAACCACTACCAGTCTTCAGTTCCCAAGATCGTTGATTATTACCAGATTGTCTATTATTTACAGTTTTAACAATTTCTGGTTTTATTAACTTTGAAGATCTTGGATTCCTTTCTGAAGAATCCGGTTTTAATTCTTTTTCAATTGCTTTTACTTGTTTATGTTTTTGTTTCTCTTTTTGTTCTTTAATATTCCGTTTATCTTGTGTTGGAGAAACAGATCCACGTTGGCATGTAGGTTCATGAGGGGTCCTTTCAACAAATCTTGGTTTGGCTGGATGTTCACAATTTTTGATAATATGGCCAGATTCTCCACATTTGAAACATGTTCTCCTTTCAACAAAATTAGTAGATCGTGTTTCACGGCTTGATGTTGAACTTTTAGGTCTTGAGGTACTGGTTTCATCTTTATTACACCCATTTGCGTGTTGAGTGTAATTATTTTGACCGTTCCTTTTCAAAATCTTGACTTTGTTAACAAAATCTGTATTTGACTTGCCTTCAAAGGTCTCAACTTTATTAGTACCTGAAGAACTTATAAACTTAACATTTTTAAGTTTCTTCTTGGAGCGAGAGCCTTTTGCTTCAACCTTTGGTTGTGTAACTTTAGGCTTTTCAACTTGCTTCCCTTGTTTTTCTCTTGAAGATGATAATGGTTGTGATTTGGTTGGCTTTCCCTTCTCTAAAAATTTGGTGGTTGAAATTTCAAACACTTGATCTATAGAGATTGGATTCACGTTTTTAATTGGAAAATCTTTGTTCGAGCAGATTTTCTTATCTCCAACCAGAGTATACAACACATTATCAGTTTCATCTGAAGACACTTTTGTCTTGACAAATTTCTCTGAATCATTCTCTTGATTTCCAACAGGTTTAGTACTAGGAGCAGCAGAGAATTCTACTCCTTTCCCTTTTTCAAGAGATTGATCCTGATCACTACTGATTGATTCATCATCTGATGTATCATCTTCCTTTATTTCTGCTGGATTTTGATCAACATCAGATGACGAATTTTCTTTCTTGCTTGGTTCTTGTGAGGAGTTGCCTAGTTTGAACCCCAATCCTGCCACAAATTCTTTAGGATTAAGTGGTATGGAGGGTTCAAAGCGAGGCATCTCCTCTTCATCAGGCATTTTGGTTGTCACACCCTGACCCCCAGCGGAAATGGTAGTCGGGGCATGATTGGGTTTTTTTTTATCAAAGCTCATGACATTTACTATAAAGTTTCATATTTATTATTTCTATTTAAAGAAGAAATTACAATAAACATACAAGCACAACATGTTCAAATACATTTTTCATGACTTCTTTATTTTTCTTCTAAGGCAATTTCCTATGTGTTCCTTGCTTCAACCTGTCCACCTGTATCATGTGTAAAAATAGGGTTTTTGGTCAACAAAAGTTGGCGAGTGAATCTTATTTAAATATTTGAAAGAATTAGTTATATTGGTTATTTGAATAAAAAGGTGCATAACCAAATATGAATATACGTATATGTAAATTAAACCACAAAACACATGATATCAATTAATGCACACACACACATACCAAATGATGAACAATGAGATCAAGGCTCAATCAAACGGAGCCGATCTAATGAGGCACCTGATGCTCAACTCGTCTCCAACGAGGAACTGATGGGCCTAATGAGTGATTTGCATGCAACTTGACAAAAATGTAAACTCGCAATACAACAAACAACATTTACATCACACGATAGTTCATATAATGGTAATAGCACAAGGGTTTGAATAAACGAAATGTATAAATGACACATGATACACCCCAAAACATGAATAAAAAGGGGAATTTGTAAGAATTCAGTCACAGTGGGCGCGTTCCTTGATGACGATGAATGCGCACGAATTGAGGATTTGATCGACAAACGAGTGCTAACCTAAAATAATAACGCGATAAATTGATAAATATAAACCGATTAATATTTTGATTAGTACTTTTTGTTAGATTTTTAGATTATTTTTGTGGTATTTATTGGAATTTTAAACCTCCAAAATCATGTTTTTTTATTTAAGGGTTTTTAATTAATTTCTAAGTAAAATATACATATACAAAGTTAAAAATAAAAAAAATAAAATAATAAAAACCTTGTCAGACCTGACAAGAGGGTCTGACCGGTTCGATGCATGTTATAAGCAGCGTGTGGTGAGGCTCGAACTCGTGACCTCTCGGTTGCGTGCACCCAGCTCTTCCAACTGAGCTACGTGTCTAACCCGAAAGTATTCTGAATTTAATTATTCTTATACACTTACTGGTTTTAATCTAGAATTTAATTAATTAAAAATATTTTTAAATGGTCGAACCGGTGAGGAGACTCCGAATCGAACCCGTGTTTAGGTGATGTTTTGCACCCAGCCCTACCAACTGGGCTGGGTGTCTAACCCGGTGGATTTAAGATTTTAATTATTCTTATGTACATACTGGAGTGACTCATACCCGGATTAAAAAGTTTGCTTAATTTTGCGAAACCGGAACGTTTATAGACTCGAACCTAAGACATATGTGTTGCGTTTGCACACAGTCCACCACTGGACTGTGTGTCTAACCTGTTTAAAACAACAATTTTGATTATACAAAAACACTAAATCAGTTCATCTTCTTCATGTATAAAACCCAGAAAGTAGCACCCTCGACTGTTAATCCAAATTATTCCAGTTAGATTAACTGGTTTACGATTTCTAAACATAAAACGATATAGAATAAAAGAATCAAGAGTTTATACCGAAATTTGCAAACTCTCCGGTATGTTTCCGGCAAAGCACGGTTTTCCGGCGAAGGGCACAGTTGCACCGAAATGCTATTCCGAGAGTGTAGAGTGAGATTAAGAGAATGAGCGAGTATGGGTGTGGTGTTACGATCAGTATTTATAGTGTGGAAGGCAGTTATTTTTTTTTGGTTTCAAAGCTTAAATTTCGGGTCAAAGATTGATTCAGTTTTTATGTTAATTTGATTCCGTATTTCAGTTACATTTGATGATAGGAATCAGTTATTCGTTTTCAGACAAAAATATCCGCGGATTGATTGCTAAATTCCTGATTTTGGCAGTTACCAGTAGATCGATGGAGTTACAGGTTAAAGGTTAGCGAGCGTATAAAATTTACTTAATTTGAGTTTTAGTACATCAAGTATATGTAGCTCGGTGGCGAATACGGTGTGTGTATTAGGTAGGGACCCGGGTTCGACTCCCGGCTCCCCCCTTTTTGTTTGTTTTATATTTTAAAATCTTAAATATTGTTAATATATATATTATTTATTCTTTTATTTAATCAATATATTAATTATGTAATTTATTTATTAATTATGAAAATTACATTTTATAAAATGAAAAAAATGCGTAACGAAACTTTTAATAAATTCTAAAATTTTTAAACAGAGCGGGTTTTGGAACCCGTTTTACGACGAATGTTACAGTATCCCCTACTTTTAGGAAATTTCGTCCCAAAATTTAAGTAGTAGAAGTTGTAATATGGAAAAGATGCGGAAGTCTTCGCGTTCCCAAGTAGACTCAGGTTTTCGTTTTTGTCTCCCAACGTACTCTGACCAATATCTGAAAATCTTTTAACAGAAAAAGGGAGGTGCGATTGTTTGGATTTTGGTTGAGGCGGTAACGTTCCTAGTAAGGTTTGAATACCCTGCTACAGGAATCGCTTTTTGATGCCTAAAGTATAAAAATGCGAAACATGGATAAACAGAGTTGATTGACTAGGTATAATCTCATGCATAAGAGTTTTGAGAGAATTGATACGTTTGAAAAGATAAGGTTATATCATAAAACAAAAACTTCAACCATGACGATATTAAAACCTACACGGAACTTCTCATAACCGCCTGACAATGCTTTTGATCCTTTGACAAGAATACTTATATATAGGAAGTACCAGCGGCGTATCCACCATATTCTTGTCAAATTTTCATTGGCTTTGTCAGTAAGTTATGATTAGTTCTATGTGATTCTAAAATCTACAAAACAAACACAACAACTAAAGCTTGAGTCTCAAATCTGAAAGAATACATGACTGAATGATGACAGTACCTCTCTCGTTTGTTATGATGAAGGGGTCAGTCTATGAAAAAGTGAGGCACAGCCCAACTTCTTTAAATGTTGAGATCGAGATACGTCGTGATGTATGATGATATGAAAGTTAAATCAATAAGTAAAGATATAAAACAAAACTGAAATATCAATTCGCATTAAAATTCTTGGATACATAAATTCCCAATTTATAATAGGGATACGTAAAGATTGAGAAAAACATTAAGAACTGGACGGTTGGAGTTGAGTCTTGATTCTTGGTGAGGGAAGGCTAGTTGGGTTGTTCGTTTGGGCCGTTATTATCATCAACAGGATTGGCGTTGATGTTGTAAGCTCTTCCTCTTGCTGGTGGTAGTGCTGGGTTTTCTTGATTTGTTTGGTTAACTGGGTTTGCTTGAGCTTGGGCGTTTATGATGTTAACCAATCGAGGGCACGTGTTTCTAAAATGGGTAGGGTCCCCACAATTAAAGCAAGCTCGAACATGTGGAAACATGGGGTATTGGGGTTGTTGATATGATTGGATCATGTTTTGAGTAGGGGGTGAAGCTTGGTTTTGAGGGGTGCGACAAGTTTTGCTCAAATGACCATAACGCCCACAATTAGCACACAGTCGACAAGGTACGGTAGATGGATGGTGATAAAAACAGGTGTTGCATTGAGGGTGAGGTCCAATGTAAGGTTTCTTATTTGGGTAAATAGAGTTGGGTGCTACTTGAGTGATTGGGATAGCTTGGAGGGGTACGGCTTGTGGAGCTGGTTGATTACCTTGGGTGACAGCGAAATTTTGCCCATCTCGTTTTCTCTTAGAAGTGGGTTGAGAAGAGGATTCGGTCTGGGTTGAGTTTGAGGTTTCGGTTGATGCTTTATCCTTCTTCTTCTCCTCCTTGAAGTTTTTATTCCGTATGTGGTTTTCGGTGAGCTTTGTAGCTAACTCCATTGCTGCTTCCAAAGTTACAGGTGTGGTACTTATTACAGGGTCTTGAATTTTTAAAGGAAGACCTCGAATGTAGTGCTCGATCAAATGGTAGAGGGGAGTGAACAAGTTGGGGACCATCTGATTCAACTCAAGGAATCTCTTGTTGTATGTGGTGTGGTCGCCCTCCTTTTGTTTCAAAGAGTAGAACTCATCTTCTAATTTCTTGATTTCGCTTCTTGGACAGAAACGTCTTGTCATGATCTCCCTCAACTCTTCCCAAGTCAAAGTCATAGCATCTTCAGCACCTCGCTTGCCCTTCTCTGTATTCCACCATGTAAGTGCTACTCCGAACAAACGACCGGTAGCATATCGCACCTTGCGATCACCGAGGCAGTCGCAATTGAGAAAAGTGTTTTCCATCTCCTCAAACCAATGGAGGAGAGCGGTGACACCTTCAGTCCCTTCGTATTTTGGAGGATCGCAGGATTTGAAATGCTTGAAGGTGCATTTAGTGGTGTTGAGAGGAGGGTTGGCGACATTTTGTCCTTCTAGATTGGTTGGGGTGATAGGATTGGCGACAAGGGCTTGTTGGACTTGAACTACGATGTTGGGTATTACAGCGGCCATTTGTTGAGCGATTTGGGCAGCCATGCGCTCGCGGAATTTTCCTGATCTCCTACTTTTACGAGGGTGACTAGAAGACATCTACAAGGAATACGTATCGAGAGTATGAGTTTGACGTTTTAGGTGTCATGTGTCGTATTTAGAAATGAACATTCACAAAACAATTGTAGAAAATTAATTTGCTACATCCATAGGATGTCTTGGGCTTTTCTCATGTTTGGGCTCCCATATGTCCCCTTACTTGGCCTTGGTAGTCATGTGGGCCCCCATGACTACTGGGCTCTGGTAGGGTTCATATTGGTGTTGGCCTATTACATTCACGCTACCCGAATGAAAATCGTAAATACATGATTGCAAAGTATAGGGTCGGAGGGTGTCCTGGTATAGACACAGTAACAACTCAAAGTGGGGTTAGTTCATGCGACGTTTGGGTGTGGCATGCTTTGGCCTAATAGGTCCTTCGTACTCTCATCGGTGGTCCCCAGGTAGGCAAACTAGTCCGTTATATTGGATTTATACGAATGCCAACCTAGACAGGACGTTTCGACTACCGGTATTTGTACCAATCTGTCACACCCTGACCCGCAACGGAAATGGTAGTCGAGGCATGATTGGGTTTTTTTTTATCAAAGTACATGACATTTACTATAAAGTTTCATATTTATTATTTCTATTTAAAGAAGAAATTACAATAAACATACAAGCACAACATGTTCAAATACATTTTTCATGACCTCTTTATTTTTCTTCTAAGGCAATTTCCTATGTGTTCCTTGCTTCAACCTGTCCACCTGTATCATGTGTAAAAATAGGGTTTTTGGTCAACAAAAGTTGGCGAGTGAATCTTATTTAAATATTTGAAAGAATTAGTTATATTGGTTATTTGAATAAAAAGGTGCATAACCAAATATGAATATACGTATATGTAAATTAAACCACAAAACACATAATATCAATTAATGCACACACACACATACCAAATGATGAACAAAGAGATCAAGGCTCAATCAAACGGAGCCGATCTAATGAGGCACCTGATGCTCAACTCGTCTCCAATGAGGAACTGATGGGCCTAATGAGTTATTTGCACGCAACTTGACAAAAATGTAAACTCGCAATACAACAAACAACATTTACATCACACGATAGTTCATATAATGGTAATAGCACAAGGGTTTGAATAAACGAAATGTATAAATGACACATGATACACCCCAAAACATGAATAAAAAGGGGAATTTGTAAGAATTCACTCACAGTGGGTGCGTTCCTTGATGACGATGAATGCGCACGAATTGAGGATTTGATCGACAAACGAGTACTAACCTAAAATAATAACGCGATAAATTGATAAATATAAACCGATTAATATTTTGATTTAGTACTTTTTGTTAGATTTTTAGATTCTTTTTGTGGAATTTATTGGAATTTTAAACCTCCAAAATCATGTTTTTTTTATTTAAGGGTTTTTAAATAATTTTTAAGTAAAATATACATATACAAAGTTAAAAATAAAAAAAATAAAATAAAAAAAAACCTTGTCAGACCTGACAAGAGGGTCTGACCGGTTCGATGCATGTGCACGCAGCTCTTCCAACTGAGCTACGTGTTTAACCCGAAAGTATTCTGAATTTAATTATTCTTATACACTTACTGGTTTTAATCTAGAATTAATTAATTAAAAATATTTTTAAACGTCGAACCGGTGAGGAGACTCCGAATCGAACCCGTGTTTAGGTGATGTTTTGCACCCAGCCCTACCAACTGGGCTGGGTGTCTAACCCGGTGGATTTAAGATTTTAATTATTCTTATGTACATACTGGAGTGACTCATACCCGGATTAAAAAGTTTGCTTAATTTTGCGAAACCGGAACGTTTATAGACTCGAACCCAAGACATATGTGTTGCGTTTGCACACAGTCCACCACTGGACTGTGTGTCTAACCTGTTTAAAACAACAATTTTGATTATACAAAAACACAAATCAGTTCATCTTCTTCATGTATAAAACCTAGAAAGTAGCACCCTCGACTGTTAATCCAAATTATTCCAGTTAGATTAACTGGTTTACGATTTCTAAACATAAAACGATATAGAATAAAAGAATCAAGAGTTTATACCAAAATTTGCAAACTCTCCGGTATGATTCCAGCAAAGCACGGTTTTCCGGCGAAGGGCACAGTTGCACCGAAATGCTATTCCGAGAGTGTAGAGTGAGATTAAGAGAATGAGCGAGTATGGGTGTGGTGTTACGATCAGTATTTATAGTGTGGAAGGCAGTTTTTTTTTTGGTTTCAAAGCTTAAATTTTGGGTCAAAGATTGACTCGGTTTTTATGTTAATTTGATTCCGTATTTCAGTTACATTTGATGATAGGAATCAGTTATTCGTTTTCAGACAAAAATATCCGCGGATTGATTGCTAAATTCCTGATTTTGGCAGTTACCAGTAGATCGATGGAGTTGCAGGTTAAAGGTTAGCGAGCGTATAAAATTTACTTAATTTGAGTTTTAGTACATCAAGTATATGTAGCTCGGTGGTGAATACGGTGTGTGTATTAGGTAGGGACCTGGGTTCGACTCCCGGCTCCCCCTTTTTGTTTGTTTTATATTTTAAAATCTTAAATATTGTTAATATATATATTATTTATTCTTTTATTTAATCAATATATTAATTATGTAATTTATTTATTAATTATGAAAATTACATTTTATAAAATGAAAAAAATGCGTAACGGAAGTTTTAATAAATTCTAAAATTTTTAAACAGAGCGGGTTTTGGAACCCGTTTTACGACGAATGTTACATTGGTATAGTTGTGTTTCATTGGGGGTGTACAAGACTTATACCCAAGGCATTGAGCATCTCCTTTTAGCTTTTGAACATCAATGATATGATCAAGCACATATCGGGAGTTGGAATAACTTCCAATTTGAGCTTGATCGCATCATATTCGCATTTGGCGATGGCTAACTCTTTCTTAGTTTCTTCTAGGAGATTAATATAGTTATTAATTCCTGTCTATTTATTCAAAACTGTTTTTGTCAATTCAGAAATGTTTTTCTTAAGGGTTTCTATTACAGATTTGAATTCCTTTTCATTCCGAGTTAGAGCCAAGTTCGCCTCTTTGCACTTTGATAGTTCAACAACTAAATTTTGATTATGACTGTTAATTGTTTCATATTTTGTTTTCAATTCAATACAGTCATTGCATACTTTAGGAGAGTCGGAATTTACCTGACTTGTAGAACTTGCAACGTTCGCCCATGAAGGTAGTGTGATGAGGGAAAGCTGTACCATCTGTAAAGAGTGTCTCTGTCTCCTTCATTGCAGCTTATGCTTTCCTCATCTGACCCACCTTTTCACTCTTCATCATCTCAGCTTCACTCAACAACTTGTTAACCTCAGCATCACTTCCCTTTCTGACATCAGAATCAGATCCATAACCACCTGAACTTGAGCACTCTTCATCAGAACTACTAGTATACCCTGAAGCATCATCATCATCTGAATTATTAATGCTGTGAACATGCTTGATTTGACTGATGATCTTCGCATAACATGCAGTTCCTCCGTTGTTCTTTGTTCCCAACTGTACTGACCGATCGCAACCTTCGTCAGATTGAACTACCAAAGCTCTGTGTGTGTTTAAAGGGCCTGATTGATTGGTATTGTTTGAGTTGCCGACAGCTACTGTTCTTCTATCATTGTTGAACTGAGCTGTGTTAGATGGTTGAGATTGATTTCGGAAGGGGTTGTGTTTCCTTCTTTGTTGGGCCTCGTGCATTCCCGTTTGAAGTGACCTCTTTCTCCGCAGTTGAAACAAGTAACGGCAGTTTTATCAAAGCCGTATTTTGTATCCTTCTTGCTCTCCAAACTGGTTCTTCCTTTTCTTCTCATGTAATCCTTCGCTCTTCTCACAACACTTGCAAATGCCCACTTGATATCCTTCAGCTCCATTTCATCTCAGTTAATTTGTTGGTAGTCTTCATTAGTCAAATTGATGTTTCCTATTTGACCTGCAACTAAACCACAATAAGCACTGACCATTGTATTGAGGAGTTCCATATGCTCCTGTGCAACTTCTACGCTAACCTTGGAGAGATGTGACGTGTCAAGTTCGACAGTGTTAGGATTTGCATATTTAAAATTGTTTCCATAGAAAGCTTGTTGAGGAGCTTGTTGTGGAGCTTGATGTGCTAAATCTCTTGGCTGTGGAAGGAAGGCTTTTGGATCAAAGGTTTGTCCATAGGCTTGAGCACTTGAGCTGCAGACTGACTTGGTTGAACAGGTTATGGTAGAAAAGGGTTCACGTTTCACACAAACACAGTTTGCAGCTTTGGTTGCTGGCTTGAACTTGTACCTGTATTATTACCTCCGAAGTACATCTCAGGGTTTTGTGGAATGGTGACTCTTTGTGCCTTCCAAAGTTCTTCCTCATTCTTGTTCTCCAGTTTCTGCAGAAATTCATAAATACTTATTATCACACCCCGACCCGCAGCGGAATAAGAGTCGGGGCATAATTGGGTTATCACCAAAGCTCATGATGTTTACTAATATGTTTCATATTTGTTAAATTCAAATTACATCTCAAATGTTCAAGTCAAATTCATACAATACAAGGAAAGGAAAAATTAAATAAAACAATCGAAAGTCTAAACTGGTTTATTCTTCTAGGCCGTCCTATATGTTTCTTGCTTCAACTTGATCACCTGTATCATGTGTAAAAATGGGGGATTTTGGGTCAACAAAAGTTGGCGAGTGAACCTTGTTGGAAAACGTTTATTATTGATTTCTTGTTATATTTAATATGGAAAAATTGTGCAATAATCATATGTGAGCAAATGTAGATAAACATACAATAACAAAAACAATAACAATAACAATCCAACTTGCATGAGTATATAGCATGAATGATAATGTATATGTTGGCAACGTCACGTTCACGCTCATAGGTAATGGGGAACGGACGGCCTATGATGATGTATGTGCGATCAAGGCTCAATCAAACGGAGCCGATCGTATGTTGGCAACGCCTCGTTCACGCTCATAGGTAATGGGGAACGCTCATGCTCATAGGTAATGGGGAACAGCTCATGCTCATAGGTAATGGGGAGCGGCGGCCAATGATGATGTATGTACTGAAATTGATAAATTTAATCTAAACGTTAACCACACAAACAGTTGATACATATTGAATACACATTAGATCATGGATATGATGGATGCACAAGTGTTTAAATGTAATAAATAATAAGACACATGATACACCCCAAAAAGTGATTAAAACGGGGAATTGGTAGAGATTTACTCACGTTGGGTGTGTTCGTTTGATGATGTTGAATACGCACGAGTTTAGAGGGTTGATCGACGAGGAATAACTAACCTAAATAATAACGAAAAGGTACGGTAAAAAAGTGGATTTTGTTAATAATTTTAATAGGGTTTTTAGATTTATTTTTGTGAGTTTAAGGTTATTTCCTAACTTTAACATCTTACAGCGAGTTGATCCGGTTCGTTTAGTGTTGCACACAGTCCACCGCTGGACTGTGTGTCTAACTTGGTTAATATACTGATTTTTATTATACTTAACATCTTACAGCGAGTTGATCCGGTTCGTTTTAAAAAGAACATTTTTATTTCAGAGAGTGAGGTTGTGTCAGGGATCGAACTCGAGACGTGTGTTAATTGTTTGAACACAGTCCACCGCTGGACTGTGTGTCTAACCCGTTTATATAACTTGTTTAATTAATCTTATAAACATCGTCGACTTCGTCTTCTTCGCTCAAAGACTCAGACGACGATTATTCAACTGTTCTTGATTGAGTCGTTCATCGAACATATTACTGGTTGAAATGTAATGAATAAAATGAGTTAAGGAATCGAATGTACCGATCAGACTGTATTTTCTCAGAATTCCGGCAATGGACGTCGGCTCTGATTTGTGTATTTCGTCTGATTGAATCAATTAACAGTTTTGTTCGATTAGTTATGAAATTGGGTTACTAAACAAGGATTAACAGAAGGTTTGAATGATTATACCGATTCACAGCGTGAGTTTGGAAATTCCAGAGGTTTACCAGTGAGAGCAGAATATTCCGGCTACGTCTTCTGGGATTGATTCTGGTTGATGGATTGAAGTTAGTAATAGTCTAACAATGGATTGAAACCGAATGAGTCGAGGTATTTACCGTTTTGATGAAAATCTCGGTTTTCCGGCGAAAGTCCGATGATTGAAGAAAATCTCCGGCGAGTGAAATTGATTCGAGAAATGGTGCGATTTTGAGCGAATTATTTCCAGAGACTTGGGTGTGTATTTATAGGGAAGAATCACTATGAATTGGGTCTGATTTCAGTCTTGATTCGTTGGTCAGCCTTTCTCCGGCGGTTATGACTGATGTCGCGGGATTAGGCATCGGTTATAACCGATGTCGATGTTAATACATACGTTAAGTCAAAAGAAACCGTCGATAATTGGCGAAATCGTCGGATTTTCCGGCGATTGCGAAATGGGCGCGCTGTTGACTGAATTCAATTTCAAGTTTTATTATATGTATTATTTGTTTCGATATATCAACAAATAACACAAGTGGCGGAGTGGTGAGATATGTGCTTGTTAAGTCTTTGAGGTTTCATCCGGCTGACCCGGGTTCGAAACCCGGCAGCCGGTTTTATTTTTTATTTATTTTATTTTCACTTTTTATCAATTATAGTTTTTAAACTCTAAATTGTTTATTAATTATGTATTGTTTAAAATTAAAATAAATCATAAATACGCAACGAAATTTTATAAAATTGATATTTGATTAATAAACGAAGCAGGTTTGGAAACCCGTTTTTCGACGGATGTAACAGTATCCCCTACTTTTAGAAATTTCGTCCCGAAATTTAAGTAGTAGTGGTAACAGGAAAAAGATGTGGGTATTTCTCGCGCATTGAGTCTTCACGTTCCCAAGTAAACTCAGGTCCTCGTTTCAACTCCCAACGTACCCTGACGATTGGAATACGGCTTCGTCTTAAACGTTTCTCCCGAAGTCCATGATTTCTACTGGTCTTTCAATGAAATGCATAGATTCATCGACTTGAATGTCTTCTAGAGGAATATGGAGATTTTCATCGGCGAGGCACTTCTTCAAGTTCGATACGTGGAAAGTGGGATGAATTCTGTTGAGTTCTTCTGGTAGGTCAAGCTTGTATGCTACAGGTCCTACTCTTTCGAGTATCTTGAAAGGTCCTACGTAGCATGGTGCTAGCTTGCCTTTTTGGCCAAAACGAACCACACCCTTCCACGGTGATACTTTTAAAAGTACTTGATCACCAACGTTAAACTCCAAGGGCTTTCGTCGTTTGTCTGCACAACTCTTTTGACGACTTTGTGCCGCTAGAAGATTGTTTCGAATTTGATGGATCTTGTCTGTTGTTTCTTGGATTAATTCTGGACCGGTGATTTGAGCTTCTCCAATTTCGTGCCAACATATTGGTGATCGGCACTTACGACCATATAAAGCTTCGAAAGGTGCCATGCCGATACTTGAATGATAGCTATTGTTGTACGAAAATTCAACTAATGGTAGATGAGCGTCCCAATTCCCTTTGAAGTCTATGACACATGCTCGAAGCATGTCTTCAAGAGTTTGGATAGTGCGTTCAGATTGTCCATCAGTTTGAGGATGAAAAGCGGTAATGAGGTCTAATCGTGTACCCAAGGCGGCTTGTACGGCTTGCCATGTTCGTGAAGTGAAACGACCATCACGGTCTGAAATGATGCTTAAAGGTACACCATGACGGCTTACGATTTCGCTGATGTAGATACGAGCTAACTTCTCATTCTTGAAGTCCTTGCGAATCGGAATGAAGTGAGCTGATTTTGTGAGACGATCAATGATTACCCATATAGTGTCATACCCACTGGAGGTGCGAGATAACCCGGTAATGAAGTCCATGGTTATGTTTTCCCACTTCCATACAGGTATTTCAGGTTGGGTTAGAAGTCCTGAAGGTCTTTGATGTTCAGCTTTTACTTTAGAACAGGTAAGGCACTTGGATACAAAAACAGCAATATCCTTTTTCATGCCAGGCTACCAGTAGGTGTATCGAAGGTCTTGATACATCTTGTCGGCTCCTGGGTGTACAGAGTATCGTGTTTTGTGAGCCTCATTCATAAGGAAATCACGAAGGTTATTGTGATCGGGAATCCATATGCGATCTAGATAATACAGAATACCGTCAGATTTTGTTTCGAGTTTAAGTTCTGTTCCACAAGATAGCTCATTGCATATGTCGTTTTCTGTTATAGAAACATGTTGAGCTTCTCGGATTTGATCTTTGAAGTCGGTTATGATTTGCGAACATAGAAGACGAATGGAGCTCGCATAACCCTTTCGACTGAGTGCATCGGCCACCACGTTTGCCTTGCCAGGATGATACCGAATTTCACAGTCGTAGTCATTAAGAAGTTCGACCCATCTTCGTTGCCTCATATTCAACTCCTTCTGATTAAAGATATGTTGGAGGCTCTTGTGGTCAGTGTATATTTCACACTTGGTACCGTAGAGGTAATGTCTCCATATCTTAAGAGCGAACACAACGACTCCAAGTTCCAGGTCGTGGGTGGTGTAGTTCTTCTCATGAACTTTGAGTTGTCTAGACGCGTAGGCTATCACTTTTCCCTTTTCATTAATACACAGCCTAGTCCTTGCCCTGATGCGTCGCAATATACTACAAAGTCATCGCAACCTTCGGGGAGTGTGAGGATAGGTGCGTCACAAAGCTTTTGCTTAAGAGTTTGGAAGGCTTCTTCTTGTTTAGGTCCCCATATGAAGGGTTTTCCTTTATGAGTCAAAGCCGTGAGTGGTACAGCAATACGGGAGAAATTTGCAATGAAACGGCAATAGTAACCCGCCAAACCAAGAAATGATCTTACTTCGGTAGGGGTACGTGGCGCTTGCCATTCCTGTACTGCTTTGATCTTTGAGGGATCGACATGTATTCCCTTGTCATTGACGATATGTCCAAGGAATTGTACTTCTCTTACCCAGAATTCGCACTTGGAGAATTTAGCGTAGAGCTTTTCGGTTCTTAAGAGTGTGAGGATGAGCCGAAGGTGTCGTTCATGATCAGATTTAGACTTTGAGTAGATGAGGATGTCGTCGATGAAGACTATGACAAAGCGGTCAAGATAGGGTTTGCATACCCTATTCATTAGATCCATGAATACAGCTGGGGCGTTGGTTAAACCAAATGGCATGACCATGAATTTGTAATGACCATATCGAGTTCGGAAGGCGGTCTTTGGGACGTCTTCTTCATGTACTCTGAGCTGATGATAACCAGAACGAAGGTCGATTTTTGAAAAACAGTTGGCGCCTTGAAGTTGGTCAAGAAGATCATCGATGCGAGGTAACGGGTAGCGGTTCTTAACCGTTAACTTGTTGAGTTCTCGGTAGTCGATACACATGCGAAACATTCCATCTTTCTTCTTCACAAACAGAACAGGTGCACCCCAAGGTGATGAGCTAGGACGTATGAATCCTTTGTCAGTCAGTTCTTGCAGCTGACTGGCCAGCTCTTGCATCTCGGATGGGGCTAGCCTATAAGGAGATTTCGCGACGGGTGTAGCGCCAGGTATAAGATCAATGCGGAATTCGACTTCTCTCATGGGAGGAAGTCCTGAGATGTCGTCGGGAAAGACTTGTGGGAATTCTTTCACTACAGGTATATCTTCTAGCTTCTTCTCCTTGTTTCCCTTCTTGATTACGTGAGTTAAGAATGCGACATAGTTCTTGCGGAGGTACTTTCGGGCTTGAAGGCAGGACATCAATTTGAGTCCTTTCGAAGGGGTTTCTTCAAATATTCGTAGAGTCTGACCGTTTGTAAGAGGAATGCGTATAAACTTTTCACGGCATACAACTTTAGCATGATGTTGGCTGAGCCAGTCCATACCAATTATAATGTCGAAACTTCCCAACTTCATAGGAATGAGGTCAACTGGAAAATCGTGATCGTTTAGGGTGACAGTACAATTGCGTATAATAGAGTTTAATGAGACCGGTTTTCCGTCAGCAACTTCCACCGTTATGGATTCCATGAGTTTATCACGAGTTTGGTTGAGGATGGGTTCAAATTCTAAGGACACAAAACTCTTATCCGCGCCAGTATCAAATAACATGGATGCATAACTACCATTGATGAGAAACGTACCGTTAACCACGTTGTTGTCGGCCCTAGCTTGGTTGGCATTGATGTTGAAAGCTCTTCCTCTAGCAGGTGGAGGAGCTTGGTTAGCTTGGTTCACCGGATTTACTTGAGCTTGAGCATGTATGATGTTCACCAAGCGTGGACAAGTGTTTCTAAAGTGGTTTGGGTCTCCACAGTTGTAACAAGCCCGCATGGGTTGCATCATGGGGTTGTTGGGTTGTGTAGTAGGTTTGGGCCGTATGTTGTGTAGGTCGTGGTAGTAAGGGTTGTTGAGCTTGACCCATTATCTGATGGTGGGTTTGGGTTGTGGGTTGGTTGCGGTTCATTCGCTGAAGTGTGCGGCAGGTTTGGATGGTGTGACCTGCAGGCCACAGCTGGTGCAATATTGACAGGGGTGTTCGGGAATGGTATTGGCAACGGGTGCATTTTGGGTAGGGGCCGGAGTATGGCCTTTTGTATGGTGTAGATGAGGGGGCAACTTGGGTGATGGGTGCAGCAGTGATTGGGGGGTTTGTTTGGGTAACAGCAAAGTTTCTAGTGTTTTGCTTCCTTTTACCAGTAAACTTCGAAGAGGAGCCAGAATGGTTTGAATTTTGAGCCTCAATGGGGGCTTTCTTTTTCTCCTCCTTGAATTTACCGTTTTGGATGCGATTCTCGGTAAGTTCGGTAGCTAGTTCCATTGCAGCTTCCAGTGTTGCAGGTGAAGTGCTTAGAACCGAGTCTTGAATTTTTGAGGGGAGGCCTCGAATGTAGTGTTCAACCAAGCGGTATACTGGGGTGAACAAGTTAGGAACCATTTGATTCAGCTCAAGAAATCTTTTGTTGTAGGAAGTATGATCTCCTTCCTTTTGCCTTAGCGAGTGGAATTCATCTTCCAACTTCTTGATTTCGCTTCTTGGGCAGAAGCGTCTTGTCATTATTTCCCTTAACTCTTCCCACGTTAAGGCCATAGCATCTTCAACTCCTCTCTTATCCTTCTCGGTGTTCCACCAGGTCAGGGCTACCCCAAATAGTCTCCCGGTTGCGTAACGTACCTTGCGATCCTCGGGACAATCGTAGTTGAGGAAGGTGTTCTCCATTTCCTCAAACCAGTGGAGGAGAGCAGTGACACCTTCGGTCCCTTCATACTTTGGGGGATCGCAAGACTTGAAGTGTTTGTAGGACCACTTCTTGGAGGAAGGGTTGTCGACGTTCTGGTCTTCTTGGTTGGGAGGGTTGATGGGATTCGCGGAGAGAGCTTGTTGGACTTGAATAACGATGTCAGGAAGCACCGCGGCCATTTGTTTTGCAATTTGGATGGCCAAGCGTTCGTTTGACCTTCCTGACTTTCGACCTCCTCGTAGTTGCCTAGCCGACATCTACAGGAACATATATAGGAAGATTGTGAGTTTAAGAAGTGTTTAGGTGTCATGTTCGTTAAAAGTAATAAAATAACATAATCATCAATAATGCAACTACATCCATAGGATGTCTTGGGTTTGCTCATGTTTGGGCCTCCAATGTCCCCCATACCATCGCCTGTATAGTCATGTGGGCCCCCATGACTATTGGCTTAGTAGGATTCACATTGGTGTTGGCGGTTTAACACACGCGTCACCCGAAGGAAAACCATGAAATATGTTCTCGAGATGTATGGTCGGAGGGTGTCCAGGTATAGACACAATGACAACTCAAAGTGGAGTTAGCTCACACGACGTTTGGTATAGCATGCTTTGGCCTAATAGGTCCTTCGTACTCTCATCGTTAGTCCCCAGGTAGGCAAACTGGTCCTTTATTTTGGATTTATACGAATACCAAGCCTAGACAGGACGTTCCGACTACCGGTACTTGTACCCTTCCAGTTACTTCATGCCCGTCATGAGAACTCACTTTGATGTGATTTGAAAATACAAAAATTCTTGTAAAAATCATATGAATTGTGAGGTGTGTGCTCTCATGGATATGGTATGTTATGAGGATATGATTCATGATGAGCATTGTATAATAATATGTACTTATGAACATGCTTGTATAACATTGAATGTAACAATAAACATAAAGCATATAAACATCATGAATTTTGCATGTAACACACAAACAATTTAGAAATTCTAATCAACTATAGTATAGGCTCTAAGGGTCTAATAACCTATCCTATATCCCTATAGTCATGGCTCTGATACCAATCTCTCACACCCCGACCCGCAGCGGAATAAGAGTCGGGGCATAATTGGGTTATCACCAAAGCTCATGATGTTTACTAATATGTTTCATATTTATTAAATTCAAATTACATCTCAAATTTTCAAGTCAAATTCATACAATACAAGGAAAGGAAAAATTAAATAAAACAATCCAAAGTCTAAACTGGCTTATTCTTCTAGGCCGTCCTATATGTTTCTTGCTTCAACTTGATCACCTGTATCATGTGTAAAAATGGGGGATTTTGGGTCAACAAAAGTTGCGAGTAAACCTTGTTGGAAAACGTTTATTATTGATTTCTTGTTATATTTAATATGGAAAAATTGTGCAATAATCATATGTGAGCAAATGTAGATAAACATACAATAACAAAAACAATAACAATAACAATCCAACTTGCATGAGTATATAGCATGAATGATAATGTATATGTTGGCAACGTCACGTTCACGCTCATAGGTAATGGGGAACGGACGGCCTATGATGATGTATGTGCGATCAAGGCTCAATCAAACGGAGCCGATCGTATGTTGGCAACGCCTCGTTCACGCTCATAGGTAATGGGGAACGGCTCACGCTCATAGGTAATGGGGAGCGGCGGCCTATGATGATGTATGTACTGAAATTGATAAATTTAATCTAAACGTTAACCACACAAACAGTTGATACATATTGAATACACATTACATCATGGATATGATGGATGCACAAGTGTTTAAATGTAATAAATAATAAGACACATGATACACCCCAAAAGTGATTAAAACGGGGAATTGGTAGAGATTCACTCACGTTGGGTGTGTTCGTTTGATGATGTTGAATACGCACGAATTTAGAGGGTTGATCGACGAGGAATAACTAACCTAAATAATAACGAAAAGGTACGGTAAATAAGTGGATTTTATTAATAATTTTAATAGGGTTTTTAGATTTATTTTTGTGAGTTTAAGGTTATTTCCTAACTTTAAAAACATTATTTTTAAGTATTTTTAATTTATTTTTAAATTAAATAAATAAATAAAAATATAAAAAAATGTTGACTTTTTGGGTTGACCATTGACTTCGACTGTTGACTGTTGACTGTTGACCGGTTCGGTCGTGTATATGTATGCGCTGGGTGAGGCTCGAACCCGAGACCTCCCGTACGCGTGCACGCAGCTCTACCAACTGAGCTACGTGTCTAACCCGAAATACTTCTGTTTTTAATTATATTTATACACTATTTAATTTAATCAGAAATCATTTATTTTTAAAAAGGATTTAGTTATATCGGACCGGTGCACACAACAGATCTCGAACCCGGGACCTGTGGTTTAGTGTTGCACACAGTCCACCGCTGGACTGTGTGTCTAACTTGGTTAATATACTGATTTTTATTATACTTAACATCTTACAGCGAGTTGATCCGGTTCGTTTTAAAAAGAACATTTTTATTTCAGAGAGTGAGGTTGTGTCAGGGATCGAACTCGAGACGTGTGTTAATTGTTTGAACACAGTCCACCGCTGGACTGTGTGTCTAACCCGTTTATATAACTTGTTTAATTAATCTTATAAACATCGTCGACTTCGTCTTCTTCGCTCAAAGACTCAGACGACGATTATTCAACTGTTCTTGATTGAGTCGTTCATCGAACATATTACTGGTTGAAATGTAATGAATAAAATGAGTTAAGGAATCGAATGTACCGATCAGACTGTATTTTCTCAGAATTCCGGCAATGGACGTCGGCTCTGATTTGTGTATTTCGTCTGATTGAATCAATTAACAGTTTTGTTCGATTAGTTATGAAATTGGGTTACTAAACAAGGATTAACAGAAGGTTTGAATGATTATACCGATTCACAGCGTGAGTTTGGAAATTCCAGAGGTTTACCAGTGAGAGCAGAATATTCCGGCTACGTCTTCTGGGATTGATTCTGGTTGATGGATTGAAGTTAGTAATAGTCTAACAATGGATTGAAACCGAATGAGTCGAGGTATTTACCGTTTTGATGAAAATCTCGGTTTTCCGGCGAAAGTCCGATGATTGAAGAAAATCTCCGGCGAGTGAAATTGATTCGAGAAATGGTGCGATTTTGAGCGAATTATTTCCAGAGACTTGGGTGTGTATTTATAAGGAAGAATCACTATGAATTGGGTCTGATTTCAGTCTTGATTCGTTGGTCAGCCTTTCTCCGGCGGTTATGACTGATGTCGCGGGATTAGGCATCGGTTATAACCGATGTCGATGTTAATACATACGTTAAGTCAAAAGAAACCGTCGATAATTGGCGAAATCGTCGGATTTTCCGGCAACTGCGAAATGGGCGCGCTGTTGACTGAATTCAATTTCAAGTTTTATTATATGTATTATTTGTTTCGATATATCAACAAATAACACAAGTGGCGGAGTGGTGAGATATGTGCTTGTTAAGTCTTTGAGGTTTCATCCGGCTGACCCGGGTTCGAAACCCGGCAGCCGATTTTATTTATTATTTATTTTATTTTCACTTTTTATCAATTATAGTTTTTAAACTCTAAATTGTTTATTAATTATGTATTGTTTAAAATTAAAATAAATCATAAATACGCAACGAAATTTTATAACTTGATATTTGATTAATAAACGAAGCAGGTTTGGAAACCCGTTTTTCGACGGATGTAACAGTATCCCCTACTTTTAGAAATTTCGTCCCGAAATTTAAGCAGTAGTGGTAACAGGAAAAAGATGTGGGTATTTCTCGCGCATTGAGTCTTCACGTTCCCAAGTAAACTCAGGTCCTCGTTTCAACTCCCAGCGTACCCTGACGATTGGAATACGGCTTCGTCTTAAACGTTTCTCCCCGAAGTCCATGATTTCTACTAGTCTTTCAATGAAATGCATAGATTCATCGACTTGAATGTCTTCTAGAGGAATATGGAGATTTTCATCGGCGAGACACTTCTTCAAGTTCGATACTTGGAAAGTGGGATGAATTCTGTTGAGTTCTTCTGGTAGGTCAAGCTTGTATGCTACAGGTCCTACTCTTTCGAGTATCTTGAAAGGTCCTACGTAGCGTGGTGCTAGCTTGCCTTTTTGGCCAAAACGAACCACACCCTTCCACGGTGATACTTTTAAAAGTACTTGATCACCAACGTTAAACTCCAAGGGCTTTCGTCGTTTGTCTGCATAACTCTTTTGACGACTTTGTGCCGCTAGAAGATTGTTTCGAATTTGATGGATCTTGTCTGTTGTTTCTTGGATTCATTTTTCGTGGTCGCATAATACACAAACTGATGATAAATCTCTTTGGGAAGAGCTTGTGTTAGGATAGCAAAGGCCTTTTTCTCTAGATCATATGCTTTCTTGTCACTTTCATCTAGATTGGCAAAGGAGGTTGTATTTGACCCGACTTCTTCGAGTGATTCTTTATAGGGTGTAGTGAAACACGTCCATAGTTCTGTGTTCTGACCGAGAACATAAGTGTGAAAATGACTTTCCACGAAGGATAATCGTTCATGTGATTTAGCTTCGATGGACGGATATTGCTCCCTGTTTCACTCTTATTTATTAGAAGAGTTTGGATGCTCTGGTTCTGGTTTGCAACACACACCCATTGATTTGCAGAGATCATGGCTGTATGTTGAGGCATCAAAGACTTAACCCGTGAGGTTGCGAAGCTTTCCGAAGACACCTAATTTGAGCTTGAACCAGTACTCCTATCCCACAGATTAGAACTTATTATATTTTCTTGATTATGAAAATTTTGAAAGGTTTAAAGTTTGCAAATAACAGTTCCCTCTTAAAAAGTCACAATTATGAAAATATTTTAAAAGCACACAGCTTTGAAAATCTGAAAAACGAAAAACAAACAATAACGAAGGTTATTCGTATGAACCAATGTTTTGTACGGATGAACGTTCTTCATACGAGCAATTTGCTTCGTAAAGATGAGCTCCTTCGTGCGAATCAGGTTGTTCGTGCGGATGAGATGTCCTTCGCACGAGCAGCTTGGTTCTTCGTACGAATGGGTTATTCGCACAGTCTGTTTTTCTCAGAGTTTGTCAGATGAGTCTTTTGCAGGGTTGGTTTGGTGTAAACTTTACTTTTCTTGTACAGACTGGTTTACGAAAGTAGCCTGTTGTCTTACTCAATTTTAGCAAAGAACACAAACATTCCATCAGCTTTTACAGTCATAACAGTCCAAGTCCAAATGTCAGAAAATTTTTCAACACTACAACACTATTCTGATGAGTTTTCTGGTGAGTTTCTTCAGCAAATATGTTTAACTTGAACAAAAGAAAATTTTAAGAAAAACCAGATTTTAACGTGTCTTCTAACTCGGTTTTTAATGCAAATTTTCCGGATATAACAGATTTTAACTAAGGTTTAAGTTAGTTATCTATTCAAAATTTAAGTTTTCTATTGTGAGTTCAAGAACACTTCAAGAAATCTTCAAACTAGCTCAGACACAATACTAAGCTTGGTTTTGAACAAGGAAGAGAGCTTGGCTCTGATACCACTTGTAGGTCCACCTGAGGTCAAGTTAAACCTTCCTCCTTGTTCATGCAACACACATACAAGTACGGAATCCAAGTATGCATGCAAACCAAAGCAAAGTACGAACACGGGATAACCAAAGATTCAATATCTTGATTAACTGATGAGAACTAGTACAAACATATACAAACAATGCTCATACGACTCATACAAACTACGTGTGCTCTTGCGTCTTCCTCTGCTCAACTTGCTAGTTCGACTTTGATTAGTGACCAACGCACTTAACCAGAGATCAGAAAATAACTAACTCTTGACTGAGAGGTGCATGTCTGCTTATATAGTGTCCATGCTAGTCATTCGTACGAAGTACGTTGCTAGACATACGGAGCACACTATTACACACGACTAACTGCTCCAAAGATGCTCGTACGAACTAGTTGGTTTGTACGAAGCATTCTCTTCTTCGTACGAAACAAATAAGCCACTAGCTTACATGGTTTCCTTCATACGAAGCTGGTGACTCGTACCAGCAACGCCTTGCTCGTACAGAGCATTCAGACTAGCATAGAATGCTTTCTTCGGAGAGCGTGTCACAGACATGACGTACACAAGACTCAATAGTATGTACACATGCAACTGTTTAACACAGACAAATTAAAACGTCGTACGAAACCAAGATAGGAGGATATCTTGATTTGGTCGACACGACAAAACTTATACAGACACAGTAAACAAAGACCCTACAATCACATATGTAACTAAGAACAAGCGACAGACACAAAAGTGTATCAACATCCCGTGTGCACCCGCGATTATCTTAGTTCGTGTATGATACGCATAGTTTGTACTAGTTGTGTATGGGGTCAAGGTACATTTTGGTAATACAAGTGAAAATGCGTGTGTGGGATAGCGTATAAAAATTAAGTATGTAAGCAAGATTGTATTTATGTATGAGTGTGTCTAATGTAGGCTAAACCACTCGGGTTATGCCTTCATATAGATTTCAAGTATGACTACTAAGTAGTGTGAATGTATGAATTTTGAGTATGATTGATAACAAATATGTATATCGTTAGCGTGTAGTATGAGGCGTATAAATTGAAGTATAATGAAATTAAGCATACATAAGTTACTATGAAGTTGCGAATGTGTAAAATACGAAGTGAAATGATAGTATGTGTAAGGTTGTCATGAAATATTGACTGTATAAATTGAAATGTGCAAAGATGTTATGCATGTGCATGGTTGCTTGAGTCAAAACATTGAGTTTGTCGAAGTAAAATAAGTCAGGTATGTTGGGAATGTAAGATGAGACTTGTGAATGTCTAGAGAATATTGAGAAAGTGTTACCTTAGAAAAGAAAGATGGGGTTTGAAAAAGGGAAATGCTACTTTGTTTTAAAAGTCTGGATTTGCGTATGTCATAGATTGTCCAACCTATAGTGATATAAGAAAAGTTGTGTTTGAAAATTCCGTGGATAAACTTTGATTTTTGAAAGGATTATTTTGCAAAATGCTCTTACGTGTTTGTGAAGGAAAGCTTTCGTTGGTTCCCTACTGGGAACAAAATGTCTTTAGAACGATAGTATAAAGTGAGCGTCTCCTAGTGATTGGACAAATTATGAAAATCGAGGGCAAGAGGTTCATTAGACTGACTAAGTTGATGGATAACATTTCATAAGATTTTGAAAAACTGGGTAAGAAACTTTTAAAGTATAATTAGGAATTTCATGTATGTGATTTACGTAACTAGATCGTAGGGTAAGACACACGTTTAATAAAATGATAAGGTTCGAGATTCATGCATAAAGGAGAAAATTAACATAATGATAAAAGGTTTGAGTATAAGTTTTATTCGAGTGATTGTCATGAAAATGGTCGGGTTGTGATTCAATCTCCCATTGAGATGTGGATACCACTCCTAACTCAAGGATAAGATTTCTCTGATAAATGAGTGGAGCCAATCGTCAAGGTAAGGGAATCACTCCTATCTTGATGATAAGACTTCCATTCTTGGGAATGTGTGTAGTGTCTTCCTTGTTGGTGACTTTTGAACTTGTATATATAAATTACGTGTAGGTATATAAAAAAGGATTATTATGATATGTATGTAACTGTTGTAAAAATAAATTTGAATTTTTGAAAAGAAAGAGTTTGAATCGTGTTATGCATAAAATTGATACTAGTACAACGGTGGTTTGACTAAAACTTAGATTGTACCGAAACGGAACTTTGACTAAACCAAAGTGATCAAAAGTTCTTTTGAGTTTGGGATGCATGCTTTGGCCTAATAGGTAGAATATTCTCGCCAAAATTTCGGTTAACGGTAGTCACCCTTCCAGTTACTACATGTCCCTAGTCAATCGAAAGTTCGAGACCTTGGCGGGATTCGAAGGTTGAGGAGTGGGACTAGTTACCAAGATGCGGTTATCCACCCTAACTTGATAACGATGTTCCCTATGTGTGGTTAGTACTTACTAAATGAGATAAGGATTAAATCCGACTCGTGGGTAAGGGTGGTAGGTTCCACTAGAATGTATAATTCCTTGAAAATCGAGAATATAGATTGAGAGTCTTTCACCAAAGTATGGGTTTCACGCCTACTTTGGTGAAATCGTCTCGTTTGTATAGTACGAGTGTTTCCATGTCTTCACATGGTCATGTAAACCTTGCCTTAGGAAAGGCATATGTTTTGAAACAATGAAGTAAGTTTGTGTACGTGGAAATATTTTTAGACAAAAGATGAGGCAGAAGCGAAATAGGAAGAAGTTGAGTATTTTAGGCATGAAATCAAGAATGGTCAAGTATGGGTACTTAAACTATAGACTAAGAAAAATCATGACAGTTTTTCCTAATTCCCTATATTTATGGCTCTGTACCAATCTGTCACACCTCAACTGATGGCGGAATCATCAGAATGAGACGAACGAGATTGCTCGAGATTTCATAACACTAAATATTACAAGTATTTAATAAATGATATTTTATTTTATTGCTAACGGTTCAAGTACATGAATTTGAAAACAAAATACAACAAGTAACGTATGACTAATCTATAAATATGAATTTAAAATTTGGTGCGTTTCTAGTCCTTCCTACTAAGATCCATTCGTGATCATCATCATTGAATTCCTGCAGTACGTATTAAAGTATAGTTCAATACAAAAAGTATTGGCGGGCATACAAGTTTTAAGTACTAGCATAAGTATAAAAGTTTAAACGAATCCACATGGCATAATAGTCAACTTAAATTATCATAAAATGCTAGCATGCAACTATATGTGTCAACCTAAAGTTTACCGCTAGCATAATCTTATCGTCGCAACATTATGAATTACTTAACATGACCTCAATAATATGGGCGGTGCGTTACTCCTATAGCGCTATACATGTTAAGCGAGGCTTGTACGAAGTTAATGACAAGTATAAAGCATAAGAATAGTCTAGCATATACGAACTCAAGTATAACGTTTAAGCATGTATATGAATTGTTTGTTTGTGATTTATGCATAAAGTATGTGATTGCGTGATTTTTGATAACATATACGTATTGCACCCTGTTAAAAGTAAAACGGGAGTCGAGTATACTCACAATTCTGCAAAGCTTTCCGATTATCCATGTTTTGACGAGTTGGTGAGGCTAGGAGAATGAAGGTGTTCGGTTGGTTGGAGTTTATGGAATGTTTGGATTCTGAATTAAGTATAAAAGTATACGTATGCAAAAGTATACCTCATCTAGACACTCATTTGGACACTAAGTTTCAAAGTGTTTTTATGGGTCCTAATGTGCCCATTACAATCGCAAACGAGGATGTCACACCCCCAAATTTCCACTTGCGGAATTTTACCGCGAGGCGTGTGAACAAACCAGAATCTGAGACACTAGTAACATCGAACGACTCTATATGATTCATTTATACGTTTTCCAAAAATTATTTGTTTACCTATTCATAGTTATGTTCAAATTATTTTAGTTTGGTTTCAAAGTTTAGCGGAAGCCTTAGTTTTAAAGTTGAGCGGAAGCATTAACGTAAAGAAAAGTAACGGGCGCCAACATAAACGCCAAGACTAAAGAAAAACCCAAACAATATTCGTAAATGAGACTCGATAAAAGATGTCTTGATCAATGCAAGTGAGTGCACCTAGAGCTCCTAGCGTCCTGAGAAACATGTAAAGAAACAAGTGTCAACATTAAAGAAGAGTGAGTTCACAGGTTTTATAAGTTCATTAATTCGGTTAAAAGTTTGTTTCCCCCGTTATCCCTAACCCGGAATAACGATATAGTTCCATTATTCCTAACCCGGAATAATAATGATGTTGGTTCCATTATTCCTAACCCGGAATAATATTGTTGTTGGTTCCATTATTCCTAACCCGGAATAATATTGTTGTTTCGTAATTAAGTTCAATGTTAACATGTAGGTAGCGAGCCTAAAGTTATGTCACATAAGTGTTCGCGATCGAACCTGACTGTTGTGCCTCCGTGTTGCCAGGCCTATCACTGACCATGGCGAAAGTTAGGCCAAATTATTCACCCGTTGACCATACCCGGTCGGCTAGCGCGACTAGCTCGGGTGGGGCTTGTCGGGCCCAGTAGTACTACTTATAATTTCCCCGCTATCTAACCCAATACTAACGATCCGAGAGTTTGTCGAGGACTTCCGTGATATAGCTGCTTAGTGACAATAACGTACATTAACATTAACTTAGTTACCGAATAGTTTAACGACGTTAATTTCGTATAACGTAAAGAGATAGAGTTGTAGAGTGTATACATGTTTCTCCCTCTGTTGTTTAAAACCGGATAAAATAGGGGCCGTGAACTCACCTTTAATTGCTCGGTTAGTGTAACACAGAAGTAGCAAATGATGGGACCGCTAATTGCGTCCTAACAAGTCAATCAATTTAAAGTTAGTGTGTGAACACACTGATACAAACCCTACACATAGCTAACACACAATGCGGCACACATAATAACAAATTCAAAAACACAATCATGCATGTAAAGTATTATCATACCAAAATAGTGATCAAACCAACTTATCATGAACACAAATCAACTCATACAACACTTTGGTACACACATTCGCAAGTTATCAAGTTTCAGCTTGTACGCTCATAACTAGGCTGTTTTCGAGGATTTTTATAAAATAGTTCCAACGTTCTAAAAATTCCAATTTTTTTACAGAAGGTGTCAACTAAACTGTAGAAATTTATGTAAATTTTTCAAGTCCTAACACTTTACCAATTATTCATAAACATTTATATACTAGGCTACAGTCAGATTCGTCGCTTTCTGACTGCAGTCCACGGGAGAAATTATTTAAAAATCATCGTTCATCTAATTAACAAAATTCCAGAGGGAGTTTCCCGGAAATTTCCGTCTCCAGTTTCTGTACAAATTTCGTGACCCAACCCTCTACAGATTATGAGATCCGACTCGATAAACAACTAACAAATTTTCAGAATTTACACAGCTTCAGTTACTGCACTTAAATGACCACTTAAAAATACCAAACGACCTCAGAAAAATATGAATCCAGCGTCATTAGAAGTGTTTTTTTCAAAAATATACGTTTTAGACTTCAGAAAATCCACTTTTCGATAAATAATGACTAAGTTACAGCCAATTGAAGTTGGCTGTACATACCATTCAGCAGACTGTTTTCGGCTTTCATCGCAATAGAACACGCTTAAACGATCAAGACTCTAATTAATAATGATCAAGAACATGTTTATTAGTCACATATCATCATGTACATCATACTCATGCAAACCCTAATCATATAATATGATTTTATCACAAAACGCAGCCTACGATTCTTGTATCCAACTAAACATCATAATCACAAAACTAGCACAATTTACCGAACTAAACATCATAACACTTTCATAACAATGATTCTACCATTACATACAAGCATGATCAAGAATTCTAAACCCTAATGTGATTTGCAAAGCAATAAAAATCCTAACCTTGCAACAATGAAGATTAACGAACCGGGAACTAGATTGGAATCACTTCGGGTTTTGGAGGGAGTTGCGATCGAGAGAGAGAGAGAGAGGGCTGCCGTCGGCTCTTTGAAGCTAGGGTTTAGGTTTGTTTTTTTTTTTTTGAAACATAACACATACATGCATGCCTATTTATACCAAAACAAGGGAAAAAGGAAAGGAGAAAGGATGGGGTTTGTGCTTGCGGCCGCAAAGGGGGGTTTGGGTGGGTAACTTGGGCCTCAAGTTTAGGCTAGTTACTTGGGCCACAAGGAAGTGAGGTCGACACGTTTCGCGGCTCGGTTTGGTTCGGCTATTTATTTAATATATATTTTTTTTATAAACTAATAATCACGAAATCAAAACATGATATAATAACTCACAAAACTTATAAACGTCTAATAACACATAGCACGTAATTCACTCGTTAAGTTCACAAAGTTAGCGTAGTTATTTCGAGCGTGTAATTTAATTCTCCGAATCAGATTAGCGTAGGAATGAATAACCGTGAAGTAGTGTGTTTAAGATACCTGAAAAACGGGATGTCACATTATCCCCATGTTGAAAGAATTTTCGTCCCGAAAATTGAGTAAACGCGGTTTAGAATGCAACGCACAAAGATTTAGTTCGTTAACAATGGTACAAGAAATTACAAGAAATTCCCAGGCTGTCACATCATCCCCATGTTGAAAGAATTTTTGTCCTGAAAATTTAGTTGGTGGTAACGTTAGCTTGCTGCTCAGCTGCAAAGAGGTGTGGGTATTTGCTTTTCATTTGGTCCTCTCTTTCCCACGTGAACTCCGGTCCACGCTTAGAATCCCAACTAACCTTGACGATCGGTATCTTGCTGTGCCTTCGAGTCCTGATCTCATGATCCATGATCTCGATAGGTTGTTCCACAAAGTGCAGTTGTTCATCCACTTGAATCTCATCCAATGGAATGACTAGGGTTTCATCTGATAGACACTTCTTCAGATTTGACACGTGAAAAACGTTGTGAACTCCACTGAGTTCGGTAGGAAGGTCTAATTGATAAGCTAAGGGTCCGATACGCTTCAAGATCACAAATGGGCCTACGTACCGTGGGTTTAGTTTGCCTCGTTTCCCAAAACGGATTACACCCTTCCAGGGTGACACCTTCAGTAGGACGCGGTCGCCTACTTGGAATTCAAGCAGTTTGCGTCGTTGATCAGCGTAGCTTTTCTGTCGATCTCGTGCCACTGCCATGCGGTTTCTAATTTGTACAATCTTTTCAGTAGCCTCAAGTATCAACTCAGGGCCTGTGAGTTGACTGTCACCGACTTCTGCCCAACAGACCGGTGATCTACACTTACGGCCGTATAACGCTTCAAACGGTGCTGCCGATATACTCGTATGGTAACTGTTGTTATACGAGAATTCCACTAAAGGCAGATGGATTTCCCAACTGTTCCCGAAATCTACCACACATGCCCTAAGCATGTCTTCCAAAGTCTGAATGGTCCTTTCACTTTGACCATCCGTCTGAGGGTGATAAGCTGTGCTCATATCTAAGCGTGTACCCAACGCTTTCTGAAGTGACTGCCAAAAGTTGGACGTGAAACGAGCATCTCTGTCTGAGATGATGGACGTTGGCACTCCATGCCGAGAAACTACTTCCTTAATGTAGATGCGAGTCAACTTATCCATCTTATCTGTTTCTTTGATCGCTAGGAAGTGTGCGGACTTAGTTAAACAATCCACGATCACCCAGATGGTATCGCAACCACCCGGAGTTCGCGGGAGTTTAGTGATAAAGTCCATCGAGATCTGATCCCATTTCCACACCGGGATCTCAGGTTGTTGAAGTAGCCCCGATGGCTTCTGATACTCCACCTTGACTTTCGCACAAGTCAAACACTTGCTCACGTAGGTGGCTATATCCGCTTTCATGTTGGGCCACCAGTACGCGACTTTAAGGTCTTGATACATCTTATCCGAACCAGGATGGACAGACTATCGGGATTTGTGAGCTTCGTCCATGACTAGTTTTCTGAGGTCTCCGTAGAGAGGTACCCATATGCGATTCATGAAATACCGGGCACCATTGGGTTTTACTTCCCAATCGCGTTCCATCTTTCCCACCGATTCGGCCTTGATGTTTTCTTCCTTAACTGCTTCTAACTGCGTGTCGCGTATCTGTTCGGGTAACCCCGAATGAATGGTGAACTGTAGTGCTCGTACCTGACGAGGTTTCAAGTGCTCCTTCCTACTGAGGGCATCAGCTACCACGTTAGCTTTACCCGGGTGATACCGAATGGCACATTTATAATCATTCAGGGGTTCGACCCAGCGACGCTGTCGCATGTTCAACTCCTTCTGGTCAAAGATATGTTGGAGGCTCTTGTGATCTGTATAGATTGTGCACTTTGTTCCATATAGGTAGTGTCTCCAAATCTTAAGCGCAAACACCACTGCTCCCAATTCCAGGTCATGTGTTGTGTAGTTTTTCTCGTGAACCTTCAATTATCGGGACGCATACGCGATGACCTTATCACGTTGCATGAGTACGCATCCCAACCCCTAAATGGAAGCATCACAATATACCACAAAATCATCAGTCCCTTCCGGCAAGGACAGAATGGGTGCACTGCAAAGTTTCTGCTTCAGCAATTGAAATGTCGCTTCCTGCTTGTCACCCCAAGCATACTTGGTGCCTTTCTGGGTGAGGGTGGTAAGTGGTTGCGCGATCTTTGAAAATCCCTCGATGAAACGTCTGTAGTAACCAGCCAAACCCAAAAATTGGCGGATCTCTGTCGGTGTCCTGGGTGCTTCCCAGTTTTTGATAGCATCGATCTTGGCGGGATCAACGTGGATACCCTTTTCATTCACAATGTGCCCGAGGAACTGAACTTCCCGGATCCAGAAATCACACTTTGAAAGCTTGGCATATAGTTTCTCCTATTGAAGTAATTCCAGCAGTAATCGTAGATGTTCAGCATGTTCTTCTTCACCTTTAGAGTAGATGAGTATGTCATCGATGAACACAATGACAAACTTGTCGAGATACGGTTTACACACGCGGTTCATGAGGTCCATGAACACCGTGGGTGCGTTGGTGAGACCGAAGGGCATGACCAAGAACTCATAATGGCCATACCGAGTACGAAATGCCGTCTTAGCAATATCCTCCTCCCTGATGCGTAACTGGTGATAACCAGACCGAAGATCAATCTTGGAGTAGTAGCTTGACCCTTGAAGTTGGTCGATGAGATCGTCGATGCGAGGTAATGGGTATCGGTTCTTGACGGTAACCTTATTGAGTTCCCTGTAGTCGATGCACATGCGGAAGGTCCCGTCCTTCTTCTTGACAAAAAGGACCGGAGCTCCCCATGGCGAAGTACTGGGTCGGATAAATCCTTTTTCTAACAATTCCTGAAGTTGGGTAGACAGCTCTTGCAGCTTTGCTGGAGCCAGGCGGTACGGGGCCTTGGCGATAGGAGTTGCATGGTTCGCCAATTCGATTTCAAACTCTACTTGTCGATGTGATGGAAGGCCAGGTAACTCCTCTGGAAAAACATAGGAAAAGTCACGGACGACGGGGATATCTTCTATACGCTTCTCGTCCTTAGGCTGCTCGGTGACCAGTGCGAGCAAAGCGAAGGAGTTCTTCCTCCGAAGATACTTCTGTGCTTGCATGTAAGAGATGATGTTTGTGACGGCGCCTGCCTTCTCGCCTTGCACCATCAAGACTTCATCGTTAGAGAGCGGAATATGGATAGATTTCTTGAAGCAGTGGACTTCAGCTCGGACGTCGGATAGCCAGTCCATTCCGGCTACCATGTCAAAACTACCCAGGGTAGTTGTCATCAGATGAATGGTAAAGGTGTGACACGCGAGTTTAAGTTGGCAGCCGGTTACTAAATGGGTCACATCTACAGATTTACCATCGGCTAGTTCTATGACGTAAGGGGTCTCTAGGGGTTTAGGCGTGAGATTTAGGTTCTTCCTAAAAGACTCAGATATAAAACTCCTATCCGTACCCGTATCAAAAAGTACAGTAGCAAAATGATCGTTAAGGGGAAACTTACCGGTGACCACGTTCGAGTCGTTTCTGGCCTCTCCGCGGCCTAGCGTAAATGCACGACCTTTAGCACCTCCTGTGCCACCATTTCCATTGTTGTTGTTGTTATTGTTGTTGTTGTGGTTGTTGTTGTTCCCACCATTGTTGTTGTTGTTGCGAAACTGTGGGCAGTCTCGTTTGAAGTGGGCAATGCTACCACACTGATAGCACCCCCGGTTAATACCCTGCTGCTGACCCTGGTGTTTATTTTGGTTTTGTCGAGACATGATTTCTCCGCGACAATCCTTTGCTGCATGTCCCGTTTTGCCACATCGTTGGCAGCAATTTCCGGCACAAGGGCCGTGATGATGGAGGTTACAACGATTACATTGCAGCTTTCGACCCACATAGCCGCTTGTGTTCTGGGTGTTGTTGGCGGGCTGATTATTGTGACCCCGATTGCTGTTGAAATTGTTGAACAGTTTCTGGTTCCCTTGTTGTGGCTGGGCTGACAAAGACTGTCGAGCAGGCGAGTCTTTAAATTTTCTTTTATTATCAGAGACAATTTCAGTTGCACCCCGAGATGGCAACTTCTTTTGTTCCACCGCCTTATCGGTGAGTTTGTGCGCCAGCGTGATCGCTTGATGCTCAGTCGCAGGGTTGCTAGCCATTACCATGCCCTGGATCTCGGGGACCAGACCCCCAAGGTAAAACTCGAGTCGTTTTTCAACGGTGTTGGCCAGATCGGGGCATAGGAACACCAGATCGTGATGTTTCGCCGTGTATGCTTCAATTTCAGATCCTACCATCTTATGGTTCCATAGTGCTTGCTCCAACTGCTGAACTCTGTCCCGCAGACAGTACTCCTCTTTGATTGGGGTCTTAAACTCGGCCCAGGCCATTGCGTTTGCAGCAATAAGTCCACGCGTTTGGACTTGTGCGTTCCACCAAGTTAGTGTCCCATCCTCCAACGTTGAGGCAGCATACTTGACCTTGTTGGCCTCAAGGCAATTGCACATCTCGAACACCGATTCGGACTTTTCAATCCAATGGACCAGTCCTATGGGTCCTTCTGCACCCGTGAGTTTGCTCGGTTTCGCATCGAGGAACATCTTGTAGGGGTTAAGACCCCCTCCTGCTGGCAGAGGATAGGTAGTCAGCGAGAAAGTCTACTAGCCCAACTATTAGATTTTCCCATGAAAATTTAATAATGGTTACCTGCTGGTGGGTTTTGAACACCTACCAGAGCAGCATTCACGTGTTCTTGGATCATTGCGGCCAATTCTTCGGGTGTCATGTTGAGGTTTCCGCGACGTCCAGTTGCCATTTTAGATCTTTGCAAGACAACATAAACACACACCGATAAGTATATATATCCAATATAGTTATCCTACTCCATACTTAAATAATCCCTCAAATTATGTCAACCCAAATAAATTAAACAATCAAAAGGAATATTCGATTAAATAAAATTTCAACGTCTCACAAAATGCTAACCAAACATATCAGTTTAACTATAAAATTTCAAGTTCAAACATAAGTAGAAAGTAAATAGGCTAAAGGAAACAAAAGGGATAAGCGAGACGAGTCAGTCTTCTACGTTTCCATCTCCCAAATCGCTATCGTTGCCGTCATCCCCCGCGGCGTTTCCTGCTTCTACAGCCGGGTCTTCCTCCGGATCCTCCTCTGGATCCTCCTCTTCTTCCTCTACCGGCGCTGGAGGGGCCGGTGCTGGTGCGGGTACTGGTAAAGGTGCCTGATTCTGTTCTAGTTCTTGAATTCTCCAGCTAGACTCAAGAACTCTGTCTTCGAGCCAGTCAGCCCTCAGCTGCTCAGCACGAAGATCTTTAGCTAAGGTGTTACGAGCTATTTTATTCTCATATTGCTCTTCCTCGAGCTCTCCAGTCTTACCCGTTAATTGTCGTATCATCCATCCCTGTGCTAGGATAGTTTCCTGCATTCTCTCTAGTTGTTCCTGTTGTTTTCTTATCATATCTCTAAGTAGGTCGTCCCCTACTTCTAACGAGTTAACCGGTTCGACCGGCATAGCGGTGGTCGGGCGTGAGGACGACTCCTCTCCTAGAGTGAGTCTTTTCCTAGCAGCTGAGCGTGTCTCCACGCCATGAGGTGGTGAGGGTTCGACCATAGGTGCCTTCCCCGGCGCCCTTGGTTGTAAAGGTTTGTCGGATGATGATGAAGACATTGCCTGTTGGGTTGTGTAGTTAGTTACGAGTTGCGTTTATCACAATAGGCATTTATATTTTACATAACACAGCTGTAGTACAACACATAACAAGATATCACAGTTCAGTGCCAAACTAAGTCTAGTGTCGTGTAATCAGCTATAGTTTAGGTCTACTTTTAATGCAAACCTGGTTCTCTATAGCTAGAGGCTCTGATACCAATCTGTCACACCCCCAAATTTCCACATGCGGAGTTTTACCGCGAGGCGTGTGAACAAACCAGAATCTGAGACACTAGTAACATCGAATGACTCTATATGATTCGTTTATACGTTTTCCAAAAATTATTTGTTTACCTATTCATAGTTATGTTCAAATTATTTTAGTTTGGTTTCAAAGTTTAGCGGAAGCATTAGTTTTAATGTTGAGCGGAAGCATTAACGTAAAGAAAAGTAATGGGCGCCAACACAAACGCCAAAACTAAAGAAAAACCCAAACAATATTCGTAAATGAGACTCGATAAAATATGTCTTGATCAATGCAAGTGAGTGCACCTAGAGCTCCTAGCGTCTTGAGAAACATGTAAAGAAACAAGTGTCAACATTAAAGAAGAGTGAGTTCACAGGTTTTATAAGTTCATTAATTCGGTTAAAAGTTTGTTTCCCCCGTTATCCCTAACCCGGAATAACGATATAGTTCCATTATTCCTAACCCGGAATAATATTGTTGTTGGTTCCATTATTCCTAACCCGGAATAATATTGTTGTTTCGTAATTAAGTTCGATGTTAACATGTAGGTAGCGAGCCTAAAGTTAGGTCACATAAGTGTTCGTGATCGAAGCTGACTGTTGTGCCTCCGTGTTGCCAGGCCTATCACTGACCATGGCGAAAGTTAGGCCAAATTATTCACCCGTTGACCATACCCGGTCGGCTATCGCGACTAGCTCGGGTGGGGCTTGTCGGGCCCAGTAGTACTAATTATAATTTCCTCGCTATCTAACCCAATACTAACGATCCAAGAGTTTGTCGAGGACTTCCTTGATATAGCTGCTTAGTGACCATAACGTACATTAACATTAACTTAGTTACCGAATAGTTTAACGACGTTAATTTCGTATAACGTAAAGAGATAGAGTTGTAGAGTGTATACATGTTTCTCCCCCTGTTGTTTAAAACCGGATAAAATAGGGGCCGTGAACTCACCTTTAATTGCTCGGTTAGTGTAACACAGAAGTAGCAAATGATGGGACCGCTAATTGCGTCCTAACAAGTCAATCGATTTAAAATTAGTGTGTGAACACACTGATACAAACCCTACACATAGCTAACACACAATGCGGAACACATAATAACAAATTCGAAACACAATCATGCATGCAAAGTATTATTATACCAAAATAGTGATCAAACCAACTTATCATGAACACAAATCAACTCATACAACACTTTGGTACACACATTCGCAAGTTATCAAGTTTCAGCTTGTACGCTCATAACTAGGCTGTTTTCGAGGATTTTTATAAAATAGTTCCAACATTCTAAAAATTCCAATTTTTTTACAGAGGGTGTCAACTAAACTGTAGAATTTTATGTAAATTTTTCAAGTCCTAAAACTATACCAATTATTCGTAAACATTTATATACTAGGCTGCAGTCAGATTCGTCGCTTTCTGACTGCAGTCCACGGGAGAAATTATTTAAAAATCATCGTTCATCCAATTAACAAAATTCCAGTGGGAGTTTCCCGGAAATTTCCGTCTCCAGTTTCTGTACAAATTTCGTGACCCAACCCTCTACAGATTATGAGATCCGACTCGATAAACAACTAACAAATTTTCAGAATTTACACAGCTTCAGTTACTGCACTTAAATGACCACTTAAAAATATCAAACGACCTCAGAAAAATATGAATCCAGCGCCATTAGAAGAGTTTTTTCAAAAATATACGTTTTAGACTTCAGAAAATCCACTTTTCGATAAATAATGACTAAGTTACAGCCAATTGAAGTTGGCTGTACATACCATTCAGCAGACTGTTTTCGGCTTTCATCGCAATAGAACACGCTTAAACGATCAAGACTCTAATTAATAATGATCAAGAACAGGTTTATTAGTCACATATCATCATGTACATCATACTCATGCAAACCCTAATCATATAATATGATTTTATCACAAAACGCAGCCTACGATTCTTGTATCCAACTAAACATCATAATCGCAAAACTCGCACAATTTACCGAACTAAACATCATAACACTTTCATAACAATGATTCTACCATTACATACAAGCATGATCAAGAATTCATAAACCCTAATGTGATTTGCGAAGCAATAAAAACCCTAACCTTGCAACGATGAAGATTAACGAACCGGGAACTAGATTGGAATCACTTCGGGTTTTGGAGGGAGTTGCGATCGAGAGAGAGAGAGAGGGCTGCCGTCGGCTCTTTGAAGCTAGGGTTTAGGTTTTTTTTTTTTTTTTGAAACATAACACATACATGCATGCCTATTTATACCAAAACAAGGGAAAAAGGAAAGGAGAAAGGGTGGGGTTTGTGCTTGCGGCCGCAAAGGGGGGTTTGGGTGGGTAACTTGGGCCTCAAGTTTAGGCTAGTTACTTGGGCCACAAGGAAGTGAGGTCGACACGTTTCGCGGCTCGGTTCGGTTCGGCTATTTATTTAATATATATTTTTTTTATAAACTAATAATCACGAAATCAAAACATGATATAATAACTCACAAAACTTATAAACGTCTAATAACACATAGCACGTAATTCACTCGATAAGTTCACAAAGTTAGCGTAGTTATTTCGAGCGTGTAATTTAATTCTCCGAATCAGATTAGCGTAGGAATGAATAACCGTGAAGTAGTGCGTTTAAGATACCTGAAAAACTGGGATGTCACATTATCCCCATGTTGAAAGAATTTCCGTCCCGAAAATTGAGTAAACGCGGTTTAGAATGCAACGCACAGGTTTAGAATGCAACGCACAAAGATTTAGTTCGTTAACAATGGTACAAGAAATTCCCAGGCTGTCACAGAGGAATAATGAACGAAGATAGTATAACTTATATTCACAACATGTAATCATTATTCGATTAACATCAAGAATTCGGTTATGTTTATATTTATATTTTATATAGTATATCTAATAACAAGTCCGGCATATATTATCATAGAATTCATGGAGGTCAAGTGTGGAGGTGCGAACACCTCATTTGTATGATTCACCAATGCACAAATCACCTTAAGGATGATTCGGATGGTCATGAATAAAGGAAAGTACTTAACTAAAACTATGAACAACCAAGTAAGCAAGCTAGGTGCGTGCATCCCGAATATGGCAACGTTTGGGGACGTGTCGTAGCCTTGTTACTCAATTGAAAGTTGAACAAGTTTTAGTTGCTTAAACATAGAAAACATCAAGTGACGCGGTGGAATGAAGGTATGATAGCCAAGGCTTCCAAGTATTCACACCTATACCAAAACACAAGTCTTGCTTTTAGAGTTATGGCAAGCTCAGATGGTTTCATTACTTGTGGGTCATATAAAACCTATCAAAATAGAAAGTTTAGAAGGTAATGTACACCTTTAACTTGTAAGAATCAATCTTGGACAAACTTTCTAACCAGAGACTTGGTTAGTAGCAAAGGAAGCACAAGATTGTATAAGAAAACATAACTTTAATATTAGTTAACATGAAAATCTTCTAAAACAGAAAGTTTGGACCTCAAAATGGTGATGTTCCACCTTGGTTTACCATGGTAAACCTGTGGAAATAATCCAAGAGGTGTTTCCAAGATTTATAGAGGAAGAATTGGTGAAGAAAAGATGAAGAAAAGTGAGATGAAGCTCACTTTAGGACTTAGAATGATTTTGTCCAAACTTGCAAATGTAACTGATTTGAGAGTGTTTTCGGAGAGTATAAGAGTTGGAAAAGTGAAAATAAGATGATGGAGGCTTGGTATTATATTGGATGATTTAGGTTTGGTGTTTAAGTAGCTTGAATGGTGATTGGGGAAGAGAAAGGTGGAGGGAAAATGGTCAAGCTGCAGCAAGGAAACAACATTCTGCGGATCAGGGACCTAGACGCTAGGCGTAGCCCAAAAGGGGAGGGTGTCGCGTAGCACGGTGCCTCATTATTCCAGCACAACTTTGGTTTATTACAAAATGACCCCTAAAGTTCTTATTTGATAACATTTTAAGCATAAACTTTGTAAATTGGCATGTTTTCAAGTGTGGGAAGTATATGTAAGCATAATTCGAGTATCGAGTATGTAAGTATGAGCAATGGCACGTATAATAAGTATCAGCTTGTGAGAAAACGTGTATAATGATTGAATGCACGAAAAACGCATAGGTATAGAATAGGAAGGTTGCTAAGCTCAAAGTCTTGGATTACGAGATTGGGAAAGATTATGGGTATAAGTTTCTAAAAATAGGATCTACAACTGCAATTTCCACATAAGGAAAGTTTAGAAATGCGAAGCGTTACAGCCCACCCTCATTTTTATGCTACAACATGATTTTTGTACCATTCACTAGTGTAGACAACCACATGCATGGTGTGACCTTTGGTACTGGGTTGCTTTTAAATAGGACTGTTGAATCCTATAAATGGTTACTCAAAGCATTCTTGAGAGCACATGGGACCGAACCCTGGTTGATCTTAATTGATAAGGACCCGTTGATGAAACATGTGATCCAACAAGTTTCTACAACATCTCGTCATAGACTTTTCATGTGGCATATTTTGAAGAAGCTACCAACCAAGGTGAAAGATAAGCACTTAGATATTCTTCTGAATATCTTTTTCTCAGTACCTTATCGTGGACTTATGTTTTCTTTTACCTTGTGAACAAATAACGGGTGACCTATTGCAAAACACTAATGTGACGGCTTGCCTTCACCGGCTGGTTTGGAATGTTTACATATAGCCATCTACCTTTGAATCCTAATGGGCAACCTTGTTGGAAAAAATTGCATTATAAGACCACCAATGGCTCAATGAGATGTATACAATCAGGGAACCTATGTTATGTTTGATGAACATGACTTCACGCTATGGAAGTTCAAATTCACCTTTTAAAGTTAACTCTACCGGCGCCAATACACTGGTTCAATTTATGCTATGTTATGAGGCACGAATTGATGCCCAACGTTACCGCCAAAGAGTTGCTGAATTCAGATCTTCTTCCATCGTGTACAATGGCAAAAGCAATATGCCTATTGAAGAACACGCATTCGCTATTTATTCTCATTCCATTTTTCATGTCGTCTAAACGGAAATTCTCAAGGGCAAGTTTTTGTGCTACATCTTAAACCAAGCGTCAGAAGACGGTATAACGGTTTTTCTGTCACACATGAAGACAATGTTTTCACGGTTAGTTTTCACAAATTTTGTTCCTAATATTGCTATGCTACAATAGGATGAGTAACACATGTTACATATATTTTTACAATCCAGCGTAATAGTGCATAACACGAGTTAACCTTTAAAAAATGCAGGTCAAGTTTAAAAGTGTTGATAAGACAGCAAATTGCTCATGCCGTGGTTTCACCCGTATAGGCTACCTACATCGCCACGTGTCTTGTGTTTATCGCTTACAACATGTTGATGGAATCCCACCCCAACACATTTCTGACAGGTGGCAGCGTGGTATTTTGCCAAAGAGAGTGTTTTTTATTGAAACTCGTTATGGTGAGACATGTACCCGCAGTCCGTTCTGCGAAATGAGATCATCGAGGTGGTCTCCGACTGTGTGGATGTTGTTAGAAACGATACTGATTCAGTTTCAACCTTGCTTGGACAACTAAAGTCATCAAAAAGAAATTGTTAACAAATGGATCTATTCTAATGCCAGACCAAGTGCCAACTGAGGATGTCTTTGAAGAACTGATCGGCCAACCAATAGAAATCGAGGTGGTGAATAACCTTGATGTGGCACGGAACAAAGGATGTGGTGAACATCGTCGCATTACTAGTAGCCGCCACCAACTAGCACCAAAACCCCAAAAGACCCATCGACTGTGCCGAACCTGCATGAAGTACGTCACCAACCATGATTAATATAATTTGCAGAAAATTCACAAATCTAGATAACATCAACCAGCCTCCCAACCCCAACGACATGGGATCTTCATCTGCCCTTTAGTTGTATTTGCTAGCTGAGGACGATCGCTGAGCAGGTTACAAATTTTTGGCACGTGTATGTATATGTAACAGTCTTTGCATTTTGTACCTGCATACAACAACAAAATTGTTACTGAGTGCACTGACTAATCCATCAATAAATCATTGTAATTAACCTACGTTCCCACCGTAGACATATGTATGCGATGGGCACTCACCCTCCGTTTTTTTACACATGTGTTTGGTGGCTATGTAATTTTGCGAGTAACCTATGATACATGTTACCTAGAAACAATTGTTGACCACCTAGTGCTCATCTACTACTTGGTTACAATGGGGAGCCATCACTAACCCACTTTTACATAGTACCCTTACCATCCCAAAACAAGTTGTTAATCGATAACACATGTTACAAACTACGTTACATAATTATCCACGATTTTGCAATCCACAACGTTCATATATAGTATAGTTTTTAGTGACCAGATTGTGATACATGTTACCTGGAAACAATTTGTTGACCACCTAGTGCTCATCTACTACTTGGTTACAATGGGGACCCATCACTTAACCACTTTTAAAGTTTCGCAATCTAAAACTCTTCTTTTACATAGTACCCTTACCCAATACAAAATAAGTTGTTAATAAGTAATACATGTTACAAACTATGTTACATAATAATCCACATTTTTTTAAATCCACAGCTTTCATATATAGTATGGTTTACAGTGACCACATTGTCCATCATCAAGTTATCTAACTTTGGTTACCTATTTCCTTTCAATAGATTTCCAAAACACTGGTTTACTTTAACAAGCACCATAAAATTACCTTTTCTGAAAACACACATGTGTACCAAATTTACATAGTTCCATTTATCCACCAACCATAAATCGAACTGTTACATATCAACATACATTTCTAACCATAAGTGTGTAATAACAGACACCAACATATTACAAACAAGAACAGAATGGTCATATTGTATTTTTGGTTATGACCATAAAATTACCAGCCACATAATTTCAAATAAACAAAATACGTGGTGCCCAAGATAACTACAAAAACCACCAACCATATATCACCAGCGAATTGACTTCTTATAAACAAAAGACGTGGTTCTCGAGATAACTACAAAAACAACCCACACATGTTCACAACAAAAATCATAGAAAAGACCACACTACCCGCTCAACGCACCCCCTAAATGATGCGGCTTCTATCTTACATTTCAAAGTGTTGACAACCACAACAGAATATGAGTGGCATGCTTCACCCATAACTTTCTAACCCAGATTCATATGGTTCGTGCACACCCATCATGTACCTTATTAAGAAGGCACCGCAGTCTGTATGGTTTCCATTTGTGGCCCAATCAAGCTTCTTCTGCTTGATTTCCAGACCCTTGATCACCGAACCCCCTGGATGGTTTACCTCTTCCATGTAACATACAAACATCTCCTTCTAGTAACATATAATAGAGATCACAGTCAGATGGTATACTACTTTATGCACAATATGAATATAACTATTTGATAGTTTACCAACATATTTATATGGTACTAACTTGTTAATGTAAGCATCGCTATCCAACACCCGACGTGTGAAGTTTTCAGCACCATTGTCGATCAATGTAATTGCTGGGTTTTTCATCCCAAACACTAGGAAATAGAAGTGCCCTCCTTCCAATATCAGAAACAACACCATGTCAAAACTTCTCGAGTCAAACAACTTTTCATTGCCATATGTTTCTCATATTGCATTTCCTGACCAAGTAGCATCCACTCAAACTGAAGCATAGATCAAGTAGCAGTAATCACACTATGCTCATCACACACAAACACTTCATCGTTATTAAAAAAAGAACTTACAACTACTCTTGTCCCCATAAACAAACGGTTGTGCCACTCTGGTGCTTTGAATTATTCTTCATAGTTCAGCACCTCAGCCTAGCAGTCAATTATTCAATCAATCACGAGAGCACCTGCGTGCAATGTTTTAAACATTTTTTGTGTTGTCTCAACACCGGCATTGCTCTGGTATAGTAGCTCCCTACAACCCAATTCACAATGAAAACAACTAGTTTCTTACTCATGTTACCAGTACTGACAGTTGGTATGAGGACTAAATAGTATGTATTCATCTAAACGTAAATTTTCCTTACTCTGCTCTAGGGTTTGCTCTATATATTCTTCGTTGGTAAAGCCCTCCACCCATGCCTGTTATCACTCTCTCCTGTCACATGGGGGTTATCGCATGTTACTCAACATAGAAAACAACAAAAAAGCAAAAAACCTTGATTGGTTAGATTTGTATAGAGCACTTACAGATTTATTTTCATCACTTCCTTCCTACTTGAATCCCTATGTAGGCTATGTAATACTCCTTCATCGTTGCGGATGTAATCCCAACTACGCTTATCGTCGTTACCTGTATCTTCATTAATGTCCACCCCTTTATAAAGTAAGGAGATTTGTTAACATATAATATCCCCTTCTCTCTAACTGGGAATTTTCTTCTTCCCACCTCCATCTCCGCTAACTTAATTTCCTTGCTCGCTCTCGCCCCGTCAAAGACGCTGACGGGCTCTACCATCAATCAATAGCTAAACCTACATTTTAGTGCCCCCTTGATCATGTATGATTCCTATCACGATGAAGTAACACATATGCTATTATTAGCTTACACGTGTTACGAGTGTTAGCCAAACGGCAACACACGTTACTCACATGTAGCGACCATGTAAAACAACAAGGATAAATAAGATGTACCAGACGTGTTTTCACTCCTCGAGCGGATATCCGTGTTCGAGCTTCCTCATCAACAACTACTAATTAAAACACGTGGTTAGAACCCGAACACACTGCCAATTATAGGAACGCGTACCTGTCATGTTCTCACTCCCAATATCTTCCAGTTGGGTCAACCCAACACTCCAGCTAGGCCCATCATAGTCATATCCCTGGAAGGTATGTTTTCCCACTTCCTCGTTCCCATCATCATTTTTAAAGCCATGGTTTCATCATGTTTTGAATCAGCATTTAACGTCTCGCCCTGATCTTTTTCTTGTACATCAGTTTGCTTCCCTTCTACAACATTCATATGCGGGGCCAAGTTTTGCCCAAGTACCCCTTCAAATTCTCTTTCTACCTCAAACCACATGTGAAAAGGCGCATTTTCCACTAAAGCAAGGGAGTAACAAAAAAGTTACACATATTAATCCAAATGGTGACATAATTTTTACACATATTATCTTTATTATAAAAAATCATTTTTATTGTAATACCCATACCCAAATCATTGGTGCCCCTTATCTGTGCGCCCCTATCATCATCAGTATCAGTCGCACCACCATCTTGTTCGCCCTATGCACATCTCCGGAAGTTCTACGGTCACCACCTTATCACTGTCTTCCTGCTTCTCCTCGTGTACCTTTGTGCCTTTTTACAAAAGAATAAAAAAACAATAATTAATATCAACCTGTTTTTCCAAAGTAACTTAGACCCACAACCTCATCAGAAAAGATAATAAATCCTCACTAGGTGGTGTGGTGGTTACACATGTTACTTTTACTATGACACTATTTCTCGAATAATACACATAACAATATCCTTTTTGGTCCTTGTCATTGATACACTATCATCATGAGCATCATCTCCAATACTATCTTCTTCGCCTTTTCCAAATTCGAAGTGTGAAAGTTCTATGATCACTACCAGATCACACTCCACCGTCTTCTTGTTTTCTTCCATTGTGCCTCCTACAAAACAAAAACAATAACCAAAGAATCAAAACACTTAGATTCACACTAGCTGGCAGTTTTGCTAAATATTCATCTAATAGACATACCCAAATCATGGGTCTCCCTTAATGTTATAGCTCCATCAACACTAGCATGAAGCTCACTGCCATCTAACTCTACGCCTTCAAATTCCACCATTAGATCTCTCCTCATTTAGTCATCATTGTATATCGTCTTCCTAAATTCAACATCCATGGTCTCATTTTTTTCCGATCTCGTTGCAACCTTGAAACAAATTTCCTTTTTATGAGATAAAAAACCCCGACTACATCATACGTAACACGTGTTACAATAACAAACCAAAGAAAATATATCCAATTTTTACCCTTGTTCTTGTCGGTTGGTTCCATTGGCGTCTCACTTATTATATTTTCTTTTTCCTGCACCAAAGACCCCTACACATACAGATGTTGTTACACATGTTACACCATTCAAAAAGTATTTTTGTACATAAATATAGTGTACTCATGCATATACCTCTCCACCTTCATTCGGAATATCAGCTACCTTATTAGATTTACACCTACTTTTTGAGTTAGCCTTTGCTCTTCTCTTTAATGTCACACCCCGGATTTCCAACCCAAATCCATACACCGGTAGGCCCGGGTGGGGGGTATCATGACGTCAGTTGATAACATCATAGTCAACTAAACATGGCACAACGGAAGTCTTGGAGTAAAATTACTATTACAAACCAAATGTTCGAAATAAAATAATATACAGGCTCGTAATAGAAGATCCACATGCGGATCATAAATATACAAAGAAAGAATATAAAACAGACTTTAGGGCAGATATAAGGATTTGCAAGATCCTCTTATTCACTACCGAGCAGCTTCCAGCCTATTTCATATTCTACCTGCAAGCTTAATCTTTTTGAAAATACGTCAGCTTTCGCTGGTAAATACACCCGACGGACTCATTTTGAAAACATTTTTTAAAATTAGATTTAAGTGCACAGGGTACAAATCTTTTATAACTTGGGAAAGTTACTTTGTAACCTTGTTAACATATTCACATGTTTGTCCTACATACAGGGCCCAGTAAAGAGACTGAGACGTGATTAAATACACACCAGTTAGAACTCACAGAGGAGTTATCCCCAACGTCTTGGGTAATTTGCATTTGAGTGTCTGTCAGGTGTATGCCTATACCCCGCTAAGGTCGTGGCCATTATCTAATGTAATGAGCCGAGGATATCAGGACACGGTAATTTAACCCCCGATGTATAAGTTATCAAACAAAACTGATTAAAACAGAATATGCAGATTTACTAGCCACAATCCGGCACTCGATTGATCCCATTTCTGACCAAGCGGTAATAATTTACCGTATCCCAAGCCCCTATATGGAAAATAAGTCTAGAGTATTTACCTGAGCTAGTCTGGATTAAAAATGCAAGATTTAATATCTCAGCCGTATCCAAATTGAATTAAGTGCAGATAGCATTTACCGAAAGGCTCTGGTCTGGATTATGGCATAAGCTAACCAATTAAATATTAACGGTCTTATTTAAGTCATAGACTTAGACCGAGTAGTGTACTTGATCAAAACGTATAACACTAGATTAAACGATGATTTGATAGAATGCAGTTTAATCCCAACAAGTACGTTGACTTGTGTAATATGGATAAACTATAAACATTCTGGATTTTGAGATTTAAATGACAAGGTTAGACCCGTTTTGGTTAATTTTTGTAAACTTGTTACATATACTTAACCGTACGCATATCAGCGATATTGGGTAACCGGATAAGTCATGGACAAGTTCTATATGCCATTATACTTTAATTAAGTTGTAATATCAGTAGGATATCAACTTATATGCCCGTTATGGTTTTAAATTGAAACTATGCCTCATAAGGGTGTTTTGGTAATTTCATACCATATAAAAAGGAACTTGAATATAATTTAATGTTATAACTATAAGTATTCTGGAAAAACGATTTATTTATGATATAAAATTAGTAGGATATAACCTTATGTGTAGTTTATCTTTTATGACCAAACTATGCACCGAAGGGGCATTTTGGCCATTTTACACATAGTTTATAAATTATTTGTGATTCTGAGTGTATAACATGTATCTACTGTAAATATATTTGAATTAAGTTTTAAAATCAGTAGTTAACAAGTCTTGGTCAAATAATATGGTTTAAAACCATACTATACGCCGAAACGGCGTTTATGTCGTAAAATGACGTCTTATGCGATGTCTAGTGAAAACTAACGTTAAGGTCAGGTTAAATTATCTTAGATATATTATTTAATATAACATATCAGTAGGTAAAAGATTTACCTTGAAAAGATTTGATTAAAACCATTTTATGAGCCACAAGGGCTAAAATCGTCATTTATCGACATAGTTGAAGGACCTGCTTGAAAACTCAGTTTATAACTTGGTTTTAACATCCGAAATAATCCTACTTATAATATTATATCAGTAGGAAACTTATTTTCAAGTTCATTATCATTAAAACGTTGATTTATGCAAAAATGACATTTTGGTCAAAGATGGCATCCTCATGGAACTTGCGCATAAACTTAGATTCTGATTATGATCATATAATATAACCTCAGAGGGTTATGCTACAATATATTACAATTATAATGAAACTTTAGATCAGGGCTTAACTAATCTAAGTCGGATCAGAATCGAAAGTCAAAGCAGAAGTCAAACTTCGCAACTTTCGGTTGCGAACCGACCCTAGAACTGAAATTGACGAGCCGAACATTTTCTAATAATTATTACCAACTTGTTTAAGTGTCAAAACAGGTTTCATAACATATATAATATCAATTTATGATTTTTATGAAAAATGGCCTTTAATAGACTATATTTAAAATACAACACGTGTCGCTATACTTTTGGATACGATTTTACAGGGTGTTACATCCTCACCCCCTTAAAAGAAGTCTTGACCTCGAGATTTTATTCAAAAAGATGGGGGTACTTTTGTCGCGTAGTGGACTCAACCTCCCATGTGTACTCGAGACCTCTAAAGGCGTCCCATTTAACCTTTACTATAGATATCATTTTCCTTCGTAGCTTCTTAACCTGTCGATCCTCGATCAAAATCGGTTTCTCAACGAACCTCAGGTTTTCATCTATTTGCACATTTTTATGCGACATAGCTAGCGACTCATTGGCTAGACATTTCTTCAAGTTACTGATGTGGAACACATCATGGATTCCACTAAGCTCCTCTGGCAATCTGAGCTTATAAGCTACATTGCCGACACATTCGACTATCTCGAATGGTCTGATATATCTTGGGCTCAACTTGCCCTTCTTTCCGAAGCGCATCACACCTTTCCAGGGTGATACTTTCAGCATGACTTTGTCCCCTACTTGGAACTTAAGAGGTTTTCGCCTCTTGTCAGCATAGCTCTTCTGCCTATCCTTGGCAGCTTTGAGGCGATCATGGATTTGCACAATCTTTTCCATGTCTCTAGGACAATCTCTGGTCATGAGAGTTGGGCTTCCCCAACTTCTGCCCAGCACACGGGCGTTCGGCACTTTCTCCCATATTAGGCCTCAAAAGGAGCAGCCTTGATGCTCGTATGATAACTATTATTGTAGGAGAATTTATTAGGGGTAAGTGGTCATCCCAACTTCCACCTAAATCAATCACACATGCCCTAAGCATGTCTTCCAATATCTTGATAGTACGCTCACTTTAACCATCATTCTGCGGATGGTAAGCCGTACTCAAGTTTAATCTTGTGCCTAAAGATTGTTGGAAGCTTTTCCAAAAATGAGAAGTATATCTAGTATCCCTATCAGATACAATAGATACCGGCACACCGTGTAGGGATACAATCTTGTCCACATACAACTTATCCAATCTGTCTGAATTATATGTTTCCTTTATTGGTAAGAAATGTGCTGACTTAGTTAGCCTATCCACAGTGACCCAAATAGTGTCATTTCCACTTTTGGTCTTAGGTAACTTGGTAATCAAATCCATAGATACCATTTCCCATTTCCATGTGGGAATTTCTAATTGTTGTAGAAGTCCTGACGGCTTCTGATGTTTGGCTTTAACTTGCGAACACGTCAGACACTTAGCTACATAAGTGGCTATGGATTTCTTCAAACCCATCCACCAATAATTCTTCTTTAGATCTTGATACATCTTGTCACCTCCCGGGTGAACTGAGTATCTTGAACTATGCGCTTCTTGGAGGATTAGATCTCTAAGTCCCCCAAAGACTGGAACCCAGATCCTTTCATTAAATCTAAGGATTCCATCTTTCCCAGGTGCTAACTGGTCAACAGTTCCGCCTAATCCTTCATTAGGAGCATTAGCTTCTAATAGAGCTTTCCTTTGCGCATCTAATAGCTTCTCATTTAAGCTATTTTTGAGCTCAATGCTCTTGGCGTTAATCCTTATAGGTTTAACCCGTTCCTTGTGACTTAAGGCATCAACAACTACATTTGCCTTGCCTGGATGGTAGCGAATCTCGCAATCATAATCATTAAGCGTTTCCATCCATCGGCGTTGTCGCATGTTCAATTCATTCTGATTGCACAGATGCTGGATACTTTTATGGTCTGTGTATATAATACACTTTGTGCCATACAAGTAATGTCTCCACAGTTTTAGTGCAAATACAACGACACCCAATTCCAAATCATGGGTGGTGTAATTCCTTTCATGCACCTTTAATTGTCGTGATGCATAGGCAATCACCTTGACTTTTTGCATTAGCACACAACCCATGTCGGTGTGCAAAGCATCACAATAAACAACAAAGTCTTCAACACCCTCAGGTAGTGATAACACAGGAGCATTGCTCAATTTGTGTTTAAGAACCTCAAAAGATTCTTGTTGTTTTGGACCCCAATTATACTTAACATTCTTACGGGTCAAGGTAGTTAAAGGAGTGGCTATTCTTGAGAAGTTCTCAATGAACCTCCTGTAGTATCCAGCCAATCCTAGGAAACTATGACTCTCTGATGGGGTCTTGGGCACTTCCTAATTCATTATGGCCTCAATTTTGGCGAGATCCACTTGGATACCACACTCACTTACCATATTTCCAAGAAATTGGACCTCTCTAAGCCAAAACTAACACTTAGAGAATTTAGCATAAAGCTTCTCTTCCTTAGCAGTTCTAAGATGCACCGAAGATGTTTCTCGTGATCAGCTTGATTACGAGAGTAGATAAGTATGTCGACAATGACAAACTTATCCAAATATGGTTTTTAGACTCTATTCATGAGATCCATGAATGCTGCATGTTCATTTGTGAGCCCAAAAGGCATCACTAAAAATTCGAAATGACCATATCGGGTCCTGAAGGCAGTTTTAGGAACATCTTCACTTCTAACCTTCAGCTGATGATATCCAGATCTTAAATCAATCTTGGTTGAAGTTGGTCGAATAAATCATCGATCCTGGGCAATGGATAATGGTTCTTAGTTGTTAACTTATTTAGCTCTCGGTAGTCAATGCACATCCGCATTGAACCGTATTTCTTCTTAACGAAGAGGATAGGAGCTCCCCAAGGTGAGGAACTAGGCTGTATAAAGCCTTTCTCTAAGAGTTCATCTAATTGTGTCCTCAATTCCTTCATTTTCGTCGGTGGTAGTCTATATGGAGCTCTAACAACAGGTGCTGATCCTGGCAGGATATCAATTCTAAATTCTACTTGTCTGTCTGGAGGTAAACCTGGTAGTTCTTCGGGAAAGACATCGGGATATTCAGAAATAACTGGCAGGTCTTCCATGTTTGGCTTAGGCTCATTGATAGTAACTTGTGCCATGTAATTGACACAACCTTTCCTCAAACACGTGGATGCCTTAAATAATGACACCTTGTCTGGCAATCCGTAGTGTGAGTCTCCAGGGATGGTGATTATTTCACAAGACAGGGTTTTGATTTCGGTGAGTTTCTTATCGCAGGCAATGCAGGCTTGGTTATGAGATAATCAATCCAAGCCTAAAACTACATCGAACCCCACCAATTTCATTGGCAAAAGAGAGATAGGAATGGAATGATTCTTAATGGATATGAAACCTCCATCAAGAATGAAAGATGTTGTTTCTAAACTTCCATCAGCAAGTTTTATCTAGAGTTCTTATGGGCAGGTTTAATAGTTTACTAAACTTATGATCAACAAAAGATTTATCTGCATCAAATCGAAAAGAACTCTAGCATAAATATCGTTAATGTGGAATTTACCTGTTATGACATTGTTGTCATTAACAGCCTCTCTTGCAGTCATCTGAAAGGCACGAGCATTCCCCTTCTTGGCCTCTCCAGGCTTTGCATTATTATTCTTAAGAACCTTAGGGCCGTTAGTCTTAATATGCCCTTTTTCATTGCAGACGTAGCAGACAGCATCCTTAAGATCCTTGCATTCTAGGGTCTTATGCCCCTTTCTCTTACAGATACCACAGGGTTTAGCTTGTGAACCATAATTACACTGTCCCCAGTGCCTGCGGTTACAAGTCTTGCATGTTGGCATTACAGCCATCTTGTCCTGGTTCCTCTTGAACCCAAATCTCCCTTTATTTTTCTTATTGAACTTTTGGGAGTTGTCATCTTCTCTCTTTCTTTTCCAGTCAGTTTCAGACTTAACTGACTTTTGCCTCACTAGATCTGTAACATCCGTAAAAAAACGGGTTTTCAAAACCCGCTTCGTTTATCAATCAAATATCCAGTTATAAATTTCGTTGCGTATTTATAGTTGATATTAATTTTAAACGTTACATAATTAATAAATATATTAGAATTTAAAAACCATAATTTAAAATTACTAATAAATAATGAATAAAAAAATAAATGTAGACGCCGGGTTTCGAACCCGGGTCACTCACAAGCAGAAACACACAACACACCGCTCCGCCACACACTGTCTTTGTGATAAACATTAAAACAAATAACATTTATAATAAAACTGAAAGTCAAACCGGTAATCAGCGCGCCCAAATTCGCAGTCGCCGGAAAAGCCGAGATTATCGCGAATTATGACCGTTTCCTTTGACTGAAACGCGTGAACTAATTTCGACATCGGTTATAACCGATGTCTAACCCTCAATTTCAGTCATAACCGCCGGAAACTTTGACCACGAATCAAGACCCAAATTTGAACCAAATACACCCTGTTCCTCCCTATAAATACCCACTCAATCTTCTGGAAATCCTTTCGCTCAGAACCGTGAACTTTTTCGAAGCTTTAGCTCCTCGCCGGAGAATTTCAATTTCGCCGGAATCGATCGTCAGAAAACCGTATTCATTCCTCGACCGGTATAACTGTCTAAACTTTTCTGCTATCTCTTAATTCATACTTTAATCGTTCAAACCAAGGATCTAAACTGTTAAACAATATACTCAGCCGAGAGTCACAAATCGGAGCCGACGAATGCTGTCGGAAAATCTGAAGAAGACACTCTGTGATTGGTACATCTTATTCCTTAATTTCCTTTTTTTTTTACTTCAATTCAATCAATCATAAGCGTAGTTGGTCAATTAAACAGTCGGTTTCATTGTTCGGTAATTCGATAGGTGAAGAAGGTGAAGTTAAAACATGTGTATAAGTATAATTAAAAACGGATATTAAACCGGGTTAGACACACAGTCCAGCGGTGGACTTTGTGCAAATACAATATGCACGTCCCGAGTTCGAATCGCACACGTACCGACTTTCAGAATTAAAACCAATATTTTTAGAACTGAATCCGAACAAGTCACAGGATATTTATAAGAGTAATATAATCCATTTGTTAAACAGATTAGACACACAGCCCAACTGGTTGGGCTGTGCGCACTCGAACCGAAGGACCCGAGTTCGACTCCGGGTCACTACAACCGGTTCGGCCATATAAATCATTTTTAATAAAAACCCAAATAAGTTTAAAATGAATTAGTATATAAATATAATTAAAACCGAGAATATTTCGGGTTAGACACGTAGCTCAGTTGGTAGAGCTGCGTGCACGCATACGAGAGGTCCCGAGTTCGAACCTCTCACAGCGCATATAAACACACAGTCTGACCGGTCAACGGTCAGAAGTCAAATTTTTTTTATTTTATTTATTTCTTTTTAGTTATTTATTTAATTAGAAAATTATTTAAAAATACTTAAAAATAAGATTATTAAGGTTAGAAAACTTCCTTAAACTCACAAAAATAAATCTAAAAAAAATCCTATTAAGATTATGAATTAAAAGTATTAATCTCAAATATAATCCATTTATTTACCGAATCATTTCATTATTATTTTAGGTTAGTTTTTCCCTCGTCGATCAAATCCTAAAATTTGTGCGCATCCAACGTCCTCAAAGAACGCACCCACTGTGAGTGAATCTCTATAAATTCCCCGTTTTAATCATGTTTTGGGGTGTATCATGTGTCGTTTAATTCCTTATTATATTTACAACACTTGTGCATACATCATATCCATGATCAAATGTGTATCAAATGTGTATGAATTGTTGTGTGGATTATATGTAGTTTGGATTTATCATTTTCAGTGCACGCATATCATTAGGCCCATCAGTTCCCCGTGGGAGACGAGTTGAGCATCAGGTGCCTCATAAGATCGGCTCCGTTTGATTGAGCCTTGATCTCACATTCATCATCATTCATATCATATACTCATTCAAAGTGGTTTGTGTTTGTTTACTTATATATGTTTGCTCACATGTGATTATTGCACAAATTTTCCATATTAAATAAAGCAAGAAATTAATAACAATGTTTTATCAAGGTTCACTCGCCAACTCTTGTTGACCCAAAATATCCCCCGTTTTACACATGATACAGGTGATCCAGCTGAGGCAAGAAACACATAGGAAGGCCTAGAAGAATAAATCAGTTTAAGCTTTGGATTATTTACATAGTTTCATTTCCTTGTAATTGTATGAATTGTGATTTGGATATTTAAGTTGTAATTTCAATTTAATAAATATGAAACATTTTAGTAAACATCATGAGCACCCAATTATGCCCCGACTCTTATTCCGCTGCGGGTCGGGGTGTGACAGATTGGTATCAGAGCCATGACTATAGGGATATAGGATAGGTTATTAGACCCTTAGAGCCTATACTATAGTTGATTAAAATTTTAAATTGTTTATGCGTTACACACAAAATTCATGATGTTTTATATGCTTTATGTTTATTGTTACACTCAATGTTATGCAAGCATGCTCACAAATACATGTTATTATACAATGCTCATCATAAATCATATCCTCATAACATATCATATCCATGAGAGCACACACCTCACAATTCCCATGATTTTTGCAATGATTTTTGTATTTTCAAATCACATCAAAGTGAGTTCTCATGACGGGCATGTAGTAACTGGAAGGGTACGAGTACCGTTAGTCGGAACGTCCTGTCTAGGCTTGGCATTCGTATAAATCCAAAATAAAGGACCAGTTTGCCTACCTGGGGACTAACGATGAGAGTACGAAGGACCTATTAGGCCAAAGCATGCTATACCAAACGTCGTGTGAGCTAACCCCACTTTGAGTTGTCATTGTGTCTACACCTAGACACCCTCCTACCATACATCTCGCAATCATATTTTTCGGTTTTCATTCGGGTGATGCGAGTGTTAATCCGCCAACACCAATGTGAATCCTACCAAGCCCAATAGTCATGGGGGCCCACATGACTATACAGGCGATGGTATGGGGGACATTGGAGGCCCAAACATGAGCAAACCCAAGACATCCTATGGATGTAGTTGCATTATTGTTAGTTATGTTATTTTTATTCTTTTAACGACACATGACATCTAGAAACTTCTTAAACTCACAATCTTCCTATGTATGTCCCTGTAGATGTCGGCTAGGCAACTACGTGGAGGTAGAAAGTCAGGAAGATCCAATGAACGCTTGGCCACACAAATTGCTAAACAAATGGCCTCGGTGCTTCCTGACATCGTGATTCAAGTTCAACAAGCTCTCACTGCAAATCCCATCAACCCTCCCAATCAAGAAGACCAGAGCGTCGCCAACCCTCACTCCAAAAAGTGCTCCTACAAACACTTCAAATCTTGCGATCCCCCAAAGTATGAAGGGACCGAAGGTGTTACTGCTCTCCTTCACTGGTTTGAAGAAATGGAGAACACTTTCCTCAATTGCGATTGTCCCGAGGATCGCAAGGTACGTTATGCAACTGGAAGACTGTTTGGGGTGGCCCTTACCTGGTGGAACACGGAAAAGGGTAAACAAGGAGTTGAAGATGCCATGGCCATAACATGGGAAGAGTTAAGGGAACTCATGACCAGACGCTTCTATCCAAGAAGCTAAAACAAAAGGAAGGAGATCACACTTCCTATAACAAAAGATTTATCGAGCTAAACCAGATGATCCCTAATCTGTTCACTCCCGTGTACCGCTTGGTTGAACACTACATTCGAGGTCTTCCCTCGAAAATTCAAGACTCAGTTTTAAGCACTTCGCCTGCAACACTTGAAGCCGCGATGGAGTTAGCTACAGAACTTACTGAGAATCGCATCCGAAACGGCAAATTCAAGGATGAAAAGAAGAAAGCACCCACAGAGACCCCAACTACCAATCACTCGGTCTCCTCCTCAAGGTTTGCTGGTAAGAGGAAACGAAACAGCAAGAATTTTACTGTCACTCAAACCAACCCTCCTATCACTGCTGCACCGATCACCCAAATTGCTCCTTCGACTGCACCATTTAAAAAGCCATACACCGGCCCACACCCAAAATGCAACCGTTGTCAATACCATCACCCTCCCGAAACTCTTTGCCAACATTGCACAAGCTGTGGCCGTGCAGGTCACACCATCCAAACCTGCCGTATTCTTCAACGAATGAACCGCAGTCAACCACAAACCCAAACCCAAAATCAGATAGTGGGTCAAGCCCAACAACCCTTACTTCTACCACCTGTACCACACGCAGCCCAAACTTACTACCAACCCAACTACCCCATGATGCAACCCATGCGAGCTTGTTACAACTGTGGATACCCAAACCACTTCAGGAACACTTGTCCACGCTTGGTTAACATCATCCATGCTCAAGCTCAAGCGAACCCAGTAAACCAAGCCAACCAAGCTCCTCCACCTGCCAGAGGAAGAGCTTTCAACATCAATGAGAACCAAGCTAGGGCTGACAACAACGTGGTTAACGGTACGTTTCTCATCAATGGTAGTTATGCATCCATGTTATTCGATACTGGCGCGGATAGGAGTTTTGTGTCCTTAGAATTCGAACCCATCCTCAACCAAACTCGTGATAATCTCACGGAATCTCTAACGGTGGAAGTTGCTGACGGAAAGCCCGTTTCATTAAATTCTATTATACGCGATTGTACCCTCACTCTAAACGATCACGATTTTCCAGTTGACCTCATTCCTATGAAGTTGGGAAGTTTCGATGTTATAATCGGTATGGACTGGCTCAGCCAGCATCACGCTGAAGCAGTGTGCCGCGAAAAGTTCATTCGCATTCCTCTTGCAGACGGTCAAACTCTACGTATTTTTGGAGAGACCCCTTCGAAAGGACTCAAACTAATGTCCTGCCTTCAAGCCCGAAGATATCTCCGCAAGAACTATGTCGCATTCCTAACTCACGTCGTCAAAAAGGGAAACAAGGAAAGGAAACTCGAAGAGATACCAGTTGTGAAAGAATTCCCACAAGTCTTTCCCGACGACATCTCAGGACTCCCTCCTGTGAGAGAAGTCGAATTCCGCATCGATCTTGTACCTGGCGCTACACCAGTCGCAAAATCTCCTTATAGGTTAGCCCATCCGAAATGCAAGAGCTGGCTAATCAACTGCAAGAGCTGACTGACAAAGGATTCATACGTCCTAGCTCCTCGCCTTGGGGTGCACCTGTTCTTTTTGTGAAGAAGAAAGATGGAACGTTTCGCATGTGTATCGACTACAGAGAACTCAACAAACTAACGGTTAAAAATCGCTATCCACTACCTCGCATCGCTGACCTCCTAGACCAACTTCAAGGCGCCACCTGCTTTTCAAAAATCGACCTTCGTTCTGGTTATCATCAGCTCAGAGTACATGAAGAAGACGTCCCAAAGACCGCCTTCCGAACTCGTTATGGTCATTACGAATTCATGGTCATGCCATTCGGTTTAACCAACGCCCCCGCTGTCTTCATGGATCTAATGAATAGGGTATGCCAACCCTACCTCGACCGTTTCGTCATAGTCTTCATCGACGATATTCTTATCTACTCCAAGTCTAAATCCGATCATGAACGACACCTTCGACTCATCCTTACACTCTTAAGGACTGAAAAGCTCTACGCTAAGTTCTCAAAATGCGAATTCTGGTTAAGAGAAGTACAATTCCTTGGACATGTCGTCAATGACAAGGGAATACATGTCGATCCTTCAAAAATCAAGGCAGTACAGGAATCGCAAGCACCACGTACCCCTATCGAAGTAAGGTCATTTCTTGGTTTGGCTGGTTACTATCGCCGTTTCATTGCCAATTTCTCCCGTATTGCTGTACCACTCACGGCTTTGACTCATAAAGGAAAACCCTTCATATGGGGACCTAAACAAGAAGAAGCCTTCCAAACTCTAAAGCAAAAACTTTGTGACGCACCTATCCTCACACTCCCTGAAGGTTGCGATGACTTTGTAGTATTTTGCGACTCATCAGGGCAAGGGCTAGGCTGTGTATTAATGCAAAGAGGAAAAGTGATAGCCTATGCTTCTAGGCAACTCAAAGTTCATGAGAAGAATTACACCACCCACGACCTGGAACTTGGAGCCGTTGTGTTCGCTCTCAAGATATGGAGACATTACCTCTATGGTACCAAATGTGAAATATACACTGACCACAAAAGTCTCCAACATATCTTCAACCAAAAGGAGTTGAATATGAGGCAACGAAGATGGGTCGAACTTCTTAACGACTACGACTGTGAAATTCGGTATCATCCTGGCAAGGCAAACGTGGTGGCTGATGCGCTCAGTCGAAAAGGTTATGCGAACTCCATTCGTCTTCTATGTTCACAAATCATAACCGACATCAAAGATCGAATCCGAGAAGCTCAACATGTTTCTGTAACAGAAAATGACGTACGCGATGAGCTGTCATGTGGAGCTGAGCTCAAAATCGAAGCCAAATCCGACGGTATTCTATACTATTTAAATCGCATATGGATTCCCGATCGCGATAACCTTCGTGATTTCCTTATGAATGAGGCGCACAAAACACGATACTCTGTACACCCAGGAGCCGACAAGATGTATCAAGACCTACGATACACCTACTGGTGGCTTGGCATGAAAAAGGATATCGCTGTTTTTTTCCAAGTGCCTTACCTGTTCCAAAGTAAAAGCTGAACATCAAAGACCTTCAGGACTTCTAGTCCAACCCGAAATACCTGTATGGAAGTGGGAAAACATAACCATGGATTTCATTACCGGGTTACCTCGCACCTCCAGTGGGTATGACACTATATGGGTAATAATCGATCGTCTTACAAAATCAGCTCACTTCATACCGATTCGCGAGGACTTCAAGAACGAGAAGTTAGCTCGTATCTACATCAGCGAGATCGTAAGCCGTCATGGTGTACCTTTAAGCATCATTTCAGACCGTGATGGTCGTTTCACTTCACGAACATGGCGAGCCGTACAAACCACCTTGGGTATACGATTAGACCTCAGTACCGCTTTTCATCCTCAAACTGATGGACAATCTGAACGCACCATCCAAACTCTTGAAGACATGCTTCGAGCATGTGTCATAGACTTCAAAGGGAATTGGGACGCTCATCTACCATTAGTTGAATTTTCGTACAACAATAGCTATCATTCAAGTATCGGCATGGCTCCTTTCGAAGCTTTATATGGTCGTAAGTGCCGATCTCCAGTATGTTGGCACGAAATTGGGGAATCACAAATCACCGGTCCAGAATTAATTCAAGAAACAACCGAGAAGGTCATTCAAATTCGAAACAATCTTCTAGCGGCTCAAAGTCGTCAAAAGAGTTATGCAGACAAACGACGAAAGCCCTTGGAGTTTGGCATTGGTGATCAAGTACTTTTAAAAGTATCACCGTGAAAGGGAGTGATTCGTTTTGGCCAGAAGGGCAAGCTAGCACCACGCTACGTAGGACCTTTCAAGATACTCAAAAGAGTAGGTCCTGTAGCATACAAGCTTAACCTACCAGAAGAGCTCAACAGAATTCATCCCACATTCCACGTATCAAACTTGAAAAAGTGCCTCGCCGATGAAAACCTCCATATTCCTCTAGAAGACATTCAGATCGATGAATCTATGCACTTCATTGAAAGACCAATAGAAATCATGGACTTCGGAGAGAAGCGTTTAAGACGAAGTCGTATTCCAATTGTCAGGGTACGTTGGGAGTCGAAACGAGGACCTGAGTTTACTTAGGAACATGAAGACTCAATGCGCGAGAAATACCCGCATCTTTTTCCTGTTACCACTACTACTTAAATTTCGGGACGAAATTTCTAAAAGTAGGGGATACTGTAACATCCGTCAAAAAACGGGTTTTCAAAACCCGCTTTGTTTATCAATCAAATATCCAGTTATAAATTTCGTTTTATAGTTGATATTAATTTTAAACGATACATAATTAATAAATATATTAGAATTTAAAAAACCAAAACGATACATAACTAATAAATAATGAATAAAAAAATAAATGTAGACGCCGGGTTTCGAACCCGGGTCACCCACAAGCCAAAACACACACAACACACCGCTCCGCCACACACTGTCTTTGTGATAAACATTAAAACAAATAACATTTATAATAAAACTGAAAGTCAAACCGGTAATCAGTGCGCCCAAATTCACAGTCGCCGGAAAAGCCGAGATTATCGCGAATTATGACCGTTTCCTTTGACTGAAACGCGTGAACTAATTTCGACATCGGTTATAACCGATGTCTAACCCTCAATTTCAGTCATAACCGCCGGAAAACTTTGACCACGAATCAAGACCCAAATTTGAACCAAATACACCCTGTTCCTCCCTATAAATACCCACTCAATCTTCTGGAAATCCTTTCGCTCAGAACCGTGAACTTTTTTGAAGCTTTAGCTCGTTGCCGAGAATTTTGATTTCGCCGGAACTTCGCCGGAATCGATCGTCAGAAAACCGTATTCATTCCTCGACCGGTAGAACTGTCTAAACTTCTCTGCTATCTCTTAATTCATACTTTAATCATTCAAACCAAGGATCTAAACTGTTAAACAAGATACTCAGCCGAGAGTCACAAATCGGAGCCGACGAATTCTGCCGGAAAATCTGAAGAAGACACTCTGTGATTGGTACATCTTATTCCTTAATTTCCTTTTTTTTTACTTCAATTCAATCAATCATAAGCGTAGTTGGTCAATTAAACAGTCGGTTTCACTGTTCGGTAATTCGATAGGTGAAGAAGGTGAAGTTAAAACATGTGTATAAGTATAATTAAAAACGGATATTAAACCGGGTTAGACACACAGTCCGGCGGTGGACTTTGTGCAAATACAATATGCACGTCCCGAGTTCGAATCGCACACGTACCGACTTTCAGAATTAAAACCAATATTTTTATAACTGAATCCGAACAAGTCACAGGATATTTATAAGAGTAATATAATCCATTTGTTAAACAGATTAGACACACAGCCCAACTGGTTGGGCTGTGCGCACTCGAACCGAAGGACCCGAGTTCGACTCCGGGTCCCTGCAACCGGTTCGGCCATATAAATCATTTTTAATAAAAACCCAAATAAGTTTAAAATGAATTAGTATATAAATATAATTAAAACCGAGAATATTTCGGGTTAGACACGTAGCTCAGTTGGTAGAGCTGCGTGCACGCATACGAGAGGTCCCGAGTTCGAACTTCACACAGCGCATATAAACACACAGTCTGACCGGTCAACGGTCAACGGTAGAAGTCAAATTTTTTATTTTTTTTATTTCTTTTTAGTTATTTATTTAATTAGAAAATTATTTAAAAATACTAAAAAATAAGATTATTAAGGTTAGAAAACTTCCTTAAACTCACAAAAATAAATCTAAAAAAAATCCTATTAAGATTATGAATTAAAAGTATTAATCTCAAATATAATCCATTTATTTACCGAATCATTTCATTATTATTTTAGGTTAGTTTTTCCCTCGTCGATCAAATCCTAAAATTCATGCGCATCCAACGTCCTCAAAGAACGCACCCAATGTGAGTGAATCTCTATAAATTCCCCGTTTTAATCATGTTTTGGGGTGTATCATGTGTCGTTTAATTCTTTATTATATTTAAAACACTTGTGCATACATCATATCCGTGATCAAATGTGTATCAATTGTTGTGTGGATTATATGTAGTTTGGATTTATCATTTTCAGTGCACGCATTTCATTAGGCCCATCAGTTCCCTGTGGGAGACGGGTTGAGCATCAGGTGCCTCATAAGATCGGCTCCGTTTGATTGAGCCTTGATCTCACATTCATCATCATTCATATCATATACTCATTCAAAGTGGTTTGTGTTTGTTTACTTATATATGTTTGCTCACATGTGATTATTGCACAATTTTCCATATTAAATAAAGCAAGAAATTAATAACAATGTTTTATCAAGGTTCACTCGCCAACTCTTGTTGACCCAAAATATCCCCCGTTTTACACATGATACAGGTGATCCAGCTGAGGCAAGAAACACATAGGAAGGCCTAGAAGAATAAACCAGTTTAAGCTTTGGATTATTTACATCGTTTCATTTCCTTGTAATTGTATGAATTTTGATTTGGATATTTAAGTTGTAATTTGAATTTAATAAATATAAAACATTTTAGTAAACATCATGAGCTTTGGTGATAACCCAATTATGCCCCGACTCTTATTCCGCTGCGGGTCGGGGTGTGACAAAATCCAAGGTGAGGGAGAGAGATTGGTCAACAGCAGACCTATAGGTAGTAGGCTGAGCAGCCTTTACCATGCCCTTTATATCGAGTACTATCCCATTAATAAAACATGCAATGCGTTTGGGTTCCGGGGTAATCAAATAGGAAACTAACCTAGATAGGGAATTGAAATTGAAAACATATTTCTAACAATCTAGGTTTTTCATTGAAAGAGACAAAAAGTCTGTCTCTAATTTCTCCACCTCATGAGGTGGGCAGTATGTTTCCTTAACAAGGTCCACAAATTTGGACCACCCCAAATTATACAGGTGTACTTTACCTGTAGACTGGATCATGGCTTTCCACCAGATTAAGGCATCGCCCTTAAAGGACTGTGATACATATTCGACCACATCCTTATCATCGTAGCCGATGATATCTATGATTGTCTCCATCTCATCTAGCCACTTTAAGGCTTCTACAGCTCCTTCTCCCCGTTAAATTCTCGGGCTTTCATGAGACAAAATACTTATAGGTACATCCGTCTTTAACAGAACGGGACCTTTCAGCAAAATCTATTTTCTTTGGTTCACTATTCGCATTTGAAGAGTGAACGGAGCTCTCCTTATGAGCTGAGAATGGGGTAATCGATAATGGTCTAGAGTGAGTAGCACTCGACTCTCTAAGCTTTTCTATGGCCCTTTCCATGGCCTTTTCAATAGCCGCATCAATGCGAGCTTGAAAATTATCATTATCGATATCTCTGTTTTCGGCTTTGTTAGAATCAACATTCCGGTGGCTACCTTGTGCGTCATTTGAGTTAGCCATTTTTGAGCTTTGGTTCTATATACCAATAAAACTTCATTTAGCCATGATATAGCAACCATATTGGCTTTCAACATTGGATATAACAATCCATTGCCTATTCTAGTGTGAATAACATCACAACTCTTAGGCTTAACATAACTATATTTGGCCTAGGTCTTAATAGGACCATCAAAGGCAAACTACAATTTGGACATAGTCCATATTTGATATTGGATAGTGGATCACGTTGTCACAACTGTCATTGTCATATTCGACAATTATAATTAGATCATAAGCTTGTCACGAAGGACATGAATTTTATGTCACTAGGCCTGTCACAAATGGACATAAAATATGGCACATAGGCCTGTCACTAATGGACATAAAATATGGCACATAGGCCTATCACTAATGGACATAAAATATGGCACATAGACCTGTCACTAATTAACATAGAATTTGGACGGGGGGTTATATTAACCACAGCTGTCGTTGTCATTTTTGACAATATTATATTGCTCAAAGGCAAATCATCACTAATGGATGTTTAATCATAGCCCCCAGGGCAATACATCACTAACGGATGTTTTATCATAGCCCCACGGGCAATACATCACTAATGGATGTTTTAATCATAGCCCCAAGGGCAATACATCACTAATGGATGTTTAATCATTGCCCCAAGGGCAATACATCACTAATGGATGTTTAATCATAGCCCCAAGGGCAATACATCACTAATGGATGTTTAATCATCGCACTAATGATATTAGCCGGGATCAATTTTGATCACATAGGCTGTATAAGGTTAGGACATAGTCCATTACCTTGAAGGCTAGTGTGATTCCTCAAGTCACATTACCAAGAGTATTAACATTTCTGAATGTTAACATAAGAGTACCTTAATGGTTGATTAATAGTCCCGGTCGCAATGACCTTAGTGACTTGGAGGCTTGAACTTAAGTCCACCACCTCTGGATAGAAGGATAACTTCCCTTAACTATCCTGATAGAAGACACCTTCGTACTTAAATATCATTTATAATTTGGCCAAATGTGTGGTCTGTGCCACTTGGCTAATCAATACCATTAAGATCTTTTTGGAGTTATATCGCAGAGCATAACTTTCGAGTAAAATCAAGATGCTCGTTTGAAGAGGATGAATACATATATATATAATTCCAAATTACTTCATTAAATTCCAAATTAGAAATTATAATACTAGATAATGAAATTAACTGTCCATGCAAGGACTTTAAAGAAATAAAAATGTCCGCCCAGGGACTAAAGAAATAACAATGTCCTTGCAGGGACTACAAATAATTAGAAGAGACTTCACTCATCCTTCTTTCCCTTGACTAACTTGGAGAGTTTCTTGAAGAACTTGTTTGTCTTCTTCTATGTTTTCTCCGCTCGTTGTTGCATTTCATTCATTCGTTCCAAGGCCTCATTAATGGCCTTAAGTGGTGGCGTAGGTTGTGGTTGTGGTTGTGGCATAACCGGATACTGGTACCCATAAGTTGGATATCCAGTCGGTGGATAAGCAGGTGGGAAAGGGGACGGGTAAAGTGCGTTGTGCATAACTGGTTGCATATAGGGGTCTTGCGACCATGCTTGATAGTCTACTGGTGTAGACGGGTTAAAAAGATCATATCCAGACGTATCTGGATATGTGGGGATTGGGTTATTATAACCCGATGGTGGTGGTTGAACCGTAGGTGTTGGTGTTGGTTCTACTATAGGTGAAACATTATAGGGTCCACCCATTTGTGGGTCCTCTTGAATTGTGGGTTAGGAGTTAGGCAAAGGTGGCAGCGATCCCGACCTTTGTCCTGCACGTACCGACATACGTGCTCCATGCTTCCTCCTTGGTGGTTCAAGTGGTGGTTGAGGTTGATCCACTGGTTCCATGTGGACATCTTCTTGTATAGAAGGTGGTTGAGAGTGATGGGATGGAGTGTTGGCGACGGTAAATTGGTTCTAATATTGGTCCCACTCATTAGGACCTTGGTATGGCGATCCGGCATAAGAGTTCGAATCGCTTGAAATTTCTATGGGATGCGTATTCGATCCTGACGGCGGCATCTCCGGGTCAGAGTGCTCGTCCATAGGGTTTGGTTGGTCCAACTGATTTTGATCGGCTGGAGGCGTGTTAAAGTAGTGGTTAGGGTTAAATTCTTCATGATAAGAGTATGAATGAGAATTGTGAGAATGGGGAGAATGATAAGAATGATAAGAGTGGTGAGAGTGGTAAGAATTTTGGGAATGTGGGGGCGAGTGTATATGAGAGACAGAGTGTCTCGCTGGTTGCCAAGGAGACGAATCACCTGATACTTGGTAGGAATCTGAGTTATGGGGTTGAGAAGGGATGCGCCCCGATGGTCCTCCCCTCATTGGACCATTTCCTCTCCCACTTTGTCTTCGTACACGTGGCGATATTTTCCTGCTAAAATCAATTTAAAAACAATATTAATAACTTAATAATGAAATGAGTAATCCTAGGTCAAAGCCTAGACTCGGAAGTCTAAGGAATGTGCACGTTTAAATTTAAGATTAAACACAAGAAGGATAGTGTTTAATTCTCTCAAACGTTGGCTCTTATACCAACCTGTCACACCCCGGATTTCCAACCCAAATCCATACACCGGTGGGCCCGGGTGGGGAGTATCGTGACGTCAGTTGATAACATCATAGTCAATTAAACACGGCACAACGGAAGTCTTGGAGTAAAATTACTATTACAAACAAAATGTTCGAAATAAAATAATATACAGGCTTGTAATAGAAGATCCACAGGCGGATCATAAATATACAAAGAAACAATATAAAACACACTTTAGGGCAAATCTAAGGATTTGCAAGATCCTCATATTCCCTACCGAGCAGCTTTCGGCCTATTTCGTATTGTACCTACAAGCTTAATCTTTTTGAAAATACGTCAGCTTTCACTGGTAAATACACCCGACTGACTCATTTTGAAAACATTTTTTTAAAATTAGATTTAAGTGCACATGGCACAAATCTTTTATAACTTGGGAAAGTTACTTTGTAACCTTGTTAACAGATTCACATGTTTGTCCTACATACAGGGCCTAGTATAGAGACCGGGACATGATTAAATACACACCACTTAGAATTCACAGAGGAGTTATCCCCAACGTCTTGGGTAATTTGCATTTGAGCGTCTGTCAGGTATATGCCTACACCCCGTGCTAAGGTCGTGGCCATTATCTAATGTAATGAGCCGAGGATATCCAGGACACGGTAATTTACCTCCGATGTTTAAGTTATGAAACAAAACTGATTAAAACAGAATATGCGGATTTACTAGCCACAATCCGGCACTCGATTGATCCCATTTCTGACAAAGCGGTAATAATATACCAAATCCCAAGCCCGCATAGGAAAAATAAGTCTAGAGTATTTACCTGAGCTAGTCTTGATTAAAAATGCAAGATTTAATATCTCAGCCGTATCCAAATTGAATTAAATGAAGATAGCATTTACCGGAAGGCTCTGGTCTAGATTATGGCATAAGCTAACCAATTAAATACTAACGGTCTTATTTAAGTCATAGACTTAGATCGAGTAATGTACTTGATCAAAATGTATAACGCTAGATTAAAAGATGATTGGATAGAATGTAGTTTAATACCAACAAGTACGTTGACTTGGGTAATATGGATAAACTATAAACATTCTGGATTGAGATTTAAATGACAAGTTTAGACCCGTTTTGGTTAATTTTCGTAAACTTGTTACATATACTTAACTGTACGCATATCAGCGATATCGGGTAACCGGATAAGTCATGGACAAGTTCTATATGCCATTATACTTTAATTAAGTTGTAATATCAGTAGGATATCAACTTATATGCCCGTTAGGGTTTTAAATTGAAACTATACCTCATAAGGGCGTTTTAGTAATTTCATTAAGTATAAAAAGGAACTTGAATATAATTTAATGTTATAACTATAAGTATTCTGAAAAAATGCTTTATTTATGATATAACATCAGTAGGATATTAATCTTATGTGTAGTTTTTCTTTTATGACCAAACTATACACCCAAGGGGCATTTTGGTCATTTTACACATAGTTTATAAATTATATGAGATTCTGAGTTTGTAACATGTATCTACTGTAAATATGTTTGAATTAAGTTTTAAAATCAGTAGTTAACAAGTCTTGGTCAAATAATATGCTTTAAAACCATACTATGCGCCGAACCGGCGCTTATGTCGTAAAATGACGTCTTATGCGATGTTCAGTGAAAACTGATGTGAAGGTCAGATTAAAATGTCTTAGATATGTTATTTAGTATAACATATCAGTAGGTAAAAGATTTACCTTGAAAATATTTGATTAAAACCATTTTATGAGCCACAAGGGCTATAATCGTCATTTATCGACATAGTTCAAGGACCTGCTTGAAAACTCAGTTTATAACTTGGTTTTAACATCCTAGATAATCCTACTTATAATATTATATCGGTAGGAAAATTATTTTAAAGTTCATTATTATTAAAACTTTGATTTATGCAAAAATGACATTGTGGTCAAAGATGGCATAATTATGGAACTTGCGCATAAACTTAGATTCTGATTATGATCATGTAATATAACCTCAGAGGGTTATGCTACAATATATTACAATCATAATGCAACTTTAGATCAGTGCTTAACTAATCTAAATTGGGTCAGAATCAAAAATCAAAGCAGAAGCCAAACTTCGCAACTTTCGGTTGCGAACCGACCCTAGAACTGAAATTGACGAGCCGAACATGTTCTTACATGTTCTAATAATTATTACCAACTTGTTCAAGTGTCAAACATGTTTCATAACATATATAAGATCAAGAGTAAATTGCACAAAACATCCTTTATGTTTTCTCAAACTTGCAGGTTCCAGCCTTAATGTTTAAAAGTTGCTAAAAAACAGCCCTTAAGTTTATTTTTGTTGCGGGTTCAATCCTTTACAGCTAACCACGTTATTTTCTTCAGTTAAGTTCCCTCACATGCATAACATGTAAGGGTATATTCATCATTTTGGTTGATCTTCCACCCACATCAATTATAAGAAAAAAGATTATTTAAGGTTTAGCCTATTTTAAAAAAATTTCTAACCCCAGGGACTAATGTGCAATAAAACCAAACTTTTAAAAACCAAACACCCACTTTTCCGGTCTTCTTCTCCGGTGACTTCGCCGGATTCTGGCAAACCCGAAATTAAGATAGGAATCTTGTTAAGCTAGCCCACCAAGTTGTAAATATTAACACAGATTTTGATCATGCTAATCAAACTCTTCAGGATTATCATCAGTTGGAAGAATCGGCGCCTTATTCGCATCGGACGGAAACGACAAATGACTCTTCAACCCTAGATACCTCTCACGGAACTCCGATGCCGTCAAATCAGAGAACTTCGTAACACCGTGTTCAGTAGTCGGATCCAGCAACTGGTGACGCTTAGGACGCCGCAAGTTAGACTTAAACACTATCAAACGGTAATCGTGCTCCTCTGTAGTCGCGTACGTTTTACCAAACTTTGTTTAAACTAGGTTAAAACTTAAATATTCTTTTTTTTTAATAATTGAAGTGGGTGGAAGATCAACCAAAATGACGAATATACCCTCACATGTTATGCATGTGAGGGAACTTAACTGAAGAAAATAACGTGGTTAGCTGTAAAGAATTGAACCCGCAACAAAAATAAACTTAAAGGCTGTTTTTAGCAACTTTTAAAAATTAAGGCTGGAACCTGCAAGTTTGAGGAAACATAAAGGATGTTTTGTGTAATTTACTCTAAGATCAATTTATTATTTTTCCGAAAAAAGGCTTGTTTGACTTTTTAATACCATAACTTTGACCCGCTAATTGGTCTACCAAACCTGATCTTCAGGAGGTGCCCTTTATAGGGACTGACACCTACCTTATTACGATCACTTAGCCATGTTTGTTACGAACAATGGCTGGACCATAATGGCCTTAACCGAAAGTCAAAGCGTTTTCCGTAAAATGCTTGACTTTTGGCTATAAAAGCCTATAAACGAAAATGCAAGAGCAAGGAACACTTACAAGAGGTTCCTAGAATGCAAGAGAACTAAGTTGATGCTCCTTTCATTTAGGAACTTCTAGAGGAGGGAGATAGAGTTGAAAATGAGAAAGGTGCAAGTTCAAATGGTGAACTTGGACACCTATTTATAGTTGGAGAACTCAAAGGAGGTGATGTCAGGTGTTTAGGGGTGTAAGAGGGAGCTTACAAGTGTCCTAAAACGTGGCATAGCTGTTTGGGACGTATGAGGGGTATAAATTAACTGTTGACCCTTTTAATCCCTCCATTATCCAACTTTCTCATATTTACAGAATTGAACCCTCTCGTCCAACAAATGGCACGTATGAGAGTTAAGACTTCGCAAAGGATCACTCAGAGGCTTATTATAAGCATGTTGATTCCGATGTCACTCAGAGGTTGGGCATGTTGACATATCAGTCACTCAGAGGCCAAGTTTTAAGCATGTTGACATATCAGTCACTCAGAGGCTAATGATTTAAGCATGTTGACATATCAGTCACTCGGAGGCTGTTATTTATGCATGTTGACATCGGACCGTCACTCAGAGGCTCAGTTTGAGCATGTTGACACCTTTAGTCCTTATTGGTCTTTAATAGACTATATTTAAAATACAACACGTGTTGCTATACTATTGGACACAATTTTACAGTGTGTTACATTTAACTTCTCTTACTTATCACGTGTTTTTCTATATTAGCTTGCGACAATTGGACTTGTACTAGTTAGACTCGGAACCTCCAAAATTGTTTCATCTATGTATATAAAAAGACAGTAGCCACGATTCTTTAATTAACAAACAAAGTAACATGTTTATTTGATAACTTTACTTGTTGAATCATCAACATGTATATCACGTGTCTCCATGGTCAATGCCCCTAAAACACTATTAATCACTTTTGTTTCCTTTTTGCCCCCCCCCCTTTTCCGCGTCATTAAACCATGATGGTTTGACATTTAGCAGGCTCTGATATCTAACTCTTAACGTCTACACCTCCAAATCTTCTGGACTTGCACTACATAAATGGCCCAACATGTCTTCTATTCTTCTCTTTGTTCTCTCCGCAACATCTATTAATTTATCAACCACCCTTGCCCTCTCTTGTTTTTTCACATAATGTGTACAATGTTATAACTCTCCCCTTATGTATACAATGATAAGTAAGTATTGCTTAACGTTCTTAGACATTAGCTTTACATACACGCATTGTTGGTTCATCATCATCCCCCAGGTTTTTACACATTGTCAAAGGTTTTAACTTTCTAGTCCCAAAACTATCGCACCTAATCTCCAACTTCTCACTTGTTTAAGCTTTTCCTTGGTCCAGAATGTCATAGGATAAATGTTGTAATCCACGTCCATCCCTTGGAACTTGACGCTGCCCACGTAAAGCAGCTCACCCACAACCGTTACATATGTTATGCATACAAATGCAGGTGTTACACATATGAACACTACTACAAATGCAAATGCAAATCATACAAACACTTACAATTAGGATTGTCAACGCTCCTTTAAACGACTTATATGGGTCATTGCTTTTCCATCCATTCTTACAATTTTTAAGCTTCTCTAACACTAACTGGCACCAATCGATATCTGCAAAATCAAGCTCACCCGTGATGTGATCTAATGTACATGGGCAAAGAGTGTTTGTGGCAATCAATCATGACTATAACAAAACACATCAGGAAGTCCATTAGGAAATTAAAGCTATCTCCCCCGCCCGATGTCTCAATCATGTCAACCATTCTTCTTGGCGAAACATAGCATCCTAGGAACCTATTTTTCCATTTTCTAACAGCTTCATCCTTCTTGGATAGCTTAGGCAGAGAGCTTAACCGCACACCAGTTTGTGGTATGCCAAGCAACTTGTGAATGGCTTCAGCCTTTACCTTGATATTGCCACATGGAAAATTTATCTCCATAGTTGAATATTAAACCTTTCTACCACATAGTGGGCCAGCTTCGCCAGCATGCCATCAACCTTGAACTTCAACAATCGACCGAATCCCATCTCTTTACTACAATTATTTTTTCAAACGGCAACACATTAATGCATCTGGAGAGTTGGATTGGTGATGATCTTGTTATAATCCATGGCCAACCATCCCTCTTTGACCTTTTCCTCAACCTACATACCACATCCCCTTCATTTTCTTCGACTTCTTCATCCCATTCTTTGTCAGTTTCTTTATCTACTTTCTTTTGCTTTTTGGGTAGCTTACTCGTTTCGGATCTTGTAATTCTCTTCATTCCTGTAAATCCTAATGCCGGCCAGTGTGGAACCACCATGGTAAAGCCATAATAACAAAAGTTACATTCTAGTTTTTAAACCTAGTTGATAAAAATAAAACAGGTGTAACACATGTTACCTAATCCATTTTTCTGCACCGAAGTTGCACACTTCCTTATTCGTGCCTTCTTATTCGCAAGCAATCCCCTGGCTACAAGTGTTATAAATCATGTAACACACTTCGACAGGTTTTGATTTCGTTTCCCGTCGCATCAATTCATACGTGCACACCTTTGCTTTCGAGTATGTACACTTGTGCTCCCCACTACAATAGTTGTTTGCCTAGTCAAGGGAATAGTGACAAGAATAAATCATGTAACACATGTTAATACAACTTTTTGGCAATTGCAACCGAATGAGAAATGTTACACACATTACTGTAACCCAACTTACTACTGGAAAACAATAGTCAATAAAAAGAACAAACCAGTTTCCTCCTTCGTATTTCAAATTGCGTGTCAAGTCCAATCCTAAAAATCTATTGTATGTTTATAAAATACGAATAAAAACATATTAAATAGTCCTCTTTTAATCAGTGGCATATATAAAAATCATATATATATATATAATATATATATATATATAATATATATAACTTACCTATGTTCTTGGGTTGCCCCAAACCCTTCCACCTTCATTTTATCTACATTGACCAACGTATCAGTTGCAACCTTCATAATGATCCGTCCATTTCATCCGACAAAATCACAGTGATTTGATTCAATTAATGGCCCTGACTATTACATCCATTTCACACTGTTTCTAATACATCAAATAATCCTAACCAACTCTAACAAATCAAACCCAATAACTAATCTCATTCGAAAAAGAAAAAAAAACAACAAATATAGAGAGATGAAACTAGTCATATTGTTCAAACCATTTGCCCATTTTGGGTTTTATCTATCTTCCTTTTCAACTCTTTAAGTAAAAAAAAATAATCATTGCAATATTTCTAGAAAAAAATCAAAATGACTATTATGTACTTATTTTCCATTTTTCCTTCACTTTACCAATGATAACATCAAATATTGATTCTCATATCTTAGAGTTTTCATTTTCCAAACGTCTTGTCACACCGTCTTTCTTTCTTCTTCGATGATCGTCGTATAGTTTTTCTTCATTGTCGACCTACTGATATAAGCGAATGTGGTCCTTGAAATGGGTTTCTTCTTCTCCGGTGTTTGGGTTTTGGATGTTAAGAGAGAAGGAGACAGATGGTTTTATGAACTCGGGTTTGAATTTTGCTTTTAGATAATAGCTGACATAGAAGATTGCGCCCCCCCCCCCCCAGAAAGAACTCCTATTCATGCAGAGATCGTATCAAATCCAACAATATTTTAATATATATTATATACCTGGTTCATGTTGGATTTTTCACAAATACCCTTCAAATCCGCTAATCAACATAAACAATGTCTTTAATTTAAAGCAATAAAGCATTTAATTTCCTTAACCCTTAGATCATCTAGATTAATGGCTATAAATAAAGTTTCCTAGGTTCTCTCCCCACAAATAAATTTTCTATTTATCCTTTCCCCATATATATATATATATATATATATATATATATATATATGTGTGTGTGTGTGTGTGTGTGTGTGTGTGTATGTATAATAAGGATCCGTTAGGAACCACCATTTATTGCGAGAATCGCGAAAACCAATGTGAACACAACCAAAAATACCTAAAAAGTCTAAAAACATACAAATTATTTAAAAAAATCGCTATATTTGGTCACTAAAAATATTTGGAGTAACAATTATGGATGCACATGATGTATCGTTTCTTTGAACAACTCCGTAATACATTGCCGGTGTTATACAATTGTACTTTCATTTGGACTACCATACGCACTACTTTTTACATTACCATTATTAGAAATGCACATGTACATCTATATGTATGAACATGATATAACGTGTTTTGGTACACTACTTTAAATACACTTTCCCTTTCATCTATCATACCATCCATAATACACTATCATTACCTCCTACCATCCATAATACAATACCATTACCTCCTATCATCCATAATACAATACCATTACCTCCTACCATCCATAATACAATACCATTACCAATATGTATAATATTTTCACTTTATGCACATGTACATCAACACCCTTCATACCATCCAAACAATAAAGTACATCATAAAGTGATAAATATAACAAAACCATCAAACACTAGATATAACTAACCAAAAAACATGTATATGGGCCTACTTCATCATTCAAAATCACAAACTTTTTGTACAAAAATACGTTATATCATGGTTATACATAATGATGCACATGTGCATCGATACTTGTTACTCAAATTTTTTTAATGATGAATTATATTGTTTTTTTTTTAATATTAAAAAATTTGAGTGTTTTTTAGGTACTTTATTGTGTTTACATTGGTTCTCAGATAAACCCTAATATATATATATATATATATATATATATATATATATATATATATATATATATATATATATATATATATATATATATATATATATATATATATAGGGTGGGGTTTGGCTATAAAGTCTAAATTTCCTAAAAAGTGTAAAAAGTTATAAAATACTATAAATTTAGCCATATATGACACCTAAAACAAAAAATAATAGAGTGAAAATTACTTAAACACCATATTGAAACCATAATAGTCAATAAAAATTAAAACACAATAATTTTTGTTATTCGATAATCAGAGCCTTGCCATCCAAAACACAAAACATAACCCACGTATATGATGTTTTAGTAAGCTTCATTTTGCTATTTGTAGGTTTTGGGTGTATTTTGTGGTTGATATTTTAGTGTTTTATCAGTTTTTACACTGTTTAGGAAATTTGGACTCTGTAGTCAACTCCTACCCTATATATATATATATATATAGGGTAGGGTTATTTAAGAACTACTATTATTGCGAGAACTACGAGAACCAATGTAAATACAACAAAATAAATCCACCCCACCACCACCTAAAACCTAAACACCGACCCCCACCACACCACCACCCAAAACTAAACACACACCCCCACCACCACCCAAAAACCTAAACACCCCACTCCCATTTAAAAAAACAAAAAAAAAAACAATACCTAACCGAAAAACCTAAACCCCCACACCCCCCCCCCCCCAAAACATACCCCCCACCCACCACCCACAAAAACCTAAAAAGACCAAACCCCCACTCCCACCCCCTCCCCCAAAAAAAACCTAAACCCCCCAACCACCCCACCCAAGCTAAATGCTAAAAAGTAAACTATAAAGCTAAACCTCACAACTAAATGCTAAAAAGTGTTTTTAGGGATGAAAATTAGTGATTTTAAATAAAAAATTTGTGTGTTCTTAGTTTTGCTTTAGTTTTTCTTGGTTGTGTTCACATTGGTTCTCATGGTTCTCGCAACAAAGGGTGGTTCCCAACGGATCCTTATCCTGTTTATATATATATATATATATATATATAAAACATGTAAACCTACTTTCTCTATCTCTCTGTCTACAAAGAGAGGGTTGAAATAGAGAGAAAGAAGGTATATGTATGTCTGTATGTACGTATGTATGTATGTACGTATGTATGTATGTATGTGTGTATGTATGTGTGTATGTATGTATGTATGTATGTATGTATGTATGTATGTATGTATGTATGTATGTATGTATGTATGTATGTATGTATGTATGTATGTATGTATGTATGTATGTATGTATGTATGTATGTATGTATGTATGTATGTATGTATGTATGTGTGTATGTATGTATGTATGTATATGTATGTGTGTGTGTATGTATGTGTGTGTGTATATGTGTGTGTGTATGTATGTATGTGTGTGTGTATGTATGTATGTGTATGTATGCATGTATGCATGAATGCATGTATGCATGTATGTATGTATGTAGGAAAAGGATAAATAGAAAACTTACTTGTAATGTGAAAACTTAGAAAACTCAATTTGTAACCATTGATGTAGATGATCTAATGGTTGATGAAATTAGATGCTTTATTATTTTAAATTGATTACATTCTTAGGGTTAATGAGTGGATTGAGTGGTGTTTGTGTAAAAGCAACATCAACCTGGGAATGTAATATATATTATAATATTATTGGAGTTGATAGGGTGTCTATATTAATAGGACGGTTGTTTCCATGGGGGAAGGGCGCAATCTTCCATGTCACAAATCAACAAAAAGCTATTTTCAAAAACCAAGATTAAAAACAACCATTTGTCTCCTTCTCTCTGAACAATCCAAACACCAGAAAGTTACACACCCAAACAAATTGTGTATAGTATAAGGTAAAGGAGGAAGATAACCTGTACAACTTATACCGGAGAAGAAAGAACGACGATTAAAATGCGTTTCTTGAAAGCTCTAGAGATGAGATCAAAGTAAGCATTTTGATTGTTTAGTTGTTACTGTTACTAGTGCGATGATTGCTTGTTTTTTGTTTTCTTAAACCGGCGCATTGATGGGTGGTTTGAACAGGGTGGGTTATCATAAGGAAAGATGGGTGAAAACCACCAAATTTTGGAAGTTGTTTGAACAATAGAATATTGTTTTATCTCTCTCTCTTTCTCTCTCTCTTTGTTTTTGCTTTTCGGTAAGATTGGTTTTTTGGTTTGATTTGTTACAATTTGTTAGGGTTATTAGAGGTATTGGAAATGGTGTTTTGAGTGGTACATTTTCTGGTTATGTGATTGTGTTGTTAGTCCTTGTAGGTCTAGGGTGAAGAGAGGTGGGCGTAAGAAATTCAGGGCAGCAACTGCATTAAACACTATGATTTTATCGGATAACATAGGCAAAATGATAGAGAAGGCTGCAAATGATACATTGGTCAATATAGATCACAAGATGGGGTTGAAGGGTTTGAGGCAACCCGACGAACCCTAGGTAAGGAATATATTTTTTTATATAATGCCACAAATTTATAAGACTATTTATATATGTTTTGATTCGTATTTGATGAAGACACTAAAATTTTTGAGGATCAGGATATGGACACTCCAACCGCTGAAATACAAAGGAGGAGAACCGGTTTTTTCTTTTTATATTGATTTTTGTTTTTTCCAAGTAATAAGTTGGGTAAATTCAATGTGTGTAACATTTTTTTCTTTTAGAATAGGCATGGAGCCAATTGTTGTGGGAGCAGAAGTCCCCAGGGTATACCATAGAATGGTATGTATGTTAAATTTTGTAAATGTAGGAAAAACATAAAGACTGCGATGTGTGCTAAGATATGTTACACATCTGTCATTTTTCCTTTGAATAAGCAAACAACAAGTTATAGTGGGGAGCACATGTGTATAGAATAGAAAGCAAGAGATGTGCATGTAGTAATGTGGTGCGACGGCAACCGAAACACAAAAACTTGTACTAACGTGTGTTATTTTAATACTTGTAGTGAGGGATTTGGTTGCATCAGATAGTGGTTGTTTCAAGTGTAGGAAAAATAAAGGTATTTAGGGTAAATGGTTTGCATATATGAGACTTTCGGGTAGTTTGATTCGTAATATTTTTAATTTGTTTTTCATAAATGTCGCAGATAAGAAGACAAGAATTTGGGAGTGTACAACTTCAGTGTAGAATAACGGATCAGGTAACTATTATCAGTTATGTTACACCGGTTATTTTTATTAAGTAGGTTAAAAAACTAGAATGTAACTTGTGTTATTATCACTTTACTGTGGCGGTCTGGGCCGACATTGGGCTTTGCAGGAATGAAGAGAACCATAAGATACGAAACGGGTAAGCTGACTAAAAAGCGAAAGAAGGTAGATAAAGGAACTGATGAATAATGGGAGGAAGAAGTCGATGGAGATGAAGGGCAGGTAGGTAGGTTGAAGAAAAAGTCGAAGAGGGATGATTGGCCAGGGACTAGAACCACATCATCACCAATCCAATTATCTAGGTGCATTCAAGTGTTGTCGTTCGAACAAAGAGTTGTAGTCTAAGAGACGGGATTTGGTCATTTGCTGAAGCTCAAGGTTGATGGCATACTGGCAAAACTAGCTAACCATGTGGTTGATAGGTTTAATCCTTCAATGATGGAGATAAATATGCCTTGTGGCAGGATTAAGGTCTTGAAGCCATTCATAAGTTACTTAGCATACCATGTGGTGGTGTGCGATTAACCTCTCAGCCCAAGTTGGATGAGAAGGACGAAGCGATTATGAAATGGAATGATAGGATCCCGGGACGCTTTGTTCGCCAACAAAAATGGTTAACATAATTGAGATGTTAGACGGAAAAGATAACTTTAATATCCGAATGGACTTCCTGATGTGCTTTATTACTGTCATGATTGAGACCCATAAGCAAGGTTGCCTTAGGCCATGGATATTAGATCAATCATGAGTGACTAGAATTTTGTGGATATCCATTGGTGCAAGTTGGTACTAGACAAAATGAAAGAGTGTAAGAATGGATGGAAGCAATGACCCAAATAACCCATTTACTAGCGTGTTGATAGTCCTAATTGTAAGTTCTGGTATGATTTGCGTTTGTGGTAGTGTTTACATGTTTAACACCGTCATTGTATGCTTACCATATGTAACGGTTATGGGTGAAAATTTTAGCTGCTATATGTGGATAACGTCAAGTGCCAGGGATGGATGTGGATTACACTATTTATCCTATGACATTTGTACCATGGAAAATTTTAAACAAAGGGAAAAGCTGGAGATTAAGATGCGCGGTTTTGGGAATGGAAAAGCTAAAAGGGTTGAAAGTATGTAAAAACATGATGGATGATGATGAACCAACAATACATGTATGAAAAGCTAATGTGTAAGAACATTAAACAATACTTACTTATGATTATAATATGGCGTGAGTTTTAACAATGTATACATTATATGAATAAATAAGAGAGTGCAATGGTGGTTGATGAATTAATACATGTTGCCGCAAGAACGCAGAGAAGAACAGAAGACATGTTGAACCATTTGTGCACTGAGAACCCAGAAGATGTGGAGATGCAGATGTTAAGAGCTAGATATGAGAGTCTGCTTGATCTAAACCACCGTGGTCGAATGACGTGGGGACCGGAAAAGGCAACAAAAGAGATTAATAGTGTTCTGGGGCATTGACGATGAAGCCGAGTGATATAGGTGATGAGCGTGTTAATGATTCTGCGAGTGAAGGTAACAAGTAACTTGGTAGTTTGTTTATTAATGGAAGTAGTCAGTTTTTTTCAATTGTGAGGCAAATTCAAAAAACTTTGCTACTGTCTTTACATATACATAGATGAAACCATCTTGGAAGTTGCAAGTCTAGTTGTTACAAGCCCAATTGTTGCAATCCAATATCGTAAATCACTTGATAAGTAGGAGAAGAGAAAGGGTAGGTCAAAGTCTAAGTCGAATACTAGGTGCAACTCCAATAAGGAAGCTTGTAGTTTGAAGGAAGGTGGAGAGGTATGTGCATGAGAATACTATGTTTACATACGATACTGCTTTATGGTGTCACATGTGTAAAAGCATCTGTGCGGGAAGGGGGTCTTTACTACACGAAATTGTATTGCATGCCCAACAAGTAAGGTGTGAAATTCACAAGCCGTTAAGGAGTCCTTCACTATGAGGCTGATACAGGGACGACTATCGCCTTCGTATTCACGAGAGATTAGGGTACGATTGTTGGATTTGGTATTGTCTATTTCTTAATGTGGCTCCATCAAATCTCCTTTGTTTTTGATCCTTGATGAGTATCGTGCCTTCATCATGGATTCTATTTCTTTGAGTTTTTGGAGAATCCTCTTCTCTATTTGACATAATTCTTCCAATCTTATGTCTTTTATAGACGAGGTCTGATGGCATTCAGGTGGATGATACTTATCATTTTTACTCCCGCCCATCTTAAGGTGGTCGTCACAGGAAAACGATGGGTCTGTTAGGTTATGGGGATTAAGATTTAGAATGGGACATTCTAAATGTTTATGAATTTCTCCACATAATTGACACCATTCACCGTAAGAGTGGCGGGGGTGAAAATAATCATCAACATCCATATTTTCTAGACGAGGTTATAACCGCTGGAATCAAACGATACTATTTTCTAGAAACTGTTTTATGAGTACGGCCCCGTGTGATTGTCACACGACCCCGTGCTACAGCTTCTGTCTGGTAGAAAACAGTTTTAGGTTACTAGGGAACTGACATGGCCATGTGTTGATCAAACACGGCTCCGTGTTATTCCTGCATAAAGTAGAGAAAATAAGAAAAACCTGAAAAGAAAAATTAGAAAAGCATAAAAAAGATTAGCCCGCCGATTTTAAACTTTCTTCAAATGCTTGTGTCCCTGACAACAGCTCCAAACACTTGACGTGAGCGGAGTGTGAGTATGATTTTAGATATATTTTAAGTACTTTTTACTCTTTCATCAAGCTTTAAATTTATAAACACGATTTAATACTATCACTCTTTACAACACGCTAGGGCAAGTGCACCCATTGTTGGCGTAGTATATTGATGGTAAGATACCGAGGTCTTCCAAGTACACAAGAACTTTTAATACCGGAATATCGTCGACGTCTAATCGGATCAAAATTTTTGCTAAAAGATTTATAATAAGTGAAATAAATAAATAAACGAAAGTAACAGAAGTAACAAATAGACAAGATAGAATCACTTGGTTACGAGTTGTTATTTATATATCCTTTGATGATTTTCGCACTTTGGGTTTTTTAAGAGATGATTTTAGTTATTGTGGCATGTCCCTCTTTTGGAGGCAACGCTACCCTCAGCCATATTGGACTGGTCAGTAGGGATACAGTCCCGCAAGGCCGAAATATTGAAAGATAATTAAGTAAGTTATTAATGCAAAATGTGGCATGTCCCTCTTTTGGAGGCAACACTACCCTCGGCCATATTGGTCTGAGATAGCAGGGATCATGGTTGTAAAATAACGTCTCCAAAGCCGAGTGTTGATGCATCGAGTACTCCCCGAGTAAGTGCTACAAGGTAGCCTACCGAGTTGACTTTCTTCAACCTCGCCTAATTACTCGTAATCGATCAAAAGCGATCAACCTTAGTTAGAATCGGATCTAGTTGGTCAACTCGGGCCGAGTTTGACTTTAAAAAAACACAACATATTTTTATGTCTATTATATTAAAGAATGAATAGCTTTTTCACATATTCAATTAAAAATATTAGTATATTTATGTTATTTGACACATATTTAATTTTCGAAAACTAATTTCTTTATAATTGAACATGTTCGAGTACTCCCCGAGTACACTCCGCCAGGGTCGAGTACTCTCAACTCCCCGGTCAACCAACTAGGGGGCGCCTAGCAACTTTTACAATCATGGTAGGGATACAGTCCCGCAAGGCCAATTTAATTTTTTAATAGTAGTTTATTTATAAGGGAATCAAGCTGTTTTTACTTCCCCTGATTTGATGCTATCTGCCTCAAAGGAAGTCCTAATAAGCTTGAATCAAGTCCTCGCATGATCTATACACTAAAAGCGGAAATAACTTTACCCAAACCACCCCTCTAACCCCCTTCTAGGCAGTTAACGCGCTTTATATAGACCGTAAAGAAACGAATGAGTGAATCAACAAAACATGAAGAAATGATAGAATAAAGTTCACTTTCAATATAAAAAACTAGATATTAAAGTCAGTAATACAAGCACACTCTAAAGGTGGATATGGATGAATATGGTGGATGATGGTGGTGGAGTGGTCGCAGGTGTGAGAGAAGTGATTTGCCAAGGGATGGATTGAAATGGAACCAAGCACTTATATTTATAGCTAAAAACAGACTGTTCACATGGCCGAATGATTGAGGGGCATGGCCTCGTGCCCTCCTTCTTCTCTGTCTTCATTAAATGAGCATGTCAGTCTAGATGCTTAAACGACCCAGTGTGTCACTTACACGGCTCCATGGCCATTGTAATTGCTATATTATCCAAGATTTGCATATATGGGAGTTGACCACAGCTCGTGTTCCATGGGACACGGCCTCGCGTCTCTTGTCTGCTTCTGTTTATCTTTTTCTTCATGGAATCTTGAGTGGGGCACGACCTCATGCCTGGCAGGCACGACCCCGTGCTTGTCTTCTGATTCATTTTTTTGGTCTTGGGGTGAAGCTTGGGGGGTTGGTATGGTGTATCAACTTTTCTTCTTTTGTACATTTAAGCTCTTTTAGTCCTGAAAATCAAAAGGATACAAAGGAACGCACTTTTTCAACACTAGTACTAAAAGGGGTTGATTTTATACCTTATTTGATATAATTTATATGATGCATTTGGCGCATATCAAAGATGGTGAGCTTGGAAAGTTTCAACACTTGTAGGTTGTCTAAAACCTTATCAAAATAGAAAGTTTAGAGGGTGTTTGCACCTCTAGACTCATAAGAATTAACCCTAATCAGGCTCCATAACCAAAGGTTTGGTTAGAATCAATATGGGTGTAAGTTTGAATAAGTATAACGAGTTCGCTAAAGATTTACATAGAAGTTCTTCCAAAACATAAAGTTTGGACCTCAAAATGGTGATGTTCCATCTTAGTTTACCATGGTAAACTTGTGGAAACACTTCTAGAGGTGTTCCAAGCTTTCAAGAGGAAGAAAACATGAAGAAAACATGAAGAAATGTGAGATAGATGCTCACTTTGACACTTAAAGAATTCTGCCACAAATTGCTAATACAACTGATTTGGAAGTGTTTTAAGAGTATAAAAGGGACAGAAAAGTGAAAATTAGGTGATGGAGGATTGATTTTATAATGGAGGATTAGGGTTTAGTGTTAAAGGAGGTTGTATGATGATTGGAGAAGAAGAAAAGTGGAGGGAATTGGCCAACCCAAGAGTTGGAAACAATAATCTATGGATTAAGGAGCTTAGCGCCCAGCCAAGCTAAATGGGGTGAGGATTCGCGTAGTGCCACGCCTCATTTAGTCAATTTTTTGTTTTATTGCATTTTAGTCCCTGAACTTTTATATGTTCATAATTTTATGCTAAAACTTTGTAATTTAACATGTTTTCAAGTATGGAAAGCATATGTATGCATAAATTTTATATTTTGAATACGTGAATAGCATTTCGAATGTATAACAAGTATCGGTTTGCTAGTAAATACATAATTAATGATTAATTAGCCGTATAACACGTATGTACAAGGTATGGAATTTTATTACGATTAAAGTCTCGAGTTTCAAAGTTGGAAACGAATACGAGTATAATACGACTACAAGTTTCCAAAAATAGAAATACGAATATCCTTTCTAAATAGAGAAAGTATGAAAATGCGAAGCGTTACATAGAGTTAAGGTTCCAAGTTTGCGTACAAACACGTGTTTTTAATATATTTTTTAGGGTTCATGCGTATTAACTACGGTGTGTAGATCATTAATATCATGTTTAAGACACCAACTTGCTAATTAAATATTGATTAGGGTATTTTTAAGTTCATACAAACTAAATCCAATGAGACATGCAAGAAAGTTCTTACCGGAAAACAATTTGATGATCCTCTAGAAAATGACGAACTCGAACAATTGATTTAGAGTTTTGTTGTAAATCTTAAGTTAGGATCAGATCTATTTGAAAGAAAACCAACATGATTTACAAAAGGGTTTAGGAGGATTAAAGTTACCGTGATGTTCTTGATTACTTGAATATTTAAGGCATGAATTGAATGTGTGTGTGGTACGGTTTAGAGAGAGTAGAAAGAGAGAGAGACACACAACTTTGAGAGAGAGAAAACCAACATAATTTACAAAAGGGTTTAGGAGGATTAAAGTTACCATGATGTTCTTGATTACTTGAATATTTGAGGCATGAATTGAATGTGTGTGTGGTACGGTTTAGAGAGAGTAGAAAGCGAGAGAGACACATCTTTGAGAGACAGAACGGGGTTGGGATCGTGGTTTATGGAACAGTTTTACGGATAGGGTAACTTGTTAAGCAGGCAGTTGAGTTATGCTACCACACTTAGGCTATAAACTAAATTTTAAATGTTTTATGATCTATAAGGCTTTGTAGACCGGATATTGAAGGTTTAAGGGACTAGGTTCGGTTTTGATTAAGGGTGCAGAGATTAGGATTGTTTTAAAGCCTTGTTGTTTTGATAATTGAAAGATTTTAATAGAATTTAAGAATGTTTATGGTATTTATCAAGAATTAAATATATTTATATATTTATTATTAAAAATTTTGGCCCCAATAATAATAATAATATTCTTATTATTTTACATAAAAAATTATTAATTAAACCTTAGCTAAGTTTTGGATGTAATTTCCTAAATATGTAGGAAACATGTTTAGTAACTGACAAAAATATCACATTATTAACTTAAATTAAAGCATCAAAGTAGTACAAAGTCTAAGCTATAATCATAGTTAACCTTGTTTCATAGCGAATGTCATAGTTTACGGCCCTATATATCCCTAATCGCTTTTGTACTTAGTATTGTTGTCATACCCCGGATTTTCAACCCAAATCCATACACCGGTGGGCCCGGGTGGGGAGTATTGTGACGTCAGTTGATAAGATCATAGTCAATTAAACACGGTACAGCGTAAGTCTTGGAGTAAACTTACTATTACAAACCAAATGTTCGAAATACAAAATAATATACAGGCTCGTAATAGAAGATCCACAGGCGGATCGTAAAATGTACAAAGAAAGAATATAAAACAGACTTTAGGGCAGATCTAAGGATTTGCAAGATCCTCTTATTCACTACCAAGCAGCTTCCGGCCTATTTCGTATTGTACCTGCAAGCTTAGTCTTTTGAAAATACGTCAACTTTCGCTGGTAAATACACCCGACTGACTCATTTTTAAAACATTTTAAAAATTTGATTTAAGTGCACAGGACACAAATCTTTTATAACTTGGGAAAGTTACTTTGTAACCTTGTTAACAGATTCACATGTTTGTCCATACATACAGGGCCCAGTATAGAGACCGAGACATGATTAAATACACACCACTTAGAACTCACAGAGGAGTTATCCCCAACGTCTTGGGTAATTTGCATTTGAGCGTCTGTCAGGTGTATGCCTACACTCCGCGCTAAGGTCGTGACCATTATCTAATGTAATGAGCCGAGGATATCCAGGTACCGTTAATTTAACCCCTGATGTTTAAGTTATCAAACAAAACTGATTAAAAAAGAATATTCGGATTTACTAGCCACAATTCGGCATTTGATTGATCCCATTTCTAACTAAGCGGTAATAATTTACCGTATCCCAAGCCTGTATAGGAAAAATAAGTCAAGAGTATTTACCTGAATTAGCCTTATTTAATGCAAGATTATAACCCAGTCGTATTCAAAATGAGCTAAGTGCAGATATCATTTACTGGAAGGCTCTAGTCTGGATTAGGGCATAAGCTAACCAATTAAATACTAACGGTCTTATTTAAGTCAAATACTTAGACCGAGTAGTGTACAGGATCAAAACGTATAACGCTTGATTAAACGATGATCAGATAGAATGTAGCTTTAACCCGACAAGCACTTTGACTCGTATAAATGGGTAAACAATTCACATTCTGTATTTTGAGTTTAAATGATAAGGTTAAACCCGTTTTGGTTAATTTTCGTAAACTAATTACACATACTTAATGCATGCATTTTAGCGATATCGGGTAACTGGATAAGTCATGGACAAGTTCTATATGCCATTATACTTTATTTAAGTTGTAATATCAGTAGGATATCAACTTCTATGCCCATTACGGTTTTAAATTGAAACTATGCCTCATAAGGACGCTTCGGTAATTTCATACGGTATAAAAGGAACTTTAATAAAATTTAATGTTATAATTATAAGTATTCTGGAAAAATAATTTATTTATGATATCATATCAATAGGATATTAACTTTATGTGTAATTTATCTTTTATGACCAAACTATTCACCGAAGGGGCATTTTGATCATTTTACACATAGTTTATAAATTATTTGGGATTTTGAGTTTATAAGATGTACCTACTGTAAAAATATTTAAACCAAGTTTTAAAATTAGTAGTTAACAAGTCTTGGTCAATTAATATGGTTTAAAACCATACTATTCGCCGAAACGACGCTTATGTCGTAAAATGACGTCTTATGCGATGTTTAATGAAATCTGATGTTAAGGTCAGATTAAAATGTCTTAGATATGTTATTTAATATAACATATCAGTAGGTAAAAGATTTACCTTGAAAAGATTTGATTAAAACAATTTTATGAGCCACAAGGGCTAAAATCGTCAATTATTGACATAGTTCAAGGACCTGCTTGTAAACTCAGTTCATAACTTTGTTTTAACATCCCAAATAATCCTACTCATAATATTATATCAGTAGGAAACTTATTTTCAAGTTCATTATAATTAAAACCTTTATTTATGCAAAAAGGACATTTTGGTCAAAGATGGCATAATTATGGAACTTGCGCATAAACTCAGATTCTGATTATGATCATGTAATATAATCTCAGAGGGTTATGCTACATTATATTATGATCATAATGCAACTTTAAATCAGTAGGTAACTAATCTAACTCGGGTCAGAATCGAATGTCAAAGTAGAAGTCAAACTTCGCGACTTTCGGTTGCGAACCGACCCTAAAACTGAAATTGACGAGCCGAACATGTTCTTACATGTTCTAATAGTTATTACCAACTTGTTTAAGTGTCAAAACAGGTTTCATAACATATATAAGATCAATTTATGATTTTTCCGAAAAATGGCATGTTTGACTTTTTAATATCATAACTTTGACCCGTCAATTGGTCTAGCAAACGTGATCTTCAGGAGGTGCCCTTTATAGAGACTAACACTTACCTTATTATGATCACTTAGCCATGTTTGTTATGAACAATGGCTGGACCATAATGGTCTTAACCGAAAGTCAAAGCGTTTTCCGTAAAACGCTTGACTTTTGGCTATAAAAGCCTATAAACGAAAATGCAAGAGCAAGGAACACTTACAAGAGGTTCCTAGAATGCAAGAGAACTAAGTTGATGCTCCTTTTAGTTAGGAACTTCCAGAGGAGGGAGATAGAGTTGAAAATAAGAAAGGTGCAAGTTCAAATGGTGAACTTGGACACCTATTTATAGTTGGAGAACTCAAAGGAGGTCATGCCAGGTGTTTAGGGGTGTAAGAGGGAGCTTACAAGTGTCCCAAAACGTGACATAGCTGTTTGGGAAGCCATAGTTTCGAGAAAATTGATTTTGGCATTTTTGTTTGGAGGCCAAGGAAACTTTCTGCAGACACAGGCCTCTCGCGCCCCGCGAGAGGCCAGGCCTTAGCCTATCGCGCCCCGCAAGCGCCCAATGTTAGATTTCAAATTTTGTCACATTTAGCCCCTCAACTTATTAAACCCCTTTTTAACCTTAATAAAACACCTTTTTAGCATATTTAGCCCTCCGTAGCCAATATTTGGCCTGTGATTATGCCCGGACATTGTCGAGCTCTCGGTTCGTTAAAAGGTCACTCAGATGTATAAATTAACATGTTGACACTTTTAATCCCTCCATTATCCAACTTTCACAAATTCACAGAATTGAACCCTCTCGTCTAACAATTAGCACGTATGGGAGTTAGGAATTTGTAAAGGATCATTCAAAGGCCTATTATAAGCATGTTGACTCCGATGTCACTCAGAGGCTGGGCATGTTGACATATCAGTCACTCAGAGGTCAAGTTTTAAGCATGTTGACATATCAGTCACTCAGAGGCTAATGATTTAAGCATGTTGACATATCAGTCACTTAGAGGCTGTTATTTATGCATGTTGTCATCGGACCGTAACTCAGAGGCTCAGTTCGAGCATGTTGACGCCTTTAGTCCTTATTGGTATTTAATAGACTATATTTAAAATACAACACGTATCACTATACTATTGGACACGATTTTACAGGGTGTTACAATTGTAAGAATAAAATATAAATAAAAAAGTATATATAGCTTGAGAGGTAGTTATATGTAGCTCGCATATATATATGTAGCTCGTATGGGGAGGATCCAGGAAAAATGCCCCAAAGTGTGAAAATGATGAGAACGGATCACCACCGTTGGATAAAAACAATCTACGCCCTAAATTGAAGCGGTGGAGTTTTTGTAAATATCAACACCTTTCAAACGTACTCAAGGTTCATTAAGGGTAATAAGGTAATTTCAATGCACTTAACCTTCCAAACAACACCGAAACATATAAACTCCACACAAAAACCTCCCCAAATTCTACAAAAATTGTGAAAACCCTAGTTTAACGTGAAAATCTAAATATTATGGCTTCTGACAATAAATCAAGATACATAGGTAAAAATCAAAGTGAGTTCTCTTGGTTGTAGATTATACTAGTTATCTGATGTTATTGGCGTTTAAATTTTAACAATATATGTCAAGTTTCTACAAGAAAGTCACCTCAACGAACACACCAACAACTGATGAACAAATGAGGAAGGAAACATCAAAACAAGGTTATGATCGTTACATTTTGTGTCATTTAAAAGGCCATCATATGATTACTATGAATAAAATACACATGTTATCAATCGATTGTGTGTTTGTACATGCCATATACATGTTGACTCTTCTTGGTGTGTTTGTAAATGCCTTATAAAGGCTAACTTTAAAATATCATTGACATATGAGGCCAACTACTTCTAGTTTAAAACGCCATACGCAGATATCTTTGACCTATGAAGGCCAACTACAGCTAGTTGTGAAAACGACATATAAAGGCTAACTTAAATATAAATTTACAAAGTTTATGAAAACGTCATAATCATCTAAAAACGCCATGAATTTTTAACTTGCTTTTAAGCAAAGAGGGTTTGAAAGTCAAATTAAAGATGCACAAGATGAGAAAGGCTTTGAGCCAGGATGTTGAGGTTCAGGAGGATCCTTTTTTTCAGTTCACCAGGGCTAGGGCTAGAGTTTTGTTAAGAGTCAAACCTACAAACTTGATTGGTTGGTTTATCAATTTGAATGAAAATCAAATACGGGCAGTACAAAACATGGGATTTGGTGTTGCCCTCAAAATGAAAGTAGACCACATACCAACAATGCTTGGGTACTGGCTAGTGCAAAATTACAATGAAGTAACAAACAATTTAAACAACGGCACCCATATGATACATATCAAAGCAGAATTGATAAACTCTATAACGGGTATACCAAATGGAAACATGGTCGTGATGGCGAAAAATTCAACAAAGAATGATGAAGTAGTCGCTGAGTAGAGAGGGCAGTTTATAGGGACAGCCTGGATTAAAAGACCAAGTGTGAAGACACCCCGACCCGCAGCGGAATAAAAGTCGGGGCAGGATTGGGTTATCACCAAAGCTCATGATATTTACTAACAAGTTTCATATTTATTAAATTCAAATTAAATTCAAGTATCCAACACCGAAATTTCATACAAACACAAATAATAAACCAAACGATTGTTCTAACAAAATAACTTGATTATTCTTCTAACGCCATCCTAGGTGTTTCTTTCCTCAACTTGATCACCTGTATCATGCGTAAAACAAAAAAATTTGGGTCAACAAAAGTTGGCGAGTGAACCTTGATAAAACATTTAAGTAAATAAATTTTATTGTTGTTTAAATAAGATTGTGCATAAATCACATGTGAGCAAATGTATATATGTAACAAATCACAAACCACATTGAAAGAATATATGACATAAATGATGATGTGTCTGAGATCCAGGCTCAATCAAACGGAGCCGATCTAATGAGGCACCTTATTGCTCGACCCGTATCCCACGGGGAACTGATGGGCCTAATGTAATGAGTGCACTAGAATGATAAAATGTATCCACATATAAACCACATAACAAAACAATACACATTTGATCACGAAATGATATTAGCACAAGTGTTAAATAAAATAAGGAAATGGTACGACGCATGATACACCCCAAAACGTGATTAAAACGGGGAATTTGTAGAGATTCACTCACCTTGGGTGCGTATTCTTGAGTAGTAACAAGAGCGCACGAGTTGTGGATTTAACAGACGGAAGGGTACTAACCTATAATAATAATGCGATAAAATGGTAAATAACTAATTTAATGCTTAAGATGAAAAAAACTTTTGTTTATAGTTTTAGATTATTTTTGGTAGGTTTTAAAATCCCTATTTCTTTCTTTTTAACTGATTTTCTAAAAAAAACATAAAATAAGATATGTAAACTGAATAATAATAAAATGTAATTAAATTAAATACTTTAAAACAATGTTGTTAGTCTGACAAGGGCGCTTGTCAGACCGGTTTAATTGAATTTCAAGCGTGCGTGTGGTGAGGCTCGAACCCGTGACCACGCAGCTCTTCCAACTGAGCTACGTGTCTAACCCGAAAGAATCTGAATTTTAATTATATTTATACACTTTTTAGGTTATTTATAATTTAATTAATTTTACAAAAAGATTTTAACAATCCGACCGGTGCGTGCCAAAGGACTCAAAGCCGAGACCTTGGTGGTGTGATGCACCCAGCCCAACCAACTGGGCTGGGTGTCTAACCCGACTATACATGTATTTTAATTATACTTATCTACTAAATAGGCTTACACAGGAAAGATGGATTTAAAAAAAGGTTTAAATCGATTAAGCGGGTGTGTGAGCGTGGGATCGAACCGGTGACCCCGGGTTCAATTTGCACCCGGCCCAACCAGTTTGGCTGGGTGCTTAACCCGTTCAATATTCGCATTTTAATAATTATAACAACATTCTAACATCGTCTTCTTCATTTCCCAATTGAACCAACTGATTACCCGCCCAATTTTACTCATTTTAATTCTTATAAACGTAATGTATGTTAAGGTATTTAGATAACACTCAAGAGTAAAGAATGAAAGTCTACCGTATACTTGAGATGCTGGGTCGCGATTTCCGGCGGTGGTGTTCCGGAGGTTGGCAGAATTTCCCGGCGAACAGGGGGGGCGAGAGCAGAGGAGTAAATCAAGTAGTACAGGATGAACGATTTTGAACGGAGGATTTCATTTGGTATATATAGAGTGAAGTTTGGTTCGGTTTTAGGAAACCGAATTCGATTGATTGCCAATTAGCCGCGGGGATGCCAGCTATCATGATTGTAATTTGCCAAAAATAAGTGCCGACCCAGTTGTCGGAAAGATACGAAAGAAAGGAAAGGCCGTCTTGATTTGAGTTGATTCCGGTAATGGTTGCAAGTTTCCCACCCGGTATATGTATATATATTGTTATATGGGGTTTGATACATCAGGGGTGTGCAGTGTAGTGGTGTTTGGTGCGTGTGACAACCCGGGTGACCAGGGTTCGATTCACCGGCTTCGCTTTTTTTGGCTTTTTCTTTACTTTATTAATTTATTAAGTTTATTAAATCATTTATTCATTATAATCATTTAATTATTTGATTGATTATTTATTTTATTTTATTAAGATTAGTTTAAACATTTGTTATTAATATATGTATATATTTATACATATATATATATATATATATATATATTTTAATATATAGAAAAATAAACAAAAATGTTAAAATCAACAGACATAAATAAATACGCTTTGATTGATAATTTGGGGCGGGTTTTTGAAACCCGATTTACACGGATGTTACAGTATCCCCTACTTTTAGAAATTTCGTCCCAAAATTTAAGTAGTGGTTGCAACTGGAAAGAGATGCGGGTATTTTTCGTGCATTGAGTCTTCACGTTCCCAAGTAAACTCGGGCCCTCGTTTTGACTCCCAACGCACCCTAACGATTGGAATTCGACTTCGCCTTAAACGCTTCTCACCGAAATCCATGATCTCTACTGGTCTTTCAACGAAGTGCATTTATTCATCAACTTGAATGTCTTCTAGTGGGATATGGAGGTTTTCGTCGGCGAGGCACTTTTTCAAGTTTGATACGTGGAATGTGGGGTGAATTCTGTTAAGTTCTTCTGGTAGGTCAAGCTTGTATGCTAAAGGACCTACTCTTTCGAGTATCTTGAAAGGTCCTACATAGTGTGGTGCTAGCTTGCCCTTTTGGCCAAAACGAACCACTCCCTTCCACGGCGATACTTTCAAAAGTACTTGATCACCAACGCCAAACTCCAAGGGCTTTCGTCACTTGTCAGCATAACTCTTTTGACGACTTTGAGCTGCTAGAAGGTTGTTTCGAATTTAAATGATTTTGTCGGTTGTATCTTGAATCAATTCAGGTCCGGTGATTTGCGCTTCACCAATTTCGTGCCAACATACTGGAGATCGGCATTTACAACCGTATAAAGCTTTGAAAGGAGCTATGCCGATACTTGAATGATAGCTATTGTTGTATGAAAACTCGACTAACGGTAGATATGCGTCCCAATTCCCTTTGAAGTCTATGACACATGCTCGAAGCATGTCTTCGAGAGTTTGGATGGTGCGCTCAGATTGACCATCAGTCTGAGGGTGAAAGGCGGTACTGAGGTCTAAACGTGTACCCAAAGCAGTTTGTACGGCTCGCCATCTGCGTGAAGTGAAACGACCATCACGGTCTGAAATGATGCTTAATGGTACACCATGACGACATACGATTTCGCTGATGTAAATACGAGCTAACTTCTCGTTCTTGAAGTCCTCGCGAATCGGAATGAAGTGAGCTGTTTTTGTGAGACGATCAATGATTACCCATATGGTGTCATACCCACTGGAGGTGCGAGGTAACCCGGTAATGCAGTCCATGGTGATGTTTTCCCACGTCCATACATGTATTTCGGGTTGGACCAGAAGTCCTGAAGGTCTTTGATGTTCAGCTTTTACTTTGGAGCAGGTAAGGCACTTGGAAACAAAACAGCGATATCCTTCTTCATACCTGGCCACCAGTAGGTGTATCGTAAGTCTTGATACATCTTATCGGCTCCTGGATGTACAGAGTATCGTGTTTTGTGTGCCTCATCCATGAGGAAATCACGAAGGTTGTCGCGGTCGGGGATCCAAATACGGTTTAAATAGTATAGAATACCATTGGATTTGGTTTCGATTTGAGTTCAGCTCCACATGACAGCTCATCGCATACGTCATTTTCCGTTACAGAGATATGTTGAGCTGCCCGTATTCAATCTTTGATATCGGTTACAATTTGCGAACATCGAAGATGGATAGAGTTCGCATAACCCTTACGACTGAGCGCATCAACCACGTTGTTTGCCTTGCCAGGATGATACCGAATCTCACAGTCGTAATCGTTGAGAAGTTCGACCCATCTTCGTTGCCTCATATACAACTCTTTTTGATTGAAGATATGTTGGAGACTCTTGTGGTCAGTGTATATTTCACACTTGGTACCATAAAGATAATGTCTCCATATCTTGAGAGCGAACATGATGGCTCCAAGTTCCAGGTCGTGGGTGGTGTAATTCTTCTCATGTAGTTTGAGTTGCCTAGAGGCATAGGCTATGACCTTTCCTCTTTGCATCAGTACACAGCTAAACCTTGCCCTGATGCGTCGCAATAAACCACAAAGTCATCGCAACCCTCAGGGAGTGTAAGGATAGGTGCGTCACAAAGCCTTTGTTTCAAAGTTTGGAAGGACTCCTCTTGTTTAGGTCCCCAAATGAAGGGTTTTCCCTTGTGAGTCAAGGCCGTGAGCGGAACGGCGATACGGGAGAAATTGGCAATGAAGCGTCGGTAATAACCAGCCAAGCCAAGAAATGACCTAACTTCGGTAGGGGTACGTGGCGCTTGCCATTCTTGTACTGCCTTGATTTTCGAAGGATCCACATGATCCCTTTATCATTGACAACGTGACCAAGAAATTGCACCTCCCTTAACCAGAATTCGCATTTTGAGAACTTAGCGTAAAGCTTTTCAGTCCTTAAGAGTGTAAGAATGAGTCGAAGATGCCGCTCATGATCAGATTTTGATTTGGAGTAGATAACAATATCGTCGATGAAGACTATGACAAAATGGTCGAGATATGGTTTGCATACCCTATTCATTAAATCCATAAAGACAGCGGGGGCATTGGTTAATCTGAAAGGCATCACCATGAACTCGTAATGACCATAACAAGTTCGAAAAGCAGTTTTTGGGATATCTTCTTCGCGCACCCTAAGCTGATGATAACCAGAACGAAGGTCGATTTTGGAAAAATAGGTGGCGCCTTGAAGTTGGTCTAGAAGGTCATCAATACGAGGCAATGGATAGCGATTCTTAACAGTCAACTTGTTGAGTTCTCTATAGTCAATGCACATGCGAAACGTTCCATCTTTCTTCTTTACAAAAAGAACAGGTGCACCCCAAGGCGACGTGCTAGGACGTATGAATCCTTTGTCAGTCAGCTCTTGCAGCTGACTGGCCAATTCTTGCATTTCGGATGGGGCTAACCTATAAGGAGATTTTGCGACTTGTGTAGCGCCAGGCACAAGATCAATTCGAAATTTGACTTCTCGCATAAGAGGAAGTCCAGAAACATCGTCCGGAAAAACTTGCGGAAATTCTTTCACGATTTGGATATCTTCAAGCTTCCTTTCTTTGCCTTCCTTCTTGATGATGTGGGCTAGAAATGCGACGTAATCCTTGCGAGGATATCTTCGAGTTTGAAGACAGGACATCAATTTGAGCCCTTTCGAAGGAGTTTCTCCAAAGATACATAGTGCCTGACCATTGGCGAGAGGGATACAGATGAACTTTTCGTGGCACACCACTTCGGCGTGATGCTGGCTGAGCCAGTCCATCCCAATGATAACATCGAAACTTCCAATTTCATAAGAATGAGATCAATCGAAAAATGGTGATCTTTTAGGGTGAGAGTACAATCACGAACAACAGAATTTAACGAAATGGGTTCTCCGTCAGCAACTTCCACTGTAAGCGATTCAGCAAGACTAACACGAGGTAGGTCGAGAATAGATTTGAATTCTAAAGATACAAAACTCTTATCTGCACCAGTATCGAATAATATGGATGCATAACTACCATTTACGAGAAACGTACCATTGACCACGTTGTTGTCAGCCCTTACTTGGTTGGCGTTGATATTGAAAGCCCTTCCTCAAGCAGGTGGATGAGCTTGGTTAGCTTGGTTCACCGGATGGGCTTGAGCATTGATGATGTTCACCAAGCGTGGGAAAGTATTTCTAAAGTGGTTTAGATCCCCACAGTTGAAGCAAGCTCTTATGGGTTAGGTCATGGGGTAGTTGGGTTGGTAGTAAGGTTATGCTATGGGTTGGGCAGATGGTAGAAGTAACAGTTGTTGGGCTTGGCCCACCATTTGGTTTTGTGTTTGGCTTAGAGGCTGATTGCGGTTTGATCGTTGAAGCGTACGGCAGGTTTAGATAGTGTGACCTGCATGGCCACAACTTGTGCAATGTTGGCAATGGTTCTCAGGAGGGTGATGGTATTGGCAATGGTTACACTTTGGGTGTGGGCCAGTGTATGGCCTTTTGAATGGTGCGGCTGGAGGGGCAACTTGGGTGATTGGAGCAGCAGTAATAGGAGGGTTTATTTGGGTGACGGTGAAATTCTTGCCATTTCGCTTCCTCTAACCAGCAAACTTTGAAGAGGGACCAGATGGGGTTGGAGTTGGGGTTTCGACAGTTGTTCTCTTCTTTTCATCCTTAAAATTGCCATTACGAAGGCGATTTTTCATAAGTTCCGTTGCTAATTCCATTACGGCTTCGAGTGTTGCAGGAGAAGTGCTTAAAACTGAATCTTGGATTTTCGAGGGGAGGCCTCGAATGTAGTGCTCGATTAGGCGGTATAATGGGGTGAACAGATTGGGAACCATCTGGTTCAATTCAAGAAATCTCTTGTTGTAGGAGATGTGATCCCCCTTCTTTTTGCTTTAAGGAATAGAATTCATCTTCAAGCTTTTTGATCTCGCTCCTAGGACAGAAACGTCTTGTCATTAGTTCTCTTAATTCCTCCCATGATAAAGCCATGGCATCTTCCACACCTCGCTTGCCCTTTTCCGTGTTCCACCAGGTAAGGGCCACCCCAAACAAATGTCCAGTAGCGTAACGTACCTTGCGATCCTCAGGACAGTCGCAATTGAGAAAGGTGTTTTCCATCTCCTCAAACCAATGGAGGAGAGCGGTGACACCTTCAGTCCCTTCATATTTTGGGGGATCGCAGGACTTGAAGTGTTTGTAGGTGCATTTAGTGGTTTTGGGAGGAGGGTTGATGACGTCTTGGTCTTCTTGGTTTGGAGGGTTGATGTGATTAGCGGTGAGAGCTTGTTGAACTTGTAGCACAATGTCAGGAAGTACTGCGGCCATTTGTTGGTCAATTTGCGTGGCCAAGCGTTCGCTCGACTTTCCTGACCTTCTACCTCCTCGTAAGTGTCTAGCAGACATCTACAGGAATATATGTAGGGAGATTGTGAGTTTGAGAATTTTCTAGGTGTCATGTGTCGTAAAAAGGAATGAAAACAACATTTATAAATAATTGAAAATAACTTAACTACATCCATTGGATGTCTTGGGCTTGCTCATGTTTGGGCCTCCAAATGTCTCCTATACCATAGCCTGTATAGTCATGTGGGCCCCCATGACTATTGGGCTTGGTAGTGTTTACATTGGTGTCGGCTGGTTAACACTCGCATCACCCGAATGAAAATTGTAAAACATGATTGCGAGATGTAAGGTCGGAGGTGTCCAGGTGTAGACACAATGACAGCTCAAAGTGGGGTTAGTTCACACGACGTTTGGTATAGCATGCTTTGGCCTAATAGGTCATTTGTACTCTCATCGTTAGTCCCTAGGTAGGCAAACTGGTCCTTTATTTTGGATTTATACGAATGCCAAGCCTAGACAGGACGTGCCGACTACCGGTACTCGTACCCTTCCAGTTACTACATGCCCGTCGTGAAAACTCACTTTGATGTGATTTGAAAAATATGAAAACATTGCAAAAATCTTTGAAAAGAATTCATGGAAATTGTGAAATCGTGAGGTGTATGCTCTCATAGATATGATATGTTATGAGGATATAAACTATGATGAGCATTGCATATTAACATGTACTTGCGAGAGTGCTTGCATAATATTGTGGGTGAAAATAACATGAAACATATAAACATCATGAATTTTGCATGTAACACATAAACAATTTAGATCTAGTCAACTATAGTATAGGCTCTAAGGGTCTAATAACCTATCCTATATCCCCATAGTCACAAGCTCTGATACCAATCTGTCACACCCCGACACGCAGCGAAATAAAAGTCGGGGCAGGATTGGGTTATCACCAAATGCTCATGATATTTACTAACAAGGTTCATATTTATTAAATTCAAATTAAATTCAAGTATCCAACACGATATTTCATACAAACACATAATAAACCAAACGATTGTTCTAACAAAATAACTTGATTATTCTTCTAAGGCCATCCTTGGTGTTTCTTTCCTCAACTTGATCACCTGTATCATGCGTAAAACAGAAAAATTTGGGTCAACAAAAGTTGGCGAGTGAACCTTGATAAAACATTTAAGTAAATAAATTTTATTGTTGTTTAAATAAGATTGTACGTAAATCACATGTGAGCAAATGTATATATGTAACAAATCACAAACCACATTGAAAGAATATATGACATAAATGATTATGTGTCTGAGATCAAGGCTCAATCAAAAGGAGCCGATCTAATGAGGCACCTGATGCTCGACCCGTATCCCATGGGGAACTGATGGGCCTAATGTAATGAGTGCACTAGAATGATAAAATGTATCCACATATAAACCACATAACAAAACAATACACATTTGATAACGAAATGATATTAGCACAAGTGTTAAATAAAATAAAGAAATGGTACGACGCATGATACACCCCAAAACGTGATTAAAACGGGGAATTTGTAGAGATTCACTCACCTTGGGTGCGTATTCTTGAGTAGTAAGAAGAGCGCACGAGTTGTGGATTTAACCGACGGAAGGGTACTAACCTATAATAATAATGCGATAAAACGGTAAATAACTAATTTAATGCTTAAGATAAAAAAAAACTTTTGTTTATAGGTTTAGATTATATTTGGTAGGTTTTAAAATCCGTATTTCTTTCTTTTTAACTGATTTTCTAAAAAAAAACATAAAATCAGATATGTAAACTGAATAATAATAAAATGTAATTAAATTAAATACTTTAGAAAAATGTTGTCAGTATGACAAGGGCGCTTGTCAGACCTATTTAATTGAATTTCAGGCGTGCGTGTGGTGAGGCTCGAACCCGTGACCTCTCGGTTGCGTGCACGCAGCTCTTCCAACTGAGCTACGTGTCTAACCCGAAAGAATCTGAATTTTAATTATATTTATACACTTTTTAGGTTATTTCTAATTTAATTAATTTTACAAAAAGATTTTTAACAATCCGACCGGTGCGTGACAAGGACTCAAAGCCGAGACCTTGGTGGTGTGATGCACTCAGCCCAACCAACTGGGCTGGGTGTCTAACCCGATTATACATGTATTTTAATTATACTTATCTACTAAATAGGCTTACACAGGAAAGATGGATTTAAAAAAGGGTTTAAATCGATTAAGCGGGTGTGTGAGCGTAGGATCGAACCGGTGACCCCGGGTTCAATTTGCACCCGGCCCAACCAGTTAGGCTGGGTGCTTAACCCGTTCAATATTCGCATTTTAATAATTATAACAACATTCTAACATCGTCTTCTTCATTTCCCAATTGAACCAACTGATTACCCGCCCAATTTTACTCATTTTAATTCTGATAAACTTAATGTATGTTAAGGTATTTACATAACACTCAAGAGTAAAGAATGAAAGTCTACCATATACTTGAGATGGTGGGTCGCGATTTTCAGCGGTGGTATTCCGGCGGTTGGCAGAATTTCCCGGCGAACAGGGGGGGCGAGAGCAGAGGAGTAAAACAAGTAGTACAGGATAAAATGAACGATTTTGAACAGAGGATTTCATTTGGTATATATAGAGTGAAGTTTGGTTCGGTTTTAGGACACCGAATTCGATTGATTGCCAAGTAGCCGCGGGGATGCCAGCTATCATGATTGTAATTTGCCAAAAATAAGCGCCGAGCCAGTTGTCGGAAAGATTCAAAAGAAAGGAAAGGCGCGTCTTGATTTGAGTTGATTCCAGTAATGGTTGCAGGTTTCCCACCCGGTATATGTATATATATTGTTATATGGGGGTTTGATACATCAGGGGTGTGCAGTGTAGTGGTGTTTGGTGCGTGTGACAACCCGGGTGACCAGGGTTCGATTCCCCGGTTTCCCCTTTTTTGGCTTTTTCTTTACTTTATTAATTTATTAAGTTTATTAAATCATTTATTCATTATAATTATTTAATTATTTGATTGATTATTTATTTTATTTTATTAAGATTAGTTTAAACATTTGTTATTAATATATGTATGTGTGTGTGTATATATATATATATATATGTATATATATAAATCTTAATATATAAAACAATAAACAAAAATGTTAAAATCAACCGACATAAATAAATAAGCTTTGATTGATAACTTGGGGCGGATTTTCGAAACCCGATTTACACGGATGTTATATAGAATTCTTTTGTGGCTTAGGAAAACTTTAAACAATGTTTTTTTGTAAGTTAAAGTTGGAACTAAGCCATTCTTCGTAGTTTTATATCCGAACTTTTTACTAAAATAAAGGGTGTAAATAAAAAGAAGTTTTTTTTGTGGATGAGGATGATTGTTTTTGCAAAAGTTTATATTTTTGCTGGTTTAGAAACGAAAGGGTTAAGGCTCAAAGGGAGTTAACTAGGAGGATATAAAAAGGAAAATAAAGGTTTAAAATAAAAAATGGGTTATAATCCTAATGCCTCTATCATTTACTTACTTGGATTAGTATCGGTAAGAATTGGGAATGTATTGCTTTGCCAAGTTCTAGATTTGTAAGAACCAAACTGGCTATTCACACAAGAAACGAAAAATTGAGCAATTAGTATAGATATGACTTTGTATGCTCAGTAAAGGCTCAAAAACTCACTTTTGTGGGAAAGGGTTATAATGTAAAAGTGTATAAATAATCAAGTTTTATAAAGATTTGCTATGCCTGTTTTTATAATTTCTAAAATGGTTATTTTTATCACGACGCTATAAAGTGTGAATTTGTAAAAACATAATTTTTAGAACTTATTTTCCCAAACTAAACCAAGGTAAGTAAAAAAATGTTTAAAATTTTTTGAAAAATATTTGGGGTGATTAGCGGTTTTCGAAGGCGAGATTTGTGTAAGGCTTGATTTTAGGACATACGATTCAAGGTTTTAACATCCCCCCACACTTAAATTACACATTGTCCTCAATGTGTACCAAATATGATTTGTTTTGATTGTGCAAAAAGTGGTTTTTAACAAAGGTTACTAGGCACAGGGGCGTGTCTGGTGGCCACGACCCCTTGGTCAAAGTGCTAGTATCATGAATTTTGAAAGCTTACAGAAGGTTAGGCACGGGGGCGTGGGCTATAGGCACAGCCCCGTGGAAAATGTTTGTAACAGATTGGGAGCTGTGTTTCGTCGCTTGGCGTCTGATTTGTGGGCTTGGGGACCACTATGCTTAGTGTGTCCAAGCCTCTCAATGTATCTGTAAGCTATAATCCTACCACAATACAACAATCTAAAACAAAATAACAAGTTCCTACATTACGATCATTTTACTTGTCCACCATCGTCACACGAAAAGAAAAATAAAATTGCAAGAAAGTAAATCGTTTAGAGAAGCAAATTGTTCATCGGGACGCAGCCCGAAAATTACCAAATTGTTCAAAGTTTGGAGAGATAAACTGAAGGGTAGATTCTTCGCTCACCACCACCATCACCTGATCCGGACCCATGTCCTCGTCTTCCTCCTCCTCAACCTCGTTGTCTTGGTACGCCATATGCTCCCGGATGAGTGTGATGTTGTTTCGCATGGTGATCATATTGCGTTTCATGCTTCCAATCTGGCTGGTTGAGCTTTGTCCCAAGCTATAGGCATTCCTAGACACTTGGAGTGTCTCCTACATATCATTATATAGATTTTGGAGGTTAGGAGGATTTCCTCCTCCTTGAGATGAGGAGCCTGGGGCGTAACTGAAGTATCAAGGACGGTCGGGGTTGTCTTCGATTGAAAGGACCTCATCTGGGTCATTTGGGTTCCACACCTGGCCACGTGCATCCTTGAAGCGAATGAAACCATTGTTGCAATCGATGATAAGACCAAGCTTCGGCATAAGACTAGATCAGCTTTTGCCACACCCTTATGGAACCCACTCGGAGTGTGCCTAATGAAATTCTTGAACAGCTTGGCGATCCATCATCCGAAGCATTTCGGTGTGCGGGTGTTGTCGGTGGCAATTTGAGGCCATGTTCCTCAACAACATGTGGGAGACATCGATGGTTTGGTGATTCAGGATGCAATATAAGCAAGTTGGCTCCCAAAGATTCACCACCCCACCACTATCCTTCCTTTGGCACAAAGAGCCACTAAGGACCCAATGAATGTATCGGATTAGAGGGTCCCTAATCTTAGTGCTCTTTTTGTTGCTTGGATCATAGTGGCCATCCCCAATTTGTGCCCATGCAGCTTACTTCAGGTTATCTGGGAGTTCACGGACGCTTTCCATGAAGTCTAGCTCGGACGTGTCGTCCTTAGTGTACAACCTAATATTCACGCCAAACTGAGCTACAGAATTACTATACCCTTCCCCACCAGACCTAAACTGAACTTCATTCTACTCAAACAGATCTTGTTCATTTTTATCAAAGATGAGCGTGCATAAGAACTCCATGTTGTATTCATGAACGGATCTGAGTCGGGTCTCTAGAAAGGTACGGAGAGGACCAGTGATCAGCACATCGTATCTCTCCCTTTGCCCCACAGTCTCAAGTGTGGTATAATACACTTGTCTTGGTGGTTTTTAATACCTTTCTTGGAGCACTTCAAAGTGTCTTTAACTCGAGCTTCGAACTTTTGAACCTTAGAAACATATGAGGTGCTATACCTGCAAGAAAGAACCAGTGAGACAATCGGTGTGTCGAAAATTATAAAAAAATGGTATCAGGGGGTCTTGACATGGCCTCGTGCCCGCCAAGCACGACCCCGTGTCTGCAGACTTGGGTGCCCACGGCCCCGTGGCTAGTAGGCACGGCCCCATGGTGAACCTTCTATTAACCCAATTTTAGGGTTTTCGAGCCGCTTCAAAAAATTCAAAATTTTTGGTTCATCATGTGCGGTTTACCCTGAAAATGAAACCCCAAGTACCAATATCGCACAGACTACTTGTTTACCCCTTCAATTTTAACTTTTTCCGATTATGAACGAGGGTTTGTGAAAAACTCTTTGAACAATTCGATTTTTCTGACAATGTCTGGTTATTTACTTCCCAAAACACTTCTAGTTACTACTAATAACAAGATCGAAGCAAAAATTTGGGATTGGCACCGGTCTAGTTCAAGAACCCTAGATTTTCCCGAATTTTTGATGTTATACTTCATGCAAAGTGTTAATCTAACTAATCATGATGTTAGAATCATACCTTGTTGATGGATTTGGGTAGGAAATCGTCAAAAATCAGCCAAAGTAAGGCAGGAACCGAAGGTTTCAGAGGGACGGGTCATGGTCTTGTGTTGAAAAAGTGAGGAAAAAGGGGTTATAAATCCGTCTGCAGATTTGCCACGGCCCCACAGCCAAAAATTTTTTTATTTGTGATCGTTTCTCTGAGTGTTCACTTTTTAGTACTTACCTGTTTCGCTCTTATTCTTGTATCACCTCCAAATGTACCTACAAGATATTTAAAAAGAGAATATATATATATTTACAATCAACGTTTGATTATGCCTTGATCAACTTTCCGCCTCTTGGAGTATCATTTCAACTTCCGCATCCTCAAGAAAACCTCTATAGAGCTTAATCCTTTGCCCATTGACTTTGAAAGTTTCACCATTTGGAGGCTTAATTTCTATAGTGCCATTTGGAAAGATTTGGATAATGGAAAAGGTCTCAACCATCTAGACTTGATCCCTTCTTTACGTTTGCTTATTTTATCGTGTATGTTTTTCATGCGTTCCTTATAAATTTTGGAGTTGGAATATGCTTGATTTCTTATTTCTTCTAATTCATTTAACTGATAGAATCAATTTTTACCGGAATTTTCTTGATCTAGGTTTACATTTTTTAATGCCTAGTATGCTTTGTGTGCGATTTCTACTAGGAGGTGACAATTTTTTTCCATAGACGAGCTTATATGGGGTAGTGCCTATTGGTGTTTTATAGGCTGTTCGAAAGGCCCATAAAGCATCCCTACTTTAGCCACCCAATCTTTTTTATTTTAACCCACAGATTATTCTAAGATTCTTTTTAAACCGCGATTGGCTACTTCGGCTTGGCCGTTGGCTTGGGGGTGATAGGCGGTTGAAACACGATGATAGACCCCATATTTTTGTTAAAATTTTGTGTAATTGGTAATTACAAAATGGTGCCTCTATCACTAATAAGCGCTTTTGGAGTGTCGAAACGATAGAGTAATCGTTTTAGGAATTTTACTACAACTCTTCCATCACTTGTTGGAAGAGCTTCAGCTTCGGCCCATTTAGACATGTAATCGACTGCCACAAGAATATATTTGTTCCCTCTTGACGGTGGGAAAGGTCCCATAAAATCTAGATCCCAAACATCAAAGATTTCACAAATTATAATGCCATTTTGAGGCATTTCATTCTTTCATGAGATATTACCTGTTCGTTGGCATGCATCACATGTTTTTATTAAATTATATGCATCCTTATGGATGGTTGGCCAATAAAATCCCAAATCGAATAACTTACGTGCGGTACTCGTTGCTCCATGATGTCCTCCATATGGTCCTTCGTGACAATGGCGAAGAATTTTTCTTGCTTCTTGACCATGGACGCACCTTAATATAAGTTGTTCGGCACAAATTTTAAAAAGATATGGATCTTCCCAAAAATAGTGTTTGACATTGGCAAAGAATTTTTTTCTTTGATGATGTGACCAACCTTTGACTAAAATGCCACTAGCGAGATAGTTAGCATAGTCAGCGTACCATGGTTCTTCTTTATATTCGACCATTTCCAAGGATTCGTGGGGAATTTTTCATTGATGAGCTCTTCCTGAGTATGCTCCCAAGCAGGATCTTCCAAGCGAGATAAGTGATCGGCGGCGGTGTTTTCTGCTCCTCGTTTATCTTTTGTTTCAATGTCGAATTGTTGGAGGAGAAGAATCCACCTAATCAAACGTGGTTTGGCATCTTATTTTTAAAAAGGTATCGAATAGCGGCATGGTCCGTATAGACTATTGTTTTAGAAAGTACAAGATAGGAACGAAATTTATCAAAAGCAAATACTATGGCAAGTAATTCTTTTTCGGTAGTTGTATAATTTTCTTGAGCATCGTTAGAGTTTTACTTGCATAGTATATTGGGTGAAAATGTTTTTCTTTTTATTATCCTAAGATGGCTCCAACTGCAAAGTCACTTGCATCGCATATGATTTCAAAAGGTAATTTCCAATCGGGCGCTATCATGATTGGTGCATTGACTAGCATTTCTTTTAGTGTAACAAAAGCTTTATTCAATCCTTGTCGAAGATGAATAGTGTATCTTTTTCAAGTAATTTTGTTAGAGGTCTAGAGATTTTTGAAAAGTCTTTCATAAATCGCCTATAAAAGCTTCGTATGGCTCGAATGGAGGATGGGGGAGGTAATCGGGAAATAATGTCTATTTTTGCCTGATCAACTCCATTCATTCGCTTGAGATTTTATGACCGAGTACTATTCCCTCCGAAACCATGAAATGGCATTTTTCCCAAATAAGGGCGAGGTTAGTTTCCTCACATCGAGATAACATTCGTTGAAGATTATCGAGGCATTGGTCATATATCTCCAAAGATAGAAAATCATCCGTGAAAACTTCCATGGTTTTTTCTATCATATTGTGGAAGACGGTCACCATGTAACGTTGAAATGTTGCACAGGCATTGCATAGACCAAAAGGCATGCGTCGATAAGCAAAAGTTCCATATGGACATGTAAAAGTTGTTTTTTCTTGGTCCTCCGGTGCTATTGGGATTTGAAAAATATATGGAGAAACCATCTAAAAGCAAAAAAAATCTATGACCGGATAGTCTTTCTAGAATTTGGTCGATAAATGGCAAAGGAAAGTGGTGTTTCCTTGTTGCATTGTTTAATTTGCGATAGTCTATACATACTCTCCATCCGGTAACGGTTCTTGTTGGAATAAGTTCATTTTTTCATTAGTTACAACCGTCGTACCTCCTTTTTTGGTACTACTTGGACGGGGCTCACCCAAGGGCTATCGGAGATAGGATAGATAAGTCTGGCGTCTAGTAGTTTGATGACTTCATTTTTAATCACTTCTTGAACATTTGGATTTACTCTTCTTTGTGGTTGTATTACAGTTTTAAAGTCACCTTCCATTAAAATTTTGTGTGTGCACATGGATGGACTAATGACTTTGATGTCCACAAGTTTCCATGCAATTGTTTTCTGGTGTTTTTTCAAAATTATTATTAATTCTTCTTTTTCAAAAAATTTCAGTTTTGAAGAAATGATGACGGAGCTTACCATGATCGTCTAAGAATGCGTATTCTAGACCTTTTGGTAGTTCCTTGAGTTTGAACGACGGTGGGTCTTCAAGAGACCGCTTATTTTCTTCTTTATTAAGATCGACGGCTGAAAAGGTTTGTTCGGTGACATCTCCTTCTTCGGCGGGTTGTTCTTCTGTTTCTTCTGTATCGGGTGGCTCTGTTACATCTTCAATTAGGGGGTCGTCATTACCAATGGGATATTTCATTGATTTTTCAAGATTGATGTATCTTTTGTCGGTCCCTAATTTAAGTGGTAGGTTGTTTTGCTTCTAATTGACTAAGATTTGACGGGTTTTTATGAATGGTTGTCCCAACACGAGTGGTGCATCGTCTATGATGATAAACTCGGTTGGTACTACCGTTTGATTCGTTTGAATTAAGACATACTTAATTGCCCCTTTGGCTTTTATCATTTTTCGATTTGAAAGAAAAATAGGAATTTTAAGTGGAGAAAAATCACTAGTTCCCATTTTTCCGACAACATAGTTTGGCATTATGCTAACACAAAGATCTCTATCAATTAGCATGTTACTAACAAAGATGTTTTGAAAAAAACATGTACCGGTTTTATGTTCAATTCATGGTGTTCATCTTGTATTAGTGAAGTTTGATCATTTGTTAAGTTAATGCTAACAATCTCCTCGATTTTAGTGGTAATATTTAACTCTTTTAAAAACTTAGCATGAGAAGATACCAAACAATGATTATCAAAAGATGGTTGTAAAATGTGAATTTCTTGAAAGTTTGGTTTCGTTTTGAGATCATCCTTTTTAGACGTACCTTCTTTGTGGTTTAGTTCATGCATGAGTTTTTCATTTTGTGGTTCTTCTATTTTTACCTCTTCAATTATTACCACTTTAGTATAAATGGCCTCGTCTTTCTCGCGAGATATCTTACGTAAGAGTTCTAAATTCTTGAGACTTTGGATGAGGCTTTTGGCTTCGGGAACGATTGTTGGTGGAGTGTCGTTTGTTTCAAACGGATTGATATCCAATCAAACTTGATTTTGGGAGCTCAAACCTTGGTTCTTCATACGTGGAGTATGGTGTTGAGGGTTGAAAAGGTAATAATGTTGTACCAAATGGGATTCACCGCAAATGGTACAATATGGTTCCTCGTAATCATCCTCAATGTAGCAGTGGGTATAATCTTCTGAGTAGCAATCCATTTGAAGATATTCCGAAGATTAACGAGCCTCGGGATCAGGAAGCAGAAAAATAAAATTTAACAAGAACATGACCATGGCCCCGTGCTTAACTGGAACGGCCCAGTGGGCAAACCTTTATCTGGGCGTTTGAAAACTGTTTATATAAAATTCTGCAGCACGGGGACGTGGCCAGTTGACACGGCCCCGTGGCAACCTACTGTAGAGGTTTAAAAATTTTGAAAACGAGCGCGCAGTTTTTAAAAACATAGAGAATATGATTAGTCCGCTAATTTTAAGCTTTCTTAAAATCCTTGTGTCCCCCGCAATGGTACCAAAAACTTGATGTGGTGCAAGCGGGTTATAAATTTTACTATATTTTAGGTACTTTACTCGTAGATCAAGCATTAAATTTATAATACACGATACAATACTACCACTCTACACATGTTAGGGCAAGAGCACCCATTGTGGATGTAGTATAGTGATGGTAAGATACCGAGGTCGTCCAAGGATACAAGAGCTTTTAATATCGGTTTATAGTTAACGTCTAATCTAACCAAATTTTTGAAAAAAGTTATGAAAGTTTAAAAGATATAAAAGTAAAAACGTAAATAAAAAGGAAAACAAATAGACAAGAAAGAATCACTTGGTTCCGACTCCTCTTTTACATATCCTTTGATGATTCCCGCACTTTGGGCATTTTAAGAGATTATCTTAGTTATAGTAGTAGGCCCCTCTTGTGAAGGCGATGTTACCCTCAACCTATTGGTCTGAGTCAGTAGGGATACAGTCCCGCAAGGTCGGAATATTGAAAGATAATTAAGTAAGTGATTAATGCGAAAAGTGGTAGGCCGCTCTTGTGAAGGCCATGTTACCCTCGGCCATATTGGTCTGAGTCAGCAGGGATACAGTCCCGCGAGGCCGGGTAAGGTTTTAATAGTAGTTTATTTATAAAGGGTTCAAGCCGTTCTTACTTCCCCTGATTTGATGCTATCTATCTCAACGGAAGTCCTAATAAGCTTGGACCAAGTCCTCACAGGATGTATACACTTAACAAGACAAGAACTTTACCCAAACACCCTTCTAACCCCCTACTAGGTAGTTGACGCGTTTTATATAAATCGTAAAGACACGAATGAGTGAATCAACGAAACATGAAGAAATGTTTAAATAAAGTTCACTTTCAATATAAAAAACTAATTATAAAAGTCACCAATACATACCCATATAAAAAGTTACCAAAGATTGGAAATCAAAAGTAATATATAAAAGATTTTTCTTCCCCAAGTGATGTAAGAGACTTAGCCAAGCATGGCCTTTGTTTAACAAGAACTCTTACGATAAATCTTGAATCCCGAGACTACTACACACTCTGAAAGATGAAAGATGGATGATAGTGGTGGGTGTTGGTGTTGTAGTGGTGGTGGACTGATGGCAAGTGTGAGAGAAGTGGTTTGCCAAGGGATGCCTTTCTCATGAACCAAGCACCTGTATTTATAACTAGAAACAGAAGGCGACCATGACCCCGTGCCAGGTGGGCATGGCCCCGTGGTGGACTTTTTCTCTCCCTTCATTAACTACAGATGCCTGGTCTTGTACTAACACGCCCCGTGGTGACAGAGCACGGCCCCATGGTCAGTATACTTGCTGTACTATCCTAGATTCTGCGAATATTTAAGTTGACCTTGGCCCATGTTGACTTGGCACGACCCCCATGTTGGTTGTCTATTGTTGTTTTCTTTTTCTAGAGAGAATCTTTGACTAGGCACGGCCCCATGTCTGGTGGGAACGGCCCCATGTCTGGTGGGAACGGCCCCTTGCCTAAGTTTCTGTCTTTGTTTTTTTGTTTTTTTGGATGTGAATGGGGGTTTGGCAAGTCTGTCAACCCTACTTCTTTGTATTTGTGATGGTTTTGGCTATAAATTTGCTTCTTTTATTCGTTTAAGATCTTTTGATCATGTAATGTAAAAGTAAACAAAGAAACATTCTTTTTTCAACAATAGTACCAAAAAAGAGCTGATTTCATGCCTTGTTTGATGTAATTTATATGTTGCATTTTGCGCACATCAACCGCCGAAAGTGCATGGATGCCAGTAAAACATTTCATAGGGCTATTGATCGTACTTGCTATATGAAATACTTTTTAATATACCATAGCTTGCTCAATAAACAACTTGAAAATTAACATCTTATAATGCAGCTTGCTTTGGTGAACGATGGTTGCGAGAAAAAAAGTTTGAAAGAAAAGAAGGTTACCCAATTGAATGGGTATCAAGAATGCTAGAGATGTTCAAGAATGTATTGATGAAGAGGATATATGGTGGTGAGCCTCAACACCATGATGGGAAGACTCATAAGAAAACAGTTGTTAGGAAGGCTAAGGAGCCACAGTTTGAATCTGTTGTTCAAAAAAAAGCCATGTCGAAAAAGGAAAAAAAATATACCGGTTGTTCATGATACATATAGTAGTGATGTTGAAGTTGATGATGAGAATGAAATTGATAATGCTGATGACGATGTTGATAATGTTGGGGATGATGTTAATGATGATGATGGTTTTGATCATGATGTTCACCATGAAAATGTTGAGGACTTTGACAAAACGCCAAATATAGAATACGACCCTGAAGTGCAAAACGCCATGGCTATGCATGATGAGCAAGAAGAGGCTTACTATCAAAGAATTCTTGGTGAGGATTTAGAAAGCCAAAACAGGATTTTGAAGTTTCTGCCTCTGGAAACCATGCTCTATTCACAGTACTAACACAATATGAGGATCAAGATGCTAGAGAGAAACAACACAATAATATGATGGAAAAGAATGGAATGAATGAAGTTGAGGAGGTATGTTGTACAACTAAGAAATTTAACAAAAAAAAGTAAAACAAACGCCATACTTAAATTTCCTTTTGAATTTTACAGGCAATGGCTGAGAGGTTGGATGGTGCCTACAATGAATTCGAAGACTTTTATAACAAGATGAAGACATTGTTAAATCAATCAAAGCTAGAACATCCAAACAGTCTACTGGTGCATATCAAATATTCACAATGTCTGACCTTGTTAAATAGCATATCAAAGTTTGCGGTTGAAAATGCCAACAAAGGGACGAATGAAAGGGCAGAAAATGATAATGTAGTGGTGATGCTAATATAGTTGAGAACACGCAAAAGAAGGTGAATGTGAAGGTAAGGGGGAAGGGGAAGGTGAAAGGGAAGGGGAAAACGCCATGTCTGTTGACGGTGAAAATGAAGGTGAAGATGCTGGTGGATTTAAAGGTGATCAAAATGCCTGGATACAACTGAGGCTGCATGTGAAGTTGATAAAAATGATGAGAATGACATTGACTTGAACACCAGTCCTGTTGAAGGTAAAATTGCAAGTGAGGCTGAAAACGCCATGTATGTTGAAGGTGGAGCTGCATGTGGAGGTGAAGATGAAACTACGGGTGATGTTGAATATATCTTGTTAGATGAAAACGCCACGGATGAAGATGTGAATTAGAATGATTTAGAAAGTTGGGATTACGATTTCAAGAGGCTGGAGTATAACATTAGTAGATATAATGGTGAAAGATTGGTTAAAATGAGTAAGGCCGAGGTTTTGGAACTACCAAGAGAAGATCTAGAACAAATGATTGAAGTGAAAATAGGTTTTGATTGCCCAAAGATGGTGGAAGATATGCTTAAAGCTGTAAAAAAAGCACCTACAACCTACTGAGGAGAGGCCAAAGTTCCATGTATTTGATAAAGCCCATTAGATGACCAAAAAAATCAAGAACCCCATATCCCCTAACAGAAACATAATACAGGGAAGCCTTTATCGCTAAACTTGAAAACACAACTGTTCCAGCCTTTGAAAAAAACGCCAAACGAAACTGTCAACGAGACATAGTTTAATGATGCTTTCGTATCTCAGCTGGAAAAAACTAAAGGGGACATTGTGACCAAGGGTGTTGACCAGTAGGCTGCAGTATGTATCGAAAGTGAGCAAGGTTGGAAGAATCTCATGCAAAGGCTTGAAGAAGAAATTACACCTAATGACCATAAACTGAAAACGCCAATGCTAGGGAGAAAGAAAAATCAGATATACCTTCTTTTGTTCTGCTGACACCAACACCTACCAAAACGCCATAGAGGGCAGATGTACATGAGAAGGGTGTCGAAGATGAAACACTAGACTTGGATAGGATGCTGCAAGAGAACACCATTTTGAAGCCATAGGAATCAGATGAAGATAAAGAAGATAATGAAGAAGAAGAAGAAGATAATGAAAATATGGTTTTACATGAGAAGAGAGTGTCAAAGCCAACAAGGGCGTGTTTGTCCCCTTATATCAGGAGGCAAGTGGTTATAAATGAACCAACGCAAACACAGGAAAATAAAATTTCCACATAAATATAAACTAGATGTGGTTATTACTGGTATGTACATTTAATGACTCATTACATGCCACAATTTGTAGTTGTAACATTAAATTGCTATAAAAATACATGCAGATGAATATAAACTGACAAGCGCCATGAAGATGTATGTAACTAACAAAATACCATGTTCAGAAGTACAATGTTTAAAATTACAGGGGTGGCAAAACTCCCAAGGGTGTTATTAGAGAGCGAGACCAAGATTATATGCACACGTAAACCATTATTCAAACTTGGGGGCATATCCTAAACTATGAAGAAAGGTTTAAGGCCCCAGAATCATCATCAAGATTGCACTGCACTCAAATAATGATGGTAAGTATTTTCCTAGATTAATTGACGCGATTATATTATCACATTATTTTTTTATTAAAAATGTTCACATGCAATATTAAAGAATACACCCGCGTATAAAAAATCAAAAACTTCTCAATATAAAGAATTCAATGAAAACATGGCGACAGTTTTAAAAAACGCTCGTTTCAAAGAAGATGTAAAAGATAAAATGATACTCCAATATGATCTGATCTTCATGCCAATAATATGGGGAAAGCATTTCAATGTTATTTGCTTCAATCTCAACTCATATGGAGTTGAGGTCTAGGAGAACAGTGCACACGGAGATGACCTCAGCATTCCAAAAAAGTATGACGGATGGTTTGAAAAACTGGTAAATCTCTTAAAAACTTTTTATTGATATGCAACTTTAGTGTAAAAAAGCCATACTAAATATGCAAAAATGTCAAACTGCAGCAAGATGCATTTGCAAACTATTTGATTGATAAAAAAACACCCAAGTGCTCAACATATCCAAAAAGCATCTATGGTGAGACAGAAAACGTAATAGAGAACGTCTAACAAGGTCTATTATGGGATATTTGCAATGAGGCATATGGAAACGTACATGAGGCAAATGTCTAGTTAGAAGTGTGGTTTAGAAAAAGAAGTAGCCCCAAATAACCTACAGCCAAAACAACTAAATGACCTCGGGATCAAATACACTGCAAAAATCCTACTACATACCTTAAATGAAAACCGAACTCGACTGGTAAAATCATTAAACAAATTGTTGCTATTAGGGAAAAAAGAATAATAGAATTATACAACACAGAATTCGAAAGGATAGAAGAAAGGATGGACAGTTATGTAGATTAGTTTGATAAAACTCCATGTTTTCCATGTTCTTTTGGTTTACACTCTTGTATGTTTATATTAGTACCAACTTTAAAACGCCATGAACTTGCTTTCACTTTACAAAATGTACATGTTTGACATAAAATCCTCTGTATATTTTAAATGTTTCACAACACCATTTTATGTAGATTAGTTTGTAAAAAACGCCATGTTTTCCATGTTCTTTTGGTATTGCTGTTAAAAATCCCCTTAATAATTTTAATGTTTCAAAACGCCATGTTATTGTGTTTAGCTTACACTGTGCATGTTCATATTTTTTATGTTTCAAATAGACATAATTATATATCACAATATAGGTATGTATCCTATATGGCACACCAAAAAAGAATATACATAAAAACGCCAAAAAATGTTATATACATCATATCTCAAAAAAGTCTTTTTCAGTGTCTGTATACCTACAATCCATTAATAGACAAAAACTCAAAAAGACCATTATTGTAACCTAATCTATATCGCATCAAAAAACCATTATTGTAAGTGAAAAAGCAACCAACATAACAAGTATAATGCTATAATAAACATCCACGCCACAAAACGTGTGTAAACGCCATACAAGTAAAGTTAAGATGGCTCAAGTTATTGCATGGAGTTTCAATAGATTAGATAATCGTTTCATTCTAAAGTTCTCAGACAGGAGAAGGGTGAAAGTCAAGACCATTGACACCATACTTGACATGAGAAAGTCCAAAGGGAGATTCATGCCCTGAGTATTCCAATGGCAAACTAGTATGAAAGAACTGAAATAGTAATAAAAAGGTTGAAGAGAAAATTTCTAGAGGACGATGATGATGATAATGATTTTGAGCTACCAACCGGTTGGAGTTTGAATGTGCAATTGAGTATGGTGAGAGTGACTTATAGCAATGGAGATGAAGATTCCTTCACAATGGACGAAGTGCTGAACACAGAGAATGTCCACCTTCTTCAACAACTCTTAACTTTAACACCTTCACCCGTTATCACAACTAGAATTGTGATTATGTTTATATCTAGGATGTCTTTTAGGCTGAACCAGTTGATGGCGTTAAAGGCAAATGTAGTTAATTATGATGAATCTGAGGAAAGTGATGAGCAAAGTGATTGGTACATCGTTGATGTAACCTCATCCAATGAAGAGTATTGATTTCATTTGTTTATTTAGTTTTTATTGTAATGTTTGAGTAATTTTATGAATGAATTGTAATGAATGTAGGAACCCCATGAACGCTAATCAATTTACTTTGAATCCTTTGTTCCTTAGGGGCAAAAATCTATATAAGAAAACAAAACGCCATAGATTGAGTTTCTAATTAAACGCCAAAAAGCTTTCAACACCACAATTGAGCGTGGTGTGTGGGATAAAATGAATAAAAATCGGTAAAACGACAAAAACACCCCTCCCCCTGAATTGTAGTGCGCGCCACGTGTCACTGTAGGATCTTTTCTCACTGTTTTCACACTTTTCGCCGTTTTCTCCAGACCGTATTTCTATATATATATATATACATGAACCACCTTTATTGCGAAAACCGCGAGAACCAATGTGAACACAAAAAAGTACCTAAAAAACACACACAAAAAATTTAATATTTTTTGTAAAATCGTTATATTTTGTTATCAAAAAAAAATTTGAGTAACAATTATCGATGCACATGTGCATATGTGTCATTTCTTGGACAAATTCCGTAATACATTAACAAGAGTAGACAAATGCACTTTCATTTACAGCACCATACGTAATACACTACTTTTTGTATTACCAATATTAAAAATGAACATGTGCATCATTATATATAACCATGATATAACACATTTTGGTACAAAAAGTTTGTAATTTTGAATGATAAAGTAGGCCCATATACATGTTTTTTGGTTAGTTATATCTAGTGGTTGATGGTTTGGTTATATTTGTTACTTTATGATATAAGTGGAGAGTTCAAATGAGAAGAAAAAATTTGTAAGAATAAAAAGAATAACTTTTAAACCAATAGAAATTCTCATTTACTTCATTTAATGTGTGTATTTAATGTTATGAAAAAGGGCATACAGGTAAATCTATAATTGTCATTAATTAGCTAATTAATTAAACTTTAACTCATTTTTTTTCATATACTCTTTCAAGATAAAATAATTTATGGTGTATACAATTTTCGACATGTATAGGATAAATTTTAGTATGTGTAGGATAAATTTTGAAATGTGTAGAGTAAATTTACATGTGTGTAGGGTAAATTCCGGTAAATGTAAGGCATATGTAGGATAAATTTTGAAATGTGTAGGATAAAATGTTTTTGCTTTATTAATGAGAAATAACATAATTAATGAGAGGAGTTTTAAACTATTTAATGTATTACCATTATGTTCTTTCTTCTTTTTCTTCTCACATTAAATTTCTGCTCAAATGAACCTTCCCCTATGATATAATATGTTATTTGTATGGTATAAAAGGAGTTGATAAAGATGTAATAAAGTGAAATATGGGTAATGGTATTGTATTATGGATGGTAGAAAATAATGGTATTGTATTATGGATGGTAAGAGGTAATGATAGTGTATTTTGGATGGTATGATAGATGAAAGGGAAAGTGTATTCAAAGTAGTGTACCAAGACACGTTATATTATGTTCTTACATATAGATGCACATGCACATTTCTAATATGGTAAATGTAAAAAGTAGTGGTGTATTATGGATGGTAGTGTAAATGAAAGTGCAATTGTCTAATATTGGTAATGTATTATGGAGTTTGTCAAAGAAATGGTACATATGCACATTGCATGGATAATTGTTACTCAATTTTTTTTTATGACGAAAAGTAACGATTTTTTCAAAAAAATATATTAAAAAAATTGTGTGTGTGTGTTTTTTAAGGTATTTTTTGTCACACCCCGACCCGCAGCGGAATAAGAGTCAGGGCATAATTGGGTTATCACCAAAGCTCATGATATTTACTAATATGTTTCATATTTATTAAAGTCAAAATTACATTCTCAATAATCCAAACATGTCCATACAATACAAAGAAAATTAACCAACTAAACAATCCAAGCTCTAAACCAGTTTATTCTTCTAAGCCAATCCTATGTGTTTCTTGCTGCAGCTGGTTCACCTGTATCATGTGCAAAAATGGGGTTTTTTGGGTCAACATAAGTTGGCGAGTGAACCTTGTTAGATAAACATTTATTATTGATTTTCTTGTTATTTTATCAAGGAAAAATTGTGCAATAATCATAAGTGAGCAAATGTAAATAATCAAACAGTAGCAATAACAACCACAAACTATAACATACAATAACAAAAATGGGGAACGAACGGCCTATCATAAATGTATGTACTGAAAATGATAAATGTCTGTGCGATCAAGGCTCAATCAAACGGAGCCGATCGTATTGCATGTACTGAATATGATAAATGTCTGTGCGATCAAGGCTCAATCAAACGGAGCCGATCGTATGTTGGCACGCCAGGTTCACGCTCATAATGTAATGGGGAACTGCTCAACGCTCATAATGTAATGGGGAGCGGCGGCCTATGAAATTGCATGTACTGAAAATAATAAATTAAATCTAAACCATAACCACACAACAGTTGAAACAAGCTGAATACACATTTGTTCATGATATGATGTATGCACAATGATTTAAATATAATAAATGATAAGACACATGATACACCCCAAAAACGTGATTAAAACGGGGAATTTTGTAGAGATTCACTCACATTGGGTGCGTTTGGTTGGAGATGATGAGATGCGCACGAGTTGGAAGAATTGAACAACGAGGATAGACTAACCTAAATAATAACGGAAGATATAGTAAATGAGTGGATTTTATTAATAATTTTAATAGGATTTTTAGATATATTTTTGTGATTTTAAGGCTATTTCCTATCTTTAAAAACATTATTTTTAAGTATTTTTAATTGATTTAAATTAAATTAAATAAATAAAAATATAAAAATATGTTGACTTTTGCGTTGACCGTTGACCGTTTGACTGTTTGACCGATTTCATTGTGTAAATGTATGCGCCGGGTGAGGCTCGAACACGAGACCTCCCGTTCGCGTGCACGCAGCTCTACCAACTGAGCTACGTGTCTAACCCGAAATAATTCTGTTTTAATTATATTTATATACTAACTCAGTTTATTCAAAATTCTTTTATTTTCAAAAATGTTTTAAATCGTCGAACCGGTGTCGTCAACAGGTCTCGAACCCGGGACCTGTGACTTAATGTTACACACAGTCCACCGCTGGACTGTGTGTCTAACTTGGTTAATATATAGATTTTTATTATACTTAACATCTAATTGCGAAAAGGATCCGGTTCATTTAGAAAAAGAACATTTTAATTACAGATGGGTGTGTGTGTACCAAGGATCGAACTCGCGACATGTGATATGTATGTGCACACAGTCCACCGCTGGACTGTGTGTCTAACCCGAGATAATATCCAAATTATAATAAACCTATAATCAACCTACTTCGTCTTCTTCGTTACCGAATTACAGTTTACGATTTCTCTATTGTTTCTTGTTTAATTCGATTGACAAACATGCAACAGACTAATATGAAATGGCATAGACGATTTTTAGAAGTAAACATACCAGAGAACGATTTATCTCAAAATTCCGGCAAGTCGTAGGCTCTGTTTTTACGGATTTCGACTGAACAAATAAATTAACAGTTTTGATTAGCTAAGTGAGGAATTGAAGTATTAAACAAGAGTTATCAGAAGGTTTGAATGTCTATACCGTCTTACAGCTGAAGATAAGGATTTTCAGAAGTTTTCCGGCGAGAGTGAGTTATCCGATATCGACGTCTGAAATTGATTCCGATTGAAGGGTTTGAGTTAGCAATAGCTTAACAATTAATAGACAACGAAAGAATTGAGAGACTTACTGATTTGATGGAAAACACGGTTTTCTGACGAAAGTCCGGCGAGTTCAATTAGCTTCTCCGGCGAACTGAAAGTATTGCGAAAGTGAAATTCGAAGGTCTGCAGATGTGTTTGAGTCGCGAAAGGGGTCTATGATTGAAATTATTCAGGAATTGAAAGTTTTCGGTTATTAAAACCGACCCACTCTTGAATTCAAGTCTATTCAAAGCTCAATTGATTGGAGATGTCGGGGTAGCGGTTATAATCGGTAAACCGCGAGTAATCAAACGTCTTTGGACGTTTGGTGACCGATTTCGGTTACAGTAGGCGTAACCAGCTTGATTTACGATTGACTATAAAATTTATTTGTTTCCTAGAGTTGACAGAAAACAACAAGTGTGGGAGTGGTTATGTGTGTGTGTGATAAGTCTTTGGAGTTCCTTCCGGCTGACCCGGGTTTGAGTCCCAGCAGCCTATTTTTCTTTTTATTTATTTTATTTTTACTTTTTATCAATTATAACTTTTATATTCCAGTTTGTTTATTAATTATGCATCATTAAATATTAAAATGGACATAAATACGCAACGAAACATTTATAACTTGATATTCGATTACAAACGGAGCGGGTTTGGAAAACCCATTTTTGACAAATGTTACAGTATCCCCTACTTTTAGGAATTTCGTCCCAAAATTTAAGTAGTAGTAGGAAAAAGATGCGGGTATTTTTCGCGCATTGAGTCTTCACGTTCCCAAGTAAACTCAGGTCCCCGTTTCGACTCTCAGCGTACCCTAACAATTGGAATGCGACTTCGTCGAAGACGTTTTTCTCCGAAGTCCATGATCTCTACAGGTCTTTCAATAAAATGCATAGATTCATCAATCTGAATATCTTTAGTGGAATATGGAGGTTTTCATCAGCGAGGCACTTTTTCAAGTTTGATACGTGGAATGTGGGATGAATCCTGTTGAGTTCTTCTGGTAGATCAAGCTTGTATGCTACAGGTCCTACCCTTTCGAGTATCTTGAAAGGTCCTACGTAGCGTGGTGCTAGCTTGCCTTTTTGACCAAAACGAACTACTCCCTTCCACGGTGATACTTTTAAAAGTACATGATCACCAATGTTAAACTCCAAAGGCTTCCGTCGTTTATCTGCATAACTCTTTTGACGACTTTGAGCCGCTAGAAGATTGTTTCGAATTTGATGGATCTTGTCTGTGGTTTCTTGAATCAATTCTGGACCAGTGATTTGAGCTTCCCCAAATTCGTGCCAACATACTGGAGATCGGCACTTACGACCATATAAAGCTTCAAAAGGTGCCATGCCGATACTTGAGTGATAGCTGTTGTTGTACGAAAATTCAACTAATGGTAGATGAGCGTCCCAATTTCCCTTGAAGTCTATGACACATGCTCGAAGCATATCTTCAAGAGTTTGAATGGTGCGTTCAGATTGTCCATCAGTTTGAGGATGATAAGCGGTACTGAGATCTAATCGTGTGCCCAAAGCGGCTTGTACTGCTTGCCATGTTCGTGAAGTGAAACGACCATCACGATCTGAAATAATGCTTAACGGTACACCATGACGGCTTACGATTTCGCTGATATAAATACTTGCTAGCTTTTCGTTCTTGAAATCTTCGCGGATAGGAATAAAGTGAGCTGATTTTGTAAGTCGGTCAATGATTACCCATATAGTGTCATACCCACCAAAAGTGCGAGGTAACCCGGTAATGAAGTCCATGGTTATGTTTTCCCACTTCCATACAAGTATTTCAGGTTGGACCAGAAGTCCTGAGGGTCTTTGGTGTTCAGCTTTCACCTTGGGACATGTAAGGCACTTGGAAACAAAAACAGCAATATCCTTTTTCATTCCAGGCCACCAATAGGTGTATCGAAGGTCTTGATACATCTTATCGGCTCCTGGGTGTATAGAGTATCGTGTTTTGTGAGCCTCATTCATAAGAATTTCACGAAGGTTGTTGTGGTCAGGAATCCATATGCGATCTAGATAGTACAGAATACCGTTAGATTTTGTTTCAATTTTAAGTTCAGCTCCACAGGACAGCTCCTTTCGTACATCATCCTCCGTTACTGAAACATGTTGGGCTTCTCGAATTTGATCTTTAATGTCAGTTATGATTTGCGAACATAGAAGACGAATGGAGTTCGCATAACCCTTTCGACTGAGTGCATCAGCCACCACATTTGCTTTGCCAGGGTGGTACCGAATTTCACAGTCGTAGTCATTTAGAAGTTCGACCCATCTTCGTTGCCTCATGTTTAACTCCTTTTGATTGAAGATATGTTGAAGACTCTTGTGGTCAGTGTATATTTCACACTTAGTACCGTAGAGATAGTGTCTCCATATCTTAAGAGCGAACACAACGGCTCCAAGTTCTAGGTCATGGGTGATGTAGTTCTTCTCATGAGTCTTGAGTTGTCTCGAAGCGTAAGCTATAACCTTTCCTCTTTGCATTAGAACACAGCCTAGTCCTTGCCCTGACGCGTCGCAATAAACCACGAAGTCATCACAACCTTCAGGCAGAGTGAGGATTGGTGCATCACAGAGTTTTTGTTTAAGGGTTTGGAAGGCTTCTTCTTGTTTGGGTCCCCATATGAAGGGTTTTCCCTTATGAGTTAAAGCCGTGAGTGGTACAGCAATGTGAGAGACGTTTGAAATGAAGCAGCGATAATAACCAGCCAAACCAAGGAATGATCTTACTTCAGTTGGTGTACGTGGCGCTTGCCATTCTTGTACCGCTTTGATCTTTGAGGGGTCGACATGTATTCCCTTGTCATTGACTACATGTCCAAGGAATTGTACCTCTTTTAACCAGAATTCGCATTTGGAGAATTTGGCGTAAAGCTTTTCATTCTCTAGGAGTGTAAGGATGAGTCGAAGATGTCACTCATGATCAGACTTAGACTTTGAATAAATGAGGATGTCGTCGATGAAGACTATAACAAACGATCGAGATAGGGTTTGCAGACTCTGTTCATTAGATCCATGAAGACAGCTGGAGTGTTGGTTAAACCAAATGGCATGACCATGAATTCATAATGACCATAACGAGTTCGGAAAGCAGTCTTTGGGACGTCTTCTTCATGTACTCTAAGTTGATGATAACCAGATCGAAGGTCGATTTTTGAAAAGTAGTTAGCGCCTTGAAGTTGGTCAAGAAGATCATCAATGCGAGGTAATGGATAGCGATTCTTGATTGTTAACTTGTTGAGTTCTCTGTAGTCGATGCACATGCGAAACGATCCATCTTTCTTCTTCACAAAAAGGACAGGTGCACCCCAAGGCGAGGAGCTAGGACGTATGAATCCTTTGTCAGTCAACTCTTGCAATTGACTGGCTAGCTCTTGCATTTCAGAGGGGGCTAATCTATAAGGAGACTTTGCAACTGGTGTAGCACCAGGTATAAGATCACTACGGAATTCGACTTCTCTTACTAGAAGAAGTCTTGAAATGTCGTCAGGAAAAACTTGCGGGAAATCTTTTACTACTGGGATGTCTTCAAGTTTCTTCTCCATAGTTCCCTTTTTGACGACATGGGTTAAAAATGCGACATAATTCTTGCGAAGATATTTTTGAGCTTGAAGACAGAACATTAATCTGAGCCCTTTCGGCGAGGTTTCTCCAAAGATTTGTAGAGTCTGATCGTTTGAAAGAGGAATGCGTATAATCTTTTCGTGGCATACAACTTCCGCCTGATGTTGGCTGAGCCAGTCCATACCAATTATAATGTCAAAGCTTCCCAACTTCATGGGAATGAGGTCAACTAGAAAATTATGATCGTTTAAAGTGAGAGTACAATTGCGTATAATGGAGTTTAATGAGACCGGTTTCCCGTCAGCAACTTCTACTGTTATGGATTCCATGAGCGTATCACGATTTTGGTTTAGGATGGGTTCAAACTCTAAGGACACAAATCTTTTATCCGCGCCAGTATCAAACAACATGGATGCATAACTACCATTGATAAGGAACGTACCGTTAACCACATTGCTGTCAGCTCTAGCCTGATTAGCGTTGATGTTGAAAGCTCTTCCTCTTGCAGGTGGAGGAGCTTGGTTAGCTTGATTCACCGGATTGGCTTGGGCTTGAGCATGAATAATGTTCACCAACCTTGGACAAGTGTTTCTAAAGTGGCTTGGGTCTCCACAATTGTAGCAAGCCCGCATAGGTTGTGCCATGGGATAGTTGGGTTGGTAGTATGATTGGGCTAAATGTTGGGTGGGCGGTCATAGTAGGGGTTGTTGGCCTTGACCCATTATTTGTTGGTGAGTTTGGGTTGAAGGCTGGTGGCGGTTCATTCGCTGAGGTATGCGACAGGTTTGAACAGTATGACCTGCGCGACCACAGCCGGTGCAATGTTGGCAGGGATGATCAGGAAAGTGGTGGTATTGGCAACGGTTGCATTTTGGTAACGTGCCAGAGTATGGTCTTTTGTATGGTGCAGGTGAAGGGGCAACTTGGGTAATGGGTGCAGCAGGGATAGGGAAATTGGTTTGTGTGACAGCGAAGTTTCTGGTGTTACGTTTCCTCTTGTTAGCAAACTTAGAGGAGGAGGTGGAATGGTTTGAAGTTTGGCCCTCAACGGGGGCTTTCTTTTTCTATTCTTTAAACTTACCGTTGCGAATTCGATTTTCGGTCAGTTCAGTAGCTAGTTCCATAGCAGCTTCAAGTGTTGCTGGTGAAGTGCTGAGAACTGAATCTTGAATTTTCGAGGGAAGACCTCGAATATAATGCTCGATTAAGCGATAAACTAGGGTAAACAAGTTAGGGACCATTTGGTTCAACTCTAAGAACCTCTTGTTGTAGGAAGTATGATCTCCCTCCTTTTGCTTCAAAGAATGAAATTCGTCCTCTAGCTTCTTAATCTCACTTCTAGGACAGAATCGTCTCGTCATGATTTCCCTTAACTCCTCCCACGTTAAGGCCATTGCATCATCAATTCCCCTCTTACCCTTTTCAGTATTCCACCAGGTAAGAGCTACCCCCAAATAGTCTCCCGGTTGCGTATCGTACCTTGCGATCCTCGGGACAATCGCAGTTGAGGAAGGTGTTTTCCATTTCCTCAAACCAGTGGAGGAGAGCAATGACACCTTCGGTCCCTTCAAATTAGGAGGATCGCAAGACTTGAAATGTTTATATGAGCACTTGCTGGTAGGAGGGTTGCCGATGTTCTGGTCGTCTTGTTGGGAGGATTAGTGGGATTTGTGGCGAGAGCTTGTTGTACTTGAACCACAATGTCCGGAAGCACCGCGGCCATTTGTTTTGGGATTTGTGTGGCCAAGCGTTCGTGAGACCTTCCTGATCTTTTACCCCCTCGTTGTTGTCTAGCCGACATCTACAGGAACATACATAAGAAGATTGTGAGCTTATGGAGTCTTTTTAGGTGTCATGTGTCTTAAAGAAAATGAAAATAACATAAATAACAATAATGCAACTACATCCATAGGATGTCTTGGGTTTGCTCATGTTGGGCCTCAAATGTCCCCCATACCTTCACCTGTATAGTCATGTGGGCCCCCATGACTATTGGCTTGGTAGGATTCACATTAGTATTGGCGATTTAACACTCGCATCACCCGAATGAAAACCACAAAATATGTTTACAAGATGTATGGTCGGAATGTGTCCAGGTGTAGACACAATGACAACTCAAAGTGGGGTTAGCTCACACGACGTTTGGTATAGCATGCTTTGGCCTAATAGGTACTTCGTACTCTCATCGTTAGTCCCCAGGTAGGCAAACTGGTCCTTTATTTTGGATTTATACGAATGCCAAGCCTAGACAGGACGTTCCGACTACCGGTACTTGTACCCTTCCAGTTACTACATGCCCGTCATGAGAACTCACTTTGATGAGATTTGAAAATACAAAAATCATTGTAAAAACAATCATGAAAATGATGTGATGTGTGCTTTCATGGATATGATATGTTATGAGAATATGATTCATGATAGGCATTATATGATAATATATACTTATGAACATGCTTGCATAACATTGAATGTAACATTTAACATAAAACATATAAACATCATGAAATTTGGCATGTAACACACAAAAATCTTAAAAATTTCTAATCAACTATAGTATAGGCTCTAAGGGTCTAATAACCTATCCTATATCCCTATAGTCATGGCTCTGATACCAATCTGTCACACCCCGACCCGCAGCGGAATAAGAGTCGGGGCATAATTGGGTTATCACCAAAGCTCATTATATTTACTAATATGTTTCATATTTATTAAAGTCAAAATTACATTCTCAATAATCCAAACATGTCCATACAATACAAAGAAAATTAACCAACTAAACAATCCAAGCTCTAAACCAGTTTATTCTTCTAAGCCAATCCTATGTGTTTCTTGCTGCATCTGGTTCACCTGTATCATGTGTAAAAATGGGGGTTTTTGGGTCAACATAAGTTGGCGAGTGAACCTTGTTAGATAAACATTTATTATTGATTTTCTTGTTATTTTATCAAGGAAAAATTGTGCAATAATCATAAGTGAGCAAATGTAAATAATCAAACAGTAGCAATAACAACCACAAACTATAACATACAATAACATACAATAACAAAAATGGGGAACGAACGGCCTATCATAAATGTATGTACTGAAAATGATAAATGTCTGTGCGATCAAGGCTCAATCAAACGGAGCCGATCGTATTGCATGTACTGAATATGATAAATGTCTGTGCGATCAAGGCTCAATCAAACGGAGCCGATCGTATGTTGGCACGCCAGGTTCACGCTCATAATGTAATGGGGAACTGCTCAACGCTCATAATGTAATGGGGAGCGGCGGCCTATGAAATTGCATGTACTGAAAATAATAAATTAAATCTAAACCATAACCACACAACAGTTGAAACAAGCTGAATACACATTTGTTCATGATATGATGTATGCACAATGATTTAAATATAATAAATGATAAGACACATGATACACCCCAAAAACGTGATTAAAACGGGGAATTTTGTAGAGATTCACTCACATTGGGTGCGTTTGGTTGGAGATGATGAGATGCGCACGAGTTGGAAGAATTGAACAACGAGGATAGACTAACCTAAATAATAACGGAAGATATAGTAAATGAGTGGATTTTATTAATAATTTTAATAGGATTTTTAGATATATTTTTGTGATTTTAAGGCTATTTCCTATCTTTAAAAACATTATTTTTAAGTATTTTTAATTGATTTAAATTAAATTAAATAAATAAAAATATAAAAATATGTTGACTTTTGCGTTGACCGTTGACCGTTTGACTGTTTGACCGATTTCATTGTGTAAATGTATGCGCCGGGTGAGGCTCGAACACGAGACCTCCCGTTCGCGTGCACGCAGCTCTACCAACTGAGCTACGTGTCTAACCCGAAATAATTCTGTTTTAATTATATTTATATACTAACTCAGTTTATTCAAAATTCTTTTATTTTCAAAAATGTTTTAAATCGTCGAACCGGTGTCGTCAACAGGTCTCGAACCCGGGACCTGTGACTTAATGTTACACACAGTCCACCGCTGGACTGTGTGTCTAACTTGGTTAATATATAGATTTTTATTATACTTAACATCTAATTGCGAAAAGGATCCGGTTCATTTAGAAAAAGAACATTTTAATTACAGATGGGTGTGTGTGTACCAAGGATCGAACTCCCGACATGTGATATGTATGTGCACACAGTCCACCGCTGGACTGTGTGTCTAACCCGAGATAATATCCAAATTATAATAAACTTATAATCAACCTACTTCGTCTTCTTCGTTACCGAATTACAGTTTACGATTTCTCTATTGTTTCTTGTTTAATTCGATTGACAAACATGCAACAGACTAATATGAAATGGCATAGACGATTTTTAGAAGTAAACATACCAGAGAACGATTTATCTCAAAATTCCGGCAAGTCGTAGGCTCTGTTTTTACGGATTTCGACTGAACAAATAAATTAACAGTTTTGATTAGCTAAGTGAGGAATTGAAGTATTAAACAAGAGTTATCAGAAGGTTTGAATGTCTATACCGTCTTACAGCTGAAGATAAGGATTTTCAGAAGTTTTCCGGCGAGAGTGAGTTATCCGATATCGACGTCTGAAATTGATTCCGATTGAAGGGTTTGAGTTAGCAATAGCTTAACAATTAATAGACAACGAAAGAATTGAGAGACTTACTGATTTGATGGAAAACACGGTTTTCCGACGAAAGTCCGGCGAGTTCAATTAGCTTCTCCGGCGAACTGAAAGTATTGCGAAAGTGAAATTCGAAGGTCTGCAGATGTGTTTGAGTCGCGAAAGGGGTCTATGATTGAAATTATTCAGGAATTGAAACTTTTCGGTTATTAAAACCGACCCACTCTTGAATTCAAGTCTATTCAAAGCTCAATTGATTGGAGATGTCGGGGTAGCGGTTATAATCGGTAAACCGCGAGTAATCAAACGTCTTTGGACGTTTGGTGACCGATTTCGGTTACAGTAGGCGTAACCAGCTTGATTTACGATTGACTATAAAATTTATTTGTTTCCTAGAGTTGACAGAAAACAACAAGTGTGGGAGTGGTTATGTGTGTGTGTGATAAGTCTTTGGAGTTCCTTCCGGCTGACCCGGGTTTGAGTCCCAGCAGCCTATTTTTCTTTTTATTTATTTTATTTTTACTTTTTATCAATTATAACTTTTATATTCCAGTTTGTTTATTAATTATGCATCATTAAATATTAAAATGGACATAAATACGCAACGAAACATTTATAACTTGATATTCGATTACAAACGGAGCGGGTTTGGAAAACCCGTTTTTGACAAATGTTACAGTATCCCCTACTTTTAGGAATTTCGTCCCAAAATTTAAGTAGTAGTAGGAAAAAGATGCGGGTATTTTTCGCGCATTGAGTCTTCACGTTCCCAAGTAAACTCAGGTCCCCGTTTCGACTCTCAGCGTACCCTAACAATTGGAATGCGACTTCGTCGAAGACGTTTTTCTCCGAAGTCCATGATCTCTACAGGTCTTTCAATAAAATGCATAGATTCATCAATCTGAATATCTTTAGTGGAATATGGAGGTTTTCATCAGCGAGGCACTTTTTCAAGTTTGATACGTGGAATGTGGGATGAATCCTGTTGAGTTCTTCTGGTAGATCAAGCTTGTATGCTACAGGTCCTACCCTTTCGAGTATCTTGAAAGGTCCTACGTAGCGTGGTGCTAGCTTGCCTTTTTGACCAAAACGAACTACTCCCTTCCACGGTGATACTTTTAAAAGTACATGATCACCAATGTTAAACTCCAAAGGCTTCCGTCGTTTATCTGCATAACTCTTTTGACGACTTTGAGCCGCTAGAAGATTGTTTCGAATTTGATGGATCTTGTCTGTGGTTTCTTGAATCAATTCTGGACCAGTGATTTGAGCTTCCCCAAATTCGTGCCAACATACTGGAGATCGGCACTTACGACCATATAAAGCTTCAAAAGGTGCCATGCCGATACTTGAGTGATAGCTGTTGTTGTACGAAAATTCAACTAATGGTAGATGAGCGTCCCAATTTCCCTTGAAGTCTATGACACATGCTCGAAGCATATCTTCAAGAGTTTGAATGGTGCGTTCAGATTGTCCATCAGTTTGAGGATGATAAGCGGTACTGAGATCTAATCGTGTGCCCAAAGCGGCTTGTACTGCTTGCCATGTTCGTGAAGTGAAACGACCATCACGATCTGAAATAATGCTTAACGGTACACCATGACGGCTTACGATTTCGCTGATATAAATACTTGCTAGCTTTTCGTTCTTGAAATCTTCGCGGATAGGAATAAAGTGAGCTGATTTTGTAAGTCGGTCAATGATTACCCATATAGTGTCATACCCACCAAAAGTGCGAGGTAACCCGGTAATGAAGTCCATGGTTATGTTTTCCCACTTCCATACAAGTATTTCAGGTTGGACCAGAAGTCCTGAGGGTCTTTGGTGTTCAGCTTTCACCTTGGGACATGTAAGGCACTTGGAAACAAAAACAGCAATATCCTTTTTCATTCCAGGCCACCAATAGGTGTATCGAAGGTCTTGATACATCTTATCGGCTCCTGGGTGTATAGAGTATCGTGTTTTGTGAGCCTCATTCATAAGAATTTCACGAAGGTTGTTGTGGTCAGGAATCCATATGCGATCTAGATAGTACAGAATACCGTTAGATTTTGTTTCAATTTTAAGTTCAGCTCCACAGGACAGCTCCTTTCGTACATCATCCTCCGTTACTGAAACATGTTGGGCTTCTCGAATTTGATCTTTAATGTCAGTTATGATTTGCGAACATAGAAGACGAATGGAGTTCGCATAACCCTTTCGACTGAGTGCATCAGCCACCACATTTGCTTTGCCAGGGTGGTACCGAATTTCACAGTCGTAGTCATTTAGAAGTTCGACCCATCTTCGTTGCCTCATGTTTAACTCCTTTTGATTGAAGATATGTTGAAGACTCTTGTGGTCAGTGTATATTTCACACTTAGTACCGTAGAGATAGTGTCTCCATATCTTAAGAGCGAACACAACGGCTCCAAGTTCTAGGTCATGGGTGATGTAGTTCTTCTCATGAGTCTTGAGTTGTCTCGAAGCGTAAGCTATAACCTTTCCTCTTTGCATTAGAACACAGCCTAGTCCTTGCCCTGACGCGTCGCAATAAACCACGAAGTCATCACAACCTTCAGGCAGAGTGAGGATTGGTGCATCACAGAGTTTTTGTTTAAGGGTTTGGAAGGCTTCTTCTTGTTTGGGTCCCCATATGAAGGGTTTTCCCTTATGAGTTAAAGCCGTGAGTGGTACAGCAATGTGAGAGACGTTTGAAATGAAGCAGCGATAATAACCAGCCAAACCAAGGAATGATCTTACTTCAGTTGGTGTACGTGGCGCTTGCCATTCTTGTACCGCTTTGATCTTTGAGGGGTCGACATGTATTCCCTTGTCATTGACTACATGTCCAAGGAATTGTACCTCTTTTAACCAGAATTCGCATTTGGAGAATTTGGCGTAAAGCTTTTCATTCTCTAGGAGTGTAAGGATGAGTCGAAGATGTCACTCATGATCAGACTTAGACTTTGAATAAATGAGGATGTCGTCGATGAAGACTATAACAAACGATCGAGATAGGGTTTGCAGACTCTGTTCATTAGATCCATGAAGACAGCTGGAGTGTTGGTTAAACCAAATGGCATGACCATGAATTCATAATGACCATAACGAGTTCGGAAAGCAGTCTTTGGGACGTCTTCTTCATGTACTCTAAGTTGATGATAACCAGATCGAAGGTCGATTTTTGAAAAGTAGTTGGCGCCTTGAAGTTGGTCAAGAAGATCATCAATGCGAGGTAATGGATAGCGATTCTTGATTGTTAACTTGTTGAGTTCTCTGTAGTCGATGCACATGCGAAACGATCCATCTTTCTTCTTCACAAAAAGGACAGGTGCACCCCAAGGCGAGGAGCTAGGACGTATGAATCCTTTGTCAGTCAACTCTTGCAATTGACTGGCTAGCTCTTGCATTTCAGAGGGGGCTAATCTATAAGGAGACTTTGCAACTGGTGTAGCACCAGGTATAAGATCACTACGGAATTCGACTTCTCTTACTAGAAGAAGTCTTGAAATGTCGTCAGGAAAAACTTGCGGGAAATCTTTTACTACTGGGATGTCTTCAAGTTTCTTCTCCATAGTTCCCTTTTTGACGACATGGGTTAAAAATGCGACATAATTCTTGCGAAGATATTTTTGAGCTTGAAGACAGAACATTAATCTGAGCCCTTTCGGCGAGGTTTCTCCAAAGATTTGTAGAGTCTGATCGTTTGAAAGAGGAATGCGTATAATCTTTTCGTGGCATACAACTTCCGCCTGATGTTGGCTGAGCCAGTCCATACCAATTATAATGTCAAAGCTTCCCAACTTCATGGGAATGAGGTCAACTAGAAAATTATGATCGTTTAAAGTGAGAGTACAATTGCGTATAATGGAGTTTAATGAGACCGGTTTCCCGTCAGCAACTTCTACTGTTATGGATTCCATGAGCGTATCACGATTTTGGTTTAGGATGGGTTCAAACTCTAAGGACACAAATCTTTTATCCGCGCCAGTATCAAACAACATGGATGCATAACTACCATTGATAAGGAACGTACCGTTAACCACATTGCTGTCAGCTCTAGCCTGATTAGCGTTGATGTTGAAAGCTCTTCCTCTTGCAGGTGGAGGAGCTTGGTTAGCTTGATTCACCGGATTGGCTTGGGCTTGAGCATGAATAATGTTCACCAACCTTGGACAAGTGTTTCTAAAGTGGCTTGGGTCTCCACAATTGTAGCAAGCCCGCATAGGTTGTGCCATGGGATAGTTGGGTTGGTAGTATGATTGGGCTAAATGTTGGGTGGGCGGTCATAGTAGGGGTTGTTGGCCTTGACCCATTATTTGTTGGTGAGTTTGGGTTGAAGGCTGGTGGCGGTTCATTCGCTGAGGTATGCGACAGGTTTGAACAGTATGACCTGCGCGACCACAGCCGGTGCAATGTTGGCAGGGATGATCAGGAAAGTGGTGGTATTGGCAACGGTTGCATTTTGGTAACGTGCCAGAGTATGGTCTTTTGTATGGTGCAGGTGAAGGGGCAACTTGGGTAATGGGTGCAGCAGGGATAGGGAAATTGGTTTGTGTGACAGCGAAGTTTCTGGTGTTACGTTTCCTCTTGTTAGCAAACTTAGAGGAGGAGGTGGAATGGTTTGAAGTTTGGCCCTCAACGGGGGCTTTCTTTTTCTATTCTTTAAACTTACCGTTGCGAATTCGATTTTCGGTCAGTTCAGTAGCTAGTTCCATAGCAGCTTCAAGTGTTGCTGGTGAAGTGCTGAGAACTGAATCTTGAATTTTCGAGGGAAGACCTCGAATATAATGCTCGATTAAGCGATAAACTAGGGTAAACAAGTTAGGGACCATTTGGTTCAACTCTAAGAACCTCTTGTTGTAGGAAGTATGATCTCCCTCCTTTTGCTTCAAAGAATGAAATTCGTCCTCTAGCTTCTTAATCTCACTTCTAGGACAGAATCGTCTCGTCATGATTTCCCTTAACTCCTCCCACGTTAAGGCCATTGCATCATCAATTCCCCTCTTACCCTTTTCAGTATTCCACCAGGTAAGAGCTACCCCCAAATAGTCTCCCGGTTGCGTATCGTACCTTGCGATCCTCGGGACAATCGCAGTTGAGGAAGGTGTTTTCCATTTCCTCAAACCAGTGGAGGAGAGCAATGACACCTTCGGTCCCTTCAAATTAGGAGGATCGCAAGACTTGAAATGTTTATATGAGCACTTGCTGGTAGGAGGGTTGCCGATGTTCTGGTCGTCTTGTTGGGGAGGATTAGTGGGATTTGTGGCGAGAGCTTGTTGTACTTGAACCACAATGTCCGGAAGCACCGCGGCCATTTGTTTTGGGATTTGTGTGGCCAAGCGTTCGTGAGACCTTCCTGATCTTTTACCCCCTCGTTGTTGTCTAGCCGACATCTACAGGAACATACATAAGAAGATTGTGAGCTTATGGAGTCTTTTTAGGTGTCATGTGTCTTAAAGAAAATGAAAATAACATAAATAACAATAATGCAACTACATCCATAGGATGTCTTGGGTTTGCTCATGTTGGGCCTCAAATGTCCCCCATACCTTCACCTGTATAGTCATGTGGGCCCCCATGACTATTGGCTTGGTAGGATTCACATTAGTATTGGCGATTTAACACTCGCATCACCCGAATGAAAACCACAAAATATGTTTACAAGATGTATGGTCGGAATGTGTCCAGGTGTAGACACAATGACAACTCAAAGTGGGGTTAGCTCACACGACGTTTGGTATAGCATGCTTTGGCCTAATAGGTACTTCGTACTCTCATCGTTAGTCCCCAGGTAGGCAAACTGGTCCTTTATTTTGGATTTATACGAATGCCAAGCCTAGACAGGACGTTCCGACTACCGGTACTTGTACCCTTCCAGTTACTACATGCCCGTCATGAGAACTCACTTTGATGAGATTTGAAAATACAAAAATCATTGTAAAAACAATCATGAAAATGATGTGATGTGTGCTTTCATGGATATGATATGTTATGAGAATATGATTCATGATAGGCATTATATGATAATATATACTTATGAACATGCTTGCATAACATTGAATGTAACATTTAACATAAAACATATAAACATCATGAAATTTGGCATGTAACACACAAAAATCTTAAAAATTTCTAATCAACTATAGTATAGGCTCTAAGGGTCTAATAACCTATCCTATATCCCTATAGTCATGGCTCTGATACCAATCTGTCACACCCCGACCCGCAGCGGAATAAGAGTCGGGGCATAATTGGGTTATCACCAAAGCTCATTATATTTACTAATATGTTTCATATTTATTAAAGTCAAAATTACATTCTCAATAATCCAAACATGTCCATACAATACAAAGAAAATTAACCAACTAAACAATCCAAGCTCTAAACCAGTTTATTCTTCTAAGCCAATCCTATGTGTTTCTTGCTGCATCTGGTTCACCTGTATCATGTGTAAAAATGGGGGTTTTTGGGTCAACATAAGTTGGCGAGTGAACCTTGTTAGATAAACATTTATTATTGATTTTCTTGTTATTTTATCAAGGAAAAATTGTGCAATAATCATAAGTGAGCAAATGTAAATAATCAAACAGTAGCAATAACAACCACAAACTATAACATACAATAACATACAATAACAAAAATGGGGAACGAACGGCCTATCATAAATGTATGTACTGAAAATGATAAATGTCTGTGCGATCAAGGCTCAATCAAACGGAGCCGATCGTATTGCATGTACTGAATATGATAAATGTCTGTGCGATCAAGGCTCAATCAAACGGAGCCGATCGTATGTTGGCACGCCAGGTTCACGCTCATAATGTAATGGGGAACTGCTCAACGCTCATAATGTAATGGGGAGCGGCGGCCTATGAAATTGCATGTACTGAAAATAATAAATTAAATCTAAACCATAACCACACAACAGTTGAAACAAGCTGAATACACATTTGTTCATGATATGATGTATGCACAATGATTTAAATATAATAAATGATAAGACACATGATACACCCCAAAAACGTGATTAAAACGGGGAATTTTGTAGAGATTCACTCACATTGGGTGCGTTTGGTTGGAGATGATGAGATGCGCACGAGTTGGAAGAATTGAACAACGAGGATAGACTAACCTAAATAATAACGGAAGATATAGTAAATGAGTGGATTTTATTAATAATTTTAATAGGATTTTTAGATATATTTTTGTGATTTTAAGGCTATTTCCTATCTTTAAAAACATTATTTTTAAGTATTTTTAATTGATTTTTAAATTAAATTAAATAAATAAAAATATAAAAATATGTTGACTTTTGCGTTGACCGTTGACCGTTTGACTGTTTGACAAATTTCATTGTGTAAATGTATGCGCCGGGTGAGGCTCGAACCCGAGACCTCCCGTTCGCGTGCACGCAGCTCTACCAACTGAGCTACGTGTCTAACCCGAAATAATTCTGTTTTTAATTATATTTATATACTAACTCAGTTTATTCAAAATTCTTTTATTTTCAAAAATGTTTTAAATCGTCGAACCGGTGTCGTCAACAGGTCTCGAACCCGGGACCTGTGACTTAATGTTACACACAGTCCACCGCTGGACTGTGTGTCTAACTTGGTTAATATATAGATTTTTATTATACTTAACATCTAATTGCGAAAAGGATCCGGTTCATTTAGAAAAAAGAACATTTTAATTACAGAGGGTGTGTGTGTACCAAGGATCGAACTCGCGATGTGTGATATGTATGTGCACACAGTCCACCCTGGACTGTGTGTCTAACCCCAGATAATATCCAAATTATAATAAACTTATAATCAACCTACTTCGTCTTCTTCGTTACCGAATTACAGTTTACGATTTCTCTATGTTTTCTTGTTTAATTCGATTGACAAACATTCAACAGACTAATATGAAATGGCAGAGACGATTTTTAGAAGTAAACATACCAGAGAACGATTTATCTCAGAATTCCGGCAAGTCGTAGGCTCTGTTTTTACGGATTTCGACTGAACAAATAAATTAACAGTTTTGATTAGCTAAGTGAGGAATTGAAGTATTAAACAAGAGTTATCAGAAGGTTTGAATGTCTATACCGTCTTACAGCTGAAGATAAGGATTTTCAGAAGTTTTCCGGCGAGAGTGAGTTATCCGATATCGACGTCTGAAATTGATTCCGATTGAAGGGTTTGAGTTAGCAATAGCTTAACAATTAATAGACAACGAAAGAATTGAGAGACTTACTGATTTGATGGAAAACACGGTTTTCCGGCGAAAGTCCGGCGAGTTCAATTAGCTTCTCCGGCGAACTGAAAGTATTGCGAAAGTGAAATTCGAAGGTCTGCAGATGTGTTTGAGTCGCGAAAGGGGTCTATGATTGAAATTATTCAGGAATTGAAAGTTTTCGGTTATTAAAACCGATCCACTCTTGAATTCAAGCCCATTCAAAGCTCAATTGATTGGAGATGTCGGTGTAGCGGTTATAATCGGTAAACCGCGAGTAATCAAACGTCTTTGGACGTTTGGTGACCGATTTCGGTTACAGTAGGCGTAAACAGCTTGATTTACGATTGACTATAAAATTTATTTGTTTCCTAGAGTTGACAGAACAACAAGTGGCGGAGTGGTTATGTTTGTGTGTGATAAGTCTTTGGAGTTCCTTCCGGCTGACCCGGATTCGAGTCCCGGCAGCCTATTTTTCTTTTTATTTATTTTATTTTTACTTTTTATCAATTATAACTTTTATGTTCTAGTTTGTTTATTAATTATGCATCATTAAATATTAAAATGGACATAAATACGCAACGAAACATTTATAACTTGATATTCGATTACAAACGGAGCGGGTTTGGAAAACCCGTTTTTGACAAATGTTACATTTTTTGTTGTGTTCACATTGGTTCTCGCGGTACTCGTGGTTCTCGTAATAAAGGGTGGTTCCTAACGGATCCTTCTCCTATATGTGTGCATGTGTGTGTATATATATATAGGCTTTGGTTCAAATAAGAACCATCACGAGTTGTGAGAACCATCAAAACTCCTACTTCTCGCGCGAGTTAGGCCACAATTTTTTGACCAAACGTAGATGAAAATATTATAAACACGTCTGAGAAAAAAACATAAAAAATTGTCGAGTCGGTAGTTACGTCTGATGTAAGTTTTGTTTAAATCGGCGATGAAATATTTTTCTACACTTGATGTAAATTTTTGCATGCGATATTTTTTATTTTTTTTGCTGAAACAATTGAATTTTTTAAAGATTTTTGATATTTAAAAAAAATCTTTTGCAAGGCCTAGTTCTAATGATTCTCACAATTCAAGATAATTCTTATTTTACATTTTCCCTTATATATATATATATATATATATATGTATGTATTTGTGTTTATACTTTAAGAACACTAATCTTTTAAATAAAAAATAAAAATTGACTGGTGAAATGACTCCCTAAATATAACTTATCTATTATGTTCTCACATGATCTCTTAACTCTCTCTCTCTTTCTCTCTCTCATATATATACTGGGAGGATAAAATAAGAAGAAAATCGATTTAAGAAGAAAAATGTATAATAGCAAAATATTAAATAGTTTATAACTCTTTACATTAGTTATTTTCTTTTTTAATTAGTAGAATTCATTTTATTCTACACACATAAAATTTTATCTTACATGTATCTTATATATTATCAAATTTTATGCTACACATATCGAAATTTATTCTACGCAACTCGAAATTTATCCTACACACCTCCTAATTTATCATACACTCTAAATTATTATTTTTAATATATATTTTGAAAATAAGTCACAAATTTAATTTAGCTATTAAAGAAAAGACTACAAATTAATAATTTATGTAAGTTTATCAATATACTGTTACAATAATATTAATGAAGTAAAATGAAGTATTATTATTGATTGAAATTTCTTATTTTTTCTTCCTACAAAATATGTATTCTCATTTAAACCCTCTATGTATATGTACGGAGAGGAGAAAAAAAGGAGATGATAAATGTAGAATACATAACCAATTATAAACAAAAGATTTTAAATAACACGGTTTTAACAACCTCTCTTAGATTATATATTTATCCTAAATGCATGGTATACAAGTGATTATATATATGGTTATCAGAGTTATAGATAAGTGTATGGGTGTTTAGTAGTGTTTCCTACTTGTAATTGTTTTGTTAATGTATGGTTAACTGGTAGAGACTTAGGCATTAAGTAATTTAAAGGATATTTGAAGTAGTGTAGATTTAAAGTTGTAGACGCCCATTTAGAGTTCGTTCGCCATTAAAAAAAACCTAAGGATATGTTTGGTATGGGGTAATAGAATGAACGATGGAATGGAATTGACGAGGTAATGGAATGTACAAAGGAATTAAATGGATTATGACCATTACATGGTGTTGTTTGGTTACCATTTGGGAATGGAATGAATCATTACTTTGTCTAGTTTGTTTGGCAAGAAAAGATGAAGGAATAAAATCAGCGGTGGTCGGTGATGGAGGGTGGCAACAACGGTGGTCGATGAGGGAGGGTGGCGATGTGGGCGGTTGTCTGGAGGCGAAGAGGGTGGCGATGGCAGTATTCCGCAGCGGCGGTGGTAGTGGTCGGTGGTGGTGATCAAGAGTTAGAGGGGAAATGGAACGAAAAAAAACAAGAGTGATGGATGGAATAAATTTGAGGTTTTTAGAGAGAATTGAATGGCTCATGTAATAGATAATTATTCTGTTATCTTAACCAAGCAAAACATTTTTTTACATTCCTGACAATAATCCATTTCATTTCATTTTATTTATGCATATCATACACTACCTAATTATTGTGTTGTAAATTTCCGTACACTTCGTAATGACAAAGTTAGCCTTTTGATTTTGTTCAAAATTGCATACTGTCACCTATCATTGTTGCGAGATATATAATATAAAAGTTTTCATGTTGGATTGTTCATAGTAGCACTACGGTATTTAAAATAGGTAGTGTCAATACCGATCCCTGAAACTAAAATTAAAATACTTCTTTACTTTGTCTCAGGTTCCTTTCCAAATTATGTTTTATACTTAATTAAATGTTAGATACTACACAATTAATAGAATCTGTAATTTAGGTACAATTTCACATTTGATTGTTGACACGATGAAGTGGAATAAAAGGAAGTAGGAAATTTGAACAGTCGTACGATGCAGAGTACAAATCGTTATAAAAAAAATGTTTATGTAGTCTGAATTCCATTTAATGAGTGTAATTAAAATAAAATCAATTAAAAAGAGAGGTAATGTATGGAAGGTTGAAGATGCATAGAAGTTAATAAAACAACATCAAAAGGTGTTGGCTCCTAATTAACTAGTGCGAGTGGTGAAAGACATGACTATGAACTATCCTATGCTGAGAGACACATTTCACTTTACGATAGTCATCACGTAGCCATTCTCGGTGTAGGATTAGTAAATTATGTGGTGTTTTATTGGTTGCACTATACTTTCAAAGGTTCTCCATGATCTATCTCAAAGGACAAAGGGTGTAAACTGTTTCAAAAAATTGTTGAAGATGGATGTATGGCATATCTCGGACAACACATATATAATAGAAATCCAAAGGCATGACCCTCACTGACTACTTACATGCTGCATAATGCTCGTATTGGGACTTTCTTGGCTTACCATGTGACAAGTGCACAACTAGCGTATGGGTTATTCACTAGGCACACATTATGCTCGACACATAGAACCGAACACACAACTATCCAGTCTAACGAGCATGCCTAGGAGAAGCTCCATCACTTCCATAGACCATGTGTAGTGGGGCATTGTTATAATGCCCATCCCTTGAACATGAAGCAACACATGACACTCAAGACATTATGGAATATGAAGTTAAAATAGGGTGTAATTATATAATGGCTCATATTACCCTTACAATGATCACCCAATTAAAAGATCAGTTAAAACTTAATACCACATTTCTTAAGTTTTGAACCATGTTAATATACCATGTTGTATCATGACATTAGTACGCTGACCATATTATTATTGTTTACACTTTCTCGTCATATGGGTCACTCGAAAACATCT